>JAWXYG010000017.1:2400000-3025802 GCA_034222035.1 Acacia crassicarpa | reverse complement strand
TTTTCAATTCAGATTGACAGAAACTTCTATTAGTGAGACCCACAAATGGAGGGACCACGTATAATGATTTTTCCTCTCTCTCTCTGAATCGGATATATATATATATATATAGTTAAGGTGCAATAATGGAGGGACCACGTATAATGATTTTTCCTCTCTCTCTCCTTACTGTTATCTCAATTAATTTTAACATTTGACCATTAATTGACCAAATTGCTAAGCTGGAGGTCCACATATCATTTACATTATTTTTATTAAAGTGTAAATTTACTTTGAAAGTTTTGAATCTTACTTTTTTAAAAAATAAAGTAGAGATACAAAGTCTCTCTCTCTCTCTCTCTCTCTCTCTCTCTCTCTCTCTCTCTCTCTCTCTCTCTCTCTCTCTCTCTCTCTCTCTCTCTCTCTCTCTCTCTCTCTCTCTCTCTCTCTCTCTCTCTCTCTCTCTCTCTCTCTCTCTCTCTCTCTCTCTCTCTCTCTCTGAATCTATATATAGTTAAGGTGCAATAATGGAGGGACCGCGTATAATGATTTTTCCTCTCTCTCTCTCTCTCTCTTAATCGGATATATATATAGTTAAGGTGCAATTTTGCTCCACAAATTTAAAAAGGAAGCAATTTGCCCTTATTGTTATCTCAATTAATTTTAACATTTGACCATTAGTTGACCAAATTGCTAAGCTGGAGGTCCACATATCATCTACATTATTTTTATTAAAGTGTAAATTTACTTTGAAAGTTTTGAATCTTACTTTTTTAAAAAATAAAGTAGATGATACAAAGACTTACGGAACAAATTTACATCTTTACAAAAATGATGTAGATAATATGTGGATTAACAATAAGAAGCGCACACATATAAAATTTATATATATATATGGGAAAAAGATTTCTCCTATTACTGGAGATAGAGTTATCTCCAGTGACCCCAAAACTACGTCGTTTTGGATTAATGAATGGTTTGTTAGTAATTTCAGGTGAATTAATGAAAGGTGTTTTGGTAAAATGTATATAATTAAAAATAAACAGAATTACAGAAACACCCTTCATTAACTCACCTGAAATTACCAACAAACCTTTCATTAATCCAAAACGACGTAGTTTTGGAGTCACTGGAGATAACTCTATCTCCAGTGACAGGAGAAATCATTTACCCATATATATATATATATGGGTTTTACTTTTCTCATGTTGCATGAGAGAAAGAAGATTCATACGCACACATAAAATGGTGGGACCCACATATATATATAATGCTCATTATATATATATGCGGGTCCCACCATTTTATGTGTGTGTGGCATGAGAAAACATTTCTCCTACAACATGAAAATTGTTTTTCCCTATATATATATATATATATATATATATATAATATATATATAAAATCATTCATGTATATGAATTAAAATCAAAAGTTAAAAGCATATAAATTGTGAATCTAAACGAATTGGTCTAAAAATCCAAAACTACAAGATTGATGACGTCTATTAACACTGAACTCCAATGGGGGGTTTTTATAATTAAAGAAAAATATAAGAAAATATAGTTTGAACCTCAAAATCTGAAATCAATTTTGTTGCCTATAAGAATATAAGTATTAATTACATTTGAGTAGTAATTGGTAACTTATCATTTTAAGGCGAAATTATTGATTTGGAACTTCAAAGTTCATATGTATTTTGTAGTCCTCTTTCCCTTACACTTATTGAAGCTAGCAAGCATGAAATAAAGAGATGTGGAAAAACAAATAAAGACCAAACTTCAATTTGCATGGCTCTAGTGCTTTTCTTCATCAATATATATCTAATACGAACCATAAGTTTATCTGCATTACCATTTATCACTAGCCAAAAGCATATAAATTATGGTGCGCTAATGTGGCGTCAAGTAGCATAAATTTGTAACGGTTTCTTGCCTTGACAGTCGTAGCAGTTGCCAACAAATCACTATTAATGGTCACCGAGATCAAAGACTCAGTTTTAAGTCGTAGCGGTTTGTGTAATGATTCTAATCAAAGTGATTAAAGCCGGATTAGTTACTGAACCGATAAAGATACTGGGTCAAGGGTCAGTGAGTTAGACCAGGCTAACCTGGGACTAAACCAATGAGGAAGTAAAGATTTCAAGATTATTAATATAAAATTATAAAGAAAATAAAAAAAATCATTTTTGAAAAAATAAATAAAAATAAACTGGGTTAATGCTCGAACCAGATCAGTTCGTTGGTTTTTTGGCCAAACTGTTTGGTCCAATCTAGGTTTAATTACACTAGTTCTATTTGGGTATGTTTGATTTGAAGGAAAAGGATGAGAGAGGGTGGGAGGGGACCCCTTTCCTTCATTTGGTTTAAGTTTAGAGGTGAGAGGGAAGGCAAAATTTTCGGTTAAATTCCCTTCCCTCCCTTTAGACTAAAGTATATATTTAGTCCCTTATGTTTGTCTCTGGTATCATTTTAGTCCCTTAAGTTTGTAAAGTGCACGTTTGGTCCCTTAATGTTAACACCGTTTGTCTTACTTAACAGAAAATACTGACTCAACAATTTTAAGCGATGACTGTGCAATTAAATATTGACCAAACATGCTTATATGTTAGTATTTCAATAAATTAATATTTTCAATTAATATGATTTAAAATATTAATTTATTAAAATACGTTGTTTGGTCAACATTTAATTGCACAATCATCGTTTAAAATTGTTGAGTCAGTATTTTCCATTAAGTCAAACTAACGGTGTTAACATTAAGGGATCAAATGTGTACTTTACAAACTTAAGGGACTAAATTGATACCAGAAGCAAACATAAGGGACTAAATGTATACTTTAGCCCTCCCTTTATTATAAACAAATGATCTTTTTCCCTCCCCTACCCACTAACAAACCAAACTAGATAACATATTATCCCCTCCCCTTTATTTTAAACAAGTGATTTGTGTCGCGGTTCCTCCCACCTATAGTTTCTAGACCTACTCAGCATTTCATGTTAGTAAATAATATTTTAAATCAATTAATAATGAATTACAGTTTGCAAATTGATGAATTTATTTGTTATATTTCATCTAATTATTTGTTAGTTGGCAGCATTCCATGTTAGTTGGCTTATTTCATTTAATTATTTGTTTGTTGATTGGGTTGCTATATATTTGTTTAATTGTACATAGGTATAGAATTGTAATATTTTAAATTTTGTGTAACTAAGTTATTAGTTTACTTTGTAAATAGTGTTGGGTTAATGTGCTCTTTAGTCACTTAAGCCCAATAAGGCTTAATTGAGACTACAGCCCAAGAACTCTATGACCCATGTGGTTTAAGATTAGGTCTTGGGTGTAGTAGCATATAAACCTACTTTTACCTGCTTGGAAAAGAGACGCACGCATAAGGAGGCTCTCATCAGAAACAAACCCTAGAGGCAGACGTTCATTATTTGAACGGTTGCCCACGCAACCATTTTATTCCCCTCAAGAGATAGTCTGGAAGATTGATCATAGAGTGGACGACGACTATTCTTGGAGAGGCTTTCAGACTGCTGCATCTTTCCAGGTAATCAAAACGATGAAGGTTTTAACTTTTCCTATATCGCGTGGTATGATACACTTCCACGTTTCTGATTAGACTCCTACAATTGGCATCAGAGCCAATGGCGATGAGGAAAAAAACCGAGTTTTGATATTAATTTATATTTCATGTGATTCTTTTCGAAAACTATTTTTGAAAATATGGCATCTTTTTCTATATTTGTTATTTATTTCATGGTAGTTATTCGTTTATAATTCATATTTGATATTAGTTTTAATTTCAATCGGTTAATTGCTTTAATCCATGGTTAAATTATCTCGTGTATTTCTTGATTTGTAACAAGGAGGCTAATCCCATATGATTAGATTTCCTCCTTGCTGTTTTTTATTCTTTTTTGGAATTTCTATGTATTTTTCGAATTTCTGTAAAAGTTGGAGATCAAGAAACTGCGAAGAAGATTAGCATTCAACACTATCAAACACTTTTCGTGGACCTTTGGACCTCGGATTTGGACGATCTATATATGAATGGAAAGAGGACGAAAATACAAGCAAAGTGGTGGCTAGGGTTCCTCTTTTGTGTCCTAGGGTTTCTAGCCAAGGATTGGGTCTTTGGGCTTTTGAGCCCATAGATACCCTCAAGGGGCTTGAGACAGATGTTATGGGTTGGACGAAAGAGGAATTCCAAAGTTGTTAATTTTATTTTTAAATTTTTATAGGAAAGCCATGGATTAGAGTTATTTGTTTAATTATTTAATGCTTTTATTCTATGAATTATATTTACGATTAACATGATGTTTGTAATTGTTGGGATTCGTACATGCAGCGGATTAAAATTTCTTACGAATCCTGTCCCGAGGATCACTCAGGTGCATTTAAATCAAGACTTAGGAACTGAATTTTACCTTTGGAATTTGTCTCGTTCTTTCTTGAACAGGTGGGCTACCTCCTCGATCAACAGAAGACGACTCTTAGAATCCTCTTCCTCTACTGGTATCCACACGAACAATCCTCGTTTATGGCTATGGCAGCGTGCTAGCGCCTCTTATGCGTCCCTCTCAATTTCTTTTTCTCTAGGGTTTCTCGCGGCTTTCTAATACGCTCGACTAAAAGTCCCGTAGGTCTTTTCTAAACCCAATAGGCGTATTATATAATCAAAATTAATCGTCATTAATTTTTTATATTCGAATTTTGAATCTAGATTATATATTAATTAAATCTATCTTATAGATCTAATCTAATATATTAAAAGCCAGATCTAAAATCCGAATCTTGATTTTAGATTAAATCTAAATTAAAAGCCTTCTGATTTAATTTATTTCTATAAATTAAATCCGAGAAATGATATCTATCTATTTAATTAAATTTGAGATACAATATCTCAATTTAAATTAAACAGATAATGATATCTTTATTCGAAAATCAAATGAGATATAATATCTTTATTTGTTTTAGATATTTAATTTATCCGATAAATTAAATATAAAACAAATATCATATAATAATATTATAATCTCCATTAAATAATATTATTATATTATTTTCGAATTTAAATATATATCTACATATATATTCACTCCAGATTAAATTCAATTTTCATTCAATCTCAGATTAATTTGAGATTCAATGAATCTGGACACTTTTACCCATGTTGGATTATTCTTGTCTGCGACCCTACAAGCCCATATGAGATTGGCAGTGGGCCAAGACTGTATCAGCCCACAAGTCGCAAGCGGCCTCTAGCAAGACATTGTGACTACCCAATTCACATGGGGATCAATGACATGATACTACCTATCGTACAACCATGTCACGTCCCTTTTGTCACGCGATAATTCGGTCAAGGATGAGGCATGGATAACGTCAATTTCTTTTTATTGACCATTACTTTCTCGATTCTCAAGCAGTCTAATAAGTGAAATGGAAACTCCTTTCCATCATAGTATAGCCATACATTTCTTAGACTCACTTATCGAGGGGCCCAATATTATCTCTCTACAAATGTGAGGGACAAATTCCATCTTGACCATTCACATTCCTCCACATGAAAACCACTGATCCCGATCTCAACCTTTATCATCACCCAGTCAAAGGTGACTTTTGACTAGGTCAAAGACCATTGACTTATCATGTAGGAATCCATGATGATATCATGTCATAGGGCATTGTGACGCGGTTATACATGAGATAAGCTTATGACTTAATCCATGCAGCTTTCTCATAGTGGGTCGGTCCAGCACCTTGTACTCTTACAAGTGTGCCCATGACTTTGATTCGTATCTCCATACCTCATCAAAGTCATATTGGTCTTATTTCATCTTCACTCCCGTGTAGATGACCGACCAGGGACATTTAGGATAATCTATAAGATATATCTAAGGATGCAGTTATCACCATAAACATGCGAATAAAGTGATAACTTAATGGAGAATAATAACTTGCCCCTAAGGCATAATTTCCAATAGACTCCCACTTGCACTAGGTGCAATCATTGATTACTCTAATTCCCATTGCCCTAACATGACGCTCATGTGCCGCTTGTGCAAGCGGCTTAGTGAGAGGATCTGCTACATTGTCTTCTCTTGGTACTTTGCATATGTTTGTATCACCTCTTTCATTGATTTCTCTGATGAGATGAAATCGCCTAAGTATGTGCTTGGTCCTTTGATGTGAGCTAGGCTCCTTTGTCTGTGCAATGACGCCGTTATTGTCACAAAACAAGACTATTGGATCTGAGATGGTAGGAACCACCCCCAGTTCAGTGATAAGCTTTCTGATCCAAACGGCTTCCTTAGCTGCATCCGATGCTGCTATATACTCAACTTCCCTTGTAGAATCAGTTATAGTGGTCTGCTTAGAGCTCTTCCAACTCACCGCACCACCATTCAACAGGAATACATATCCTGATTGCGATCTTGAATCATCTTGGTCAGTTTGGAAACTCGCATCTGTGTAACCAGTCATACAGAGCTCATCCTCTAAGCCACCATATACCAAGAATAAGTCCTTAGTCCTTCTTAAGTACTTAAGGATATTCTTGACAGTAGTCCAATGATCCTCACCGGGATCTTGATGATATCTACTGGTCATACTCAAGGCAAATGACACATCCAGTCGAGTACATAGCATGGCATAATGATAGATCCAATGGTAGAGGCATATGGTATCTTACTCATGCGGTCTCTTTGATCTTGTGTACTAGGACATAGATCCTTACTGAGATGAATGCCATGAGACATGGGCATGTTACCCCTTTTAGAATCCTGCATACTGAACCTATGCAGTATCTTATCTATATATGTGCTCTGACTTAGGCCTATCAACCTTTTGGATCTATCTCTATAGATCCTAATCCCAAGGATATGAGTGGCTTCACCTAAATCTTTCATTGAGAAAGACTTTCCTAACCAAGACTTAACACTCTGCAAGGTAGGAATGTCATTCCCAATGAGTAGGATGTCATCAACCAAAAGCACTAGAAATACAACTGTGCTCCCACTAACCTTCTTGTAAATACAAGGTTCATCGATGTTTTGAATGAATCTGTTACGGACCGGCCCAATAGGCCCAAGTCCAGACCCCGGCCCAACAGCGCCTATAAGGGATCCGCGCTATATTTGGAAAGGATCCGAGATCCCCTATATTTAGGAGCTCATTAATAGGAGATCCTCCTACAATCATGGCACCAGCCAATCAGCCCTCAAGGGCTCAATCATGGATATCGCCCATCAATAGGGAGATACGGGCACCAAGCTCCTCTATAAATAGAAGGAAACCCTAAACAGGTGCAGACGTTCTATCTTATGCTCTTGTTACTTTCTGCCACACAGAGTACACACCCCACTCCCCTGGCTACGTGCCTTCAAGTTTGTTGCGAACTACGTGGACTTTGATCCCTTCGAGGGTACGTAGGCTCTAGGCTTGACACCCTAGTCAAGTCCAATCTCTGTGTTCTTCATACAGAACATTGGCGCCGTCCGTGGGGAACGTAAACTTCAATCCCCGTGACTACTAATGGTGAGCACTAGAAGCCACAACAGAAATCCCCAACCGGTGGGAGGAGACCACAAGCCAGCCGCCCGCCGCCAGGCCAGCCGCCGGCACCACCTCGGAGAGGAAACACCCCAGAAGGACATGTTACTGATACGGTGACTTCCTCCCCGGACAGGGAACAGCCGCTCCAGGAGGAGCAGCCGCGGCATGAAGACCGGCATCCAGAAGAAGCACTCGCGCCATCTCCAACGCGTGATGTCCAGACAGTTGATGCCGACGTCCGCATGATGAGGAGGACTCAGGAATCGTTCATGCGGCGCCTGGAGAACAAGGAAAAACACGATGACCTGCAGAGGCGGGCTGACTTCGAAGCTATCGGAAAGATGATCCAAGAAGCGCTCGAGAATGACCGCCGCGTGAGAGGCCGCCACAGGGGTCGCGGTCATACAAGGAGAGCCTCGGCAGGCGGCAGCAGCTCCTCGAGCAACTCTGAGCCGAGGAACCCACGCCGCGACAACGGTGAACCGAGGCGGCGCCCGATTGCAGGCCACGGCGGACCACGGTCCCCGGGAGACAGAGGAAACCACGGTGCCGGTCCTAACCGCACCAATCGGCATGAAAGGGAATACCGTGATCAAGAAGAAACCCGCGCCGAAGAAAGAACTCCCCGGCCTCGCCACGGATCACCTCGGGAATATCGTGTGACGTACCTATCAAAGACGGGGAGATCCCCGTTCTCGAGGGAGGCGGCAACAACCCGTTTCCCAAAACGCTTTGATTTAAGCAGCCTGCCGAAATACGATGGGAGCCAAGACCCCCGGAACCACTTGGTTACCTTTGAGAAGCTCATGTGGGTCCGACAGATCAGCGGTCCGGTCATTCAGCGCCTTTTTGCGGCTACTCTGGACGGGCCGGCACACAGGTGGCTGACGTCTCTTCCGGACAACTCTATCCGAGACTATGAAGACCTCGGACAAAAATTCGAGCTGCACTTCGCCACTAGCAAAAAGCAGCCGAAGACTACGTTCACCTTGAGCAAAGTACGTCAGAAGAAGGGTGAGGCCTTGCAGAAGTATCTGGATCGGTTCCGAGACGTGGCCATGCAAGTACGGTCATTGCCCGAGGATGTCCACGTACACTGCCTGGTCAATGGACTGGATCCAGCATCCCGGCTGGCTCGTCACCTATGCAAGAATCCAGCGTACACCTTGACCGACTTCTATACCGAGGCGAAGAAGTACCTGGAAATGGAGCAGATAGAGGCGGCCAATGCCGATGAACCTGAACGAACTAGGAAGAGCCCGCCTAGCGACGAGGAACGCCCAAGGAGGACGAAGACCGACCCGAGACAGCGCAGCCGGGACAGCCGGACAAAGTCTGACCGGGCCGACCAGAAGACCAAGTACGACAGTTACACCCCGCTGAACGTCCCTCGGTCCCAGGTATGGAAGGAGGTAGCCCAGACCGAGATGAAGCGGGTGGACAGGCCAAAGCCGATCAGAGGATGCTCCAACACGGACCGTTCCAAGTTCTGCAAGTTCCACGACTGCAACGGCCACACCACCGACGAGTGCTATGACCTCCGCGACGCAATCGAGAAGTTCGTAAGGGATGGGAAACTGCGTCAGTACGTGATCAAGACTCAGGGAAGGACGAACGGGAAACGCAACGACCGCGCCCGCTCCAGAAGTCCGCCCAAGGAATCCCGAACTACGGGAAAAAAGCAGAAGGCGGCCTCGGACGACGAATTTCCTGACGTCGATTTCCAGTGCAACGTCGTCAGCGGAGGATTTGGGGGAGGAGGAGACACAATAAGCCAGCGAAAGAAGTATCTCCGCGAAGTATTGACCGTCCGAGACCCCCCTAAATTCAAGGAAGACCCAAAGAGGCCTCGGCCCCCTGCCCTAACCTTCACCGAGGAAGAGTTGGAAGACGTCATACCCGGACATCTGGACGGACTGGTAATCACCGGAACCTGATAAACTGTCATGTTAAAAGAATTTTTGTGGATGCAGGAAGTTCAGCGGACATCATAAGTTGGGATGCCTACAAAAGGATGCACCTCGACAAAGAGGACCTTAAGCCTTGCAAAACCACCTTGGTGGGTTTCAATGGCGAGCAATCCTTCCCAAAAGGCTACATCGACCTCCGGTTAACTCTGGGCACCAAAGAAGCCTTCAAATCGGAGCAGGTACGATTCGTAGTCGCTGATTTCCGGTCCCCTTACAACATCATCCTGGGTCGGCCAACGATCCACAACTGGGATATACTAGTATCCACCAAGCACCAGAAGCTGAAGATGGTCAATAATAAAAACCAGATAGTTGTGGTCTCTGGAGACCAGAAAGAGTCGAGGCAATGCTACTACGAAGCTCTCCGGGTCGAGGAAGGAGGACCAATGTCTCCACCCCGGCTCGGATTTAATGAACGAGTAGCCGAAGCCGGCCCAGGTGAGCGCCCGCGGCAGCAAGTCAACATGGTCGAGTTGGACCTCCGGGAGCTGGACAATCCGAGGCCCGAACCAGAAGGAGAGCTGGAGGAGATAATGCTAGGCGAGGACCCATCCAAAACTGCCAAAATTGGCCGTGATATGGACCATGGCCTGAGGGACCTCATGATACGCTTTTTAAGGCAGAACCGTGACGTCTTCGCATGGACCTCGGCCGAAGTGCCCGGCATTGACCCCCACTTCTGTTGTCACAAGCTCGGCATATGGCCGGGATCTAGACCCGTGGCACAGAAGAAGAGGAACATCGCGGACAATAGGCAGAAGGCCCTGGAGGACCACATTAAGGAACTCCTAGCGGCCGGCTTCATTCGAGAGGTACAATACACCACTTGGCTCTCCAACGTAGTCATGGTCCTCAAGCCCAGCGGCAAATGGAGAGTGTGCGTCGATTACTCCAACCTCAACAAAGCCTGTCCTAAGGATTCCTACCCGATGCCTAACATAGATAAGCTCGTGGACAACTCGGCCGGGTACCAACTCCTCTCCTTCATGGATGCCTACTCTGGCTACAACCAGATCGCCATGCATCCCGAGGACCAAGAAAAGACCGCCTTTATAACTGATAAGGCGAACTATTGCTACAATGTCATGCCCTTTGGACTGAAGAATGCTATGATGAACCGAGTTTTCGAGGATCAGATCGGGCGTAACATAGAAGTCTACATAGACGACATGATCGTCAAGTCAAAAATCCCAGAAGATCACATCCGGGACCTGGAACAGACGTTTGAGAAGTTAAGAAGACATCGAATCAGGTTGAACCCGGCCAAGTGTGCCTTCGGGGTCCCAGCAGGGAAATTTCTAGGCTTCATGTTAACGAACCGAGGGATAGAGGCCAACCCGGACAAATGCAAAGTCGTGCTCGACATGCAGCCCCCGGGGTCTAAAAAGGAGGTACAGCAGCTGACGGGCCGACTAGCCGCATTGACGCGCTTCTTGCCGAAGTCGGCCGAGAAAGCCCTACCTCTTTTCAAGCTGCTAAAGAAAGAAACCCGAGGCGGATGGAGCCCGGACTGTGACGCAGCATTCGAAGAAATTAAGAGATGTTTGGCATCCCCTCCGGTGCTCACGAAGCCGGACCCAGGAGAGACCTTATTCCTCTACCTATCAATCGGCAATGAAGCTGTGAGCGCCGCCCTAGTAAGGGAGTCCGAGGTAGGACAGACACCAATATACTTCACCAGCAGGGCCTTGCAAAGCTCTGAAATCAGGTACTAGAAGCTGGAGAAGGTAGCTTTTGCTCTACTCACAGCCGCAAGAAGACTCCGGTCGTATTTCCAGGGACACCAGATTGTCGTACGAACCAGCCAGCCGATCCGGCAAATTCTGCATAAGCCGGACCTGGCAGGGAGGATGACCAATTGGGCCATAGAGCTATCAGAGTTTGACATCGCTTTCGAAGCCCGGCAGGCGATCAAGTCCCAGACACTCGCAGACTTCATTAGGGAACTCACCCCGGCCATAGTCAGTGACGGGACGTGGAAGGTCTATGTGGATGGATCATCTAACGCAAAGGGCAGCGGTGCAGGAGTCATCGTGGAAAGCCCACAGGGAGTAGCCACCGAACACTCTCTCCAGTTAGAATTCCAGACTTCTAATAACCAGGCCGAATATGAGGCCCTACTGGCCGGACTACTCCAGGCAAAGGATAATGGCGCCCAGCGAGTAAAGGTCTTAACCGACTCGCAGCTCGTCGCGGCTCAGATAAACGGAACCTACCAGGCGAAGGGCCCGCTCATGGCAAAGTACCTAAATAAAGCCAAAGAGCTGATGGCCGAATTCGAGGAGGTCACAGTGTCCCATATCCCAAGAGAGGAGAACGCAAGAGCCGACATCCTCTCTAAGTTGGCAAGCACTAAGGGGCCGGACAACCATAGGACCGTGATACAACAGAACCTGGCCGAGCCTAGCTGCATCATGGCCATTTTTGGGGGTGCCGACTGGAGAAAGCCTATTGAAGACTACCTCGAGAGGGGAATTATCCCCACCGACCCAACAGACGCAAAAAAGCTGATCAGAGAAGCCGCCCTCTATGCTATGGTCGATGACCAACTATACAGGAAGGGACTCCATTGCCCAATGATGCGATGCCTTGGAGATTCCGAAGCCAAGTATGTGCTGGCCGAGCTACACGATAGCGCTAACGGCCACCACATGGGGGGCAAGGCATTAGCCCGGAAAGCGTTGCGCGCCGGCTACTACTGGCCCACTATGAGTCAGGACGCCATGGAGAAGGCCAAGACATGCGACAGTTGCCAGAAGCACGCCAGGGTCATATGGCCACCACCCTCTGAACTTAAAGGAATGCCAGCCCCATGGCCTTTTTACAAGTGGGGCATGGACATCCTCGGACCATTTAGGCCGGCACAAGGGCAGTGTAGATGGCTCATCGTCGCAGTCGACTACTTCACTAAATGGATCGAAGCAGAGCCACTCGCCACAATAACGTCGGCCAGAGTGATGAAATTCTTCAGGCACAACATCGTCTCTCGTTTCGGCATACCAGCCGAGGTCGTCACGGATAATGGGACCCAATTCATGGACCATCGTTTCCAGACACTAATGTCCGACTTGGACATTAAGCAGCACTTCTCGTCCGTCGAACACCCCCAGACAAATGGCCAGGCTGAAGCCGCCAACAAAGTCGTCCTAGACGGACTAAAGAGGCGAATGTTGCAAGCCGAGACCAACTGGACCGAACAGCTCCACAGTGTCCTCTGGGGATACCGCACGAGCGTACAGTCTTCGACTCAAGAAACCCCGTACAGGCTGACCTATGGATGTGAGGCAATGATCCCAGTTGAAATCGGACAGCCATCCTGGAGAAAGGTGAGAGCCGGGCAAGAGGGGCAGGGATCGAATGACGACGCCTTGAAGACTGACTTGGACCTCATTGATGAAATCCGGGTTACAGCGCACTGCCGGGAACTAGCCGCCAAGCAGCTACTCGCGGCTAAGTACAACAGAAAGGTCAGACCCCGGTCTTTCAACCGAGGCAACCTAGTACTCCGACGGGCCGACATAGGCAATAAGAATGCCAAGGACGGGAAGCTGGCGGCAAACTGGGAAGGGCCCTACCGGATTAAGGAAAAGCTCGACAGAGGAGCATACATCCTCGAGACTTTGGCACGAAAGCCAATCAAAAGGACATGGAATGCCGACAAGCTAAAGATCTACTATAGCTAGACTCTTTCTCGGCAGTGTTTGTTTGCTTTTACGATTCTTCCTTTCCTTGCATTTGTTTTCCTCGCGTTTTGAATCCAAGTTGTGTCATTTCTGTTTGCGATGCTTTGTAAAGCCCCGTAGGGCTATTTCTTTTCATCAATAAAAGATCCCACTGAGGATATTTACAAATATGCGCAAAGCTTAAGCATGAAGCCTGAGCCACTTAGCTCGGCCAAAAGCAGCAAGGCCGAGGTAACCGAAAGCCGGGGTTACTAACCCAGGCACCGGTAGACGGCTCCGAGGTCACAAACCCGGCCAGAATCAAAAACATCTAGATATACGAAAACCGGCCGTCGTACCCCGACAGGCATTGGTTGGAGCTCGGCAAAGGAATCGAACGCAGCCCTTTGCGAAATTGACGCGTCAACGCTCGCCCGGCTAAGAAAGCGGCCTGCCATGCCGACCCTGATCAGGTCAAAATGTCCGACTCCAGGCAGACGAAGCCTCGGTTAGACACGTGGTAGCCCCGCCCTTACGCCGGTACAACTTGATCCAACTAGAAGGAAGTTGGAGCTCGGCTACTTGTAAGCCGGGCCGAGGCAGTACGGTTAGTTATGCCTGACGAGGCTGAAACAAGACAACCTTGCCCCAATCTCCCACACACCAAGTGTGGTAGAGAAACAACGCCTGTACATATGCAGCCGACAAATGATAAAGCTTGGGCAAAAGAATGATAAAATTATCCATTGCCTAAGTTACCCACGCGGCCAACCGACTCTTAAGCTCAGGCAAAAGGATGGTAGAATCCGTTGTCTAGAGCATCCAGACGGCTTGCAACAATGCAGCCAAAGGAACACCCAAACTTAGACAAAAGAGAGATAAGCCCACCCATGGTCTAAATTATCTAAACACGGCCGACAGACGAAAAAGGATGATACAAAGGTAAATCGTTCATTGTCAAATCCAGACAAAAGTGACGGTAAAGAATTAAACCGAGTACAGATCGCAGCACAAGGCAAGAAAAATATTGTCATCAAGTGTTCAAGTCTGTATAAAAACGGCACCAAGGCCGGGATCATTCAAAGTTACAAGGGTTCCAACACCCTAAGAAATACAAATAGCAAAAATAAAAGCTAAGGCAGGGAGCCCGACCCAGCATCAGCTTCCTCCTCCGGCCCGGCCACGGTAGCACCCTCCACGGCCTCCTCATCAGGGTCCTCGGCGGTTTGAGACTCGAAGGGGAGGAAGGATCCGTCGTCCTTGACAAAGGCACGATGATCATATCCTTCCACTCGAAACTCAACCCCGGGGTTGAGGTACCGGATCTGGAGCAAGGCTTGCTTAAAGCAGGCCTCGGTAGTCTGCACCAGGGCGTCCGTAAGCTCCCGGGAGGTCACCTTCTCAGCAGCAAGGGCTGCCTGGGCCGCCTCTTCATCCCTGGCCGAAGCAGCCAGCCGCGCCTCTAAAGCCTTGGCCGCAGCCAGGCTCTCGGACCTCTCCTTCACGGCCCGGGTGCACTCCACGGCGACCGATTCGGCATGCTCCTGGGACAGTTGCAGCTCCCGATCTGCCCGGACCGCCGCAGCCTTCGCGGCATCCAGCTCCGCCCGAACCCCCTCCAGTTCCGCGAGGGCCGCATCTCGCGCCGCCCAGCCTTTGGCCAGCTCCTCCCCGGCTGACCTAGCCTTGGCCTCCGCCACCTCAAGCTCCTCCCGCAGGTCGCCAGCAGATGCGGCCTTGGCCTCCGCCGCCGATAAACTCTTGGCCAACTCCTCGACCTGTGCCCGCAGCCTCTGGGCATCAGCATGGGAACGGGCATAGTGCTCCCGGACCAGGATAAAGGCTTGGTTATATCCCACCGCCCGGCAAAGCTCCGCCTGGTTCCTGTGCAGCTCTTCCAGGGCCGGTCGAGTCAGGGCAGCGCAGCCAATAAAGTGTTGGGGAGGGAGGAAGGTGGTGGAAACCTCAGGAACTACCCCATCGTGCCAAAGACGGCCACGGGCGAGAAGAGACTTCGGCAGCGGTGGTGGCGGAAGCGAGGATGACGAAGGCAGGTCTGGCAGAGATGGAGGATCATCGGCGAAAAACTCAGCCTCAACCTCCTCATCAGAAATCGGGGACTCTCGCCCCTCAGAACCCTGCAAACCAGGCACCGGGCTTGGGTCCACAGCAGCGACTTCCCGGCCCTCAAGCACCGGAGACCCCACCAAGGAAGCAGCCTGCAAAGCCGAGGGGGAAGAAGGGCCATCAGCAGCAGGGCCTTTGGCCTTCTTAGGAGCCGAGGCATTAGGAGCACCGGCAGTGGAAGAAGCCGACCGCTTCTTGGGGCGACTCGAAGGCGCGGCGGCCGCCCTTGATAAACGAGCGTATAGCGGCAGTTCATCCATAGCACTAGCTGCAAACAGACAGAAGCAAAGTAGATCAGAATCCACCGATTCATAAGAACAATACTGAAACAAAAACAAACACAACTACTAGTGACCCTACAGGAGGAAGGCGGCGGCACGGCGGAAATATAGAAGCCAACCGGCTGCACACCATACTCGGCCACCAGGGCCTCGAGCCATGGCAAAGCAGAAACAGATTCCAGCACCAGGTCTTCGAACGGAACCTGGTAGGAGATGGCCTTAGCCTTGTAATGACCTTCCCCCCAATACAGCGGGAACCGACCACCATCCTCTAAGAACCACGGCCGCTCCCCCGGGACGGCCTCGATCGTGAAGAAAGCCCCCTTAAACCGTTTGAAGGAGTCGGAAAAGGGCGTCATCAAGTGACGGTCTGGGTTGATCCGTAGGGATACCATGCCCCTCAGATTGTCACCCCTCGCAGACGAACTAGGGGTAAAAGGTCCGAAGAAGTGGAAAAAGAGGTTGGTGGTACAGGGGATGGGGAGCGGAAAATGGCCGCATAACCGCTCGAAGGCGACTAGGTATCCCCAACCATTCGAATGAAGTTGTGTCGGGGCGAGACGAAGATGCCGCAACGCCTCCATCTGGAAGGGGGTGAAAGGAAGAGAAACTCGGACCCGAGTCAAGTAGTCCCGGTAAAAGAAGAAAAATCCGGCTGACCCTCGGTCCGAGCCGCACATACAGGCTCCTCAGGCCCCGGACGCCTAAGGACGCATCCGGGCATGGCCGGGACCTCCAGCAGTGCTATGTCCACCTCCGACATCAACGACGTTGTTGCCAGCACGTCGTGCGATACCCAGCCATATCGGCGAATCAGGGCTTCGGATGGACTGGAAGAGTCCGAGCCACCGGCCTCCGAGCGCTTTTTAGAAGATCCCGACTTGGGAGCCATAAATAAGCCTATACGAAAATAAACAAAGCCAGTATTAGCAAAGAAGCAGAAATACCTGGTACAGGCATAACAGCAGGTACTAATGACGACCGACTCGGACGAATGGGGTCGCGAGAAGAAACAACCGGGGCAGACCAATGCCGACAGGAGCCTAGAATGGACGAAGCCATGGTATCCCCATCTCCTGCCATTAACACGGAAGCCTCCGCCAGGCAGTCCCAATAGGGGCCCACGTAACCCTCGGGAGCTGACGACCGGCAAGCAGTAGAGGGACCCTCGTAAAAATTCAGCGGTCGAGCCATCACCACCGGGGATTGGGAACTGGAAGAGGAACCCACCAGGGCCCCACCAGGCGATTCTTGAGGAAGAGCGGTTGCAAGCGCCCGGAAGGGTGAGCGCGGAATTGAAACAGAAACCCTTCCCGAGGATGGGCGAGCCCCACCTCGCCCCGGGCGCACGGCGCCACCTCGGCGCGAAAGATCTAGGATTCCCGAAGCAGGTGGTTCACCCCCAAAAACCCAGTAAGTAGCCCGCGGGAGACGCGCACGAAGGAGCATTTCCTCCTCCGGCGTCAATGAGGCTGCAGAACCAGGAATACCTCTACCCCTCACCATGGTCAGAAACCTAAAGCGCTAAGAACAGTGTTTAAGGAAACGATGGGACGAATTTCGGGTACACTGATTCTAAGGAAACCCAGGAAACCCGGAAGGAGGGAAGAGCGATGACACAAACGTCAATCAATGAAGAATAAACGGTAAAAGAAAAGGAAATACCGAACAAAATGACAGAAAAGTGGCACAATACCTGTTATGTGAAAGAGGAAGGAACTAGAACGCTGAAAGACGACGAAAGTTCCGGGCACAAAGAATCCCCTCTGAAGCTCTAGAGAAACCAGAGAGTAATCTGAGCGAGAAAATGTAATAGCGGGAAAAGTGGAAAAGAAGCGCAGAGAAGGCTATTTAAACCGAAATCCTAACACAAGAAGGGTACAACGGTATTTTCCCATGCAGGCGCGTTGAGATTGGCGCAGCACGACGCCAGCGCCATAAATGCGCATTGGCATCGAGAAACGAAAAGGCGTGACGGTTGCAGATTCCCTCCACTAAGGATCTGACAGCTGTAAAACCACAGTGACGGTTCACGTAGGGGGGAAAACCGAAGCGTACGAAGAATCCCAAAAGGCAAGAGAACGCTTGGGGACCCGGACAGGATAAAAAACGCCCGGACATAAGCAAACCCGACGTTCTGGGCAGGACGAAAACCGATTGAGCCGACCACAGTCCCAAGCCGAGCTAAGGGCCACGGCATCCGAAGGCCGACCCAGTCCGAGAAGGAGGACCTCGGCCATTACGGGCCCGGGGCACTAAGCATCTCGGCCGTCCAGAAGCCAGAATGACCAAGCTGGGGGGCAACTGTTACGGACCGGCCCAATAGGCCCAAGTCCAGACCCCGACCCAACAGCGCCTATAAGGGATCCACGCTATATTTGGAAAGGATCCGAGATCCCCTATATTTAGGAGCTCATTAATAGGAGATCCTCCTACAATCATGGCACCAGCCAATCAGCCCTCAAGGGCTCAATCATGGATATCGCCCATCAATAGGGAGATACGGGCACCAAGCTCCTCTATAAATAGAAGGAAACCCTAAACAGGTGCAGACGTTCTATCTTATGCTCTTGTTACTTTCTGCCACACAGAGCACACACCCCACTCCCCTGGCTACGTGCCTTCAAGTTTGTTGCGAACTACGTGGACTTTGATCCCTTCGAGGGTACGTAGGCTCTAGGCTTGACACCTTAGTCAAGTCCAATCTCTGTGTTCTTCATACAGAACAGAATCCAAAATCTTTGACTACTTCATCAAAACGATGATTCTAGCTCCAAGATGTCTGCTTCAATCCAAAAATGGATCTTTAAAGCTTGTAAACTTTACCAGAGTCCTCTGGACACACAAAACCCTCAGGTTGTGTCATGTACACATCCTCAAGTAGCTTTCCGTTAAGGAAGGCTGTTTTGACATCCATCTGCCCTATCTCATAGTCATAATATGATGCAATGACAAGAAGGATTCTGATTGATTTGGCCATTGCAACTGGGGAAAAGGTTTCATCATAGTCCACACCATGAGTTTGAGTGAATCCTTTTGCAACCAGTCGTGCCTTGAAGACACTTATTTTGCCATCCATGTCAGTTTTCTCTTTGAAAACCCACTTGCACCCAACGGTTTTTACACCTTCAGGTGGATCGACTAAGGTCCATACCTTATTGTCGTACATGGATTACATTTCAGACTTCATGGCATCAAGCCATTTTTCGGAGTTTGGTTCCATTACGGCGTCTCGATAGGTCGTTGGCTCATTCTGCTCAATGAGCAATACATCACGACTTCCAGTAATCAGAAATCCATATCTCTGAGACTGTAGCCGTGATCTATCGGACCTTCGTGGGCCTTGTGTTACTTTAGTAGACTCAACAACTTGTTGTGAGTCTTCTCTTGTTTCCATCTCTGGCTCTACATTGTCCTGTGACTCTCGAACTTCTTCGAGGTTCACCTTACTCCCACTGGTTCTTTCAGAGATAAACTCTTTTTCCAGAAAGATACCATTCCGAATGACAAACACTTTGTGATCGGTGGGATTGTAGACGTAGTATCCTTTAGTTTCCTTAGGATACCCCACAAAACAGAATTTTGAGGATCTAGATGATAATTTATCAGAGGCCTGTTGTTTAACATAAACCTCACATCCCCAAATCTTAAGAAATGACAAACTGGGTTTCTTCCCAGTCTATATCTCATATGGTGTATTTTCAACCGCCTTTGACGGAACACGATTTAGTGTAAACGCAGCAGTTTCTAGGGCATGACCTCAAAAGGAAGATGGAAGATTTGGTTGACTCATCATAGATCGAACCATATCTAATAGAGTTCGATTCCTCTGTCTAGAAACACCATTCCATTGAGGTGTTCCTGGAGGAGTAAGCTGTGAGATGATCCTACAACTCCTAAGATGGTCAACGAACTCTTGGCTCAAATATTCACTACCTCGATCAGATCGAAGTGCCTTAATTGTTTTGGCAAGTTGGTTTTGCACTTCATTTTGGAATATTTTGAACATTTCAAAAGATTCAGACTTATGTTTCATTAGATAGATGTAACCATATCTACTAAGACCGTCTATTAATGTAATGAAGTACAAATGACCTCCTCTGGCAGCTTCATTGATCCACACACATCCGTATGTATGAGGCCCAATAAATCGGTGGCCCTCTCACTGTGTCCAGTAAAAGGTGCCTTTGTCATCTTACCCAATAAACAAGACTCACATGTATCAAATGATTCAAAATCAAATGACTTCAGAAATCCATCTGTAATGGAGTTTCGAAATGTGTTTCTCATTTATATGGCCTAGACGACAATGCCATAGGAAGGTAGGACTCAAATCTTTTGACTTGATCCTTTATGTCACAGATGTCCATTCAATTTTCTACTGTCCTTGAGTTCCTATACATTTATACAAATGCGTGAACCACATGTAGTATCTAATACCCATGTTTGAGGAAGTAGAAAAGCGAATGTCTATGACATAGACACCTGAAGCGATAGGCCCACTATCCTTCTTGTCCTTTTCCAGATCTTCTTGATAGAGCTTGCAGTTCCTCTTCCGATGACCGATTTCATTGCAGAAGAAGCAGACCCCATCCTTCAGAGGTTTTGCCTTCTTGACTTTCCGTTTCATACCCCTTCCATTCTGAACAGACAAAATAGAACTGGGCCTCTTCTCATGGCTCTGCTCAGCAGTTTTGAGCATCTCATGCAGTTCAGAAATTGATTCCTTCATATTGTTCATGTTGTAATCCATGACAAAGTTATCATAACTTTCTGGGAGTGAGATCAAGATCTCATATGTAGCTGACTCCTGGGATATGGGGAATCCAAGCCTTTCAAGGTGATCAATGTAGCCTTTCATTTTCAAAAATGAGGACTAACTGATTCACCTTCAACCATCTTGCAAGAGAATAAGGCCTTTGTGGTTTCATACCTCTCTTACGTCACCTGTTCCTGGAACATTTCCATAGGATTATAAATCATCTCAGACACCTCCATGTGTTCTAGATCTCCATCAAGGGCTGGAAACACAGTGGCAGGCTTCAGGCATCCTGTATCCATAGAGTCATCTTGATGCTTCATGTAAGTATCAGTCTGAGCTCTTGGATCATCAGTTGCAGGCTCGTCAAGAATGGGTTGATAAATAATATACTCCTTTCTTTCATGTTTAGGATCAACACTTAAGTCCTCAAACATGTCAAGAAAGTTTGTCTCATCGAGTTCGTCCTTCTCAAGGACTGATCGCATTGATGGTGTTGGGGTGTTACTATTCGACATGATTCTACAATTTAAAAGATATGCAAAGTATAATCAGTAACCTCCCACTGAATTAATAACCCTCATTATAATTAGTGGGCTAAGATCCATATTTGGCTTAATCTTAAGTCCGCTTTGGCAGGACGCTTAAAATCAAGTTATTTAGGTAGGCAACAACTTTGCCAATTACATCACATGTAACTCTTAGATCTTTATGGGATTTGATCATCATATGTCCTAGCATGTTTAATCCCATCCAATGCCTTGAGATCCAAAAACGTTTTGTTAATCTCAATTAAGTCAAGACAATACTGAATGTAGAGTATCACCATTACTCTCTCTTGTCTACCCAAGATTACTCAAATGCATTCACTTTGGTGGAACATACAAATGGGCGATCGAGGTTTTGACAAGTATTCATTTATTGATGGCATTATGACTTAAGATTTTATTTAGGGGTATTATTAGATATAATCAAATTAATCCTATTAATTTAAATCTAAATTAATTATGAGTGATCTAATCAAATCATAATTAAAACTCTAAATTAATCATAACATATGTTAATTCATACAATTATGAAATAAATCATTATGATTAAATTATTGAGACTTGCGGCTGTCGCTTCATTTTAATACGACTAGATCTATATCTTATAGGATTTCTAAAACCCTAATTGGCCCTATTAAAATATTCAAAATTAATCTCAATTAAACTTGAATTCAAATTTTAGATTAAAATAACATTAATTAAATCTGTCCAACAGATCTAATATAATCTATTTATTTTAATCTAATATAAAAGCCTGCCGATTTAATTTATCTTTACTAATTCTACCTATATGAATGCAGTCATTATTGCATATCTCATATAGAATCTAAATTAATCATGCAGTGATCATATCAAAACATAATTAAAACTCATGAACAACATGACTCATCTAACCTGTAGTCCCCTCAAGCCAATGAGAGGACTTCTCTAAATAATAAAAGAAAGTACATAGTTAGAAACCTTGTTTCACATACGAGGGGAGTGAGATGAGAAGAGAATGTACATCAAGATTATTTAGAGAGAGGCATGGCACGCAGGCCATATACAAAATTTACAACCTTAGAGCCATCTTGTTCACCATACCCAAACAACACTTTGTAAGGTTATGAACATACTTTAATTCATACATTTATGAAATAAAATATTATTCATGATAAAACTCTCTAATCATATATTACTTTATATCATGATTTAAATTCTCACACTACAAACAATTTCATTTTTCGCGCTACAAACAATCAGCCGGTCCTTATGGCGGTCCCGCAAGCCAGTTAATAGGAGCGCCCCCAGAGCTTTTGAAAACATCATATTCTTTTAGAAAGAGAGTTTCATAAAACTTAATTTCAAAGCCCCAGGGGCGTTGTTCGAGCATGATCGAAAATTCTGAACGATTCAGAACGTCTTCAATGCGCACGAACGTGACGAACGATTCCGAATATCGTGCACTTAGAACAATTCAGAACTGTACAAAGCAGCCGCGGCACCATTCTAGAGACCCGTCTGAAACCCTAACGCGAATTTTCAAATTAAAGCATTCAAGATTCGATTTCTTGATACAAAGATTCAGTTTCTTGCATACAAAATTCAAATTCTTGCATACAAAGATTCAGATTCTTGCATATATATCACATATAATAGCATGTATAGAAACCCAATTTAAACACACGTTGAGTTGGCTCTGATACCACTGTTGGGATCCGTATACGCAGCGGAATAAAATTTCTTACGAATCTCGTCTCGAGGATCACTCAGGTGCATTTAAATCAAGACTTAGGAACCGAATTTTACCTTTGGAATTCGTCTTGTTCTTTCTTGAATAGGTGGGCTACCTCCTCGATCAACAAAAGACGACTCTTAAAATCCTCTTCCTCTACTGGTATCCACACGAACAATCCTCGTTTACGTCTACGACAGCGTGCTAGCGCCTCTTATGCATCCCTCTCAATTTCTATTTCTCTAGGTTTTCTCGCGGCTTTCTAATACGCTCGACTAAAAGTCCCGTAGGTCTTTTCTAAACCCGATAGGCGTATTATATAATCAAAATTAATAGTTATTAATTTTTTATATTTGAATTTTGAATCTAGATTATATATTAATTAAATCTATCTTATAGATCTAATCTAATATATTAAAAGACAGATCTGAAATCCGAATTTTGATTTCAGATTAAATCTAAATTAAAAGCCTTCTTATTTAATTTATTTCTATAAATTAAATCCGAGAAATGATATCTATCTATTTAATTAAATTTGAGATACAATATCTCAATTTAAATTATATCTAAGGATGCAGTTATCACCATAAACATGCGAATGAAGTGATAACTTAATGGAGAATAATGACTTGCCCCTATGGCATAATTTCCAATAGTAATAACATGCCATATAGAGTAGGAAGATGTCATATTGTTGCATAATCACATGTCATAATAGCATAATAACTATTATGTTTTCAATCGACTAGTATGATAGTTATTATGCGAGATTATTTAGGTTATCCACCAAATTAATTATCAATTATTATGATTTTAAATTAAAATTTAGAATGATAATTGGATTAATTAATTATGGAATTAAAATCTAGATAAATAATCTAGAAAATTTCTGAAGAGAATTGTAGTTTTAAGAGTAATTTGTGGGTTATTTAAAATGATTATGTGAAGCACACTTTGCCAATCATGACTAGATTTTAAATACCTAATGATTTCAATTAAAGTTGTTGATCTCAGACAAAGAATACTCTAAAATGAACAAATTCTTGGAAATTAAAAATTCTAAATTTAAAATATTGGATGGGTGAAGGTTTTAAATTAAGCTTTTAATTTTAAAACCTACGGGCCCCAATTGTGGGTTTATTAGTGAAATGGTTATCGCTGAAGCCCCATTGGATAAGGATAATTGGATTTCGCTAGATTAAACCCTAATACTTTCAAAATTTCAGTAAAGTTTTTGTAGGCCCATCGTCGGCAACACTTAGACACTAAAAATAATTTTGAAAGTAACCAATGGTTAAATACATTCAACTTTGGTAAAATTGTTAATCCTCCCATCGAGGCTCTGGTAATGGAACTGAAGGACCAAATTAACAATATTAGTTTTACAAGAATTTTGCCCATCGTAAGCCTTGTAAAGATAACTAATGATTGTTAAACGATAAATGAATAGTAGTTATTAGAATCTACTAGCGATATCTCTGTTTGTTGTTAATTATAAGTTTGTAAATAATTTTTTTTTCTTTTTCCTTATTTTCAGAAAAATGTCTTCATTCAATCCTTTAGCTATAATCTTGAGCTAAAAACCTATGGATCTTATAAACTACAAACAATGGAAAACTAATTTGGATATTGTTCTTCAATATGAAATGCTCAACTTTGTTCTAACTACCCCTATGCCAGCGCTACCCGCTGCAGATGCGTCTGATGCAATTCAGACTCGATTTCAGCAGGAGAAGGAAAGATGGGGAAAGGTGAATGTGTCAGTTCGCTGCTACATTTTGGCCAGTCTCCCCAATCACCTTCAAGAGCAAGTGAGCATGATTGAGAGTGGAGTAACAATGCTCCAGACTCTTGATGGCATGTTCTGCTAGGCAAAATGCGCTGAATTCAGTTACCAAGACAGTGATATCTAGAGGAAGTGTGCGGGATCATTGTCTAACAATGAAAGCGAACTTCAAGAAGGCTGATGACCATGGTATCAAGTTTGAACAAGAAGTAAAAGTTGACCTTCTCTTACAATCACTGCCTGAGTACTTCAATCAATTCAAGATGAATTATAAATATGAACAAGATGAATCTTGACCTCACTCAACTGATGCACGAGCTTGAGAGTGCTGAACAGTCTCTAGTCAAGCAGGGAAATGCATTTTTTGCTGGTGAAAGTTTTATGAAACCTAAGGGGAAACCCAAAGGAAAGAACAAGAACAAGAAAAAGAAGAAATCAGGTACTCTAGTTGCCAAAACAGTTGCAATGAAGCAACCAAAAGGCAAGTGCTTCAAGTGCGGACAAAAGAGGCATTGGAAGAAAAAGTGCCCACAAATGAATAAACCAGGTATGGGTAATTTACATGTGATTAAGGCTTGTTTAGTGGAGAATCACGATGATAAATGGATCGTTGATTCAGGAGCCACTAACCATGTTTGTTACTCTTTGTAGTGGTTCAAACATAGCTTGCCTATAAGTAAAGGACAAAAAGATTTGAAGCTTGGAACTGGGGAGCTTATGTCTGCACTAGCAGTGGGACAAGTTATTTTATCTTTTGATAATTATAGATCTTTGGTTTTAGAAGACTGTTTATTTATTCTAAATTTTAATAGGAATTTAATTTCTGTTAGTTGTTTGGATAAACATGGTTTGACAGTTCAGTTTAATTCCTCAGTTTCAATAAGAAGTTCATCTTCTTTTATTTGTTCTAGTGTAAAGTTTAATGGTCTTTATTTCCTTAGTCCTGTTCCCTGTGAAGTTAATCATGTTGAATTAAAAGATGTTGAACATATTAATTCATCAAAGAAAAGAAAAGTTTCCAATGAAACTTATCTTTGGCATTTGAGATTGGGTCATATTAACTCTAACAGGATACAAGGTTTGGTCAAAAGTGGGATTTTAAAATCCCTAAACTTTGAAACGATACCAGTATGTGAATCCTGTTTATTGGGTAAAATGACTAAGAGATCTTTCAAGGCCAAAGGAAAACTTGCCACACTTCAGCTAGAATTGGTATATATACTGATGTATGTGGACCGATAAATGTCCAAGCTAGAGGTGGGTATCAGTATTTCGTCACATTTACTGATGATTACTCTAGATTTAGACATGTGTACTTGATGCGTCACAAGTCTGAAGCTTTTGGAAAATTCCAAGAGTTCAAGGCTGAGGCAGAAAAACATCTTGGTGTTCAAATTAAGACTCTTCGATCTGATTGAGAGGGTGAATACCTATCTGGAGAGTTCAAGTCTTACCTGACCAAAGAGGGGATAGTTTCACAATTATCATCTCCAAGGACACCCCAGCAGAATGGAGTTGCTGAAAGGAGAAGTAGAACCCTTTTAGAAATGACAAGATCTATGCTTAGTTATTCATCTCTTTCTGATTCATTCTGGGGATATGCCTTAGAAACAGCTATGTATCTATTGAACTTAGCTCTGTCCAAGTCGGTTTCAAGGACACCAATAGACTTGTGGAAAGGGTGTAAGCCCACCATGAATCATATTCGGATTTGGAGTGCTCCGGCACATGTCTTGAAACAAAAACCAGATAAGATGGACTCGCGTATTGAAGTATGCATGTTTGTAGGCTATCCTAAAGGAACCAGAGGTTGGTTGTTTTATAGTCCAATAGAAAACAAGGTCATAGTGAGAACTCACACGACTTTCTTAGAGGAGGACTATATGGCAAATTATAAGCCAAGGAGTAAGGTTATTCTTGATTAGCTAGTCTCAGATCAAGTTTCACCACAACCTCAGTCGGTTCCAGCTTTTATTCCTGTGGTTGTTCAAAGAGGGGAAAATGTACCTGAACATACACAGGAACCAGAGACAGAACTAGAAGTTCAGCATGATGATGAACTTAATGAAGAACAAAATCATGAATTGGTTGATCCACTTAATGAGGGTCCTCATCTAGATATTGTTAACCCACAAAATGTAGACCCCCTGTAGATGCACAACATCAAGTGCGACAAAGTCGTAGTGGGAGATTGATTCGTAAACCTGCAAGGTATCTCTTGTTGGGTGAGTCAAATCAGGATGACACCATTGCAAAAGATGGTGATCCCATGAGTTATGACGAAGCACTAGGAGATGTTGATGCTCAGGAATGGCTTGAGGCTATGAATCGTGAAATGGATTCTATGTATATCAACTCAGTTTGGTCTCTTGTAGATGCACCTAAAGGGGTAAGACCTATTGGGTGTAAGTGGATTTACAAGAGAAAGAGAGGATCGGATGGAAAGGTTGAAACCTTCAAAGCTAGATTGGTGGCAAAATGGTACTCCCAAAAAGAAGGTGTGGATTATGATGAAGCTTTTTCACCGATTGTCATGCTCAAGTCCATCCGGATTCTCTTAGCTGTTGTAGCAAATCTTGATTATGAGATTTGGCAAATGGATGTCAAAACTGCTTTTCTAAATGGAAATTTGGAAGAGGAAATCTATATGCAGCAACCAAAAGGGTTTATAGCCAAAGGGCAAGAAGAAATGGTATGCAAGTTGCAAAGGTCCATCTATGGACTTAAGCAAGCGTCCAGATCATGGAACATCAGATTTGATCAAGCCATTGAGTCTTATGTCTTTGAGAAAAGTCTTGATGAGCCGTGTGTGTATAAAAGGATCCAAGGTAATGCGGTATCTTTTTTGGTACTTTATGTGGATGATATACTCCTTATCGAAAATGATACAGAGGTATTGTTAGGCATAAAAACCTAGCTGAGCAAACATTTTAATATGAAGGACCTGGGGGAAGCCGATTATATTCTTGGTATTAAACTCGTGCGAGACCGGAAGAACAGGGTTTTGGCACTATCCTAGGCTAAATACATTGACAAAATACTTGCCAGGTTTAGCATGGAGAATTCCAAGAGGGGAATTATACCCTTCAGGCATGAGATTCATCTCTCTAAGAAGCAATCTCCTAAAACTCCTGAGCAGGGAGAACGCATGAGTAGGATACCTTATGCTTCAACAGTAGGTAGTCTCATGTATGCTATGCTATGTACCAGACTAGATATCTGCTATGTAGTGGGAGTAGTAAGCCGGTACCAATCGGACCCTGGAGAGGAACACTAGGTAGCGGTTAAACATATACTCAAGTACCTATGGAGAACGCGAGATTATATGTTGGTCTACTCAAGTGGGAGTCTTGAAACCATTGATTATACGGACTCAGATTTCCAAGGAGATATTGACTCAAGAAAGTCCACCTTGGGATATGTGTACACCCTTAATGGCAGTGCTATTTGTTGGAGAAGTGTAAAACAATTATGTGTGGATGACTCTGCCACAGAGGCTGAGTATGTAGCTGCTTCTGAGGCTGCAAAGGAAGCTTCATGGTTAAATAAGTTCCTAACAGACCTTCAGGTGATACTAGGTGTTAATTGTCCTATCACACTTTACTGTGACAACAGTGGGGCAGTAGCACAGTTCAAGGAACCAAGGTGTCACAAGAGACAAAAGCACATAGAGAGGAAGTACCACTTGATCCGAGAAATAATTAAAAGAGGAGATACATTGGAAGTAAAGATAGCATCAGACGAGAACCTTACTGACCCTTTTACTAAGAGTTTGCCTGAATGTGTGTTCGAGAGGCATGTTTCATCTATGGGTCTTAGGAGGATTCCAGATTTGCTATATCTTTAGGTAGTTGCTATTTCACTTTGTTATTTTGTGCCTTTTGAGCAAGACATTATGACATTGCATTTTTTCCTAAATGTTAACAAATGAGGTGTTTTTCATTTATTTCGCACACTATTTACAAACTCTAAGGTCCGGATCAATTGTGGAGTATATGATCATATGAATACGTTCATAGAGGGCATGGTTATAGGTTCTCACAATTGATGAATTGGTTCACAACTATTAAATTAAGTTGGGCACTTTATTTATGCTGCAATATTTTATGAAATGGTTATGTCCGAATCATTATAAAATATTGGTGTGAGTTAATGCTTACATTGAATGGATCAAGGAGAGATTTAATTAAGGTTGTTTTTTCTGTCATAAGGAATCAAATCTCCAGATAACTATAGGCATGTAGTTGCTCTTAATCCTGAGTTTATTTTAAATAGGTAGTCGAATAGTTTTCATTCTTTGATTTACCAACAGGTGAGGTTTGATCTATATGATGACCAACAACTCGATATTTTGGGATTGAGACTGTTTGATTATTGGTGTTTATGAGATAAACAACATGGAATTTATAGGAAATGTCCCCTTGATATGTTTCAGTACCTGGATATTGAAGACACTGACCAATGCATGTAATCCATTAGAGAAACTATTAAAGTTAAGGGAATAAATAATTGATTGGGTTATAGAAAACTAGTCAATCAAGTTATAGACATTCTATAAAGGGGTAATGCATATTCTTGTTATAAGTGTCATTATTCTTGGAGATCACATTCGGGCTTTTAGTGGAGTAGCACTGAACTAGATAATCTTCTATAGATTATCATGAGCCTTGATGAATGACAAATGGTAGATCCCCAGGCTAGGTCGAGACAAGGGATGAGATATATTATCAGATGATGATGGCTTATGGGTTATATGGTCTTGGGTTTGCGAACTCAAGTTTGTATCTTAAAAAGCAAGTGAGAGATTGTTGGGTTAATGTGCTCTTTAGTCACTTAAGCCCAATAAGGCTTAATTGAGACTACAGCCTAAGAACTCTATGACCCATGTGGTTTAGGGTTATGTCTTGGGTGTAGTAGCATATAAACCTACTTTTACCTGCTTGGAAAAGAGATGCACGCCTAAGGAGGCTCTCATAAGAAACAAACCCTAGAGGCAGACGTTCATTATCTGAATGGTTGCCCACACAACCATCATATTCCCCTCGAGAGATAGTCTGGAAGATCGATCATAGACCGGACGACGACTGTTCGTGGAGAGGCTTTCAGACCGCTGCATCTTTCCAATAATCAAAATGATGAAGGTTTTAACTTTTCCTATATCGCATTGTACGATACGCTTCCGCGTTTCTAATTAGACTCCTATAAATAGTTATAGTAATTATTAATTAGCATGTCATTTAAGTTTGTAATTTGCTTATATTTAGTTATAGCTAACTAATAATATATTAGCCAACCAGTAATTTAAAACAAAATTGCATTTAAATGAAGCTCGAAATTAGTAAGTGATGATTAGATTAAATTATTTTTAAATTTATAATTAAATTAGTAAGCGGTGATTACATGCTTTAGTCGTATTATGAACTTTCGCTTGAAGGAATTATAGAATAATCTTGAATCACATGCTAAGCATATCTTTAAACTATTGAGGAATAATTAATATAGAGGATTCTATTTGTAATTAATAAATATCACTTTAATCCTATTTATAAGTCTTTTTTAACCAAAAAAAAAAAGGTCATATTTGTAAGTCTTTTTTCAGGTATTAAATGAAATTATGACAATTTGCCCATATTAATTGTATTAATGAAAATAGAAATAGAAGAAAAAGTTGAAAGATACCCATTTACAAATGAGGACAAAGTTAAAATTTTACCCTATAATCATTGAGCTAACCAAATCTCATTAGTATATGTGATTTAGTTAAAAAACAAAAAAAACTACTTAGAACCAAAGTGATATTATTTTCCCTTTGTAATATAACATAGTTGAATATAACTCCCCTCCTTTTTAGCTGTAGATAGCCACCCATCTGTACTTGAAAACATTTGTCATATTGGTAATTAGTGGCGGACACATTGTGCGAATGTGGGCAGGTGCAGACATAAGATTTTAAGAATATATATATTGAAGGAATCCTATGCACTAGTGCAAAAAAGGCTTTTAAGACCGGATAAAAGAGGCATCGTAAGACTGGACCAGTGACCGGTCTTGTTCCAGCCGGTATTAAAAGTCTACATTTAAGACCGGACTACGACTGGTATTAAAGAACCAATTTTAGACCGGATATTTAAAACATTGGGTCTTAAAAGTCGTACTAAATAAACCTGAAATACTTTTTGTTGGGTCCTAAAACTCAACTTTTAAGACTGGCTAATAACTAGACCGCTCTTAAAAGATCGGAATCTTAAGACCAGACAAAAATAAATACGGTCTTAAATATAGCGGCTTCTAAGACCGACTAATTATACGCGGTCTTAAAAGACTGACTTTCAAGACTGGATAATAAATAAATCTGGTCTTAAAAATTTTATTTTAGACCGCATGTATAAATTTACTAGTCTTAAAAGACCAACTTTTAAGACCGGGTTAATATTAAATGTGTACACCTAAACTTTAAGACCGGACATATAAATACATCCGATCTTAAAAAATGACCATTTAAGACCGGGATATTTATTTCCAGTCTAAATTTTCCCGCATTTTTCTCTGTTTTGCTCTTCCTGATTGTATTACACACAAATCCACCACCCAATCCAGCACATAAAAGTCGATACTTTAAGCTACAAGCTATGAACAATTATTGAATAAATTGATTTGGGAAAAATAAAACAAATATTATTCACCATGAGTTATGTAACCTTTTAATTAATTATTATACTATGACTACATACAATACCTAAATTAAATCATACAATAAGATAACTTACTTACAAATACCATAAGTTACAAATACAACAAACATGCCCAAAATAATATTCACCACGCCTTCATCTGATTCCCACCAACAACGTAACATCCTCTTTTATAACATACCCCTTTGGATCGGATCCTGCCACAAAAATAAAACAAGAACAAACTTCATAGTCAATGACATTGTTTATGAACATAGAAGGAATATAGTTATAGGTAAAACCTTAAAGTTTTCAAAGAATTCTGCATATGAATATTACCTTGTGAATTGACTCTTTTATAAAGTGATATCCTCTCACATCCCTTCTTGATGATCATTTCTTATGCCGGGTTCATTATCCGCTTCATCTTCTTCGTTCATGTTCGGTAGACCCCTTGAAAAAGGAGTACTCTCAGGAAGACCATAATTTGAATGACTTTCCTTATCAGTATCAACGAACCTTTTTCCTTGGAGAGCTACAAACCACATTTTATTTTCTTGATCGGTGATATAGAACACTTCTTTCCCCTGGTCTGCCATTATAAAAGGTTCATCTCCAAAACTTCTACCATTGACATCGACTAATGTAAATCCTAGCCGATCGATTTGAACATCATTATTGACATTAACCCATTCGCATTTGAAAATGAGAAATCTAATTTTCACATAGTCCACCTCCCAAATCTTTTCAATAACCCCATAATATGGCATGACTACCAATAAAGGGCTCTTGTCTTTCGAACTGGAGAAGTGCATTGATTCAACCTCTAACATAACACCACTGTTCTAGACTGTGCTCCTATCATCTAGGGACTTCGTGTAAAAGTATAACCATTGATCACAAATGAATTCCAACTTATGACATCAACCTTAGGACCATGTGCTAACCAATTGATTGTATCAGAAACACATTCCTCTCCCTCGACCTTTTGTTTGAACCAGTGTGCAAAAGTTCTGTTATGCTCCCTAATTAACCTTTGTTCAATCATTCGATGATTTTCTTTCCTTACAGCTTCTTTATGTGCAGCTATGCTGGCTTGAACTTCATCAACATTATTCAAGATGTATAAGTGGACTTGTGACAATTCATTAGGATCTACACTCTTTATTGAAGCCCCTCATCTACCCCCTTCAGGATGCTGACGTTTTGGAAGCCCAATATGTCTTACTTTGGCCAAATAATTTTGACAAAATTTCATGGCTTCTTCAGAAACATATTTTTGAACAATTGATGGTTCTGGCCGGTATGCATTCTTCACGTACCCTTTTCAAAATTTTATAGATCTTTCAATTGGGTACATCCACCGTAAATGGATAGGGTCGCACAACTTTATCTTCCTCACTAGATGAACAATTAGATGAACCATAATGTCAAAAAATGTAGGAACAAAAAGCTTCTAAAGGTGGCACAAGATAAGATATCCTTCATTCTCCAATTCATCCAACTTTTCAATGTCAAAAACTTTACCACAAACCACATTGAAGAAGACACAAAGTCTAGTCAAAACAACTCGAAGATTATATTCGGTGATGCCTCGAATAGTTATTGGGAGTAGCTGTTGCATCAAGACATGACAATCATGAGATTTTTGGCCTACTAATTTCAAGTCCTTCATCGATACAAGCCTCTTAAAATTTGGAGAATACCCCGAGGGAACTTTTGTGCCATGTAAACACTCACAAAAACTTCTTTTCTCATCCTTAGACAAAGTATGAGAAGCCGGAGGACAATAAGTCCTCTTCTTATATGGCCTTGGATGTAACTCTTCGCGTATTCTCAATTCTTGCAAATCCAATCTTGTCTTCACACCTTCCTTGGAACTACCTTGTATGTTGAGAAGCATGCCAACAATACTATCACATACGCTTTTCTCCACATGCATGACATCAATACAGTGTCTCACATCAAGATTGCGCCAATAGGGAAGATCGAAGAATACAAATCTCTTTTTTCATATATTTGTTTCTTTTCTACTCTTTGCAGTCTTACCTGTTAGTTACGATTAGTTTTGATGTTGTCTTATAAAAATGCCATTATCCAGAGCAAAAAGCTTGAATACTACATTCATGTTTTACTTTGTAGATGTGGAGTTTAATAATGAAGAATATTCAAGAAAAGAGATTGAAGAAGGAAGAACTTGCTCTATGGAATGAGAAAATCATCATACAAGTTCCTAGATTGATTCTAGAAGTCCCCACGATGATATGGAAGTTGGAACAGCTCGAATCGGAGTTAAAATAAGGAAAATCTATGAGCTAACTCGAGCCAGGCATCTTACCTTGAGTTAGGACGTCTAGCTACAGTGTTTTGGGTATCTAGGATGATTAACTCAAGTCACACAACTCACTACCTCGAGTCAGGATGATTTCCAAGTGATTTTCACTCCCTGGAACGGTTTAACTCAAGTCAGGACTTATTTGCCTCGAGTCTGGGCTTAAACTCGAGTTAGACAACCTTCAGCCTCGAGTCAACAGTGTTTTCCAAGTGATTTTCGCTCTTTGGACAGGCATGACTCAAGTCAGTCACTAAGTAACTCGAGTCAAGGTGACTTTCAGCAACTCTGGTGCACTCTGTTCCACGTTCAGCTCAGGCGACCTCTAGTAATTTGATGATATCTCTCAAACCAAGAATCGGATTGACGTGAAACTAGTGGCATATGAAACTAGACATCTAACGCGTCATTTTGATATATAATTCAAGCCAAAAGGAGTTTAGATCAAGGAGCTATGAATTTAACAAGTTGCCACAAACATCACCGTCACAGTTAGAATCAAGCTATTTGTTTTGGATGTATCTCACAAACTACAAATCCTATTAAGCTGAAATTAGTGCCATTGGAAAGTAGACGCACAGAGCTTTCCATCAAGACTTGAACCAACCAAAACGGAGCTGAGACCAGGGCGATATGGCCCTCGAAAGTTGACACTTGAAATTCTGGAAGCATATTAGCATATGTTCGGTTTTCCTTCTATATCACACTTTGAGAGAACTTTTTAACTCAAGTCAAAGAGTATACCTCGAGTCAAATGGGCATCCTGAGAGTTTGAAGAATGAAGAGCAGTTTTTAACTCGAGTCAAAATTGTTAACTTGAGTCAACGAGACCTAATACACACGAATGTGCAGAATTCACTCGAGTCTCTTCAAATACAACCTCAAGTTGATTAACTCGTGTCAAAGAAGTTTATGCCTCGAGTCAGATAGCATTTTCCAATGTTCATATTGATTATAACGATGCACAAACTCGAGTCAAGTATTTCGTCACCTCGAGTCAATCTTACAGACTTCATTTCTGCATCTTCAACATACTACAAACTCGAGTCAAGGAATTATGTCCCTCGAGTTAAAGAGCATTTTCAGATGTTCACTTTGAATTTAATGATGTGATAACTCGAGTAAAGGTATTGCTACCTCGAGTCACCATTCAGACGGGGAATCACCAGAAGCTTGGAGATAAGGCGCAACTCGAGTCACAGATGATGCAACTCAAGTCATTAAGCAGGAATCAAGCAACTCGAGTCAAGCAAAGATCAACTCGAGTTGGGCTCTGTGGTTTTTGAAATTCACCGTGTCTGAAATCTTGGCTTCTCATCAAGAACATCCAGATGAATTCCAAATGAACTGATACTACTTCTAAACATTATTCAACATTTATTGTGAGATCATTAATCATAATGTTGAGTGATCTTTAGATGATTTAGCAACGGTTAAATTTTGATATATCATCAGATAGCTTTGCGGAATAGAGACAAACAGAGTCAAATCATTAAACCTAATCGAAGAGAGATTAGCGAGAATGGTTAAATGCTATCTCACAACGGCAAAACATAAGGAATGAAAGAGAACGTCAACTCTGTGCCTTCCACCTAAGTACTCAGACAGAAAAATCCTCAACAAATGCATCATCTGTCTAACAGATATATTCAAGACTCTCAACGGTCATATTCAAACATTAAAACAGACAGAATCAGATCCTTCAACAGTCCTCAAGATTCAACTAGTATAAAAGCCCGAAGGCTTGAATTCACCAAGATGTGAAAAAAATGCATATACAGACAAAGGACTCAAAGCGTTAAATTTATATTCTGTATATATTGGTTGATATTATTGAGCTTCAGTGTTTATCATTCATCTACTCTGTGAGAGAGTTTTTATCATTTATTTTACAATTCATTCAAATCGCAAGATAGAGGTATCTTGAGTGTGGGTGTATCAATTACAACTTGTAAGGGGGAGTGATTCCGAGAGTGAAAGGATCATCCTTCGTTTACAGAGTGTGTAATTGTGTTTGGGCTATTTGGTTACAACTTGTAAAAAGGGGTAAGTCCTAGTGAGAGGATTACTTGAGAGTTACAGAGTGTGTAATCAAGGATTGAGATAGTGAAATCCCAGAGTATTTCCGGGGACTGGACGTAAGTCAAGAATTGGACCGAACCAGTATAACCTCCTGTGTTCTTTGTTCTTCTCTCTATCTCTGTTTTAAGTGTTCTTGAGCAATTAGTGAAAGAATTTTCATAATCACCTATTCACCCCCCTCTAGGTGATATTCCACCTTCATTACCGAAGATGACATTGATATTTTTCACCTTTTCATAAACTTGCTCCCCAGTCAATGCCACCGGAGCATCTTCATGTTGAAGTTGATGGTAGCGTGTGCCTTCTTCACAAACTGGACATGCTTTATGGCCTTTTACACTATACCCTGACAAGTTCCTATATGTTGGGAAGTCATTGATAGTACAAAATATCATGGCTCACATTTTAAACACCTCCTTCTTGAAAGAGTCATAAACGTCGACACCTTCTTCCCACAACTCCTTTAAGTCTTCGATCAAGGGCTCAAGCTAAACATCAATGTCATTTCCGGGTTGTTTTGGTCCAGAAATCAACATAAACAGTATGGTCTACTTTCGTTTCATGCATAACATACGAGATAAATTGTAAATAATCAGGAGTACATGCCATGAACTATGTATGCTGCTAAGGCTTCCATATGGATTCATGCCATCCGTGCTAAGGGCAAGCCTAAGGTTCCTAGGTTCTTCGCTGAAGTTGGGAAATAATTGATCGATTTTCTTCCATTGAGAAGATTCGGCTGGATGACGAAGCTTTCCATCAGAAATCCTCTTATCTGCATGCCACCGCAAATTTGTTGCATCATTTTCATTCGTAAACAACCGCTTGAGCCTTGGTATGATTGGAAGATACCACAACATTTTCGCATGCCCTTTATTTGACTTGTACCTTGGGGTTTCACATATCAGATAATTCTGCTTCTCTTCAAACTCTTGTCTATACAATACGCAATCATTCGGGCATGCATGGATCTTTTTGTACTCCATCCCCAGTGGACAAAGTATTTTCTTAGCATCATAGTATCGATGCGGCAACACATTAGCATGTCCTTAAAAGCCTCAAGCATTTCAGAAAAAACTCTTGTCGCTCTATCCATGATGTGCCTTCAGGCTTACCAATTTCAATACAGCGTTCAACAATTGGTATTTTTTACACCAGGGTATAGCGGGGTCTCTGCATCACTGCACATATTACCATATACATGTGATTGATGAAAAACCTCTTCTCCTATCACGAATAATGTCCTCTATGCGATCATCCATATCCGTGTCATTATCATCAAAGACCACTTCCCCATGTTGAGACCCACTTGGTATTTTTTCACCATGCCATACCCATATTGTATAAGTCTTACAAAATCCTTCACAAATTAAATGTGTGTGTACAACTTCAGGACTTAGTCGCCTCTCATTCAAACATTTTACACAAGGGCAATAAAACTTCCCACTATCATCATTGGCGTTTTGTTTAGCGAATTCTATAAAGCCCCTCACCCCATTCTGATATTCAACACTCGTCCGTAAAGCATTTATCCAAGTGTGATGCATAATAGAATTCCTATACACAGAAAGATTAAACATACGTAATCCGGAAAGATTAACACTTGCTTATAAAATAAGGCAACACCAAATGCATATTTATGATCAATGTCGGTTATGTCTTTTTTTCAGAGAAACTTCCAATTAAATGCTTAACGAAGAATCACTTTTGGTCATAAAGATCACAGTGAATCCAAGAAGCAAAATAAATGCATGATGAGGAAATTAAATGCTTTGCATGAAGGTCTTGTGGGCTCACCTGTAGCATATAAATTCAAATGCGTTTCCTGAGTCTTTCTTCTCCCGCCACGAACGTTGATGTTGCAAACAGCAGGAGTACCCTAAAAACATTTGTTGGTCAGTTGGGTAGGTCTAAAGTGCAAATATAATCCTCAAAATACAATATTCATTAACAACAGAGAACCCCATAAGAGCATTTCATCGATTTCGTTCAACCCATGAAAAACGCAGAACGATAAGCAGGAAAATCATGAAGTTATATAACCGAAACACCTTTTACAGCTTGGTTTATATACGTTTAGCTAAGGAACCAGAAAGTGATTGTCGAGAGAGCAACGCAAAGCACTGAGGGAGCAACACACAAACACTGGAGACAGAACCTCAGTCATCACTTTCGACGTGACAAGAGAAGTTCAGAGTGGGAAATTTAATTTTCCGCGTGACAGAGACATGTTTTAGTATTTGAACTTTATTAAGACCGATTAATTATAACGTATCCGATCCTAAATATTTTTTATTAATTTAATTTTTAAGTCCTAAAAGTCTATAATTAATTCAATTACTTTTAAGACCGAATTCTTATCCTGTATCCGATCCTAAATATATAACTAACTTTTGAAGACCGGAGTTTTATAATACTCCGGACCTAAGTTTTTATTATTCATTCATGCGCGTAGATTTTATTAAGACTGGTTAATTATAAAGTAGCTGGTCCTAAATATATAACTTTTTAAGACCCTAGTCTCTGAAAATTCCAGTCCTAAATTCTTAATTTTTTTTTCAAGAAAAAAGTATTGGCTTTGGCGAGCGCTGCAACTGAATGAATAAAAATTAAAGGAAAACTGTAGTTTAATTTCTTTAACTATTGGAGAATATGAACAAAAAATTAAAAAGACACAAGCTTAGTTCTTAATGCTACATATATTACTTGAATATGCACGTACACAAGAAAAAATAGAAAAGAAAAACAAGCAGAAAATTATCAAAAACAAGAATTTGACTATATATATATCCTAAAGCTTATTATCCTTTAAAGCCTTGTTGATATCAGCGTCAGCAGCATTAACTTCCCACCGGATATTAGCAAGTTCATGTCTTATTCACATCATCACATCATGGTCTGAAGGCTGGGGTGTGCGGCAATATCTTCATCATCCGAAGAAATCACAATGGGTCCAATAACCCGGGATTATTCTGTCTCAATAGAACGCACTCTTGCTGGAGGAGGCGCACTGTATAACGATCTACAGAAGGCACGAGCACCACTAGTAAGTCTACCCCTACGAGCAGTTCTCTTGTATCTAACCATGGTTTAAGCAGTTGGGGCATGCAGAGAGGTATGAGGAGTTAATAAAGGCATAGAGCAGTTCCCCCCATCCCAGATAGCCACGTACGTTGTTTGGAGTTACAAGGTAGTGAAGAGGTGCTTTAAGAGCGGATTTTATAAATATGCGGTCCTAAAAGTCTATTATTTATTTTTTAATCAATTCAATTACTTTTAAGACTGATCGTTTATCATTTATCCGGTCCTAAAATTCATTAATTTTTTTTTTCAATTCAATTTTTTTAAAGTAATATTTTTTTCAGAAAAAATATTAGTTTTAAGAACGGATCTTTTACAATATCCGATATTAAATCAGATAGCAAAGTCGTATCCCTACACTCTGTTCAAATGAATGAATCAGAGTCTCTTCGACTTCCAGATAAGTTTCCCAACTAGGCATCTCCTTGTATTCTGATGAACTATGCGTCTCCTCATTAAAGTTTCCGGCGTTTCACACTGTTCAGGATGGGTTCTCTATTTAAACGTGTTGTTACTTTACGTTCTTCACATTCTTCTCCATCACTTTTACAACCTCCACCGTAATGGTTGCTCCACAACCACGAGGTCCTCAACCACCACGAGGTTCTCCTTTTCCTCTTAATCCATTTCTTCCTCCGTACCCTCCTCCGCTGCCTCCGGACCCGTCCTTCAGACAGATGATGCACCACCTCCTGGACCAAGTCGCTCATATAGACCAATGATTGGGCCAGCTTTTTTGGCCTACAACACCGTCAACAACAAGCTGAACGTGGTACTCGATGCCCAGGACGTTGAGTACAATCCATTAGATGACAACGTCTCCAACGAGTCCCTCCCCTCTGACAACGATGGGGAGGAGTAGATTTTTTTTTGTAATGCTGCTGCCCCGTGAGGGCATCATTTAACAAATTATAATTAATTTCTTTTTCGTTTCCATATTCAATCGCCTTGTCCTTTTCATTATCGTCTTTCATTTTCTGACAAAAAGAAAACAAACAAAACATTGTCCTCATGTGTGATCAACATTAAATAATGCGCAGAATACAGTTAAGACCATACAAAACAAAAAACATCTTTTACCTTATTTGAATAAAAACAAACACAAACAATTCTTCTCAAGGTTGGACCGTCGTTGTCCTCAGTTTTACCTCGCTCTGATTTGAAACAAAGTGTCCTTTTCTATATCTTCCTTCTTTTTCGGACAAAAAGAAAAGAGACATAGAAAAGGGAAACTGATAATGCTGCTCAAAACCAGGAGAGGTAAAATCAACTACAATGAAGGACCTAGCTTGAGCAGAATGCTAGAACCTCAGTTGCCTTGAACCTTAATTATTTGTCTGAAAAGCGAGTCAACAGACTATTAAGACCAGACATTTAACAATTACATGGTCCTAAAGGTTAAGCCATACTTTTTAAAATAAAAATAAGATAATTCTGGACTTTTAGGAGTGGACAATAAAAGAATATATGGTCCTAAAAGTCTCATAAGACTTTTAGGACTGGATGTTTACAATATACGGTCCTAAAAGTCTCATTTTTTAGACTGAAGACTTTTAGGACTGGATGTTTATTATGCGAACTTTTAAGACTGGACTTTTAATTAATATACGGTCCTACAAGCTTCAGCTGATCAGTTGGGAGAAGGAGAGGTGCATCAATGATCACCTTTTCAACTTACACTCTGACTTCATCATCATCCATTTGTTGGCGGTGTACAGTTGATCCCAATAAGTTGTAGACAGTCCCTTTTGCAACTAATCGTCCAGGACTATCATGATCCTCCACATAAAAGTCACAAGGTTGCTCTAATTGTCCGACAATGCAGCTCCCTCTAGTGCTCTGCTGCATAGGTGTAGGTGAATGTGTGAAGGGAACACTGGTCTCTAGACGATTGCTCAAAAGAAGCCTCATCAAATTCATTTCCTCCCTCATCTAGCTCATCTCGGATTGAAACCTTGCTTCTTTAGTCGTTGCTTCCTCACTTAATTTGGCCACGGTCTGTTCCATCTCCTTCCGAGTAACCATACTTTGTCTATGGCGGTTAGATTTACCAAAGTATTCCTTCAAGCCTACCTGTCCTCCAATCCCCCTTACACGCCCACCATGATCCGATTTTCCGGTCGCAACGGTCAGAACATTACTCCTCCCGTTCGACACAAAAGATCCCTCTTCTTCTTTCTTTTTAAGATCTTTCTGTAAGATACAGATAACGAGAAAGCTTAGTAATGAAACATGTTTAGTAACTAAAAAAATAACAATAACGATACTTACAATTCTTTCAGCAACTACACAAGTTTGTTCACTCTTGTAGGCACCGCTTGGCCTTTGCTGAATGTGCAACCACAACTCCTTGCGACGTATTGGAGATGACAGATCATGTACCGCAGAAGGATTGGATTCTGCTTCATTTTCCAATCTTTTCCACTTGGCTGCCATCAATTCTTTTTCAGCCTTTTCATATCCACTGCGAGAAGCCCTATGCGGGCAATCACTCTTCCTCCCTATCTCCTGTGCTTGTTTCGTTCTTACCTGTGAATCAAAATTGAAAACAATTATTAATTATGAATTCCAGCCATCTCACTAATGGAAATTAGAGAACTTCTGCTTGATATGAACCTCAAACACTAGTTAAATTCACTTTATCAAGTTTCAACATTTTATTTAAGGAAGATGTAGAATTGTAGAAGAAATTGGAGCTATGTTTTGTACTGCTAAATAGATAAGTTAAGAAACAAAAAAGAATTATGCTTACACAATAATACAAAGTTGATCCTTTTTAAGGCATCCAATGGGATCAGCAGTCCTCATTAAATAGTAACAGAACTAATAGCAATGTCTAACCACTACCTACTATAACAGAACTAAGACTATAATAATGGCTTGACTTTTATGCCATTATTAATTATTTCCCTAATTACCTTCTTAGTATTTTACCTTTTCAGGGTTTACATATCAGACTTGCATAAACAAAGGCAGAAATGTATACTTTTATTCACACACCAAACAATTTAACTAACAAGATTAAATGAATACAATAACATTCACATATCCGCATAGGTTAATAAGCAAACAAAAGAGCAAAAAAAAAACTAAATATAAACTCACCAGAGCTTCAGGAGTGGTATGCACCTGAACAATTTGTTGCCAAGTTTGTTCATCAATAAATGTGTACTTGTCCCAAGGCTTTTGGTCAGGTTGAACCTCGGCAAAAATATACTTGTTAGCGAGAAAGGTCTTAAACTTCCTCCACCGATCAACATAATAAGACTATGTCTTGTCTTTCAACTTCTCGGAGTTAGGGACTGATGACTTCCTATCAACATAATAAGACTATGTCTTGTCTTTCAACTTCTCGGAGTTAGGGACTGATGACTTCCTATTTTTAATAGATTTAAGAAATATTTTGATATATTTAGGAAGTCATCAATACTAAATTAAAGAGATTTGCTTGGGATTTTAAGAAATATTAATTTGGATACATCATTTGTGGGATTTCAGTTTATAATAAAATCTTTTGAGTTAGGGAAATAAATAGTAATATTTTGAAGTTTTAAAAAAATAAAAAAAAAGGTTGTTGTTATTATTATTATTATTATTTCCTTTTCTTTTTCTCTATCAGAGAGCACCATCAGCGGCACAATTATTATTGGCAATTCAATGCTTTTGGCAATGTGCTGGATTGAATACTGAAAGAATGGACCTTGATACCCAAGAGGGGGGGGGGTGAATTGGGTATCTATAAAATTTTAGAGACTTGGCTCTGTTTTGGGCAAGTTAAAGCAGAGGATAAATGAAGAGAGGAGTAGAGAAGCTTTGCACGGATCAATTTATACTGGTTCGGCCTTTTCTCTGACCTACATCCAGTCCCCAAGCCTCACTTGGGATTTTCAATCCACTAACTTCACAAGACTTGATTACAATCTCTGTACTCAGAGTAGTTCTCTCACTAGAACTCACTCCCCCTTACAAGATGCAATCAATACTCCCAACCACCAAGTCCCCTGACTTGTGGTTATCTCAATCAATGAATGATTACAAGAAAGACTCTCTCAAAGAGTAGATAAGATAAATACTGAAGTACAATGTATCAAAGATACAGCCTAATGAAAAGAACAACTCAGGATGATTATTTTCGAGTAGAGTAGTTGTTCATCAGTTGTGTCTTTTTGGCTTCAGTTCCTCAGTCATTTATAATTGTTTGAATCATTTGAACGTTAATAATCCACTGAAGCTTGTTCCCATTCGAAAATGTGACTGTTGTGAGTGTTCTTCCATGTGTAAAGGTACTGCAGAAGCTGATGGGTAATATTCTGTTGCTACTTTCCAGATTTGGGTGTTTGTAGCTTTTGCATTTGAATATTGGTGGCCCATGACATTCTGTTTTTAGAATAATCACGTTTGGCTTTCTTCAGAGGTGATTGTACTGTCTGTAATGCCAACCTGTCATGCATTTAATCTTGTCTTGAAGGATAAGATAAAATAATCCAAGTTGCATAAAGTGTTGCTCCAATTGAATCTCTGTCTAATTCAAATTCTTTCTGTTATCTCATAAATAAACTTGTTAGAACAGATCACTTACATATATAAGAGATAGATATAATGATTAGATTCAATGGGTAATTTGAAACATGAAGAAAGAATCAAATTTGACATATCAGAGTTTAAATGCGTTTTTCTGTTCTGGAGGTCTGAACTCGAGTTCATAATGTTAGGCTCGAGTTCGGCCTTTATTCATTTTGAGAATTCGGTTCTGTCAAAATCAAACTGGAGGTTTGTGTGTAAACCTGAGGTTTGTAAGAACACGAACTCGAGTTCATTAATGATGAACTCGAGTTCTCTTTACTTAGAGAACTTCAAAAAGGGTTAACATAAAACAAACTGGAGGTTTAAGACAAGTGGGCTCGAGTTTGAAACTTTTGAAAATGGCTAATTACTCTCTGGAACTTTTGAACTGGAGTTTGAGAAGCTTGGGCTCGAGTTCAGTTCTCTCTAAAATATTCTGAAGGCTCTCGGTCAAAACTAGGCTCGAGTCTGAAGAGTTTAGGCTCCAGTTTATAGACAATGTTCTGTTTTCAAGTTTAAACAAACTTGTCCTGCCAAGGATGAACTCGAGTTCATCATGACAGGCTCGAGTTCTTTTACTTAATATCTTCTTTGAACTTTTTCAAACTTGAGGTTTGAGTAGAGGTTTAGAGTTTGTAATAGGTTTTCAAAAGTTAAAAAAAAACTTTGTCAATGGCGAACTCGAGTTCATTAAATGATAGGCTCGAGTTCACTCAAACTTTCAAGGGTTTAATTTTGAACTTCAGGTTCAGTCTCAAGTTTGATCTTTGGTTTGACAAGTTTATGCTTTCTGTTAAACATAGGCTCGAGTTCAACAGTTATAGGCTCGAGTTCATGCGAACTTTCAAAGGTTTAATTATAAACTTCAGGTTTAGTCTCAAGTTTGAACTTTGGTTTTGCAAGTTCATGCTTTCTGTTAAATACAGGCTCGAGTTCATCACTCATAGGCTCGAGTTCTATTTTGACAGATAGAAAAATCATGAGTTTTAAACATCCTTGACTTGTCAAATCTTTCCACTATTGTTTACAATTGTCAGTGATCATCAAAACACTCTGAGAACTAACATTCTCCCCCTTTTTGATGATGACAACACTTGTAAACAATTGATTGGGAAACTTAGTTTGAAATTTATTTTGAAATTCAGCTTGTGATCAAATTGACAGAAAACATATATCAGAAGCAGAATATCAAGGATTTGTTTTGTGAAACAAAAATTTTGCAGATTATCAGAGACTTAACCAAATTATCAGAGATAAACTTTAAGACCAAAAAAAATATAACTGAAACTTCAAATTGATAACTTCAAACTGAAAAAAAAAAAAAAATTCACATAATTCCAAAATGACTACAAAAGTTACAAAACAATCAATATTCACTCCACACTTTCTCCCCCTTTGGCATCATCAAAAGGAGGGGAAGAAGAGATAGGTTCAATTTGGACATAGGGTACTATGGCTAGTGGCTCAGCATAGGATGTGAAGGTCGAAGGTGTAGGAGCAGAAGGAGGTGTCTGTGTAGGCTGAGCGTGAGCAGGTTCTGAGTCTGGGGCAGGTACAGAGGTAGAAGCATCCGGAGACTGAGACTTTAAGATCTTGTCCATCTTATCGCTTAGGTTCATCATTGTAACCAATAAGGTGGACATAGTAGAGGTCTGTTCATTGACTTGAGTCTTCAGTGCTTCTTGTTCAACTCTGAAGGCTTCTTGAGCATCCACCAGGTTATTGTGACCCTTGTTCACTTCAGCAACTAGCTTCCCTACAGCTAGTTCAATTCCTTCTATTAGATCAGATACGGCCTTGTCCACAATTTCTTGAACTCTGACATTAAAATCAGAAGGAGGTGGAGGAGCACTCTGAGCTTCTTCAGCTCTGGACTGTGTGGCTCTGGATGTAGCTGGCTTGGACCTCTTTGGGGCTCTGGACTGATCTGAGTACTCAGGCCTGTGAGTTTGCATCAAGTTCATGATGTGCTGTCCAAATTCAGTTGGAAATTGAGGAGAGTCATTCTCAGCCAAGTGCCAAATCTTCTCATGAAATAGAATTACTGAAACCAGGCTGGCAAAGGGAATCTGGGATGACTGGCGTGAGTGAAAAGCAAATTTTGCTATTTCTTGAAAGAGCCAGTAACCTACATTCTGAGGTTGTTGGTCTAGAATGGAGGCGAAGATGTTAAAATCTTTCTTGGCAAAGTGTGTAAAGTTGCCTCCCTTCTGAAGAAGATTCCTGGAATAAATGTACCAGATGGCTCGGTTTCTCAGAGGCATGGCAGCTGGGGTGAAATTCAGTATCTCAAGGGTATTAGGAATAGGTTCATCAGGTCTGAGTAAACTAAATATAGCCTGTTGCTTATATCTGTGAGTTTCAGGCTTAGGAGGGTTTGAGATTTGTAGGATAGAGTTCAGATAGTCAGGAGTAATTGTGATTTTCTGACCTCTAACCTTTGTGATAATTCTTTCTTCTACCAGATCACCATCTGAATTTAGCACATTATCAGATTTCATGTGAAAGTAAAAGACTTTCACAAGTTTGGGACTATAGGCAGCCTTGATTGAAATTAAGGACTCAAATTGATTCATCCAGGGGCTCAAATCCAAATTACATTCTTCTTTTAGCTTAGCTAAATCTACAAAGACTATAGGACAGAATTTCTTCTTTTCATCATATTTTTTCTTGAATAAAACACCCTCTTCTGCTGTCATTCTACATGGTTCTATGTTGAAACCTTCTGGGCACCTCTTATGCTTGTATATTTCTAAAATTGCAGGTAAGGGCTGAGATACCTGAGGAGTCCCTTGTTCCTGAGATTGAGGTTCAGCTTGACCACTACCTTGACCGGGAGTGGGAACAGAGTGGATACCCGCGGTTTTCTTTCTCTTGAAGGGTTGTTTTTCCCTCAGAGGAGCAGCTGGCTGAGGGGCTTTACCTCTTCCTTGGACAGGAGGCTCGGGATCATGCCTCTTCTTCGTTCTCTCTTCTCCAATTACAACTCCTTTCGGTCTTGAAGGAGGAGTTTGAGTATTTTCGCCGTCAACTCCTCTAACGAATTTGTCAATTCCATCTTGTAGGCGGGAAGAGCGCTTTTTTGTGCGGACAGGGCGTTCAGATTGAGTTTGAGAAACAGATTGAGAAGGGTTAGGGTTTGTGTCTTTGGGATTTGTGGATTGAGAGGCCATTTTCGCAGAAAACAGAGGAAGAAGATGATGAGAAAGACGCAGAGGACTAGGGCAAACCGGAGGTGTGTGAAGAGTGAAGTGAAAAGTTTGTAACTGTAGTATATATAGAGTTCGTGATGAACTCGAGTTCACACCTTTCAGGCTCGAGTTCGTCATTAAAATTTGCTTACCTGGACTTCAAGAGTGTGCTGAGAACTCTTGAACTTCCTCGTGAACCTGAGGTTCTCACTTACGAGCTCGAGTTCAGGATGACTTTCCTCCAAGGTTGCTCTCTGTGATTTACGAACTCGAGTTCGTCACTTATGGGCTCGAGTTCGTCATGCCTGAGATCCAGCCTTGCTCTCTGCCAAAAATGAACTTGAGGTTCATTCACTAATGAACTCGAGTTCATTCTTGTTTTTGCCTTTCACTACTTCCAGTCTCTCTCGAGCTCGAGTTCTTTCTTGTCAGGCTCGAGTTCGGTCATACCTTCAGCAAATTTGAGATAAGAGCATCCTGCATAAGACACTTCTAGATACTCCGATGCTTAAGTCAGTAATCAATCATTATCAAAACCATAACTAACATTAAAATGAGTGAGAAATACTTACAGTTCATTGGGGTTTACCATTCCCAATTCTCTTCTTATGAAATTAAATTGTTCTTTTGCAAGAGGTTTTGTGAAAATGTCTGCAAGTTGGAGATGTGTTGGGATAAACATGACTTTGACATCCTTCTTCTGAACATGATCCCTGATGAAATGATGTCTCACATCAATGTGTTTGGTTCTTGTATGTTGCACAGGATTCTTGGCCAAGCTTATTGTGCTTGTGTTGTCACATAGTATTGGAATTTCTTTCAAGTACACTCCCAAATCAGCGAGTTGTTGTTTTAACCATAACACTTGAGCACAGCAACTTGAGGCAGCCACATACTCAGCTTCAGTAGATGATACAGCAACAGTGGTTTGTTTCTTGCTGAACCATGACACAAGTGAGCCACCAAAGAATTCACATTGTCCACTTGTGCTCTTCCTATCTGTCTTGTATCCAGCATGATCTGAATCTGAATATGCTACTAAGTGTTCTGGTTGTCCTTTGGGAAACCATAAGCCAAGAGTCTTAGTATCAGCAAGATATCTAAAGATTCTTTTCACATGTTCAGCATGTGTCTCTTTTGGAGCAGATTGGAATCTTGCACACATCCCCACACTGAATTGAATGTCGGGGCGGCTTGCTGTAAGATAGAGTAATGACCCAATCATTCCTCTATACTTTGTTATGTTAAAGTCCTTGCCTTCTTCATCAGCATCCAAAGAAGTAGTTGCACTCATGGGAGTATCAGCACCATTGCATTGATCCATTCCAAACTTCTTTAAGAGATCATTCAGATACTTGGTTTGGGATATGAAAATTCCATCCTTCCTTTGCTTGATTTGCAATCCAAGAAAATAATTTAGTTCTCCCATCATTGACATTTCAAATTCTCCCTGCATTTTCTTTGCAAATTCTTCACACAGAGTATCATTAGAAGCTCCAAATATGATATCATCCACATAAATTTGTACAACTAAAATTTCATTCAATTTATTAGTTCTAATGAATAAAGTAGTGTCAGCTTTTCCTCTAACAAAGCCTTGATCAAGAAGAAATTTACTTAGACGTTCATACCAAGCTCTAGGAGCTTGTTTAAGGCCATATAAAGCTTTCTTGAGATGATAAACATGATCTGGAAATTTTTCATTTTGAAATCCAGGTGGTTGTTCAACATAAACTTCTTCTTGTATGAAACCATTTAAAAAGGCACTTTTAACATCCATTTGAAAGAGTTTTATTCCTTTAACACAAGCAAAGGCTAGAAGAACCCTTATGGCTTCCAATCTTGCCACTGGAGCATAAGTTTCTTCATAATCAATTCCTTCTTCTTGATTGTAGCCTTTGGCAACTAGTCTTGCCTTATTTCTGACTATGATTGCAGATTCATCACGTTTGTTTTTGAATACCCATTTGGTGCCAATGACCGGATGGTCTTTAGGCCTAGGTACCAAGTCCCAAACTTGATTTCTGTCAAATTGATGTAATTCCTCTTGCATAGCTATCACCCAATCATTGTCTGAAAGGGCTTCTTCTATTTTAGAGGGTTCAATGTGTGAAATAAATGCAGAGAAGGTTACTTCATTTAACGTGCTTCTTCTGGTTCTTACTCCTTGATTAATATCACCTATAACTTGGTCTATAGGATGATTCCTTATATATTTCCAAGCTCTAGGCTGAGTCTGATCAGGATTTTCTAAACTGTTTTCAGGATCAGCTTCAAAAACATTTTCATAATTTTCAGAGGAAGGGGTAGTTTTTGAAAAGAATTGATTTTTGCAAATGTTTTCTTCTTCATCATCCAAAGATCTGTTAGAATCATTTTCACAAAACACAACATGTATTGATTCTTCTACAACTTTAGTTCTAGCGTTAAAAACTCTATATGCTTTGCTTCTATTAGAATAACCAATAAATATCGCTAAGTCAGCCTTAGAATCAAATTTACCAAGATTCTCTTTACCATTATGGTGCACATAGCACTTGCAACCAAAAATGTGAAGGTGGCTGAGATTTGGCTTTCTCCCTTTGTAGAGCTCATAAGGAGTCTTGTTCAACTTCTTCCTTAAGTAAGCTCTATTGGAGATATAGCATGCAGTGCTCATGGCATCAGCCCAAAATACTTGTGATGTGTTGTTTTCACTCAACATTGCTCTTGCCATCTCAGTGAGTATTCTGTTCTTTCTCTCCACAACACCATTCTGTTGTGGTGTCCTTGGTGCTGAAAAGTTGTGATCAATCCCCGTGTTGTCACAGAACTCAGCAAAGGCGTTGTTCTCAAATTCTCCACCATGGTCGGTTCGTATACCTGAAATTGAAAAACCTTTCTCGTTCTGGACCTTCTTGGCAAATACAACAAATTGATCAAATGTTTCATCTTTAGATGATAAGAAAATTGTCCATGTGAATCTAGAATAATCATCAACTATGACCAAAGTGTATAAATTTCCACCAAGACTTCTAACTCTAGCTGGTCCAACTAAGTCCATATGAAGTAATTGAAGGGGTCTGGTAGTAGAAATCTCATTCTTCGTTTTAAAGGATGATTTGGTTTGTTTTCCTTTTTGGCAAGCATCACATATCTTATCATTTTTGAAATTCAATTTTGGAATACCAATAACCAAATCCTTTTTCAGCAACTTGTCAAGTTGAGACATGTTCACATGAGCTAATCTTTTGTGCCATAACCAACTTTCATCCAAGTTACTTACAAAACATTTTTCTGACACGGAGGTATTACTAGAGAGGTTAAGTGTATAACAATTGCCATCTCTAGGTGCTCTAAACAAGGCTTTAGTTTTCAAATTTTCTATGGGAATCAAATCCTTTTTGACAATAAAGCATTCATCAGAATCAAAGATAACTAAGTTACCCTTATCAGTGCTTTGGCTCACACTTAGGAGATTGTGACACAATCCTTCTACTAGATAGACATCCTTGATGAGTGGACCATCACTACTTCCAATCTCACCAATGCCAGCAATCTTTCCTGATTGGTCTCCTCCAAAGGTGACTCTACCACCATCTTTTGGTTTAATTGTAAGGAATTTGGTTTTATCACCAGTCATGTGTCTTGAGCATCCACTATCAATATACCATTTGTTGGGTCTTGATGCTCTAAGACAAACCTGCAAATCACAATGGGATCAAGTTTTAGGTACCCAACTTTTCTTGGGTCCTTTTGGGTTAGCTTGCACCTTGAGAACATAAGTTCCTTTTGGTACCCATTTATAGTTTCCTATAGGTTTAATTTTTCCTTCCCTCTTATGAAAACAAGATGAAGTTGAATGGCCCTTCCTATTGCAATAATCACAATGTGCAAAGGGATTTGAGGAGTGAACTGTTTTTGTAAAGTAGTTCATGTAAGATTTTTGACCACTCTTCTTTTTACCTTTCTTCTTATCAGAATTTGGTTTGTAACCAATACCTGACCTATCATTTACAAATCTTTGTTGTTTCAAAATTACATTAAGCATTTCACTGCCCTTAGTAAATGTTTCAAGTGCTTTTGTAAGATGTACATTCTTCTGTTTTAATTCAGGACATTCCTGACAAATCAAAATTTTAGAAGAAGATAGTTTTTCAATTTGTAGTTCAAGAGTGATATTTTTCCTTTTCAAAGCTAAGTATTTTTCTGCGAGTTTCTCAAATTCCTTTTGCACAAGATAATATTCATCAACAAGTTCATCATAGGAAGGTTTTGAGTCATATACCTCATCATCATCTTGTTGTTCTTGAGCTACTAGGCATATGTTTGCCTTTTCATCTTCAACCTCTTCATCCTCATCTGAAGAGCTATCACCCCATATGCTTGAAATGTATGCTTTCTTTTTATACTTGCTGAAGCTCTTTTTGTCCTTCTCTTTGTTGGTGTTGTTCAGCAAAGGACATTCAGACTTGATGTGTCCAGGCTTTTGGCACTCATAACAGATGATTGGTTTCTTTGTTTCATGACTTGAGCTTCCTTTCTGAAACCTTTTGAATCCTTGGTCTCTCTTGAAGTATTTCTTGAAGCGCCTGACCAACATACCGATTTCTTCATCTTCATCTTCCTCATCTTCTTCATTATCAGAATCTCTTGCTTCCTTGGCTGTTTTAAGAGCCAATCCCTTGCTTTTCCCATGTACCTCGTCAAGTCCTTTCTTGAACTTGATTTTTGCTTCATATTCTGAGAGGCTACCAAATAGAGCAGCCACAGAAGTCATTGATTCTCCTCTAGCTTCTTCTATTGCTGTGACTTTGGCCTCCCATTCCTTGTTGAGAACATTGAGAATTTTTCTTACTTGGACTGACTGATCATAGTCTTTACCAAGTGCAGCAAGTTGATTTATGAGATGAGTGAAACGAAGTTGAAATTCACCAATGGATTCGCCGGACTTCATTCTAAGGAGATCATATTCTGTCATGAGGGTGTTTACACGATTTTGCTTTACACCTGCTGTCCCTTCATGAGCAATTTCTAGTGCATCCCACATATGCTTTGCAGATGGAAGTGTGCAAATCCGGAAGTATTCTTGTTGACTTAATGCACTTTGGAGAAGTAGAACTGCCTTACTGTTGAGTGTGATGTTCCTTCGATCATTGTCATCATATTCCTCTTCAAGCTTTGGAATTCTCACACCATCTTCCATAGTTGTAGGAGTGTAATCTCCTCTTTCAAATACTCTCCATAGTCCATATTCAGTAGCCATGACAAAGACTTTGAACTTGGCTTTCCAGAATGAGTAGTGCTCTCCATTGAAACCAGGTGGTCTGTTGATAGAGGCTCCATCGGGAAGAATTCCTTCCATATTGATCCTTCTCGAGCTGTTAGACTCTCTTGAGAAGACCAGGCTCTGATACCAAATGAAAGAATGGACCTTGATACCCAAGAGGGGGGGGTGAATTGGGTATCTATAAAATTTTAGAGACTTGGCTCTGTTTTGGGCAAGTTAAAGCAGAGGATAAATGAAGAGAGGAGTAGAGAAGCTTTGCACGGATCAATTTATACTGGTTCGGCCTTTTCTCTGACCTACATCCAGTCCCCAAGCCTCACTTGGGATTTTCAATCCACTAACTTCACAAGACTTGATTACAATCTCTGTACTCAGAGTAGTTCTCTCACTAGAACTCACTCCCCCTTACAAGATGCAATCAATACTCCCAACCACCAAGTCCCCTGACTTGTGGTTATCTCAATCAATGAATGATTACAAGAAAGACTCTCTCAAAGAGTAGATAAGATAAATACTGAAGTACAATGTATCAAAGATACAGCCTAATGAAAAGAACAACTCAGGATGATTATTTTCGAGTAGAGTAGTTGTTCATCAGTTGTGTCTTTTTGGCTTCAGTTCCTCAGTCATTTATAATTGTTTGAATCATTTGAACGTTAATAATCCACTGAAGCTTGTTCCCATTCGAAAATGTGACTGTTGTGAGTGTTCTTCCATGTGTAAAGGTACTGCAGAAGCTGATGGGTAATATTCTGTTGCTACTTTCCAGATTTGGGTGTTTGTAGCTTTTGCATTTGAATATTGGTGGCCCATGACATTCTGTTTTTAGAATAATCACGTTTGGCTTTCTTCAGAGGTGATTGTACTGTCTGTAATGCCAACCTGTCATGCATTTAATCTTGTCTTGAAGGATAAGATAAAATAATCCAAGTTGCATAAAGTGTTGCTCCAATTGAATCTCTGTCTAATTCAAATTCTTTCTGTTATCTCATAAATAAACTTGTTAGAACAGATCACTTACATATATAAGAGATAGATATAATGATTAGATTCAATGGGTAATTTGAAACATGAAGAAAGAATCAAATTTGACATATCAGAGTTTAAATGCGTTTTTCTGTTCTGGAGGTCTGAACTCGAGTTCATAATGTTAGGCTCGAGTTCGGCCTTTATTCATTTTGAGAATTCGGTTCTGTCAAAATCAAACTGGAGGTTTGTGTGTAAACCTGAGGTTTGTAAGAACACGAACTCGAGTTCATTAATGATGAACTCGAGTTCTCTTTACTTAGAGAACTTCAAAAAGGGTTAACATAAAACAAACTGGAGGTTTAAGACAAGTGGGCTCGAGTTTGAAACTTTTGAAAATGGCTAATTACTCTCTGGAACTTTTGAACTGGAGTTTGAGAAGCTTGGGCTCGAGTTCAGTTCTCTCTAAAATATTCTGAAGGCTCTCGGTCAAAACTAGGCTCGAGTCTGAAGAGTTTAGGCTCCAGTTTATAGACAATGTTCTGTTTTCAAGTTTAAACAAACTTGTCCTGCCAAGGATGAACTCGAGTTCATCATGACAGGCTCGAGTTCTTTTACTTAATATCTTCTTTGAACTTTTTCAAACTTGAGGTTTGAGTAGAGGTTTAGAGTTTGTAATAGGTTTTCAAAAGTTAAAAAAAAACTTTGTCAATGGCGAACTCGAGTTCATTAAATGATAGGCTCGAGTTCACTCAAACTTTCAAGGGTTTAATTTTGAACTTCAGGTTCAGTCTCAAGTTTGATCTTTGGTTTGACAAGTTTATGCTTTCTGTTAAACATAGGCTCGAGTTCAACAGTTATAGGCTCGAGTTCATGCGAACTTTCAAAGGTTTAATTATAAACTTCAGGTTTAGTCTCAAGTTTGATTTTGCAAGTTCATGCTTTCTGTTAAATACAGGCTCGAGTTCATCACTCATAGGCTCGAGTTCTATTTTGACAGATAGAAAAATCATGAGTTTTAAACATCCTTGACTTGTCAAATCTTTCCACTATTGTTTACAATTGTCAGTGATCATCAAAACACTCTGAGAACTAACAAATACAATGGGCCCAAGGAAGAATGAAGTGAATGGGAATATTTGATCAAGCCCAAGAAGCCATGACACCATCGTTTTGGGCTTAAATTATTTTGAAGGAATTGAATTAATGAAAAACGGGAAGGATGCCACGAAGGAAAAGAAAGACCTAAAAAAAGGAGAAAGAGCAGAGGTGGCAATTGGGAAAAAAAAGGAGGCGGCATTTTGCTATTAAAAGAAACGCACAGGCAGCATTCTCAGGGTAGAGCACAGAGACGCAGGAGGAGCGCGGAAAAAAACAGAGTGAAGCCTTAACAATTGAACCTCCGTTTTCTTATATCCACACCATCTCATCTTCTCTCTCGCCAGCGACACCTCCACCTTCATCGTCGCCACGAGATCCTCCCTTCTTCCACCATCATCCAACTTCATATCTCAGACCACAGTCATGATTTGGAAGCTCCAAAGGCAGATTCAGATGGAACCAAAGAAAAGAACGGAGCAGCTGAACAACCTTTGTTGACAGATTTGATTCTTATGCTTTTCTTCTGCTTGTTGTTTGAATCTGAATTTTAATTTTTTTTGTGATGTGTGGACTTTGTTAAAGCCATGTTTGGCTAATTTCTCTTTGCAGCCTAGAGGAACTTTGAACTTATAAGTGTGGATTAGACTTTGTTTTTATTATTTAGTTAAAATTAATATTAATTTTGGTTATTTAATCTTGTTTAGCTTTATCTATTTAGTGACTGGCCATCATTAAATATGAATTTGAGAATTAGGATTTACCTTGATGAAGGGGATTTTAATTAAGCTCTGAGATTAAGTAATATGGGATTAAATTACGATTTAATTTGTGATTAGTATAGACATATACCTAATTGCCCCATATAATTGTTGAAGAATGTGTTCGAGTTTTATTGCCCCTTGAGTAATTATGTTAGACATAACAAAATATAGTCAAGAGAGGGTTGTAAATGGACCGACATGCACTTATAGCTATTTATACTCCAGATTAACAAAATTGATATTAAGGCTAATTAAATTAGTGAAATCAAGGTTTATGAAACTAATAAGGGATTAGTGACTCTGGGTTGCTCAAGAGAGGTTTGTTTGTTTTAATTTTAGTTTTAATTTCTTTTATCTTAATTAAATTCAATTTGGTTTGCTCAACTTAAATGAAAGTGTAAAATTAATGCTTAACCAAAGTTTGTGATACCAAGTCCTCGTGGGAACGATATCTTACTCACTCTTTATTACTTGGTACGGCCCGTGCACTTGCGGATAATGTCCCAAATAGGTTGCTTTACTTTGCCAAAGTCCACATTTTTCCACTCATCTGTCAAGATGCTAACCTTGTTGCGTGTAAGATAGCCAACGAAACTAGTATATTTGCTTTTATTAGGACCGAAAGGTTGCAACTTTTCATCAAACTGAATCTCGAGCCTTGACCCAGAAGTCCGACTTAGGGTTATATACATCATTCGTGTGCCTCTTCTACCACGGCGTGTAGAGCAGTTACAAGGCACATTGTTAGATGAAGAGGGTTCGTTCTGACTCAAACCAGTAACTGGCGTTCTCGGAACATGAATGGAATCGTTTTCACCATTCATTTTTGAGACAGGAAGAGAGGAATGCCTGAGAAAATGAGAGAGTAACAGAGGCTAATGGTACGTGGGCAAGGAAGAGAGGTAATGCAACAAGAAGAGTGGTTTCACAACAAGAAGAGGGGTTTCAGAGTTCAGAGGGACAACGTAAGATATTACGTGGGCGAGGAAGAGAGGTAATGCAACAGGAAGAGTGGTTTCACAACAAGAAGAGGGGTTTCAGAGTTCAGAGGGATAATGTAAGTCGTAAGGTAACGTTTCGCGCGAAGAAGAATATTTGGCGCTTTATTTTTAAGATCGGATAAACTACAAAGACGGTCTTAAAGGTTAAGTTTTAAGACCGTCCTTTGTTAAACTCCGGTCTTAAAAGTAATAAACTATTTACTATCGGGCACAATTTATGTTCGGTCTTAAAAGTATAATCTTTAAGACCGTCTGTTATATATATTCGGTCTTAAAAGTTTTTTACTTATATATTTAATTTTTTCCTTATTATTTTGGACCGCAGAAAATATAAGTCGGCCTGTTCGAGATTTCTCTATAAAGAAATTTGATATTTCAATTTTTTTAATAACATTTTTAAGACCGTTTGTTTTTTTAAGCAGTCTGAATAATATATTTAAGACCCATTGATAAAGGATCCGGTCCAAGAAGTTCTTTATATTTACAAAACTGTCACCAGTCATACTATTAAGACCGGTGCGTCAGTACTCCGGTTTAAATGAGACGGTCTTAAAGCCCTTTTTTGTACTAGTGATGACAGCTTGTCTGGGTAGTGTTTTTGGTTACCACACGAGTCTCACACCACACTATAAGTCCCTAGTTCGAACCCGAGCTCAGACAATTTTCTCAATTATTTTTTCAACATCTCCACTCCTTGTTTTCCCATTCCCCCAATTGCGTTGCCCCCTCAATTTTATCTTCCATCAACTCCAACACAAGACTCTGCTTCGAATTATGCTTTGCGCTGTAAGAGGAGGCAACAAAAGAAAAACCCAGGAAGCTACCAACATAAAAAAGAAGTTCTGCATGTTTAATCTACCATGGTCATTATTGACGGCAGACATCAAAAACCTCTTTGGTCAATGAGTAACTGTAACCGAAACCTAGCCTCCTTTGTTCATCCCTATTACTTCTTTCTTTCTGCCGTGTGCCGCCGCCATCGCTATTTGTTCACTGCTGGCATTTGTCTCCTCCGATTAAAAGTTTGCTACTATTTTTTTTTCTCTGTTCTGTTTTGTAAGGTCACTTCCTTCTTCGATTGGTTATGTCAATTTTGTTGTCACGGTTGGTATGTCTACTCTATTTATTTCATGATTCTTACTGTCGCTTTAGTCTTTTTACCTATACACTTGCTTTCTTACCTCTTTAGTTTGAAATTCTTTGCGGTATTTTTCTATTTTCGTGGCTCTCTTTTTTGAATGATGATAACCTTGAATTTGGGTTTTCCATGATGAAAATTCTACACAGTTTCCCAATTAAAGAATTTGGCAGTTTGATGGCCATTTCTGTTTTCCTAAAGAACTTGTTAAGTTTGACAAATCATTTGAATATGCCTACTTCAAGCTTACCTAGGTATCTGAGTAAATATGCATGTTAGTTCTCTATGTGTTTTGATGATAACTGACAATTGTAAACACGAGATAAAGTATGTCTTTGGTAAGTTGAAATGTTTACTGTTAAATACAAACTCAAGTTTTGGCTAGAAAACTCGAGTTTGGACTTGATAGAGAGTAGCTCAATTTTTATGAACTAAGGGAAACTCTAATTTGCGTAGGCAAACTCGAGTTTGTGACATACATAGAGTACTCCAAGTTTTTTCAGATTAAGAAAAACTCAAGTTTTAGTTTTACAAACTCGAGTTTGCACCACACAGAGATTCTTCAATATTTTCTGAAGTGAACAAAACTCCAGTTTGCGAGAGTAAACTCGAGTTTTGGTCATACAGAGAACCTTCAATATTTTTGAACTTAAGAAAACTCCAATTTTGATATGGAAACTCCAATTAAGAAAACTTCAATGAGTTTCTAAGTTTTCCAAAGTTTTGAGAAAACTCAATTTGTTTTTGTGAACTCGAGTTTGTATTGGACAGAGAGCTTTCATGTTTTAGCCACTTTGAGAAAACTCCAGTTTTCTCTTGGCATAAATTTTTCAAAGGTTTTTCATATTTAAAAGAAACTCGAGTTTAGTTTGGATAACTCGAGTTTGTGCCAATCAAAGAGCTTTGCTCTATTTTAGTGATTTTGAAAACTCCAGTTAAGAGTTAGAAACTCCAGTTTTGAGCTTTTGGACTTAAACATGTTTTCACTATAAAAGTCCAAAACTCGAGCTAGTCATTAATGAACTTGAGTTTTGCTCTATGTTCAAAATATGCTTCTAAACTCAAATCGTGACATTCCTCTATAGAAGAAGGAAATTTGAGTTAAGATTTGGAAACTCGAGCTTGTCCTCTAAGCAAAGTTACAAACTCCAGTTTGTATGAACGAACTCAAGTTTGTGTCGCTAAATTTAAAAATCAAATTGCTCAAATTTGAGAAATCTCTGTTAGTTCTCTGAGTGTTTTGATGATGATTGAACAATTGGAAAGCTTTGAAAATCAAAAAGATAAGTTTTAGAACACAAAAAATCAGTTTTCCTTACTGACAGAGGAAAACTCGAGTTTTGAGAGTCAAAACTCGAGTTTTGGTCTTTGGCAAAAATGCTCAAAAGTGATCACCGCCAGTTTTCCTGATCACTGCCAGTTTTTGAACTTGTGAACAGTTCAAAACTCGAGTTTTGGGAACCAAAACTCGAGTTTTGGAGACATAGAGAGCATATGAGTTTTTCTAGTTCATCACCGCCAGTTTTGAGATCATCACCGCCAGTTTTCAACTAAACATGTACTTTCCAAGTTTTCACAAAATGTGAAAACTCGACTTTTGGAATCCAAAACTTGAGTTTTGGCAAGGTAGAGAGCCTTCAAACTTTACCCAGTTGAAAACCGCCAGTTATGAATCAAAACTCCAGTTTTCAAAGTTTTGAACTTTGTACCAAAAGTTCAAAACTCGAGTTTTGAGAATCAAAACTCGAGTTTTAACAGACCCGAGAACAATGAAGTTTTGCCAAACTGAACACTGCCAGTTTTCACACCAACACCTCCAGTTTTGATGTTTTGAACTAAGTCATGTTTTGCCATGAATAGTTCAAAACTCGAGTTTTGGGCAACCCGAGAGGATTAATGTTTTCAAACTTTCTACACTGCCAGTTTTGCTTTGAACACCGCCAGTTATGAACTTGGCACAGTTCATAACTTGAGTTTTGAAGATCAAAACTCGAGTTTTGGTACATCGACAGAAAAACGCTGATTTGTTCCAGAACTGCCAAATTCAATCTACACTTCAAGTTTAAGTTACCCATTGATCCCGAACATTATATACATCGTTTATCATTGTAACTGAGCTATTCTAATGTGTTTATTCCTGAGATTACAGAAGATTCTTGAATTTGATTGAAATTCAAATAAGGAGTCATTTTAGGAAACTTGCTGAATTCATGGAGAGCCATTATGCAGAGTCATCTAGCCGTTATACAGAATCATTTGGGCGTTATACAATATCTCCAACAGATAAATTCTTTAAAAGAAATCCAGAATCAAGCAAATCTGCAAATTAACTTGACCAACGGCTATATTTCAGACAGGGAGCAATTAAGCTAATTAATTCATGATATAACTCCAGCAACAGCTATATTTTTGATTTGGAAAAAGACGCAACGGATCTATAACGTTCACAAGCCTCAAACCAGGATAAATAGCTGAAGAATTCAACCTGGAAATACATAGAACTGAGTTACCACTATTCTACTCGAAAAAGAGCTGTTTCTATCATTTGATTGTAACTTAGACACATTGTGCTTCAGTAATCATTGTAATCTACTCTTCAAAGAGAGTTCTTTCATTGTAATTTCGTTTATGTAAGGATCTCAAAGTTGTGGGACTTTGAGATTGGGTTATTCGATTACAACTTGTAAGGGGGAGTGTGTTCAAGGTTGTGAAACATCCTTCGTTTGCAGAGTCTGTAATCGTCAAGAGAGTTAGTGAAAATCCCAGAGTAACTGGGGACTAGACGTAGGTCATTAGATTGGACCGAACCAGGATAATTTCTTTGTGTCCTGCTCTTCTTCCCTTCATACACTTCTCAATTCTGTTTAATCGAGTTTTGACAAAAACAGAGTATACTCGAAAAGAATTTTAAAATCCCCAATTCACCCCCCCTCTTGGTGATTTAGCTGATCTTTCATTTGGTATCAGAGCCAGACCTTCTCAGAAGAGCTTTACATCTCGAGAAGAATCACTATGGAAGGAATCTTACCCGATGGAGCTTCTATCAACCGTCCACCAGGCTTTAATGGTGAGCATTATTCTTTCTGGAAAGATAAATTCAAAGTTTTTGTTTTGGCTACAGAATACGGCTTGTGGAGAGTATTTGAAAAAGGAGACTATGCTCCAACAATTGTGAGGGAAGATGTCAGGATTCCAAAACCTGAAGAAAACTATGATGAGAATGATAGAAGAAACATCACTCTCAATAGCAAAGCCATACTCATGCTACAAAGTGCCTTGAGATAACAAGAATACTTTCGCGTATGCACTCTAACTTCAGCAAAAGCCATGTGGGATGCTTTGGAGATAGCTCATGAAGGGACAACTGGAGTCAAGCAGAATAGAGTCAACACCCTTATGACAGAATATGATCTCCTTCGCATGAAACAAGGAGAAACCATTGGTGAGTTTCAGTTAAGATTTACTCATTTGATTAATCAACTTGCTGCCTTAGGTAAGGTATATGAACAACCTGTTCAAGTGAGGAAAATCCTAAATGTTCTCAACAAAGAATGGGAAGCCAAAGTCACCGCCATCGAAGAAGCTCGTGGAGAGTCAATGACATCTGTAGCAGCCCTCTTTGGTAGTTTGTCTGAATATGAAGCAAAACTTAAATTCAAGAAAGGGCTTGAAGAGGTTCATGGGAAGAATAAAAGCATAGCTCTCAAAACCAATAAAGAGCCAAAATCAGATGATGAAGAAGATGAGGATGATGATGAAGAATTAAGCTTAATGGTCAGAAAATTCAAGAAATTCTTCAAGAGGGATCAGGCCAACAGAAAATTTCACAAGGGTAGCACAGAAACGAAGAAATCTATTACTTGCTACAAATGTGGACAACCTGGTCACTTCAAGTCTGATTGCCCACAGCTCAAGAACAAAGAGAAGAAATCAAACAAATTCAAAAGAAGAGCTTATGTTTCAGGCATTTGGGGAGATAGCTCATCCGATGAAGATGAAGCTAAAGAGGAAGAAAGAACCAACATCTGTCTTGTAGCTCAAGAAGAATCTGATAATGAAGAGGTAAAAACTTCTAACTCACGTTATGATGAATTATCCTCTGAATACAATTCACTTTTTATTGAATTTCGAAAAATAGCCAAAGAACTATCATCTGCAAAGAAGAAAATCATATTGCTAGAAAAACAAGTTTAAACTTCTTCTCCTCCTACTATAGATTCTGAAAATACTTCTGAAAGGAATTTTGAAAAAGGCAACGAAAAGATTTGTGAAAATTGCTGTACTTTAGAGAAAATAAATCTGCTTCTTACTAAATCTCTTAAAAAATTCACCAACGGTAGTGAAATGCTTAATATTATTTTAAAACAGCAAAGATTCACAAATGATAAGTCATGAATTGGCTATAAACCTGATCTTGATAAACAAAAGGGAAAGAAGAAGATTGGATAGAAATCATATATGAGTTATTTTCAAAAATCAGTTCATTCATCCAATCCTTTTGCTCACTGCAACTATTGCAATCGAAAAGGTCATACTACTTCATCTTGTTTTCATAGAAGAGAAGGTAAAAGCAAACCTATAGGTAATTATCAATGGGTGCCAAAAGGATCCTATAAGGTTCCTAAGACACAAACTAACCCAAAAGGACCCAAGAAAAAGTGGGTACCTAAGACTTGATATCTTATGTTTTGCAGATTTGTCTTAAAGCATCAAAAACCAATAAATGGTTCATTGATAGTGGATGCTCAAGACACATGACAGGGGATCAATCAAAGTTTGCAAAAATCAAATCTAAGGATGGAGGCAAGGTAACATTTGGTGGAAATCAAACAAGCAAGATTGCTAGAATCGGAGATATTGGAAACACCAATGGACCAAAGATTAAAGATGTATATCTTGTTGAAGGCTTATGCCATAATCTCCTTAGCGTAAGTCAAAGCACAGATAAAGGTAACTTAGTTATCTTTAATTCAGAAGAATGTTTGATTGTAAGCAAAGATATGCTTCCCCTATAAGATATTAAGTCTAAAGCATTGTTTAGAGCACCTAGAGAAGGTAATTGCTATACACTTAATCTTTCAAACAATGATGAAGTTTCTGAAAAATGTTTTGTAAGTAATTCAGATGAAACTTGGCTTTGGCACAAAAAATTGGCACATGTTAATATGTCCCAACTTAACAAACTAGTCAAGAAAGACCTAGTTATTGGCATTCCTAAACTTGTTTTCAAAAATGACATGATTTGTGACTCTTGTCAAAAGGGAAAACAGACCAAGTCTTCGTTCAATGCTAAAAATGAAATTTCAACTCACAAAGCTCTTCAATTACTTCACATGGATTTAATTGGACCTGCTAGAGTTAGAAGTTTAGGTGGCAATCTCTATACTCTAGTTATAGTTGACGATTATTCCAGATTTACATGGACCATATTTTTATGCTCTAAAGATGAAACATTTGATCAATTTGTTGCATTTGCCAAAAAGTTCCAGAACGAGAAAGGTCTTTCTATTTCAGGAATTAGAACTGATCATGGAGGAGAATTTGATAATCAAGCATTTGCTGAATTCTGTGAAAGCATGGGAATAGATCACAATTTTTCAGAAACAAGGACTCCTCAACAAAATGGAGTAGTTGAAAGAAAGAACAGAGTCCTTACTGAGATGGCAAGAGCAATGTTAAATGAAAATAACACATCTCAAGTATTCTAGGCAGATGCAATGTCTACGGCATGCTACATCTCAAACAGAGCCTATGTACAAAAGAAATTGAACAAAACTCCCTATGAGCTATACAAAGGAAGGAAGCCAAACTTGGCACATCTACATGTGTTTGGATGTAAGTGTTTCATCCACAACAATGGTAAGGATAACTTGGGTAAGTTTGATGCTAAATCAAATGAAGGTATTTTTCTGGGATACTCTAATAGAAGTAAAGCATATAGAGTATTTAACATTCGAACACGTTGTGTAGAAGAATCTGTACATGTAGTATTTTGTGACTCTTCTTCTAACAAGCTCTTGGATAATGATGATGATGAACCAATGTCGAAAAATCAACTTCATATAAAAACTTCTTCTAATTCAAATGAACTAGATGTTTTCGAAACTGATCCTCAAAACCATTTTGAAAATCCTGAACCATCTCAGCCTAAAGCTTGGAAATACACTAGGAATCATCCTTTAGACCAAGTAATAGGTGATATCAATCAAGGAGTAAGAACCAGAAAAAGCACCTTGAATGAAGTAACATTTTCTGCATTCATATCCCACATTGAACCCTCAAAAATTGATGAAGCTCTTTCAGACAATGATTGGGTGATAGCAATGCAAGAGGAGTTACATCAATTTGACAGAAATCAAGTTTGGGACCTAGGCCTAAAGACCATCCGGTCATTGGCACTAAATGGGTATTCAAAAACAAACGAGATGAATCTGCAATCATTGTCCGCAACAAGGCAAGGTTGGTTGCCAAAGGCTATAATCAAGAAGAAGGAATTGATTATGAAGAAACTTATGCTCCAGTGGCAAGATTGGAAGCCATAAGAGTTCTTCTAGCCTTTGCTTGTGTTAAAGGAATAAAGCTTTTTCAAATGGATGTAAAAAGTGCATTTTTAAATGGTTTTATACAAGAGGAAGTTTATGTTGAACAACCTCCAGGATTTCAAAATGAAAAATTTCCAGATCATGTTTATCATCTCAAGAAAGCATTGTATGGTCTTAAGCAAGCTCCTAGAGCTTGGTATGAATGCTTAAGCAAATTTCTTCTTGATCAAGGCTTTGTTAGAGGAAAAGCTAACACAACTCTTTTTATTAGAACTAATAAGTTAAATGAAATCTTAGTTGTACAAATATATGTGGATGATATCATATTTGGTGCTTCTAATGATAGTTTGTGTGAAGATTTTGCAAAGAAAATGCAGGGAGAATTTGAAATGTCTATGATGGGGGAACTCAATTACTTTCTTGGTTTGCAAATTAAGCAAAAGAAGGTTGGAATCTTCATATCACAGACCAAATATCTAAATGATCTCTTAAAGAAGTTGGAATGGACCAATGTAATGGTGCTGACACTCCTATGAGTACAACTACTTCTTTGGATGCAGATGAAGAGGGCAAGGACTTCAATATTACAAAATATAGAGGAATGATTGGTTCATTACTTTACTTAACAGTAAGTCTCCCAGACATCCAATTCAGTGTTGGAATGTGTGCAAGGTTTCAATCAGCCCTAAAGGAGTCACATGCTGAACATGTGAAAAGAATTTTCAGATACCTTGCTGACACAAAGACCCTAGGATTATGGTTTCCCAAAGGCCAACCTGAACATTTGGCGGCATATTCAGATTCAGATCATGCTGGATACAAAACCGATAGGAAGAGTACAAGTGGACAATGTGAATTCTTTAGTGGTTCACTTGTATCATGGTTTAGCAAGAAACAAACTACGGTAGCTGTATCATCTACTGAAGCTGAATATGTAGCGGCTTCAAGTTGCTGTGCACAAGTTTTGTGGCTGAAACAACAACTTTCAGATTTGGGAATCAACCTCAAAGAAGTTCCAATATTGTGTGACAATACAAGCACAATAAGCTTGGCAAAAAATCCAGTTCAACATACTAGGACCAAGCACATTGATGTGAGACATCATTTCATAAGAGATTATGTTCAAAAAAAGGAAGTCAAAGTCATGTTCATCCCGACTGATCTCCTATTGGCAGATATCTTCACAAAACCTCTAGCTAAGGAACAGTTTAATTTCATAAGAAGAGAATTGGGAATGGTAAATCCCAATGAGCTGTAAATATTTCTCACTTAATTCAATGTTAGTTATGGTTTTGATGATTATAAGTTACTAACTTAAGCATCGGAGTATCTAGTTTTCTCTTTTGCAGGATGATTAAAAATCAATTTCTGCTGTCAAAAGATGAAAACTCGAGTTTTGGAATTCAAAACTCGAGTTTTGATAATCAAAATCAAGGCCAGAAGTTCCTGCAAAACTGAAAACTCGAGTTTTGATAAACAAAACTCGAGTTTTGAAGATCCAGTATCGGGGTCAGAGAATGGGCAGAAGTTTTCACAACAGTTGAAAACTCGAGTTTTGGGGTGCAAAACTCGAGTTTTGGACTCCGAATGCCAAAGGTTCTCAGTACACCATTAGCGTCCAGGTAAGTAACTGAATTTCATCAAAACTCGAGTTTTGATGTTGAAAACTCGAGTTTTGGAAACTCTATATATATGTGTGTGCCTATGTTCATCAAAACCGTCCTCAAAACCGCCGGTTTTGCCCTAGCGCTTCATCTTCTTCCTCTCTGTTCACACTCTGATCTTAGCGAATCTCTCAGAAATCATATCCAAAACCTGAAAATGGCCTCTCAATTGTCTCATCCCAGTCAATCAGAAGCTCCACCTCAGCCAGAAAGATTCCAATCCCAAACCTCACCTCCTTCACAGCCACTTCATCAGTCACCAAGAACAAAAATGATACCCAGAAAGGTTCATGATGGAGTTGACCGTTCTATTCCAGGAGTAAGTGGAGAAATACTTCAATCAACTTCAAAGACCACATCTGCCACTCCCTCTCGCTCTAAAGGTGTCTCATTTCACGAACCTGTAGCAACTTCTCTGAGAAAGAGAAAGGAGCCAGTGCAAGAACCTATGGCTAAGAGCAAAATGAAGGCCAGAATGAAAAGAGCTTCCAACTATGAAGCAAAAACAACTCAGAAGAAGAAAGCTTCAAGCTCTGGGCATCAAACAACTCAACAAACAGAGCCATCCTCTTCTCAGTCGTCTTTGGTTATGGTAAACGCCATAGAAAACATATATCGTATTCGGTCTCCTCCTCAGTCTTTTGATATCACTTCTGTCAATTTGAAAGAACAAGACAAAATTTTCAATGAAAAATTTGCCTCGAGAGAGTTCTGTGCAGTAGTAGCATTAGATTTTGTTCAATTAGAAAGAGATAGCAATCTGAATCTGAGACCATGGCTTAGCTTTTATGAAAACTTTGTTTCCATTGCCTACCCATATTCTCCCACTCTTGTTCATTTATTCTATTCGAATATGGTGTATGATAATATCTTGGGTCCAGAGGGTGAACTGATAGAGGAGAGGATTACTACCAAAGTTAGAAACACTAAATTTACTCTGTCTGCCTCTATCCTGAACAAAATCTTAAAATTAGAGCAATTCCCTGTTCATGACTCAGAGTATGGCAATAGGGAGATTTGGTCTGTTCTTATGCCACATAAGCCTTTCCCTGATAATCAATTGCAGACCCTCACTCTCAATCCTAGTTCTATGCCTGCTAGAAATAGGGTCTTGTGGTATATCTTTTCAAGAAATTTCATACAAAAGGGTGGCAATTTCACCCACTTTGCCCAGAGAGATTATCCCTTATTCACTTCATTTGTCAACAAAACTCCTTTCAACCTTGGTCACCATATTCTGAAAGAAATGATCAAGTTCAAATTTCTGACCAGAAAGCTATCCCACATGCCTTTCCCTTCGTTGATATCTATCATATTGTTCTATTTCAAAATTTGGCATGTTGGAACAAATGAAGCCTTGAAAGATCCTCCCTATTTTGGCAAGGGACAATTGAACTTGATGAACTTAACTTTTGAGGGAGAAGGGTCAGGTCAATCAAAAGCCCCTACATAGTCTAGAGCCCCACTCAGAACCTACTCTAGAGCCTCTCAAGCTCAATCACAGTCCCAAAACCAAGAAGCCCAATCTGCTCCCTCTCCACCTTCTATTGTTTTTGAAGCTCGGGTGAAGGACATTGTTGATTCTGTTGTTAGGGAAATGTCAATGAGCATTGGCTATGAGATTGGACAGTTGAAAGGTGAACAATTTAAGAGTTCTAAGCAACTGGTTGAAGTTCAAGATGATATGAAACAAGACTTGGTTGGTATGAAGCATGATTTGGAAGAACTCACCAATCAAAATGCCAAACTCACAGACTTGGTTCAAAGTCATGACATTGTGCTTACAGCTCTGAGTGTGTCCAACTCCAGCCTCCATGACAAGGTTGATCAATTGCTGAAGCACTTTAATATCAGTCTCTCTTCAACCTTAGGAACATCTTCAGATCCTCAGCACTATGGCCATACTTCTGACACACCTCCATATATGGCTCCACCTATGCCTTCAGCTTCCACACCGCTTGCAGAGCCTCATAATCCTACCTCTGATCATGATTCCTTAGCCACCACTGTTGTAGACCCTCAAGATCCTTCAGTCACACCAGCTGCGCAGACACAAGATACCATTCTGTCTCCAACTCCTCTAACCACTGTACCCCCACCTGTTGATGATGACAAAGGGGGAGAAGATCAGAGCTAAAGGATTTGAAGTATTTTGATTGTTGTCTTGATTTCTGTTTCATAGTGTTCTTGATTTCTGTTTGATTTCTGTTTTGATGACATTGAGTAATTTCTGTGTTGAATGCTTTAATGAATGAAGTTACTTAAGATAATTGCTTCTGATAATTGCCTCTGATAAATGCTTCTGCTGTTCTTCTTATTTTCCAAAATGAGCCAAAATGACTTAACAGTTTTAAAACATCCTTGATTTTCATACAATCAGTTTTCAAATGCCAAATGAACTTCAAATGTTCAAAATCAAAATTTCCTCAAATTCTTAATAGTTTGATTTCCAAAAGTTGTCATCATCAAAAAGGGGGAGAATGTTAGTTCTCTGAGTGTTTTGATGATGATTGAACAATTGGAAAGCTTTGAAAATCAAAAAGATAAGTTTTAGAACACAAAAAATCAGTTTTCCTTACTGACAGAGGAAAACTCGAGTTTTGAGAGTCAAAACTCGAGTTTTGGTCTTTGGCAAAAATGCTCAAAAGTGATCACCGCTAGTTTTCCTGATCACTACCAGTTTTTGAACTTGTGAACAGTTCAAAAATCGAGTTTTGGGAACCAAAACTCGAGTTTTGGAGACACAGAGAGCATATGAGTTTTTCCAGTTCATCACCGCCAGTTTTGAGATCATCACCGCCAGTTTTCAACTAAACATGTACTTTCCAAGTTTTCACAAAATGTGAAAACTCGACTTTTGGAATCCAAAACTCGAGTTTTGGCAAGGCAGAGAGCCTTCAAACTTTACCCAGTTGAAAACCGCCAGTTATGAATCAAAACTCCAGTTTTCAAAGTTTTGAACTTTGTACCAAAAGTTCAAATGACAGACCTGAGAACAATGAAGTTTTGCCAAACTGAACACTGCCAGTTTTCACACCAACACCTCCAGTTTTGATGTTTTGAACTAAGTCATGTTTTGCCATGAATAGTTCAAAACTCGAGTTTTGGATGTCAAAACTCGAGTTTTGGGCAACCCGAGAGGATTAATGTTTTCAAACTTTCTACACTGCCAGTTTTGCTTTGAACACCGCCAGGTATGAACTTGGCACAGTTCATAACTCGAGTTTTGAAGATCAAAACTCGAGTTTTGGTACATCGACAGAAAAACGCTGATTTGTTCCAGAACTGCCAAATTCAATCTACACTTCAAGTTTAAGTTACCCATTGATCCCGAACGTTATATACATCGTTTATCATTGTAACTGAGCTATTCTAATGTGTTTATTCCTGAGATTACAGAAGATTCTTGAATTTGATTGAAATTCAAATAAGGAGTCATTTTAGGAAACTTGCTGAATTCATGGAGAGCCATTATGCAGAGTCATCTAGCCGTTATACATAATCATTTGGGCGTTATACAATATCTCCAACGGATAAATTCTTTAAAAGAAATCCAGAATCAAGCAAATCTAAAAATTAACTTGACCAACGGCTATATTTCAGACAGGGAGCAATTAAGCTAATTAATTCATGATATAACTCCAGCAACAGCTATATTTTTGATTTGGAAAAAGACCCAACGGATCTATAACGTTCACAAGCCTCAAACCAGGATAAATAGCTGAAGAATTCAACCTGGAAATACATAGAACTGAGTTACCACTATTCTACTCGAAAAAGAGCTGTTTCTATCATTTGATTGTAACTTAGACACATTGTGCTTCAGTAATCATTGTAATCTACTCTTCAAAGAGAGTTCTTTCATTGTAATTTCGTTTATGTAAGGATCTCAAAGTTGTGGGACTTTGAGATTGGGTTATTCGATTACAACTTGTAAGGGAGAGTGTGTTCAAGGTTGTGAAACATCCTTCGTTTGCAGAGTCTGTAATCGTCAAGAGAGTTAGTGAAAATCCCAGAGTAACTGGGGACTGGACGTAGGTCATTAGATTGGACCGAACCAGGATAATTTCTTTGTGTCCTGCTCTTCTTCCCTTCATACACTTCTCAATTCTGTTTAATCGAGTTTTGACAAAAACAGAGTATACTCGAAAAGAATTTTAAAATCCCTAATTCACCCCCCCCTCTTGGTGATTTAGCTGATCTTTCATTTGGTATCAGAGCCAGACCTTCTCAGAAGAGCTTTACATCTCGAGAAGAATCACTATGGAAGGAATCTTACCCGATGGAAGAAAATTCTCCCTTCAGACATGGTATCTGACATGGTGTATGTCTTAAGTTTACATACTGCAGATGTCACATTACCTCTGCAGTATGGAAGAAAATTCTCCCTTCAGACATGGTATCTGACTTCTTCCAGTTGAACATTACAAACTGGCTTTCTCTGGTAATTAGTTCTCCTTCCATTGATATCTCTTTGAAGGTTGGTGTATGTCTTACATGTTGGAAGCTATAGGACATCCACAACAGAATGGTGTTTACTCAATAAACCTTTTTCTCTGATGGGGTTTTAATTCAAATCAGATCCTCTGCTATTCATACCCAATTTTGCTTTTCCAATTTTAATCTTCTGATGTACCTTGCTTAGTCGAATAATTGTATCTGGCCTGGTCATTCTTTAATGAATTTCCATTTCATTCAAAAATTTATATGCGCCCAGGTTAATTACAATATTAGCTGTGTAAACAAAAAGGAATAGTACTTGGCATTCAAAATTACATATTAACTTTACTTGAAGTACTACAATATAATATATCATAAAAAGATCTAAATCCCTTGCATTTATTTGTAGTTCTTCTCATATCCATGAGCAGGCTTGGTATTTTGGTTTGAAATGGTCATAAGTTGCTTCGATGTCAACATCATTTTCGAAGTAGTAAGAAAACCCTTTATGGCAGGATTGACTTCATCATTAGTAACAGCTTCGGTTGGTTTAATAATATTGTCATCTAAAGTAGTCACAGAAGCCCCTGCTGATGCTCGAAACTTGCTTGTATTTGTCACAACTCTCTATTTTGAACTTTTTAGCTTATTATTACTGATTCCCTGCACCCACACCAGTATCTAATTAATCATAACTAATTAAATACCCCCTCCCTCCAGATCTTGAATATAAGACATAATTAGTATTTTCTTAAGAGATTAAGGAAGCTAAACAAGTTACTTAATCATATTTTATGTTGTATATTATTATATTATATATCAATTATAAACTAGGTAAAATAATTTAATCAGCTTTCTTAATATCTCTAAAAAAAATTAAATATCTCGTATATTTAGGACTGGAGAAAATACAATATTGAAGCTTATTGTTGTTAACATTGAAAATCATTAGAATTTTATGTTAAATTTAATATTTTTACTATTTTATTGGTATATGTGAACTAGATAATAATAACTTATAGCAATAATCAGAGGGAGTAAAATTTAACACACACACACGACGGAAAAAAATTACACTCCCAAGAAGGTGCCTCTGTTGACTACAAAAGCATGTGGATTTGGGTCAACACTACACTAACCCACTTGTCACCCTTAAGGATTTGAAGGCCGTACACATCGTCTTGAAGCAGAATGGTAATGATACCAGCATCAACGTGGACACGTGTCGCAAGAGTCAAACTTGGATCAGAACATGGTGGATACTGATGATCATGCACTCAGTGTCACACTTTCGCTTCGTTCGTTGTTAAAATATCCACTTTTCAAGCCCTTCACCGACCAGCCCCACAATCATAGAAGACAACTTCTTAACTTCAACTGAGCATGCCCCAACAATGTCGCTGATGAATAAGAAGAAGACCATCATGTCAAGAAGAATAAGAAATCATGAGGTGATACTACTCCCTCCACTCCTTATTAATATTCAAATTGATACTGTAACACCAATTTTTAAAATACCCAATTCACCCCCCTCTTGGGTATTTGGCTCCACTTTCAGAGTGTTGTGTCTGATTTACCTCTGACAAATCCTTGATCGAGAAGAGATTTACTTAATCTTTCATACCAAGCTCAAGGAGCTTGTTTAAGACCATATAGAGCCTTCTTCAAACGAAAGACATGGTCAGGATGAGGTTCACTTTCAAAACCGGGAGGTTGTTCTACATAAACTTCTTCCTAAATGAATCCATTAAGAAAAGAACTCTTAACATCCATTTGATAAAGTTTGAATCCTTTGATACACACAAAGGCTAAGAGTACTCGTATAGCTTCCAATTTAGCCACTGGAGCATACGTTTCCTCATAATCAATACCTTCTTCTTGATTATAGCCTTTGGCAACCAATCTAGTCTTGCTTCTGACTATAATTGCAGATTATCATGTTTGTTCTTGAATATCCATTTAGTGTCAATGATCGGATGATCTTTAGACCTAGGTACCAAGTCCGAAACTTGATTTCTTTCAAATTGATGTAATTCCTCTTGCATTTTTAAAACTCAATCATTGTTTGATAAAGCTTGGTCAATATTAGAGGGTTCAATCTCAAAGATAAAAGGATGAGCAAGTCACTTTGTTTAAAGCACTTTTTCTGGTTCTCACACCTTCACCAACTTTGCCTATTACTTGATTCAGAGGATGACTCCTACTGTATCTTCAGGCATGAGGTTGAGATTGAACAAAGCTTTTACAATCTTTTTCAGCCTTAACTTCTAAAATGTTTTTAAAACTGTCAAGAACAAAAGGAGTTTTAGAAATTAGTTGAGTTTGAAAAATGGGTTCGTCCTTATTAAGAGATTTGTCAAGCTCAGTTTCACAAAACACAACATGAATTGACTCTTCTACAATACAAGTTCACAAATTAAAGACTTTGTTAGCCTTACTCCTATTAGAGTAACCAAGGAATATACCTTCATCGGACTTGGGGTCAAACTTTCCCAAGTTATCCTTACCATTGTTATCGATTAAGCTTCTTTCAGAGATATGCTTGGTTTGAAACATAGCATGACGTGCTCATTGCATCCGCCCATAAGACTTGAGAGGTCTTGTTCTTATTCAACATTGCTTGAGCATTTCAGTAAGGACTTGGTTCTTTCTTTCAGCCACAATATTTTGTTGTGGAGTCCTTGAGACTGAGAAATTATGGTCAATGCCATGAGCATCACAGAAGTCTTCGAAAGCTTGACTCTCAAACTCTTCTCCATGATCTGTTCGGATACCTGAAATGCAAACACCTTTCTTGTTTTCCACTTTTGTAATATCCTGAATTTTGGACACGGAAAATTGAGAATAAGCCTAAATTAGGCAAACTACTAAGCCCGATTCGAAGATGAAGCGGATAATGAACCCGGCAGAAGAAGTGATCATCAAGAAGGGATATGGGAAGATATCACTTTATAAAAGAGTCAATTCATAAGGTAATATTCATATATATGCAGATTTCTTTGAAAACTTTAAGGCTTTAACTATATATATTATTCTTTCTATGTTCATAAAATGTCTTTGACTATGAAGTTTGTTCCTTGTTTTACTTTTGTGGTAGGATCCGATCCAAAGGGACATGTTATAAAAGAGGATGTTACGTTGTTGGGTGGGAATCAGATGAAGGCATAGTGAATATTATTTTGGGCGCATGTATGTTGTATTTGTAACTTATTGTATTTGTAAGTAAGTTATCTTATTGTATGAATTAATTTAGGTGTTGTAGACATAGTATAATCATTAATTAAGAGACCAAATAACTCATGGTGAATAATATTTGTATCATTTTTCCAATTCAATTTATTTAAATAATTGTTCATAGCTTGTAGCTTAAAATATCGACTTTTATGTACTGGATTGGGTAGTGGATTTGTGTATAAATATAAGTAGCAGGAACAACAGCAGGGAAAAATTCGAGAAAATTTAGACTGGAAATAAATAAGCCGATCTTATATGTTTAACTTTTAAGACCGGATGTAATTATATGACAGGTCTTAAAGGTCATATTAAGTCGGTCTTAAAAGTTGGTCTTTTAAGACCGTTATGTTATATTTAGACGTCTGGTCTTAAATGAAAATTTTTAAGATCGGAGGTCATTATCATACAATCTTGAAAGTCAGTCTTTTAAGACCGCGTATAATTAGTCGTCTGGTATTAGAAGCCGCAATTTTTAGACCGTATGTGTTTTGTCCGGTCTTAAAAGTCTGATATTTTAGAGCGGCCTATTTTAGGCCGGTCTTAAAAGTTGAGTTTTTGGACCGAACAAAAACTATTTCAGGTTCATTTAGCACAAATTTTAAGACCCAATGTTTTAAATGTCCGGTCTAAAAGATTTTCTTTAAAACTGGTTCGTGTCCAGTCTTATATGGTAGACTTCTAATACCAGCTGGAACAAGACCGATCGTCTGTCCGGTCTTAAAAGCCTTTTTTGCACTAGTGATTTAACTATATATTAACATGAAGACTCGAAAGAGGCTAAAGGATTCACACGTTGTTATGTAACAATTACTTCCACTAGCAATTAAACATACATTGCCTCCCAATGTGTCGATTGTTTTCGTGAAGTTGTGTTCTTTCTTTTGGAAGTTGTGTTCTAAGATTTTGATTATTGAGGAGCTCGATCAGCTGTAAGAGAAAATCATTCTTACACTATGTCATTTGGAGATGATCTTTCCTCCATCCTTTTTCACGGTGATGATTCACCTGAATGTACACCTTATTAATGAAACAAAGCTTGTCGCCCAATGCAATACCAATGGATGTATATGATTGAGAGGTACTCATTTTACATATGTGCATCATCATTAATCGTTAAATTTGCTAGTCACACATTTGAACATTTATGGACATTTTTTCTTCTACCAATTTTATAAGTTTCTTGGGAAACTCAAATTTTACATAAGGAATAAGTTGTGGCCAGAATGTTGTACAGCTGAAGGTACGTTGATGACATTGAGATGTCTTTCAACCGACCACCCATATTGACGATTGTCCTGAACCCAAACCTAAGCCATCAACAAGAGAATCTTTAATCCCTAATGTTGGTAAACCAGTTAGAAGAAGTGAGAGATTTAAACTGATGGCAACTATCGATTGCAAGCACATAGACATATCTTAATTAATTATACTAAAGTTGAACCCTTCCTTCAGTAAGCATTGTACACTTATATGTTAGGATTTTCTTACATTTTCTACTTACATTTCATAATCGTCATCTCATGATCAATTGCAAGGAATTTAGAAGTCATGTGATGCGTCAACATAAAATCCGTACACAGACATCCTCCGAAATTAGTAGAAAGGTTCACAGAGAATTCATAAGATAGTTTGCGAGGAGAATATTAAATGACCACGACCCATACTCTATAGATTTCAAAGCTTTCGCACTCAACTCTCTTGACCATGCAACCAAGTTTACGGCATATAATGCAACGGTTTCAAGTTTTGCACTGTCTCACAAGATCAAGGACTGCTAACCCAAAACTGCAGTATTTATGGCACATTTGGGACAACAAGTTATGCAAGCAGGAGTGGCAGCAACATGTAGTTCAGAGATGTCTCTTATGATGGAAATCTACTTCATGTCATCAAAATAAATTACCAAGGTCATTTCCACGAGATGCTTTTCAAATATTTGTGGGCAAATACAACAACTTCTTGAGGACTCACAATTGACGTTAGGCATCATATTGGTAAATTTCTCTATGACAATTCACATTTGTAAGTTTGAAGATGATGAGCCATATATTCTTACCTTAGAGGCACACCAGGTATTTTATGTCGAGGATGAGGCAGTCTTAAAAGCCTTTTTTGCACTAGTGAATGTTGCTTGAATACCCATTAGAAACTTTTATTTTCTTCAACGTCATGAAGAAGATTTCCTTATTCAATTTTGTGAGGGGTGAATTTTGTTGGTTGAAACTTATCATGCTCATCCAACCATGCATCTTCATGAACTCCTAAGGCCCGTAAATATTTCATCTCTTGAAGATGGTCTTTTGACTTGCCTGGTTCGTTAAGTATGGTGTATAACACATTTTCGCTCACATTTTTTTTTTTAAATGTGCATGACATCAAGACTCAAACAGAGCAAATTTTCTTTTAATACGGAAGAGTAAAAAAGATGCTTATCTTCCACCATTGTTAAGGGGTAGAAGAAGAAGTCTTGGCAATCTTTGTCACACCCGGAAAATTGAGAAGTGATTGTCCCGGAATATGAGATAACGCATATTCCTTATGCCTTAAAACATAGAGAATTTCTAATACTTATACATAGACATATTTACAATATATGTAAAATAAATATCATAACTATATTTCATATAACAAAACTTATTAACTTTTGTAGAAATTTTGATTGATTAACCCTTGCGCAAGTGGGACACCCTAAAAATTCTATAATAGCTTGATATTGTCAAGAGAAGCTCTACTCCTTATCATCAAACAAGTGTCTTATAAAAAGAACTAAATACAATTCCTAGTTATGCTTTATAATAAGGACCAAGGGAAGTATATAACCACGTTAACGGTTAGCAATTTCTATTGTGATTCTTCAGTACTTTGTTATTCAGATTCAGTGTCTCCAAACTATTAAACAAAATATAGCTATGTCATTTTAAAATTGGAAAATTTGGTCAGAAGTACTTGTCATTTGGAAATTTTATTCATCAATGGACTCAGTAAAACTCATTTTTAACAGGTGCAACTCTTTTTTAATTTTGGAAAACTTATCTTTAACTACATGTAAAATATTTTCAAAAAGAAGCCATTTACACAGTTAATTAAAGATATGTTGTGTAAAGTTGAAGATAAGTTACATCTAGTAAATATGAGTTGCACACACCTGCACAAATTCAATTCATTTTTGTCAATAAAATTTTTTCAAATAGACACTTTTGACCTATATCCTTCTAATTCATATTAATAATTAATTTTATTTTTTTTTTAACAATTTTGTATACTCATACAAGAAAAAGGGCAACATAATTATAAAAAATAATGCTATTATATACTATAACGGTTAGTTTATGAAGAAAATGAATCAAATTAAACTATTTAAAAAGTTAAAAAAGTCTTAAAATAAAATTTAAATTAGGTTATAAAATGTTCTTGGTCCACACGCAAACATTGGCTTTAGTGCAGCAAAGTTGACGCTACTTTACGTGAGAATTCGGCATGCAAAGTACCCTACAATTTTATATGGGTTGCCTCGCTTTTTTATGGCTAACGAGGAAGCAAAGTAGTCTCTTTCCTCTCCTCTCCCTTCTTATTTTATGTAATAAGTAATAAATAAGGGATAGGATATTGTTACTACTATTTTTTTGTTACTACACTTTTCCACCGTTAGATCAGAATCTCATCTACCTTTATAATTTCTCTTTTCTATTAAGATTTTGATCTAACAGTGGAAAAGTGGTAGTAACAAAAAAATGGTAGTAACAATATTGTATCCCAATAAATAATGGGATAGAATTTTGTTACTGCTAATATCATTATCATTTTTATTATTGTTAAATCATAATCTCATATATCTTTATTGTTTTTCTCTCCTATTGAGATTTTGATTTAACGGTGAAAAAAATAATAGTAATATTGATAATGACTAAAATTAGTAATGACGATATTCTATCCTATAAATAATAGTTAGATTATTCTAGATTTTAATATTTTTTGTTTACAATTCATTAATTGTGCTATCAGCTATAAACTTAGTAATGACAATATTTTATCCCAATAAACTATTTAATATTTTTTGTTTACAATTCATGTAAAATTCATGTTTCAGATACTACTGCACAATCACTAAAAGCAGGGATTGATGGGCTATTTTCTAAACTTGGTTTAAGTTTATCTAAATGTCGCGGTCAAGGCTATGAAGGTGTTAGTAATATGTGGAGTGAATTCAAAAGGCTTAAGAGTTTGATTTTGGCAGACAGCACATCCACATTTTACATTAATTGTTTTGCTCATCAGTTACAATTGGCACTTTGTGAAGGTTGCAAAACATCACAAAAAGATTCAAGAATTTTTTGACTTGCTTCAAAAGATGGCTACTGTTGTGCGGGGTTCATGCAAGCAGAAGGAAATTCTTCAAATGAATCAATATGAGCAAATAATTGAAAGAATTGCTCGTAGTGAAATACCAACTAGAAAAGGTTTAGATCAGGAGACAACCTTAAAGCAACCTAGAGATACTCGTTGGGGTTCCCATTTTGGTACAATTACAAGTGTTATTTCATTATTTTCTCCAATAATTTCCTTGATGAAAATTATTAAAGACGAGCCAAAAAATGATGTTGTAATTGATGCGGGTTGCATTTTGTATGCCATGGAAGATTTTGACTTTACATTCTTGTTGCATCTTATGAAATTGATCTTGGGGATTTCTTATGAGTTGTCACAAGCACTACAAAGAAAAGATCAAGACCTTTTAAATGCAATTGATTTAGTGAAGATAGTCAAGTCTCGTTTACAAGAAGTGAGAGAAAATGGTTTTGACGAATTGCTTCAAGAAACGAAGATTTTTTCCGATAAATATGATATTGACATTCCAAATATGAATGATGTTTATTGTCCGAAAGAAAGATCAAGACAGAGATTGGAATCATTTACATTCTTGCACTACTTTAAGGTGGACTTATTTAATACAGTAATAGATACTCATGTTCAAGAGTTGGATGATCGATTTAATAATGTCAATAACAAATTGCTTGAGTGTTTCAGTTGTCTTGATACTCGTAATTCATTTGCTAATTTTAACAAAGAAAAGTTGATTGAGTTTGCTCGATTCTTTCCTTTGGAGTTTGATGAGCTTGCAGATATTCCTTTTCTTTCTTCAAGTCTCAGTAATTTTATTATTGATATAAGAACTAATTCTGATTTTTTCAATTTGAAAACAATTTCTGACCTTGCTTTGAAGATGGTTGAGAAGAGAAAGAATATTGTTTATCCATTGGTTTATTTGTTGATAAAGTTGGCGCTCATTCTACTGGTACCAACTGCCAGTGTTGAGCGCGTTTCTTCTGCAATGACTTTTGTTAAGGAAAAGTTGTGCAATCAGATAAGAGATGATTGGTTTAACTCATGCATGCTAACTTATATATAACGTGATATGTTTGATAATAAAGAATGGAGCCAAATACCCAAGAGGGGGGGTGAATTGGGTATTAAAAATTTGAAGAACTTGTTCTGTTTTTAGATAGTAAAAATAGAGTAGAATAGAGCAAGAGGAAGAATAGCAAGACACAAGGATTTATACTGGTTCGGTCCTAACAACTTGACCTACTTCCAATCCCCAGACTCTCTGGGATTTTCTACTATATCAATGATTACACACTTTGCACTTAAGAAGTGATTCTCTCACTAGAACTCACTCCCCCTTACAAGTTGTAATCAATGAATTCCCAATCACCAAGTCCCCTTGACTTGTGATTCCTTACAATAAATGATTTTCATAAATAAACTCTCTCTAAGAGCAGATATTGATAAACACTGAAGCTCTTTGTATCAAAAGATACTATACAAGTGAAAACTGATGGAAATAAATGAACACTTGAATGCAATTCGTTTTCAGTAGTTGCGGTTGTTGGAAAGACTTGAATGCTCTTCTATTTATACTCAGAGATCATTAAATGACCGTTGCGTTCCCAATAGATCCGTTAGAGAGATTCATCAGAGGTTAGGAGGTGGCTTAGGCACCTTCTCTCTCTAATTTGCACTTAATCCAACTGGGCAATGTTTCAGAGTTGACTTTCTGCAAATAAATCCATTGGAGTAGTTGCTGCTGGAAGTAGAAATCATTCTTTAATTCTTTGTAGGCGTGTGCAGATGTATTAGCCAGAAATATGCAACTTTTCTGGGTTTAGCATTTAACGTTCTGACGTCACCTTTTGCTTTTGCTTTAACCTTCAATAAACATCTTCTAAATCTTCCATGAGCTCTCCTTGGGAATCCTCTTCCTCTTGTTCTTTTGTGTTGATTGCATCATGAAGGTATTCAATGATCTCTCCTTCTTCATTCTCCACTTCCAATTGTTCATCAAATATGGATACACAACTTGTAGGTTCAGATGAACTATCAACACTACCAACTTCAACACAATTGTTAGAAGCATAAAGAACATCAAGAGTATCCCAAATATCTTTATCACTAGAGCAACATTTGATTTTCACAAAATCATTTTCAGTTAAAGCACTATACAAAATTTTCATTGCTCTAATATTCAATGAAAACAATTTCTTTTCTTTTTCTGTCCAATCCTTTATTGGTTTGAAATCAAAGATATTTACAAAAACATTCCACATATCAAAATCAGTTGCTTTGATAAAGCTAGTCATTCTTGCTTTCCAAAACCAAAAATCAATATCTTTGAGAGATGGTGGAATTGTATAATCAAAACCTTCTGAAAATGAGAAACACCCAAAATCAGCCATTGAGACTCTTGAGACGGTTAAGTCCTTTAAACAAGAGACCTGCTCTGATACCAAATGTAAGTGTTGGCTGAACCCAAGAGCGGGGTGAATTGGGTGAAGTATAAAAATTTTCTTTATTTAAAGGGATAAGGGTCTTAAATGCCATGGAAGTTTTCGTTCAGGAGCATTGGTAAGAAGGAAGTTTTTTTTGGACCAAAATTGCCACAGAAGTTTTCGCTGACGAGCAATTTTGCCTCAGAAGTTTTCACTAAGGAGCAATTTTACCCTAGAAGTTTTCACTAAGGAGGAATTTTGCCCTTCTGTCCCCAAATATTAAATTTGACTATTAAATCAATCAAAAACCAAACATGTTATGCCTTGAAAAGGTCAAACTTGGAGTCAGAGAAGGAGATCCTTGAGAGTATTGGAGAATTTCAGTTGAGATATACTCATCTGACCAATCAGCTAGCAGCCTTAGGAAAGCTTTTCGATCAAGGGGCTCAAGTGAGGAAAATCCTCAATATTCTGACAAAGGACTGGGAAGCCAAGGTTACTGCCATTGAAGAAACTCGTGGAGAATCAATGACTTCAGTTGCTGCATTATTTGGAAGCCTATCTGAGTATGAGAGCAAACTGAAGTTCAAAAAGGAGTTAGAAGATGTCAATGGTGGCAACAATCGCAACAAAGGAGTGGCTCTGAATGTGGAAAAGGATGAGGAAGATGAAGATGAGGATGAAGAAATTGGGATGATGGTCCGGAGATTCAAAAAGTTTTATAAGAAGGATCAAGGCTTCAAGAAGTTTCAGAAGGGAAGCTCAAGTTATGAATCGAAAAAACCTATCATCTGCTATGAATGTGAGAAGCCCGGACATATCAAGGCAGATTGCCCTTAGCTGAAGAATCAGGAGAAAGAAAGGAAAAAGTTCAAGAAATTCAAAAAGAAGGCATATGTGTCAGCAATATGGGGAGATAGCTCATCGGATGAGGATGAAGCTGAAGAAGACGAAAGCGAAAAAGCCAACATATGCCTAGTCGCTGAGGAAGAAGAGCAACACAATGAAAGAAATGAGGTATGTCTTAGAGCATCAAGGCCGAACAAGTGGTACATTGATAGTGGATGCTCAAGACACATGACTGGAGACAAATCAAAGTTTTTATCAATAAAGCCAAAAGATGGAGGTAGAGTCACATTTGGAGGTGATCAATCCGGGAAAATCGCTGGCATTGGTGAGATAGGCAACAATGAAGGCCCACTCATCAAAGACGTCTACCTTGTAGAAGGATTGTGTCACAATCTCCTAAGTGTGAGCCAAAGCACCAATAAGGGTAATTTGGTAATATTTGACTCTGATGAATGCTTTATTGTTAAAAAGGATTTGATCTCTATGAATGATTTGAAAAACAAAGCCTTATTTAGAGCACCTAGAGATGGAAACTGTTATACTTTGAACCTCTCTAGCAATGGTTATGTTTCTGAAAATTGTTTTGTCAGTAACTTGAATGAGAGTTGGCTATGGCATAAGCGATTAGCTCATGTCAATATGTATCAACTTGACAAGTTATTGAAAAAGGATTTGGTTATTGGCATTCCCAAATTGAATTTCAAAAATGATATGATTTGTGATGCTTGTCAAAAGGGAAAACAGACCAAATCTTCTTTTAAAGCCAAAAATGAGATTTCAACAAATAGACCTCTACAACTTCTTCACATGGATCTAGTTGGACCAGCTAGAGTCAAAAGTCTTGGTGGAAACTTATATACTTTGGTCATTGTTGATGATTACTCTAGATTTACTTGGACTATATTTTTATCATCAAAAGATGAAACATATGATCAGTTTGTTGCTTTTGCCAAGAAGGTCTAGAACGAGAAAGGTCTTTCAATTTCAGGTATAAGGACCAATCATGGTGGAGAATTTGAAAACAATGCCTTTGCTGAGTTTTGTGATAGTATGGGGATCAACCATAATTTCTCGGCACCAAGAACACCACAACAGAATGGTGTCGTGGAGAGAAAGAATCGAGTACTCACGGAAATGGCCCGGGTAATGCTGAACGAATATAACACTTCACAAGTGTTTTGGGCTGATGCAATGAGTACAGCATGTTACATCTCCAACCGAGCCTATATGAGAAAGAAGATGAACAAAACACCATACGAACTCTACAAAGAAAGAAAGCCGAATCTCAGTCATCTGCATGTCTTCGGATGCAAGTGCTATGTGCACAATAATGGTAAAGATAATCTTGGTAAATTCGATCCTAAATCTGATCTAGCAGTTTTTATTGGTTATTCAAATAGGAGTAAGGCATATAGAGTGTTTAATACTAGGACTAAGATTGTTGAAGAATCTATACATGTTGTATTCTGTGAATCTGAATCTGATAAATCCTTGGATGATGAAGAGGAGGCTATTTTCAAAAACAAATTCTTTTCGAAAAATGCTCCTACTCCTTCTGAAAATTCAGAAAATGTTTTTGAGGCTGATCCTGAAAACAACTTAGAAAATCCTGATCAGTCTCAACCTAGAGCTTGGAGATTTATAAGGAATCATCCTTTAGACCAAGTCATAGGTGATGTAAATCAAGGAGTTAGGACCAGAAATAGTACTCTGAATGAAGTTACATTTTCTGCATTTATTTCACATATAGAGCCCTCTAAGATAGAAGAAGCTCTTTCAGACAATGATTGGGTGATTGCTATGCAAGAGGAGTTACATCAATTTGATAGAAATCAAGTTTGGGACTTGGTACCTAGACCCAAAGACCATCCGGTAATTGGGACAAAATGGGTATTCAAGAACAAATGTGATGAATCAGCCATCATTGTGCGTAACAAGGCCAGATTAGTGGCCAAAGGTTACAATCAAGAAGAGGGAATAGACTATGAACAGACTTTTGCTCCAGTAGCTAGATTGGAAGCAATAAGAGTTCTTCTAGCATTTGCATGCACAAAAGGTTTTAAACTCTATCAAATGGATGTCAAAAGTGCTTTTCTAAATGGTTTCATTCAAGAGGAGGTGTATGTTGAACAACCTCCAGGTTTTGAAAATGATCAATTTCCAGATCATGTTTTTAGACTTAAGAAAGCCTTGTATGGTCTTAAGCAAGCTCCTAGAGCTTGGTATGAAAGATTGAGTCAATTCTTACTCAATCAAGGATTTATTAGAGGAAAGGCTGATACAACATTGTTTATCAAGAAAAATAAATTGAATGAAATTTTAATTGTACAGATATATGTTGATGATATTATTTTCGGTGCTACTAATGACTCTTTGTGTGAGGAATTTTCCAAGTCTATGCAGGGTGAATTTGAGATGTCAATGATGGGAGAGCTCAATTACTTCTTTGGACTGCAAATCAAACAACGTAAGGATGGGATATTTATATCTCAAACCAAGTATTTAAATGATTTGCTGAAGAAGTTTGGAATGGACAAGTGCAATGGAGCTGACACACCAATGAGCACAACTACTTCTTTGGATGCTGATGAAGAGGGCAAGGATTTCAACATTACCAAGTATAGAGGAATGATTGGATCATTGCTCTATCTCACTGCAAGTCGCCCGGACATCCAATTCAGTGTTGGAATGTGTGCTCGGTTTCAATCCGCTCCTAAAGAGTCACATGCTAAAAATGTGAAGAGGATATTCATATATCTCTCTGATTCGAAGACTCTTGGGCTATGGTTTCCCAAAGGTCAGCCGGAGCATCTTGTGGCATATTCAGATTCGGATCATGCTGGCTATAAGACGGATAGAAAGAGTACAAGTGGGCAATGCGAGTTCTTTGGCAACTCACTTGTCTCTTGGTTTAGCAAGAAGCAAACTACCGTGGCTGTGTCCTCAACAGAAGCTGAATATGTGGCTGCCTCAAGTTGCTGTGCTCAAGTGTTGTGGCTGAAGCAACAACTTGCTGACTTGGGAGTGCACTTAAAGGAAATCCCAATACTATGTGATAATACTAGCACAATAAGCTTGGCCAAGAATCCCGTGCAACATACAAGAACCAAGCATATTGATGTGAGACATCACTTCATCCGGGATCATGTCCAGAAGAGAGATGTAAAAGTGATGTTCATTCCAACCCATCTTCAACTAGCTGACATCTTCACCAAGCCTCTAGCAAAGGAACAATTCGCTTTCATAAGGAGAGAATTGGGAATGGTAAATCCCAATGAATTGTAAGCAATTCTCTTTCAATTTAATGTTAGATGTGTTATTGATGATTAATCTTTACTAACTTAAGCATCGGAGAGTTTAGTCTTTGTTTTTGCAGGGTGTTTTGATGTTTCAGAAGAACTATACTGCGGTATGCAAGTGCTATACCGCAGTATAGGGTGTGTAAGAGGCCAAATCTCCAAGTGTGCAAGATGCATACTGCAGTATGTAAGTGGTATACTGCAGTATGTCCATCGGGGTTTCAGAGTTTCAGTCATGCAAGAGGTATACTGCAGTATGTAAGTGATGTACTGCAGTATGGGATCAGACAGAAGCCAAAGCTGAGTATGCAAGAGACATACTGCAGTATGTAAGTGATATACTGCAGTATGGGGTCAGACAGAAGACAAGTTTCGAGTATGCAAGAGGCATACTGCAGTATGAAAGTCATATACTGCAGTATGGGGTCAAACAGAAACCAAGGTTCAGGTATGGAAGAGGTATACTGCAGTATGTAAGTACTATACTGCAGTATGGCCATCGGGTTTTCAAAAATTCTCTCAACATTTTTAAAGTCCAGGTCAGTATACTTCCATCCTTACTGCAGTATGTAAATGAAAGTATGCTATACTGCAGTATGCAAGAACCTTACTGCAGTATAGGGGTCTGTCTATATATACTAAAACGCTGTGTTCTTTCATACTCGCGTCTATACCACAGTAAAGACCTAGCAGTATCGCATCTTTCTCTTCCTTCTCTCTCTAAAACCGTCACAAATCCCTGTCAAACCCCCTCAAATCCTCACCAAATCTCTCTCATTCCCTTCTGATTCTCATTTTCACCGAAACCCTAGCGTCAAAAATGTCCAAAGAACAATCTCTCTCAAAGCAACCTTCTTCTTCTCTTCCACTCAGAGCACCGAGGTCGAAATCAACTCCTAAGAAATTAGGGGATGGTATTGATCGTAAGATTCCCGGCATTGGTGTTCCTATACCCGAGGCATCTTCGCCGTATCTCAAGAAGAGGGGAACTTCGTCCAGAACTTCTATTCCATCCTCTGTCACCAAGAAGCAGAAGACCGGTGAGCCGAGCAAGGCTCAAGGGAAGAGGACCGCTGTTCCTCAAAAAGCGAGGTCAAAGAGGGCTTCCACAACTATCCCTTCCTCTCCCTCATCTGCTGATTCTCCTGGCTCTTCGTCAGAAACGGATTCTGAGCTAGATTTCTCTCTCGTGGTAGCAAATGCGGTTGAAGAAATCAAAAACCATAAGAATGCGCCAGAGGGATTTAAGGTTGCTCCTGTCCTTCTTCCTCCCAGTCTAAATGCCAAATTCAAAGATCTCTTTGGAAGCCGAGATTTCTGCACTGTAACCTCCGTTAATTTAGAGCAAGTCTATCGGGAGTGCAATGTTGATCTATCACCATGGTTTGGGCCATATGCTACGCTCGTCTCCATCGAGGCTGGCTACTGTCCTGAGTTGGTCAAGATGTTCTACTTTAACATGGCGACCAATCACATCTTGAGCTCGGAAGGTAGACTGATTGAGGAAAGGGTCACAACTTCTGTGAGAGGAGTTAAATTTACACTATCTGCCGCCATCCTCAACAAGATCCTTAAGGTGGTCAACCCTCCAGAAGCATCCACTCCGAAGTATTCTAATGAGGAAGTATATGCCACACTTATGCCCGGTCAGGACATACCGGATGATCAGAGGGTCCACTTGACTTTCAAGCCCTCGGAGATGCCACATTTGCACCGTGTCATATGGTACGTGTATTCACGTAACTTTGTACAAAAAGGCGGGAGCTACACGCACTTCACGCAGAAGGACTATCGCTTCTTCACCGCCTTCATCCGGATGCATCCGCTTAATATTGGGCAGTGGTTGTTCAAGGAGATTAGCCACTTCAGATTTGTGTCCCGCAAGGGATCCTACATGCCCTTTGCATCCCTGGTTTCACTGATATTGTACTACCATAAGATATGGTATGTGGGTCCTCCCGAGCAGATGAAGTATATCCCGGCCTTCGGCAAGACTCAGCTCAACTTGATGAAGATTCAGTTCGAGCCGGAAGGATCTGGGCAGTCGAGAGCTCCACCACGGTCACAGACTCGTGCATCTCAGTCAGTTGCACATGAGGCCCAGTCTGCTCCACCACCACTACCTTCAGATTTTGATGAGCGGATTAGAGCAATTGTGGATGCTGCACTTGTATCTCACCGAGCTATGATGAAGGCAGAGTTTGATATGATTCAGGCTGACATCAAGTTGGGAGTTATGGATGTGATCGTGGCTCAGTCACAGGTCCTCTCTGAACTGGTCAAGGTGAAAGATGCTATTGATGATCAAGGGCTCAACTTGGGCTCTACATTGTCAGTCACCTTAGCTGCAGCCTCAGATGCCAGAGACAAGGCTCAGCAACTCCTTCAGCACTTTGGACTTGGTGGCTCATCTTCATCTTCATTCAGCTTCACCACTGGTCCATCCTCTTCGACTCCTGTTCCGGAAGCCCAACCATCTATACCCGTATCTCAGCCTTCCCCAAACTCACCAGAACCTCACTTCTCACCACCATCATCACCCCCCTTCTCATTTCCTAGTCCACCTCATAGCTCACCCCACACCACATCCTCCCCAGTCACCCCTAGCACAGAGGTCCTTCCTGGCCCATTCCCATCTCCACCTACTCCATCTACTGAGATTTTCCCTACACCTTCTCCATATGCAGAGCCCCATGATCCCTCCTTTGATCCAAACACCGCCATGTTGCTCTATTCTCCTCATGTCTTTGTTCTTGACCCCGAATTTGTTGATGACAAAGGGGGAGAAGGAGAGAAAGATGTAGATGTCTAGTGTCTAGATCTGTATTAGTGATATGTATTAGTGTTTAGGTTTGTATTCTGATATTTATGTAGATTGTGTTCTGATATTAGTCATTGTCAATGTATTCATCCTTTCTGATATCAGCTCCACTTGTATGCATCATGTTTTATGAATATATTTCAAGTTGTTTATGTTCTCAAATTTATATCTGATGCCAAACGTGCCTTTCATGGTTGAAAATGCAAAACTGATTGCTTTCTGATAACTTCACATGGATTTCTGAAAACTTCAAATCAAAACAAATTACATCTTTCAAAATCTTTAAAAAGAAAGCTTACAAGTGTTGTCATCATCAAAAAGGGGGAGAATGTTAGTTCTCAATGTGTTTTGATGATTAACAACAAGTGTAAAACATGTTTTGAAGTTTCCAAGAACCTTTGAAAATCATCTGTTAGTTGCTTACCGCAGTATGGGTTTGCATATTGCAGTATAGAGTCTTCCAGAAAGGCAATAATCTTTCGGGGTTAATCAATACTGCAGTATAGGTTTCTTTACCGCAGTATTGGACCTACAGAAGGTCATCAGATTTTTGATGTTAAGTCAATACTGCAGTATAGGATGACATACCGCAGTATTGGACTTCCAGAGAACAATCCATCTTTTGAAGTAAAGTCAATACTGCAGTATAGGTTTCTTTACCGCAGTATTGGACTTACAGAAGGTCATCAAATTGATGATGTTAAGTCAATACTGCAGTATGTTAGTTACATACCGCAGTATTGGACTTCCAGAGAGCAACCGTGTTTTTCAAATCAAGCCAATACCGCAGTATAGCTTTGTATACTGCAGTATAGGGGCATCCAGAGAGCAACTAAATCTCTTGGTCAAGCCAATACCGCAGTATAGGTATGTATACTGCAGTATAGGGCCAACCCGAGAGCAATCAAATTTTCTCACTCAAGTAAATACCGCAGTATAGAGTTGCATACTGCAGTAAAGGCTCTCACAGAAGGCTCTCAAATTTCATAACCATTGCATACTGCAGTATAGGTTTTCATACTGCAGTATTGGGCAATCACGGGGTCTCTTCTCTTTGACAAAAACTCGCATACTGCAGTATGTTATTTGCATACTGCAGTATAGAGCATTTCTTTCAAAATCATTTCGCGAGGTTTTTGTCTCTGGAAGTTGCTTACTGCAGTAAGCCTTTGGATACTGCAGTATGCACAGTGGCATACTCCAGTATAGAGGAACATACCGCAGTATACAACGGTCAAAACTGATTTTTGAATTACACGAATTTGCAAATCATTATTGTTTGATCTTATTGCTTCCATAATTCATTCAATCATATTCCTAGCTATGTTTAACAAGTTTGTTGAGTGAATTTCAGCAATCACAGATGAAGATCAATGAAGGTCAAAGCCATAAAGCAAAAAGTGTACAGTGCATTAAATGCACTTCTGCAAATCAACCTATTCTCAGCTAATCCATCTGAGCACGCCTTCTAAACGTTAAAGTATACTAGTACAACAAGTAAAGTTATCTCCAACGGGCAAATCCTCAGAGAGCCACATCAGACTTCATCAAAGTCTTGGATTAGCAGAAGTTTAGAGAGAGAAGATGACCAGAACCCAAGCTAATCACTTCCAACGGTTGGAATCATCTTACAACGGTCATTTAATGTTCTCTACCTATAAATAGAGAGCATTAACTTCTTCACAAGCTGATACACCAACTAAGAGCGAAAAATTTATTAAGTGTCATTTATTGTGTTCAGCTTTTATCTGTAATAGTATCAATTTGATACTTTGTACTTCAGTGTTTATTCTATCTACTCTTTGAGAGAGTTATCATCTTGTAAATCATCTACTGATTGTGATAACTACAAGTCAGGGGACTTGGTAGTTAGGGTGTATTGATTACAACTTGTAAGGGGGAGTGTGTTCTAGTGAGAGAACAACTCTTAGTACAGAGTGTGTAATCAATATTTGATTATAGTGGATTGAAAATCTCAGGTGAGGCTTGGGGACTGGATGTAGGTCAGAGAAAGGACCGAACCAGTATAAATCGTGTGGTGTATTGCTTCTCTCCTTCTCTCCTCTGTTTTACCCTGTGTTCATTAGTCAAAAACAGAGTAGACTCTTTAATTTTATAAAATACCCAATTCACCCCCCCCCCCTCTTGGGTATTTAGTTCCAATCTTCAAGACTACCAAAAAGTGCAGCTACAGACGCCATGGAATCTCCTCTGGCTTCCTCAATGGCAGTGACTTTGGCTTCCCAATCTTTGTTGAGGATATTTAAAATCTTCCTCACTTGAACAGACTGATCATACTCCTTTCCCAAGGCCGCAAGTTGATTAATCAGATGAGTGAACCTTAGCTGAAATTCACCGATCGATTCTCCAGGCTTCATGCGCATGAGATCGTACTCAGTCATGAGAGTGTTGACATGATTCTGCTTAACACCAGTGGTTCCTTCATGAGCTATCTCCAAGGCATCCCATATGGCCTTTGCAGATGGTAGTGTGCAAATACGAAAATACTCCTGTTGACTTAGAGCACTTTGGAGCAGAAGAACCGCCTTGCTATTAAGTGTGATATTCCTTCTGTCATTGTCGTCGTACTCTTCTTCTAGTTTAGGAACTCTTACGCCATCTTCAACAGACAAGGGCACATAATATCCTATTTCAAAGACTCTCCAAAGCCCATACTCTGTTGCCATCACGATCACTTTGAATTTTGCTTTCCAAAACGAGTAGTGTTCTCCATTGAAGCCAGGAGGTCTGTTGATTGAGGCTCCATCGGGTAGAATTCCCTCCAAATCAATCCTTCTCGAGTTGTTAAGCTCTTATGAGAAGACCAAGCTTTGATACCAAATGAAGAACGGAGCCAAATACTCAAGAGGGGGATGAATTGGGTATTAAAACTTTGAAGAACTTGTTCTGTTTTTAGATAGTAAAAACAGGGCAAAACAGAGCAAGAGGAAGAATAGCAAGACACAAGGATTTATATTGGTTCGGTCCTAACAACTTGACCTACATCTAGTTCCCAGACTCTCTAGGATTTTCCACTATATCAATGATTACACACTCTGCACTTAAGAAGTGATTCTCTCACTAGAACTCACTCCCCCTTACAAGTTGTAATCAATGAATTCCCAATCACCAAGTCCCCTTGATTTGTGATTCCTTACAATAAATGATTTTCATAAATAAACTCTCTTTAAGAGCAAATATTGATAAACACTAAAGCTCTTTGTATCAAAAAATATTATACAAGTGAAAACTGATGAAAATAAATGAACACTTGAATGCAATTCGTTTTCAGTAGTTGTGGTTGTTGGAAAGACTTGAATGCTCTTCTATTTATACTCAGAGATCATTAAATGACCGTTGCTTTCCCAATAGATCCGTTGGAGAGATTCATCAGAGGTTAGGAAGTGGCTTAGGCACCTTCTCTCTCTAATTTGCACTTAATCCAGCTGGGCAATGTTTCAGAGTTGACTTTCTGCAAATAAATCCGTTGGAGTAGTTGCTGCTGAAAGTAGAAATCATTTTTTAATTCTTCGTAGGCGTGTGCAGATGGATTAGCCAGAAATATGCAACTTTTCTGGGTTTAGCATTTAATGTTTTGACATCACCTTTTGCTTTTCCTTTAACTTTCAATAAACATCTTCTAAATCATTTGAAACTCACTAATAGAGTAGTTAAACATAGATGGGAATATAGAAAATTACTACTGGAAAGTATTGGAATCAAATAACAAGATTTCACAAAATCGTTAAATTAAAATTTCAGATTCAGCGATGGAAACTCGAGTTTGTTCATCAAAACTCAAGTTTTCAACTGTGCACTTAAGACCAAACTCGAGTTTCAAACTCTAAACTCGAGTTTTCTTCTTCCAGAGAGCAAAGTCGTGTTTTGAGCTTTTGGACCAGAGTTTAAGTGAAACTCAAAACTCAAGTTTCCAAACCAAAAATCGAGTTTTGGACTTTTAATGAAAATAGCACATGGAAGTCCAAAACATCAAAACTTGAGTTTTCAAATCAAAACTTGAGTTTTCAAGGCGTTGAAAAATCTTAAACTCTCTGTTTGATCAAAACTTGAGTTTCCAAAGTGAAACTCGAGTTTTCACTTAAATGTGAAAACGTTGAGAAAAGTTCTAGGACTCTCGGTCTAATCAAAACTCGAGTTTCTATACCAAAACTCGAGTTTTCATTTGAATATGAAAACTAGGAAAAGTTCAGATCTCTCTGCCTGGCCAAAACTCGAGTTTTGAAACCAAAACTTGAGTTTTCACTTTAAGAGTGAAAATGTTGAAAACATTGAAACTTCTCTGTTTGGCAGAAACTCGAGTTTTCAAAGTGAAACTCAAGTTTTCATTTTTAAATAAAAACTTTGAAGATTTTGAGCCAAATCACTTTCCAGTTTTCAAAACCACTGTAAAACCTTGATAACTCTCTGTCAAGTCAAAACTCGAGTTTTGAAGTCAAAACTCGAGTTTTGAAATCAAAACTCAAGTTTTCTCTTAACTAAGAGAAAACTTAGAAAAACTCAAGGTTAGTTGAAATTGTAGATTCTTGGCGCAAAACTGGATTTAAAACTTGGAGACTCTCTTTTTGACCAAAACTCGAGTTTTCAAACCAAGACTCGAGTTTTGCCTTTCCCAAAAAACAACATGTAGTCTCTATGTAAGTCAAAACTCGAGTTTTCAAACTGAAACTCGAGTTTTTGTCTTAAGGTGAAAAACAAGTGCTCTCTGTAAGTTCCAAAACTCGAGTTTCCTCATGGAAACTTGAGTTTTGCCATTTTTATGAAAATAGAGCAACTCTCTGCCAAACTCAAAATTCGAGTTTTGAAACCAAAACTCGAGTTTTGTCTTGACAGTAAGTTTTTCAACTTACCAAGACAAAACTTCATTTTGGATTTACAATTGTCAGTTATCATCAAAACCCATAGAGAACTAATAGATAAGATTGAGGATGAAGATATAATACAATATTTTCAACAAATGAAGAATTAAAGAATGCTATGTTCATCCTTCATCAACAATCATGTCCTTGATTGGTTTAACTCATGCATGCTAACTTATATTGAACGTGATATGTTTGATAAGATTGAGGATGAAGATATAATGCAATATTTTCAAGAAATGAATAATCAAAGAATGCTATGTTCATCCTTCAAAAAGTAACAAAGTTCCCCAAGCTGTTCTCAATGAGCTCAGCACTATGCTAGCTTTTCACGTAAGTTATCTCACCTTCCTTTGATTTTATATTTTAGTAGGATTTCTGCATGAAGTTATGATTTTTCTTATGATCAAGGACATGATTGTTCATGAACTTTTAGCTGTTGTAGGTAGCTGCTTATCATTTTCATTTTACTATGGTAGAAAGAGATTTATGGCGATGTTAGGTGCTGGCGTTCTTAGCCCTGTCTTATCAACTCATGATGAGAGAAGTGCAAAAAAAGTGTGGTTTTATTTGATAAAGTTTTCACTTGTATATTTGAAAATTGACAATTACAGAATTGCTTAACTGTGTAGGTGGGCAAACACGTGTGCATGCGCCATAAGTTCACTTTTCAGTTTAAATTTCAATTTTTCAGTATCATGAAAATTTGATGGTTTAGTTATGCCAGTGGTATTCCAATGGGCTTATGATACTTGTTTTAGGGTACTGTGGAGAATTATATCTCTACCTGCATACTCTATCCTGTTGTAATGCTGTTTTGGTTTGCCGTCCTTGCTGGTTCAGTGAAATCTTTGATGGGGTTATGTTAGCCTATGATGTCAACTTCCTTGAGAAATGTGCAAAAATTCTTTCTGGAGTTCATTATCTTGGTGTTAAACTAAAGGCAACATTTTTACTTTTTTTCTCCAAAGCCAAATATGCTTTTAGGTAATTCGCATATTGTGATTTAGCAATCATGAGCATTATTATTTTGTTGTTACTTGATTATATCTATCTTAAAATGATGAAAATAATTTTCTTCGTATTTTTCTGTTTTATATATTTATCCTTTCTTATTTTTACAGGGTTGAATCACATCCCTCTGTGTTTTTGAACCCCCATGTTTTCTTTGCTAATTTGGTCAATCGATTGTTGCTTTCAGAAGGCCCGGTTAAGATTACGCAAGATTCTATTCATGCCATTGTGCTTGGCTTTTCTTCTGCTATAATAGCTGACAAAGACAATAGGGAAGAGTTCACATACAGAAATGTGAGTCTCTCAACATGATATTCAGTCATGTTAATCTATCTATCCTCCTTAATGTTATGATTGAGATTTTATTATCATTAATTAATGATGTCTGCATGCTGTTTTTGTTTCTTGTAGAAACATGGGCAAGATAGGTACACAAGCAGATTGCACAAGCGGCACGTGATAAAGGTTGGATCCATGATATGCTTTGAAGTCAAGAGGTGATAGCACTGATGCTACTTAAAATAGGATTACATGTTCAATGCATTTCTATGTTGCATAAGAATCCATTTCATTGAAGTGTGTTAGGCATATGTTTGTGTCTATCTCCTTTAGAAAGTAAAGGTTTTGCAAATAATCGTTAACTGAAATAATTGGAATTGATGTGTTCTGTCTTGATGTTAGATATTTGTATTTAAGCCTTCCTGATTGCTTTTAGGGATTCTTTTCCTGGAATCCTGAACAGAGCATAATGAATGTAAGTGGAACTTGTGGAATTTAATAACTTATAAATAATATGATGTGCCAGAATTAAGTGATTGTCATTTTTTTTTCTGTTGTTAAAAAGCTATTGTTCATCTTGTTCTGATGGTTACGCGCTGGCATTTGTGGTTGTGGATTGAGTCACTAACATTTTTCCCTTGTCCATTTCTACTGTTGTTCATTATATTTTTTCTCTAGCTTCTTGAATTTTAATTATTAGATGATACATATGGTTGTGCATTCGAAGTTTTATCTGGCTAGTTATTCATTTCTGTATTCACATCAATGATTGATCTCTGCAGCTTTGATGAGGAAATACTTCGTTTTTTTGGATCCCTGAAGCCAGATGCCACAGGCAGCATCCATTGGTCAGATAGGAACTTGGAAGATATCCCCCAAAGTGACAGGTTTTTCACTTCACACATTTTTAGAGTAATAATATTGCTGGCACAGGGGATATTTTTGTGAATGACACTAGCATAATCTATACAGGATTGCAAAGAAGAAGAGAGAAAATGAGGGAGAATCGCTAATCGTAGAGCAAAATGCGATGGCTGAGGAACCAGTGAAAAAGCCAAAGAAACAGAATTAAAGAGGAATCATGAAGTTGAAAGCAGCAGGGGACTCCTATGTTGTTTGTATTTTGTTTTCCCTGGTAACTTCTTTACTTCCACAAGAAATTACACACCTGAAACTATTAAGTAGCAAGACTTCAAAAAATTCTCCAACTTGACTGTGTCGGACACATACCAAGAAATGACTAACTTCTAGAATTGAACTCTTTACATATGTTTAAACACATGGTAGACCTATGTTTAAATATATAATTTTATATCCTTGTCATTTCTGTTTAAATACTTAATTGCTGGGTCTTTCTTGCAGGGATTTTGCATTATTTTGCAGCTTTGCAACTGCCTAATGCCCAAGAAACAGCACCTTGGATTAGTTTTGCTCTTTCACACCGAACAGATTTATTTACAAGCATGAAATCTCAAATTTGTTGAGCCTTGTAATCCATGTTGGGCATTAATTTAAAACCAAGATTGTATATGGTATTGACTGGCTGCCATTTTTAGACCCAACATCTTACTTCTGCTTTCTCGATTCAAATCATTCTGGATCATCACTCACAACTAGAATATATATTAAAATGATTAATAACAAAGCATGGTTGGAGGCCAGTCTTATTGATGGTATGGTGTGGATATTGTAACCATTTTTATGGGATATCCACAATTCGACATACCAAGATAAATGCAGCTTGTTTTTCCAATGGGAGACTCTTGGGCCTTGAAGTTATGATTCTCGAGGTTGTTTGTGATATGTGCATGAGCACCAGTTGGGTCATATAAATATCATTGCACAGTTTGGAAGCAGTGATCTTATTGAGAAACTTGAATCTGTTTTGATTGTGTGAACTGTGAAGCCATGATGAATAGAGTTAGCAGAGACAGTAAAAACTTAAAAACTGGTCGTCTTTAGCTTGTCAGAAAGTGGGGCAGTATATACAGGCGGGATCTTTGGTTCAAATCTTGCCCGTGATCCTTCGTTGCCAGGGCCATGCCATTTACTGTCTCTCTTGTCCTGCAGTTTGTTTTTTTGTTTTGTTTTTCTTTTTTTTGCTAAGACCCTTGTCCTGCAGTTAAAGCATTCAATTTTTGCATTACTTGTATCTTTTGGATTTGGCTTTCCTCCGATACTGAGTCTGTTTGGGTCAACAATAAGAGCAGTGACTTATTTTCTATCTGATTTTTATAAAAGTAAGATAGAAAAAATGTTAGGTTGTAAATGTGATTTGTATTTAGATTAATACTAGTAGAAGTGGCTTTCTTTCTAAGTGTTTGAGTTAGTGGTTGAAAAGTTAGTTGAGATAGAAAATGATAAAAAAATGGCATAAATTTTTTTAAATACTACATAATTAATATTAGTTGTATATATTGCAATAATTAAAAATTTTATTATCAATTTAATCAGCAATTTAACATAGAAAAGAACAAAAGTGTACATGCATTGGTTTTGCCAGTGCACGCAACACAAAAGTGGTTCTAGAAAAAGCTGATTTTGATATGTGCATTAGATGCGGTATATTACCTATATTGATTTCAGTCTGCTGGAATTATTACAATATATTAACCTTAAATAGTGAACTGTCAAATGCACATACATAATTAAACAAAAAGTTTGATGACAATGGCATGAATACCAGGGCAGTCGAAAACCAAGTAATCATCATCTAAGTAATTGTCCAGTTCTTCTGTGAGCCAATCGTCTAGATTTTCTTCAACCTGTCTAAATATGATTATTAAAGCAACAAAATTGTCAAGTACTCCGTATAATGTTAAATAGATAACAAGTGCATAAAACACGATAAAAGATACAAATAGATAGCCATAAAGAGATCATTCTTATCTCATTCTCTCAGTAACCACCTGTCATGAAATTTATGCAGAATCCTGCTTCAGACAAGATTGGAAAGAACTTTGCCAAATGAAAATTTAGAGAATGAACCAAGCAAGATAGAAGAAATAAGAAACAAAGGATATTGCTAATAGACACATAAAAGGATATACTCCATGCAGTACATAAGACCCCCATTTGACCCTAGCCCAAGTTCCTCCATAACATCATCCAAAGATATGAGTTCCCTTATATCTGCAAATATTCCAGTGTAAAGAAGTTAAACTCAAGCAACCATAATTGTTAACTCACAAAAGAAATAACCACATCCCACGTTGTATTTACCCATTGCCACAGGATAGTCAAAATATTCAACAGCAGGGTCAAAGTTCACCACATGCATTGTCCGACGTGAAGCTTCACAACGTTGGTACAAACTCGAGCAATATGTGGACTAAATACACAACATAAAAAGCACGGAACTGGATTTGGTGCCTATCCTTTGGATAGGCACCATCAACCCATCTTATCTGGAGACGGTCCAGATCTGATATTTTTTTTGTTTTTATTTTTATTAAAAAATTATTTTAATAGATAGAGGATCTAAAATAAAAATAATCTTTCAACTAATACTTTTTCAAAAATAATTTTTTCATTTTAAAAACATATTTTAAAAAATATCAAATCTAGACCGTCCAGATCTCATCTGGACGGCCCAGATGAGATAGGTTGATGGTGCCTATCCAAAAGATAGGCACCAAAACCAGGTCCTAAAAAGCACACAACGATGAGGATCTAAGCACACCCACAAACATAGAATATAGAGGAAAGGGCTTATCCAGTTTAACAAATAACTGGACAGGAAGTGAATAAATATAAATTACCTTGCCACTACCTGGCGCTCGATATATAGAGATAGGAATCAGGGCCGGCCTAACCCTATAGGGCTGGCCCTTAAAGGACAAGGGCATATGGTAAGGAAAACATTTATTTTTCAAAATCTGGCTCGAAAGCACCAAGGCCAAGGGCAGCCCTACAGGCCTGGAAGTTACTATTCTAAATTTTAACTATTTTTCCTCCAATTTTTTTCCCAAAGAAATATAATTAGTATTACAACAATAAAAGTTCTAATTCATCAAATAAATATTATCGACATTAATATCCAAACAACACAAATCATCTAACAAATAAACATATTCACGAATTCGTAATAAAAAACAAACTATTGTTCATGAATAACTCACATATAAAACATAAAAAACATACCACTAAGCAACATTAGAGAACTCACGTAAAACATAGGAAGCCTACCACTATCATTGTCAATTGTCGCCTTGTTTCATGAGTAAAAATATCATGAATTTTTTCTCCTACATTATGAATACATCCATAATCTTTATCAGCAACAAATAATATACCAAATCATGAAATCAGAGTATAGTTATTATATATTTATGATTTGTACTTAAATTGATAAATAATTGTATAACAAATACTATATATTTCTTTCTTTCTTTCTTTCTTTTGGTATAAAAATTTGAGGAAAGGAATTGAGTTCACTCACGATCCAAGGGTAAGGCGAAATCTCCCTTCCTCATAGGTGATACTGATGTTGGGTAGGGGCAAGCTGTTTATTACTCTCAGGCGTTAACCTAGGCACCTAGGAGCTAGGATGCCTCTCTCAGCGCCTTGACCAACTCTAGGATCAAACCTCTTCCATTTGGTGAGAGTATTCGACCCTTTTGTCAGTTGAGTCCAAGGACGAAGAGAAAATACATATAAATTAGTAAAATATATATTTTAAAAAAAAGTTATAGTTAAAAGGGCCTAACAGGTTGGCCTGAGATGTAACATCCTCATTTTTCATATGCATTAATATGAAATTATTTGCATATACGAATTTTTATGAAGTTGTGTGTAATAAATTTAGTCAAAAAGAAATGAGAAGAAGTTGCATGAGTATGTTCAGGAAATAAGAGGAAAAAGAAAAATTGAAGCAAGGTTAAGAATTACAATTTCCATGAAATTGTGCTGTATGTCTTATAATTATTTAGAATTCATGGGCACATGAGCATGGGTTATAAGTTAACAAAGTGGACTAAAATTATCCTAAGAGAGAGGCTTAAATTTTTGGCCCAAATTAAGGGGGAAAAAAAAAGAAATTGGCTAAACATATTCAAACTAAATAGTTGGATTTAACAAGATGGCATAGTGGTAAATATGGGGTTAGTTGGAGGTCATTTTTCCCCCTCATTATTTCAGCTGAATTGGACCCATTAATTGGCATTAAAACACTTCATTTTTTCCCCAAGAGTCGGGCAAGACGCAGAGACAAGGGAAGGAGGAAGAGTGGAAAATCTATAGGAGAAAAGGAGAAGGAAGAACTTAAGGATTCAATAGGTAAGCCTTAGATAATCTCTTCCATCTCTTTTAAGCTTCTTTTTGCAAGTCTTCTTGACCCAAAAATCTGTCTTCTTGTGGTTCATGAAGGGGAGGTCGAAAATTCTGATAAGCAAGGAAGAAGAAATTACAAGAACATCAAAGGTTAGTGATTCTTGAACCTCCTTATAGTGGATTTGAGTTGGTAAATTGATTTGTGGTGGTATTCTCTTGTACTCTTGAAATGTTGGAAACCCTAAATTTTATGGGGATTTGCTGTCCAAATTCTTAAATAGGATTAGAGTATGATTAAGGGTTCAAACTACAAAGTAGAAATGATTATAGACTAGATTAAGTTGTTAGAATGGAAATTTGACAATTTGTTGGTTAAACATTAATTTTCGTCCAGCTGCATAGACTAGTATTTTGGGAATGGATTTTGGTGTTTTTGATGGTTTTAAAGTGTCTAAAATAAGATTATGTATGAGGGTGAACTTGGATTATAATTTTGGAAGCATAAATAGAAGTTAGAAAATAATTAGGTGCTGTTTCTGGAAATTCCCTGTGGAGTCAGTCACCTTCTTCATGATATTTGACCTGGTAAATGGACTTTGAAAATTATGAAATTTTTCAGGGAGAAAGTAGACATCTCAAGGATTATTTTCATATATAATATGTAATTTTTCAAGTTCTGGAATGGGAGAAATTTATTTTTGAAAATGACCCTCTGATTCTGGACATTATTTCGGACAGCAGGGGAATTTTGGGCTATGGATATATTTTCGACTTGGTCTGGCCTAAATGGGTATTTTTGGTTGGAAATAGACATATTAAGGGTCATTTGGGCTTTGGAATCAACCCAAAAAGATTTTTCTAGATTTAATTATGAATTTTTGAAGATGAGTCACTGGTTGCTGGAAAATCCTGAAAAGTGAAGAAAATTAAGAGAATGAAGGCCCATATTAAATTCCTTAATAAGAAAAGGTATTTAGTAAAAATAGACCTATGAATTGAGCTTATTTTAAATTATCAAGGGAATATTTATTGAAAGGAATTTAATTATATTTACATTTTATTATTTTAGAGATAATTGTGATATTTTGCATCGGGAAAGTTATTTTTATCCGTAATCGACTGCCAGGTAGTAACCTTAATCTTCATATACTCTGTGTGGCTTCTGTATGTATGTTTTTCCATGTATATTGCATACATTTGGTTATCATTCATTTTCCAAGCGCTATGGAACCGGAACATGCTGTGTGCATAAACGGGCCTTGCTGTGTGTCGTGCCCGGTGGTTTGTGCTGTGTGCTATTAGGACCATTGCAGTCTGTGCTGTGTGCTATTAGGACTACTAATTCCAGATTGGTTGTGTGCCTTGCTGTGTGCATGATACTGAATGAGATGTGGTTTGAATTATTTTTATTTGTGGTTTACTTACATGCTTTGTTATACATTTTATATGAAATTAATGATTGCTCTGGGATTCAATTTTGAATCCCAGCTCCTTTTAAGCCATCTGGCAGTTCTTCGAGACTGGAGCAGGGAGATAGGGGTAAGGCTCCGGAGCTAGAGTAGTATGGAGGTGACTGTTATTTTTGGGTACTTATTTTGATTACCGGATGACTGTAGTATATTATTTTGGCCGGTCAGACACCATTATCCGGATGACTGTATATTTTGATCCCTTTGGGGAACGAATTTATCTTTCCGTATTTTTATCAGTATATTTTTGTCCAAACCAGTGTGTGCTCTGCTGCTTATACTCTGATATGTGTCACAAATTTAACGGGGGAAATATAAGCTAAAATTAAACAAAAGTAAAGGACCGCATTACACGCCACCCGAAAGGGCCAGGCCGGTAGGTGTGTAACATGAGATCCTGTAGGGCTAGCTCAATTAAGCCCTGCAAAGACAATTTCAAATATCTCATCTATGTTTTAAACCCGGCCCTTGATGAGTTAGAGTTCAAATGGGTCAGCCCAATGGGGGTTCAGCCTAATTTCCCAGCTCTACTGCTGGACCTAGCACAACCTGGGCATAACCCATGATTGTTTGATCAGCTTTCAATCAGATTGCCTCAGAATCAAAATAAAGAGAGAAAAGCGACAGCTCAAGCAGCGGCAAGAACTCCAGCAGTTATCCTAGCAGTACACTGAATCCCAATGACAAAAGAAAAACTCAGAAGATCAAAACGGGCCATAAAGGTCAGGTACCCAAGATAGAGATAGAGAAACTGTAGGGGGGGAAAAAACCCTTAGTGGCAAATAATCAACGTAACAGAAGAAAATAAATCTGAACAATTTGGTTAGAATGTGCAAAACCTCCCTAAACTTTGCATCGTATGCGAATAAACCCCTAAAACATACATAAATGATCTCTGGCCTTTACAAATTAAAACTTGATAATGGACCACACAAAACACGAGATTCATGCAACATCTTGATGTTAACCCAATATTTAAATTGCAAGCATGAGACATTCTTTGACAGCACAGTCTACTAATAATCAACCTGGAGTATCTTCCACGCACTGAACGTGTGTGTGTGTGTGAGAGAGAGAGAGAGAACAGGGATCTTCAACAATAAACTTAAAAATTGCAATCACTCAACAAGGTAAGGAACCCAGAAAATCAAATAACGCTTAGAATATAAGGGGGTTACAGAAAATATTGCAAGGTTAACTCTAAGAATCCATGAAGCTTCCTCTTCCTCTACTCACTGCAAGTCAACAGGAAAGAGATCCTTCCCACTTTCTAAATGCAAGAGTTGCGACCAAATAAAAAAATTCAAAAAAGAAGCCTATATAAGATTTCCTAATAAAGGACCTTCATCACAATCTCCTTGACATTTCCGGCTTTTGTGTTTTTCCCCTTCTTTTTCATTGTGACTCATACAGTGTGTGTGTGTGTAAAATTTATTTATATCACTCATAAGAACAATTTGATCAAGTTGTGCTACATGTTCGCCCATGTTATTTGTATGTTTAAACTTTTTTTTTTTTTTTGTGTTTTTTTATGTTTGGAGAGTGTTTTTCCTTGATGATTTATTTGTCTCAATAGCAATGTTTCTTCCTTGTCTTCTCTTTTCAATTTTTCCTTGATGGAGAGTGTTTTAAAAGCTGATGTAGTTGTTTCCATTTTTTGTTTGTAAACCTCCTGTCAATCTTAGGTTCTGACTCTACTGAATGTGATGAATAGTCTATAAGCACGAAATGTTCTTTTCATGTCCTATGCGCCACATTATATTGTTTTGTGTTATGGTAGTTTGTAAGTTTAGTGGCTTTGATAAACTTAACCACTTTCTGTGTTAAAATTTCCTGCTTAGTAGCTAGACATGATATACATTAAATTATTATTCTTGTTTATAGCAATTTTGCGTTATCCAGGTATGTTAAAAGCCAAAGTGATGCCCAGTTAAGAGATTCTAATCAGACCTTTATAAGTGATTATAAGCCTGAAGATATATTTAATGGAAAGCGGATTGTGCCTTGTGGTCTTATTAGCTTGGAGTTTGTTCAACGGCACATATAGCTTCTCCCTGAACAACAATAATTTGACCGTGAATAAGAAAGACATCTCTTGGAAGAGTGACAGAGAGCACAAATTTGGAAGTAAAGTTTTCCCTGAAAACTTTCCCTTTAAATTATTCTGTTTTAGTTACCATCGAGAGGTAAACTTGAAGGATTATGGCATTATTCTGTTTTGACGTCTAATGTGAACGAACATATATACGAATGATGTCTCAAGACGCTACAATGATGCTTTTGTTTAGCTATGTTGCAATACTGTCCAAAGGAAGTACCATTAAACAACGTTAATCTCCTCGACGTAACCTTGAAACATCCACCAGAGATTGAACTTTTGTGAAAGTTACAAGAAACTAATAGCTAGCAATATAATTAAAAAAAGAAGGATGATGTATTATAATTCATTCACATTGTTGTGTACCTACGTAATTGTAGAAGGACACACTGTCAAGTATTGATTCAGCATATTATACGAATATCCATTCCCATTGATTCATTCGGCAACAATCTTGTGTCTCATGCATATATAATAAGATCCTTCAATATAATCATCATAGTATAGAGAAAGCCCCATAACAAAATAACAAATCAAAGCTGATTGATCTCTTAGGGTAATTAATCAAATCAAATGCAAACATAAATGGCAGCAGAAGGTCTGGAGGGTGGGAGGATAGTGGTGATAGTGGGTGCATCAAAAGATGTATCTTCAAAACCCATAATGAAGGCCCTGGAAAAGGCATGTCCAAAAGCTGGATATGAGGTTATACTCATTGCCGTTCTTGAACAGCTCATCAGTCCCAGTGAGTTCGTTGAGTTTTCTTTTTATTTTATTTGCTTCACAATCGCAATTCCTATCTATCTATGTTGTGTTATGAATCATCAGATATTTCCTTCGCTCTTGTTCAGTGGGAATCAAGATCAGGGTCCCTGATGCAAACCAAAAAATTGTTGACAGCGAATTAGCTAAAATAAGGGACGACTGTAACAAGAGTTCAGAAATCTTGAAACTCTCTCAGTATTGTGGAACAAAAAAGGTCAGTACAAAATCATCATCATCATACTTAATTACTCCTAGCTTATATCATCCATCATATGTGATGAAATTCTCAGGGGTCTTTCAGATGGATTTCCAAATTGATGTGGTTGCATACCCTTTCATAGAAGTTGCTTCTGATGCTGCCACAAGCTTAGGGGCAACATGGTTGATCATTGACAGGTTTGTTCAAATATAACTCCCTAATTTATTATCGTCTCATTTAATTCCTAGTTAATGCAAGTATTGTTGATACTTCATGACAAAAAATTTGACCATAAATGATTGAATGAATGATGCAGATTTTTGACCAGAGATAAGAAGAAATCACGGTTACCTTGCGGTATAATAAGAATAAGAAGTGATAGCACTGTTCAAAAGTTGTGGGGAACAGACGACTCCAAATCACATTCCGCTATGAAAATCATTCTTGAAAATCCAGTCCCAGATGAAGAGATTTCACCCAAGAGTATGTAACTATTTATTATATATGATGCTGTAAAATCAAATCTTTATTTACATTATATATATATATATATTAATGGAATTGTTACATCAAGCAGGGCATAGAACATCACCAAGTGAACAACAACATTTGACATCAATGAATGACAAAGAGCAAGGAGGAGGAGATCAACAAGAATTTACAACAAGTGATCATGAAGAGTCTCAGATGGAGACAGAATTTACAAACCCACTTTGTTCTGTGTGTAAGAACAAACGGCCAAAAGCTGGATTGTTCAGAGACTTGAGTTACACAGAACTCTGGAAAGCCACACAGGGATTCTCACATAAGAATTTTCTATCAGAGGGCGGATTTGGAGCTGTCTACAAAGCGGAGCTGAGTGGGATAACTATAGCTGTTAAGAAACTTAAAAACACAAGTGTCCAAGGAGAGAAAGAATTTAAATCTGAAGTCAAATTACTTAGCAGAGCAAGGCATGAGAATGTGGTCGTGCTTTTGGGCTCCTGCTCAGAGGGAAAGCACAGACTTCTTGTTTATGAATACGTCTGCAACGGTTCATTGGACCAACATTTATCACGTAAGTTTAACGCAACATTACGTACATTTCCTTGTTGAAGAAAAATTCTTCAAATTGATTTGTTGCAGAACACTCCCGAAGTCCTCTTACTTGGGAAGAGAGGATCAAAGTTGCTATTGGGGTTTCAAAGGGCTTGCAATACTTGCATGAGAATAACATTGTACACAGAGACGTGAGACCAAACAATATCCTTCTCACACATGATCGTCAAACTCTGGTAATAAAGCAAGCATACAAATTTTGAGTTCATTAAACATACCAATTATGGTGTTTGATCTCAAAATGAAATTTGTAGCTGGGAGACTTTGGGCTGGCAAGAAATCAGCATCAAGATTCAATCCAGTCAACAGAAGTTATTGGAACTTACGGGTATTTGGCACCTGAATATGCAGAATATGGGAAAGTGTCAGCCAAGATAGATGCGTATTCTTTTGGGGTGGTTCTGCTAGAACTCATCACAGGAATGAGAACAACAGACAAAAGACTTAAAGGAAGAAGTCTTGTTGGATGGGTCGGTAACAATCTCTGAATTATTGATTTTCCATGTTCAAGTTTGAAACTTAGATTATGTTATGCATCTTACATTATATGACAAAGAAATCATTTAATTTGTTGTTACAGGCAAGACCACTACTAAAACAAAGGAAATATCATGATCTAATTGATGAAAGGATCAGCAATTGTCATGATTTTTATCAACTATTCTGGATGGTTCGAATAGCAGAAAAATGTCTGACTAGGGATCCTCAGAAAAGACTAAATATGGTGGCAGTAAGACAGCTAGCATCCCTCGAAATGCCTTAGTTATAGAGCATGTTTGTTTAATTTGATGATTATATTGTATTGTAATGCTAGGTGGTTAATGCTTTAAGTCACATAATGGAAGGAAACACTTGCATCATACTAAAAGACTATTCTTGGCCAGTAAGGTCATCAGACTCTGATGAATCAGAATCAGAAGGTGAGCTGGAAGAAGAAGAAGCCTTCGGCGAGTTAGAAAGCGAAAGCACAGATTCTTCATCATCAAGTATTAGCTGCTCGAATACTATGAGCCAGATTATTGGAAGTCTCCCACCATCGCCTCCAATTTTAACAAACAGCTAAACAAAGCTATACCATGGAGCTCCCACCTAATTCCTTCACTCCAATTGTGAGAACTCCTTGAGGCTTCACCTCCAATTATTGCAAGACACACTCTTGAAGCCAGCCAGAGTATCGGAAGACTCCCACCATCACCATCACCATCACCATCACCATCACCTCCAATTAATATATATACTTATGACCTGCAACTTGTTGAGCTGTACTATGATATGATGAATCGAAGCAATGCTGCAGGTATGTCGGTCAACAAATTAAAACAATAGTGGCTTATCTACTGGGATGCTCGCTCAAGTAGATAACTCAAATAAAATATTCCAGTTTCATACCTCTCAACAAATAAGTTTTCCACTTTAATTTGTACATTAAAGTGGTTAAGCAGTTGTGATAATTTATCGATCAAAGTCATTATTATGCACTTGTGATAAAGTTCTGTTTCCTGTTGTAGAATATGCTTATGATTACGAATAAAACTAATGCTTTTTTACTTAATTTAATTGCCATTTTCACCATTTCCCTATGAAGAAAAGTAAACCATATATTGAAACAGTTGACCATTTCCAAATTCGGTTCATTCCTATACTTGTACAAATAATCATTCGCCACAACAAAACAATTTTTACAAGCTCACTATTGCCTGCCACTAATCTCACATTCAAGACCACCATGAACTTTGTTGTACCTAAATAAATGTTTTCTAAAGAAAACTTTTTTAGTTTGGAAATTTGCGGTTTTAGATGAGAGAAAACATTGCAATTAATTGTAGAGGGAATAATGTTTAACGATCAAATTCACAAATTAGGAATTTGGTTCTTCAACATAATATAATTCTCCTGAGAGATTATGGGGAGCAGATTTCTTCAGAATCTTTTCTCTCATTTTCTTCTCAAAATCCCATTTCCACCTTTAGATGAAAAAATAGACGGCTCAGATTTGATGTTTTAAAAACAATTATGGTAGTGTTTTATAAATTAATTTTTTTTATTAATTTTGTTTGTATTTCAAGTACAAATTGTCTAGATCATGATTTTATAGTTTAAGTTTATTAATACATGTTCAAAATAATAGTTTTATAAAATATTAAATCTGAACCATCTATTTTTCCAAATTTAAAGGTGAAAATCAGATACTGAAAAGAAAAAAAGAGAAGAGATTCTAAGGGTCTGTTTGGTTCAACGGAAGGGAGGGATTTTAATGGAGGGGAGGGAAAGGGACGGATTTTAATATTACCTTATTTGGATTGATCAAAAGGGAGCGGCGGGGAGGGATTTTAATGTTACCTTGTTTGGTTTAGGAGGGGAGGGGAGGGAATTTTTTTAACATTGACAATTTTGCCCTTATATTGGAAAAGGGGTTTAATGTTACCTTATTTAATTCAGATGGGGAGGGGAGGAAAATTATCATCAACTTTAATTATGGAGATTAATCAGAAATATTTATATATAACCTTGTGTTATGTGTTTAGTTAAAAAACAATATTCTTGGGTGAAACAAAGAAAAACAAAAGCATATTTGCAGAGATTTAAGAATGATTCCAGAAATGAAGCTTTTGCAGAGAGAGGGAATATGATGAGAGAAGAACACACATATATATCTATGTCTATGTATATACCGATGCCTATAGTATGTCTCCAAGAGAGGCAAGCTCTAAGTTGCTTGGCAGCTTCCTAGACATTGGTCTGTTTGGGAACTCTCCAAATGGACTTATTAAGTCCATCAAAAAAATTAAGAGTGTTTGGGAACACTCTTAATTTGATGGACTTCAATAAACAATGGGGTTGTTTTTTTGAAGCTCCCATTTGTGGCTTATCATCCCATTTACTTGCTTCTCCATCAATTTTTATGTGGGCCCATTTGTTAATTACCATCACACCCTCCCCAATTCGTTCGTAGCTCTCTCTTTTTCTCTTTAGATGGATCTTCATTTGAATTTGGGATTAGATTCTGCAAAGCCTTCAGCTTTTACACCTTTGCTGATCCAAATGTAAAAGAGGGAGAGCTAGAAGGAGGTTTGCACAATTTATGACAAAAAAAGAACAAATCTAAGTGAAAAAGGAGAAAAAAAAAAGGCATATGAAAGGCTTGATTTTCACACTGAGAAGTTTTGCTGCATAATGAGGCAATTCTTTTTTTTTTTTTTTGGTTAGGAAGACGGTGGCCTTTTTCGATAGGTTTTCTTTTATTTTATTTTTTTTTGGTTAGCGAGACGGTGGCTTTTTTCGTTCATGATTCATAAATTTATAAATATCTAGTATTTAAGCACTTTATTGTGTTGTAATTTTTTTAATGGAATTTTACTATTTTATTTAGCAAATTTATATTTATTTTTGATTTTTTATCCCAAATTATTATATTTTATACGGCACATATGTGTGTGTGAATTTGATTCATGCCCTTTTCAGTCATTTTCCATCTCATCTATCTTTTTATAAGTTATGTCAAACAAGTTCCCATTACAAACAAAAGTCACTTCTGCTACTGCTATCCCAAACACAAATCACATCAGAAAAAAGTCCATTAAGAAAAGTCCATCAGAAAAAGAAAAAAAAAGCCACTTCTCCCATAGTTATCCCAAACAGGCCCATTATCTTTGTTAGCTTTGAGAAAGCGTTCAACACAGGCATGGTTACAGAACTTCTCCTGCAAAAAATGAATCAAAACAAACAAAAGCATATAAAGTACGAGTTAAGCATTTGGAAGAAGAAATATTAGTGTGGATTAATGGAGGGGCAGAGAGAGAGAGGGGGGACCTGTTTGAGGGTGAGTGGGGATTGTTTTGTGAGGAGTTGAAGAATAGCTTCAACTCTGGAAATAGTGTGGTATCTATGGTCATTCTGATTTTTCTTCCCCATTATTATTCTCAGAAATATTAATGGAAGCTTGTTTTGAGAACCAGCTTTTGAGAGAGTGAGAGAGAAGAGAGGTGGAAGAAGAGAGCAGGGAGGGAGGAGGTATAAACAGGGGGGAGGACGGCTGAGAACGCAAGCTCTTTTTGATCAAAGAAGAAGACGTAGTGACTAACAGATGTTTTCCTTTTAATAGCTGGTGTGACTTTTGTTCCAAAATTATAATCACATGGGTATTTTTGCAACAAAAAATATATATATATTTGGTGTTTAGTGCTCCTGAGGGCAAAGCACATATGTATTTTTGCACCTTTACTCTTTTTTGTTTGGTCAGATGATTGAAAAAGGATTGATGGCAAATATAATGTGTGTGTATAAATAAGGAAGGTCAAGATATATGCATATAAACGATCTCCTCCAAGCTTTTGCTATTTGATTGATGCAAATTGCAAGAAACAACGTAGAAAGGGTCTTCTAATCTGTTATCAGTTTCCATTAGCATTTGCGTACATCAAGATCTATTAATAAACCACATATCATTAACCGATTGATTAATGATTGATAAGAATTACACACAAAGAGGTAGCGGCAAATCCACTAGTTTTCGTCATTCGCTTAAATTCAATGAAATTCACCATTCCATCTCCATCTGCATCAACTTTCTTGATCATTCTTTGTACTCTTCCAGTGCCTTCCCGTGCTTCAGCCCCAAAGAAGCTAAAACTGTGCTCAATTCTTCTTTTGTTACGAACCCGTCTCCATTTTGATTGAACATGTTGAATCCCTCATTCATATCCTTGACTTCGTTTCAATCGTCATTATTAATTTGTTTAGTTCTCCAAATTCGTCGATATCAAACTACCCATCTCTGTTTACATCAATCTTCTATATCATTTGGATCATATTCGGATCTGAGATGCGTATCCCCAAGTTTTCTAATTGCAAATATTAAACTCATCAATGGTACTAACTTTCTAATTTTCTCTCTTATCCAGTTACTTGCTGCCGAATAAGTTCCCAGAATCCCAGAGCTGCATCGATTTAAGAGGGCCTCAGGTATTTTAGAAATAACGGAAAAAGAATAGGGGTATCTTAGTCCACTATCATACTAATTTTTATAATCCCTCCGAATCCGTCCGATTTGGGGGTGACGTTTTTTAGGGGAGAGGGGGGAAAATTTTAAAAAATTTCCCCTCCCCTCCTAAAAAATATCATCAGCCAAACGAGGGGAGAGGACTAAAATCCCTCCATCCTCCTCCCCTCCCCTCCGATCCCCTCGAGCCAAACACACCCTTAGGGTCTGTTTGGTTCAACGGAGGGGAGGGGAGGGGGGATTTTAATGGAGGGGAGGGGGAGGGATTTTAATATTACCTTGTTTGGATTGATTAGAAAGAAGCGAAGGGGATGAATTTTAATGTTACCTTGTTTGGTTTAGGAGGGAGGGGAGGAAGTTTTTTTTTTAACATTGACAACTTTACCCTTATATTGGAAGAGGGTTTTAATGTTACCTTATTTAATTCAGAAGGGGGGAGGAGGAAAATTACTTTCACACGTACAACTTTACTTATATTATAAGTGATTTTTTTTAAATGTATTGTAACGTTTAATTATAAAATGAAAATTAACATTTAGTCTATATGTCCACCATTTGAACAATCAAGCCCTTCTTGTTACTGAGTAATGAACTTGAGTCGAAGATTTGATTCTCACAACTAAGCAGAGGCTTCATATCTAGGTTCTCTCTCCATAGTTTGGCGATCCAGTACGATGAGTTTTGGTTTTGATCTCAATACTTAATGACATTAACTCTTTAATTAACGCTGTTAAACTTAAACTGAATTCATAAGAAGTTATAGAGACTAAATATCATAATTTAAAATTACAAGGATCAAAATCAAAATTTAATCAAATTGTAAAAGCTATTAACAAGTTATAAGGCTAAGTAACATCGTAACCATGGACGTGTATAATTTGGGGCAAGCTTCTACTTGACCTTGACTTGAGAAAGGAATAATGGTCCGCATGGAGGTAAAATGAAAAGGACTATGGAGTACCTCAATACATAAATAATTAAATATTGGTTTCACAAAATTGTGTCAGATATTTTAAAATTTGTGAGGAATTTTAATTTTATATCGAATATTGATAATTTAGGTCTATACAAAAGGATTCTAAAATCCAGACATAATGTATAGGAATCGTCCAATGTACAAGAAGTGATTTGACGAGTTCTGAGATAAACATACAAAGTAGGGTTAAGGAACAAAAATATATATGTGTTTTATTGGAAAGAGTGCCCAATACCATTTTTTTTGGGGCAAAAGTGTCCATGTGGTTACAATTTTAGGGCAAAAGTCACATGAAACGTTAATAAAAAAGATGCCTATTACTTTGGTGTTATCCAATGTTAAATGCTCCAGGTGTTGTCATGAAACGTGGCAATGGGGGAGCAAGATATGAATAAATCCAGGTGTTATCACAGAAAACGCTGAATCACAGCGTAAGTCCCCAACATCTATGGTCGGCAAACGAGATTCAACCGAGAGGGAGCAATCGACAAATTGGAGCTGTGAGGAATGAGAAATCGAGACTGAGATTGTGGTCTACAAACGAATTCAACGGAGAGGGAGCAATCGACAGATTGGAGTTGTGATGGAAAATAGGTGTTAGCAATCGCACTGTTCCCATAATGTGCAGATACAACATAAAAATAATATAATGCGAATCCAGCAAAGGCAATCACGTGTAAAAGAACAAAGAGTCAGTGGATGTGTTTGCCTTTAAGGTGCTTCCATTCGAGAATATCTGAATCTTTCTCGTAGTACGCATAGCCATTCTGTTAAAGGAAAGAAGACCTAAATTGATGGTTGAGAATTTAGGGCTTCCTCTTTTTTTTTGGGGGGGGGGGGGTGTTGTACCTTTCAACTTGGACTTGAAGGATTGGAACTTGGAGTAATCACCATGAGAGTGATGAAGAACATCACCGTTCACCTTCCCTGAGAGTCCTTCCAAATTCTGCACCAAAAACAAGCCGTGATTTCGATTCGCTCCCTCTGGACCATTTAACATTGGATAACACCAAAGTAAAGGACATCTTTTCTCTTAACGTTTTATGTGACTTTTGCTCTAAAATTGTAACGGCACTTTTGCTTTCAAAAAAAGCACTTAGTGTTGGGTGCTCATTCGGATAAAGCACATGTATATTTTTGTCCCTTAACCCTACAAACTATTACTTTATATATTCTACACGTTTGCTTAAATTGAGCTGAACAAAAGCCCAAACTTATTAGTAAAGGACAATTATATCCTTTTTTTTTTGGGTATACAATTATATCCAATTTTGAAGCAGCTTTAAAACTTTTCCTCAGAACAATCTACTTTGCAAAATACCCCAATTAGAGTTATAAGGCTATAAATCTCTAAGGGCTCTTAGAGTAATTTAGAGTTACTCATCCCATAATCGGTCACTCTTTTATTTTATAGGGTTAAGTAGTAAATTTACCCTGGAAGTACACGCTCAAGAACAATTTTGCCCTAAAAGTTTTTTTTTTTGGCTCAATGTAGTCCTAAAAGTTTAAAAACGTAGCAATATTGCTCTTTTCCGTTAAAAAGCTAACGGTCAATGTCACATTTTTAACGGTCAATGATAGTTTTTTAACGAAAAAAGGGCAAGATTGCTATGCTTTTAAACTTTCGGAACTACTTTAATTTGAGCCAAAAAAAAACTTTTAGAGAAAAATTGCTCATGCACATGTACTTCCAGGGCAAATTTGCTAACTAACCCTATAGAATAAAAGATTGAAAATAAAATTAATTAAAATCTTTTTACTCAACGTCTCTACATTTTTAGAATCTCACTCACAAAAATTTTGCCTTCCCTCATATTCCTTCCAAATCCCTTGTAAAGTTGGATGATTCGATAATTTTATCTTGGGCTTATTTGTTAGTCTCTCATGTTGTAATTATGATTTACTTCTAATCAATTCACATATACGAATAAAAATATTAATTTTTTTCACAAAATTTAAGTTATTTACAATATTATCCTTATTAACTATACTAAATTTCAATATCATATTAATTAAAGAAAGTTAATTATTTAGTTCATGTACACTTAACTCAATTGCAACTTAGTCTCTCAAATTTAACTTGTTATGACTTTGTCTTTATACTTCTAACGAATGTTATTAAATGATCGAGCATTGAACCGGTCAGAGTATTGGGTCAAGAGTCAGTGGGTTGGATTGCAGTTAAACTAGAGCTAATCCAGGGCCAAACCGTTGAGGAATTAAAGATTTAAAGGTTATTAATAGAGACTATAAAGGAATTTTTTTATAAAAAAAAGATTGTTTTTTTAGAAAAGTGACCTGATATAATGCTTTCCTTTGCTTCACAAGTTGCTTCTCTCAGTGAAAACCCTTTCCAAACCACTTTTATAAATGGAAGAGTAGAGCCTGATCTTCTGGCTCTTGAGGTTCATCGTTTGGTAACTTTGTTTTGTTCTCTTTCATTTTCCTTTTTGTTTTTGTTTCTTGTTTGTTTCTGAACAGCAATTAAAAAAAAACAATATTTCCATCTGTTGCTTAGCCACTATAATAGGTTAGTTTTGCAATAGAATATTGTGGCTTGTTTGTATGTCTTGCTCTATATACACTTTGATTTTCTGGCTCTGTCAATATGTGACAGAAGCCTTCTTGACAGTTGCTCTTGTATTGCCATGAGTCCATGACATTATATTTTCCCCTTCAATTCGATGTTATTATATGTCTGATGTTTTCTATCTGAACACATCACACACATGTCGACTCACCTTGCCTGCTATTGATTTTCCCCAGTTACCCCTTGCGCTGATATCCCTCTACTTGATCCAATTTTTGCTATTTTGCACTGAGGACATTACAACCTTTAAGTGTAGGGGCAGTAGACCACGTGTGCTGATGTGTATGCTGATAAATGCATATTCTTTGTGACTGTGATTGATGAAGCTTGAGTCAAAACCCACACTAGGGATGATACAAATTTGGGCAAAAATTTCAAAATTTTTGAGTTGTTTCATGAAGTAGAATCAGTCAAATAAAATGTTGAATGTTTAAAGGAATGTGTAGAATAGAGTTGTCTTAAGGAATATGAACAGTGTAAGCCAATGTTAGGCTTGATAATGTATTTGGGATAATAGTTGTTAGGAAAGATCAGAGAAATAGCCACATGGAAGGATTCTTGAGCTCAAAATTCTAAATTCAGTGTGCATACTCTCTAGATTCATTACCCTTCTTGATTTGCCGTAGTTCTTAAATTGAAGCCATTTTGCATAAGTGTGTCTGTATATGATTGAGGCATTCATTTTTCCACCCTTAATCCCATACACAAGTGTTGGTCGAATTCCTTGTACCAAGTGAGCCAGTCGAACAAGTAATAAAGAGTAAGTAAAGTTATCGTCCTATAGAGACAATTGATACCAAAGATGATGCCAGTTCTTATAGAAGCGTCCGCATTCTGCAAATAAAGTCCTTGCTCTACTTCTCCCATGTTCTTATGGCGATTTTCCAGTTTAGACTGTCGGTTTTAACCTAGGTGTTTTGGGTATGAGCATTAGACCCATTCTTGTAGCCTACAATTTAGGTCAAGCCATGCAAAGGCTTGTCTAGCAAACACTGTCTAACAAAAGTCTAACCTTGACTCTCATCAAGTAAGTTAAGGCCATTGATCTAGCCCTTAGCATCCGCTGGCTGTGTAACATCCTGAATTTTGAATCTAATATCTTGAACATAAACCTATTTTGGGAAGACTAGTAGGCTCTATTTTTGGAAAGTAATAAATTTGAAATCAGTATTTTGTGGGCCCCGTGAATAGTATTTACTATTCACGTATACGTTTTTACTATATACAAATACGTATTTTAAAAAAAAAATATGTATATATATATATGTTATTCGCAAATACGTATTTAATACTTGAAATTTGTGAAATATGAATAGTGTTCACTATTCACAAATACGTATTTACTATTTAAAAATACGGTATTTACTATTCCAAAATACGTATTTACTATTCATGTGGGACCCACGTCAAATTATTTCTCCTCTGCCGACAGAAACTCTCGTGAGTTTTGAAAATTTTGGCCGCGGGACCCACTCAATAATAATTTATTATTTAAATAATAATATATATTATATTATTAAAATATTAAAATATTATTAAAATTTTTAAAAACTTCACGGGGCGGCTGGGTAGTCACGAGAAAGTTTTCTTTTTAAATTTTTGGGAAAATTACGTAAAACGACCCAGAGACGAAAATTACACTTAAAGACCCATTTTCCAACTATAAATAGACCTTCCATTTCATTTCATTCTTCACAACTTCTAAGAGCCATAGAGAGAGGTAGAGAGAGAGAGAGAGAGAGTAGAGATATTTGCTTGAGAGTTATAATAGCTGGTTGGTGATTCGGGTATTAGCAAGTAACAGGTAACTCTGAATATTCTTCCTTATACTTGTGAATTATGTATGATTATAAATTTATTTGTTTACTATTTTGGCAAGAATATTTAGAAAATATTTATGGTTTTAAGATCTGGTGTGGGAACTTTGATTTGCAAATCTGCAGAGGTACTATTTATACGTACGTTACTATTCACGTATACCGTATTTACTATTCATTTTTACTATTCATGTTACTATTCACGTATACTGTATTTACTATTCACGTATACCATATTTACTATTCACACCGTATTTACTATTCATTTTACTATTCACGTATATCGTATTTACTATTCATAATACTATTCACGTATACATACCGTATTTACTATTCACGTATACATACCGTATGTACTCTTCATTTTTACTATTCATGTATATATATCGTATTTTACTATTCACATATACGCATAGTATTCACTATTCATAAATACGCATATTGATGTATAAAACTTTATGGTATAATAATGCATTATTTTGAGTGAACATATTCATCATGGCGGTTGTATTATGATGGGTGGAGTAAGGAGGGATTTGAATGATAAGAATGATTTATGCCACCACTCGGTGCACAGTGGATGGTACTTGTTTCAGGGCCCCATCTTCCATGTTTTCCTCTGGCCGGGATTTCATTGGAGTTGTGGGACATGTGACACCTCCTTAGTTATTTTAAAGGAGGGGAGCCATAGTCCAGATTTAAGCTATATACCTTTGGCCGGGTGTATCTTAAGTTTTGGTGAGCTTGGAACAATTCAGTCAAATGAATGAGTTTCTATTGGACTATGTGTTAGCCTATGGCTCCAGTCTGCGGTATAAGGGAGGCTGCATACTGCATAGTGCATTTCTGAACAGTTCAAGAATTTGATATGATGATGAATATTCTGTAAAGACATGAGATGAGAACTTTTGAGATATACATGTTTTAATACCTTCTATATTGATGACTATTAGTATAAATTATTTTGTATGATAAATTATGGAATCTATATATATATTTGAAATCAGCCCATATCTTTTTGTCATATATTATTTGCTCGTGTACGGTAGAAATATTTAGTAGTTACTGAGATGTGTAATCTCACCCCATATTAACATTTTTCAGGTGAATAACTTAGTAGAGATCAAGGGAATGCACCCATGGAGTGAGCTTTGTAGGCTCTTCTGTACTCCTTTAGTTTATGTTGTGTTATTTTATTTGCCATGAACCTAAAAGACTTCCGCATTTTAAAATAACTCTTATTTATTGGATTTATTTTGGCCCTGTATAAATGGATTTCTACCTTTGGCCATATTGTAAATATGTGTTTGAGTGTTGAATATCCTATATTTGGAGGTGCTACTATTATTTTGGCCAAGATTTTGGTATTGAAAATGAGGCGTTACATTTTTGGTATCAGAGCCAAGGTTCTGGCCAATCTGTAAATTTCCTATCAGTTTTCTAAATAAAAAATTTTGAGGTCATGGCAAATTAAATATCATAACATGTGCATTTTCCTTTATAGCTTTGGATTCTTTTTACCAATTTTCTTGTGACATTCATGATAGGAGAAGAATGGGTTAATCAAAATATTCAAGTGATTGATAATGAGGATTTATGATTTGAGGATGTGATTGAGATTAAATTTCAGAGCTGCGTAGCAGAAGTTGGTAAGTAGAAAATTTATTGAATATTGGATTCTGTAGGCCCAAAATTACTTTCTAGGATGAATATTTTTATTGGTGTCTAGGAAAGTGATTGAAAGACTAAGCCCCTATTTGATGTTTATTCAATTAGTTGCCGTTGTAAAAAGTATGAAGAGATTTTCGCTAGATTTTCACTTACCTAGCTAATTTATATGAGTAACAGATGACAATACCATAACAGAATACGGGCATAGTCTTGATTATACAGAATAACTGGCTTAAGTTTGAATTTAATAAGATAAAGTTGAGTTTGGCAGGAAAACTCGAAAATCCTTATGAATCCTAGAATAGAGATTACAAACATTAGCAAGAAGGCTAAGAAGAGTAGACTATATTAATTCAAGCATCAAGAACAACAGTTGGTACAATCCCACCGCAAGCTTCGACTATCTCAAGTTTAAGTCTATTAATTTCTTCCTGAGCGGCTGCACTTGAGAGAGGACCATCAGAAGACATTGTTCTTCTCAATCTAGCTATTTGCTTCATAGTGCTTCGAATTTTTACATACGGCCAATGCTTTATTCCTCCCCTATGGCATATTTTCATTAGAACATTTTTGCATAGACGAACTTGTTGAGCCGCTTCTTGTTGAGGTAAATGGAAGAAGTCTCTAAGATCATCTATTGACATTGATGCAGCTCTAATATTTTGTTCAGCTCTTGATCGGTATGGATTACTAGGTATGGGGACTGAAGGATTATTATTTACAACCACGAGCTCTTTTCCTTTATTGGATATATTTGTTGTATTGGTTGGGAATGAACTATTAGGGAGTTCATTTTGATTTTTAGTCCATTCCAAACCAACACAAAGGGCCTCATAGTAGGCTGATAGGGGATCCGACACCAGGACATACCCTAAAGATTTTTGATTCAAACAATAATTTTCTAGAAAATGTTTGACATCATCTAAATTCTTCTTACCAAAGTCAAATACTTGAGGACTGAAAGAACCTCCTTGTACGTCCTGGTGAAAGACAGCGTGGCATATCATACCAATCCTCCCATGAACTTCAAGTTTATGGTATTGAAGTCCATTGGTATGAATGATCTCTCGTAGAACATGGCAGCAACCACATGAAAATGGATTAGTAGTCTCAATCAAGGTAGAAGCAGGATTCCTTGGTTGAGAAGGTACCGTAGACTCCATAAGTTCTGCCACATTACGACACCTTTGGACAGGTCGCCTTGATGGACCTGCTTCAGATTCCTTTCTGTTAGTAGTTGAAAAAATAGAATCTTGTATCCTTGGAGGAGGAGTAGGAATGTTAATCGTTGAGGCAGATGAATGAACATTCATACTTACGGGATTTTGGGGAAGTAAAGAAGAATAAGGGTATGATGCATTGTTTGACAAATCAGACAACACGTTAGTCTGATAGTCATGAAGTAAGGCTTCAAGAAAGAAAGGGTTGAATGAATCGGAGACTGGAATAGAGTTACTTGAACCGGCCATGTTTAAGGATAATGTGGAAGGTTATAGTGAAGGTTACGATCGGAGAGGAAATGAATATGTGGAGGTTTTGTGAAGTTTGAGAGAACATGAAACATTTACTCTTTCTTTACTCGATTTATAGCTGGGCTAGCAACGTCTATATTTTGTTAAGCAGCATCGGATTCTCATCTGTCGTTAGCTCAGAATCATGTAGACTTTGTTGTTATGCGGAAAATTTTATGGCACCGCACCCTAGTGCACCCTAGCCACCGTTAGGGGTCGCAGTTTCCTAGACCTTTGCAGACAGAAATCGCTATGGCATTTATTGCTAGCTGTGTTTTCAAGAAATTAAGTTTGGACGTTTATGCGCGCATTTATCTAAGAAATCTGTCTTGGATGTGCAGCTGACTCAAGATGTCGGAATTGACATTTGAAAATAGGATTTTAAGCGTAAGCGTGCTAAGGTGATAGTAATCTTGGGAAGGGTGACTTCCTAATAATATTAGATGAACCGGAGAGAATCCGAAGATTTGAAATGATGATGAGTTGTGCCAATTAACCCGAGAGCATTCTTCACTCTCTGAGTATCCGAAGAACTCTATGAATTTGTCACAGATAATTCAAAGACTAAGGTTTTTGGATAAACATGTTGGAAGATCGATGGAAAGGTATGAAATGGTGATCCTTAGGAATGCCAGAAAGATGTTAGAATGAATATAGTAAATATTGAGGATAGGCTTTAATTTAATCTAAGCTGAAATAGAACTTAAGAACGAAATGAGCCTTTGTGATATTGCAGGTTGAGGTAGAATTAGAACCTTGTGAATACTGCTGAGGTTGTAGATAGTCTTCATATAATCCAAGAATTAGATTAGGAATTGTGAATCATGATCTTAGTATGTATAATGGGTATTTTTGGGGAAACACGAATTATCAGTTGATGTTGAGGTTATAAGAATCAAATTGTAAACTTGACTATTAATGTCTGGGAATATTTGAAAATAGACTTGAATTCAATCTGAGTTAAGATAGTATGTCTAATTAAGAAAGTATGAAATCCGGTGATTTATGTTACAATATTAGTATATTATTTGGGTGTGATTAATAGATAACTATGAGAGGAACAGATGATATTTAGTATATGTCTTTGAGATACTAAGGATTGAATTCGAATCATGTGAACAATGCTGAGATTGTGAGAATAATATTTGAATGTTTTAAATCTTAGTCTAGGAATTGTGAAACATGAATGTTCTATGGATATTATTGAGGACACATGATATCTCTGTCTTGCTGATATTAAAGTTCTAAGAGTTGATTTGTAATTTGACAATTATCATTTTTGGGGAAAGTTTGAGGATAGTTCTTAAATGATATAAGCTATGGAGTATGATGAATCTAGTATGAATAATCGGGGTTTTAGAAATAGGATGATGAATCTGAAAGTTGGTAGGGGATCTAGAGGGTTGCTACTAGTAGAAATGTAATATAACAGTTCAACTTAACAGTTGTATTGATTCTTTAGGAGACTGAATTGATTGAATAAATTGAGATATTAGAATATGGTACTAATTGATTGGAGAGAAATAGGGAACAAAATGTGATACCAACATGTGTAAGGTGTTCAGAGAATTGCCAACTGTTTATCTAGCATAGGAAATGATCTTGATAATAGAATCTTTCTTTAGAAATAATGAATTGAGTGTTTCATGGATGAGTTGAGTAGAATAAGTTGGAACCTGGAATGTATTCGGAGTTGGTGACTATTTAAAATAAGTTGCTAGGTCCCTGAGTATTTGAATTTTGAACTTACCAATGCACTTGCTGTGTTTGGAAATTTTTACGCAATATTTACAACAGGATTTAAGACCAGTTTGTAATCGACATTTATAAACTATGATGTCTCATGGAATGAATCCTTGCGAAATTCGAACAAGAATTGACTTTTACATTATGATTGTGGTGGAAGGTGTACAAGCTAGAAGAGGTTGGAAACTGTTGTGGTTATTATGGCCTGAGGGTAGCTTCTTAAGCTGTAAGATCTGAATATCCAGTGTCGTGGTAATACAATGAAATAAGCAGAAAGGAAGAATGAACTGGCCTGTGAGGCCAGTGTAACCAAGCGCTCAAATAAGGAACTAGTGGATCCTGTGTCTGAATATTACTTTGGGTACAGGATGAACGAAAATTGTGTTGTGTGCTTGGTGAGCATGTTTGGGAAAGAGATAGGACCTAGGGATAATATGATATATAAAGCTGAGTCGGAGCGGATTGTTGATGCGGGGGATAAGTAATTGAGGAACAAGGCTATTAGCTTGTAAAGGTTGTGTGTAAAGGAATGGCTCCCGGAGATGCTACTTGGGAAACGGAGGAGAGCATGCGACAAACCTATCCTCATTTATTTAAATAGGTTAGAATTCTTATTATAGCGAAATTTTGAGGACAAAATTTTCTTTTAGGAGGGGAGAAATGTAACATCCTGAATTTTGAATCTAATATCTTGAACATAAACCTATTTTGGGAAGACTAGTAGGCTCTATTTTTGGAAAGTAATAAATTTGAAATCAGTATTTTGTGGGCCCCGTGAATAGTATTTACTATTCACGTATACGTTTTTACTATATACAAATACGTATTTTAAAAAAAAATATGTATATATATATATGTTATTCGCAAATACGTATTTAATACTTGAAATTTGTGAAATATGAATAGTGTTCACTATTCACAAATACGTATTTACTATTTAAAAATACGGTATTTACTATTCCAAAATACGTATTTACTATTCATGTGGGACCCACGTCAAATTATTTCTCCTCTGCCGACAGAAACTCTCGTGAGTTTTGAAAATTTTGGCCGCGGGACCCACTCAATAATAATTTATTATTTAAATAATAATATATATTATATTATTAAAATATTAAAATATTATTAAAATTTTTAAAAACTTCACGGGGCGGCTGGGTAGTCACGAGAAAGTTTTCTTTTTAAATTTTTGGGAAAATTACGTAAAACGACCCAGAGACGAAAATTACACTTAAAGACCCATTTTCCAACTATAAATAGACCTTCCATTTCATTTCATTCTTCACAACTTCTAAGAGCCATAGAGAGAGGTAGAGAGAGAGAGAGAGAGAGTAGAGATATTTGCTTGAGAGTTATAATAGCTGGTTGGTGATTCGGGTATTAGCAAGTAACAGGTAACTCTGAATATTCTTCCTTATACTTGTGAATTATGTATGATTATAAATTTGTTTGTTTACTATTTTGGCAAGAATATTTAGAAAATATTTATGGTTTTAAGATCTGGTGTGGGAACTTTGATTTGCAAATCTGCAGAGGTACTATTTATACGTACGTTACTATTCACGTATACCGTATTTACTATTCATTTTTACTATTCATGTTACTATTCACGTATACTGTATTTACTATTCACGTATACCATATTTACTATTCACACCGTATTTACTATTCATTTTACTATTCACGTATATCGTATTTACTATTCATAATACTATTCACGTATACATACCGTATTTACTATTCACGTATACATACCGTATGTACTCTTCATTTTTACTATTCATGTATATATATCGTATTTTACTATTCACATATACGCATAGTATTCACTATTCATAAATACGCATATTGATGTATAAAACTTTATGGTATAATAATGCATTATTTTGAGTGAACATATTCATCATGGCGGTTGTATTATGATGGGGGGAGTAAGGAGGGATTTGAATGATAAGAATGATTTATGCCACCACTCGGTGCACAGTGGATGGTACTTGTTTCAGGGCCCCATCTTCCATGTTTTCCTCTGGCCGGGATTTCATTGGAGTTGTGGGACATGTGACACCTCCTTAGTTATTTTAAAGGAGGGGAGTCATAGTCCAGATTTAAGCTATATACCTTTGGCCGGGTGTATCTTAAGTTTTGGTGAGCTTGGAACAATTCAGTCAAATGAATGAGTTTCTATTGGACTATGTGTTAGCCTATGGCTCCAGTCTGCGGTATAAGGGAGGTGGTGATATAAGGGAGGCTGCATACTGCATAGTGCATTTCTGAACAGTTCAAGAATTTGATATGATGATGAATATTCTGTAAAGACATGAGATGAGAACTTTTGAGATATACATGTTTTAATACCTTCTATATTGATGACTATTAGTATAAATTATTTTGTATGATAAATTATGGAATCTATATATATATTTGAAATCAGCCCATATCTTTTTGTCATATATTATTTGCTCGTGTACGGTAGAAATATTTAGTAGTTACTGAGATGTGTAATCTCACCCCATATTAACATTTTTCAGGTGAATAACTTAGTAGAGATCAAGGGAATGCACCCATGGAGTGAGCTTTGTAGGCTCTTCTGTACTCCTTTAGTTTATGTTGTGTTATTTTATTTGCCATGAACCTAAAAGACTTCCGCATTTTAAAATAACTCTTATTTATTGGATTTATTTTGGCCCTGTATAAATGGATTTCTACCTTTGGCCATATTGTAAATATGTGTTTGAGTGTTGAATATCCTATATTTGGAGGTGCTACTATTATTTTGGCCAAGATTTTGGTATTGAAAATGAGGCGTTACAGGCTGACTATAGATTAATTTACTATTAAACTAACTGAATATATTAAATTAAAAACTAGCAAATTGGGTTCATTATACAACTTAAAAATTCATCCTCACTCAGCCAATGGAAGTTTAGTTCATGACTGATAAGGGAAACACAAAAACAAAGTAACATAGAACAACCTATGGAAAGATTTACAAAAAAAAAAAACAAGAAGAAGAAAACAAGGAAGCTTGTCAGAAAGTTTGACGGCATAAGAGGCATCCTGTCACGCGACATCTCTATGTCTTCCATGATCCGTCTTGCTCCAAGGAAGAGTTGGGTCTTGTTTGCAGTTCTCTCGATCAGTATTCCCTCTTTCCTTCGGTGTTAGTCCAGTCAGATTGGAATTGTACTGACTGCTTTGACTCTCATGACTTCAATGACTCCCTTAGGTTTAGCTGCGCTTTCCTCTTATAGTTAGGTCTTTTTGCTCTGTAAGCCTAGTGAGTTGGGCCTTCCAAATCTGTTAGGTCCAAATCCCTAGATTCGTTTGATTAATCCTATTTTAATATTGTGGGATTCTTCAAATATTTCTTTCGATTCTCCACATCGTCTTGATTCAGCCTCAATCAATTCAACTGTCGTCTTAATGTCCATCTGGATGACCTGTATTAATTTACTGAAAACTAACGAGGAAAGGTTAGTATAGCGTAGCGCACAACTCCGTATCACTTACAATGCTACAACATAGTGGTCGCATTGTATTCCTAGCACAGATTTGAGCATACCCTATGCTACAACATTATATCAACTTTGTTATGCGCTTTTACAGTAAACCATAAAGTAGTCCTTTTTCATATGCACATGATAATGATATGAATATAACATTTTGTAGGATTGTTGGTCGATTTCCTTGATGGCAAGTGAACCAGTCGAATAAGTAATAAAGTGTAAGTAGAGTATCATCTCACAGAGACTGAGATACCAAGAAGTGACGCTCGATTGCTTTGATAGTTGTGCCAACAGAAAGTAAATATAATGAGTTTGAGAGATTTTTGTAATTATGCTAATAACAGAAGTAAACAGAGTATCGTAAGTGAAGAAGATATCAGTAGAAGTTAGGTTGAACTCGGAATTACCCTTAAATGCATCAATCCCCCAGTTACTTTACCCATTACTATAGCATCCATGCTGCATAGCGTCCGCAATGCTACAGCATAGCTACTAACTACAATGCTATTCGGTTAACCCACCACTATAATCTATTGAAGCTTCCGCGTCCGATACATATGATACTAACTATACTCCTTCCATATTCCTATGGCAACATTCTAGTTATATCTGCATTACACACAGGGTGTCATGGTTATGAGAGGTAGACCCATTTCTAAAACCTACAATAATAGGTCAAGCATTGCATCGGCTGCCTAGCAAACACTGTTTCTCAGAGGTCTAATCTCGACTCCTTGCCAGTAAGTCGAGGCCACAAATCTAGCCCTTAGCTTCCGCTAACTGACTTGTAATTAATTCACTGATAAGCAAACCAAATCTATTAAATTAAGAACTAGCAACTGGGTTCATTAAACACTTAAGAATTCATCCTCATTCAGCCATAGGTAAATCAGTTCATGACTGACGAGGGAAACGCAAAACAAATAGTAACAGAATGACCCATGATTTAAATACTAAAAATAAAGGAAGAAAAACAGAAAGTTTGATGAAGTTCCGACGGCGTGGAAGAAGCCCTGTCACGTCACCACTCCACATCTTCTTCTCTCCGTCGTATTGCAAAGAAGGATGCTGGGTTGTCCTAGAAGTCTCATACCTTGTGAAATCTCTCACTCTTCTTTTGAGTTTGCCGAATGTGGAATCTCGTTCTAGGCTCTAGGCGACTCTCCTTTAGGGTTGTCTTGTTGTTTCCTTTTATAATAAGCTTTTCTTGTAGCGCAAGTTCCAGCGAGCTGGGCTTTCCAAATCTATCGAGGTCCATTGAATCTTCTGTCCTTGGTAGATTGATTTTGCTAATCCTGCGGGATTCTTCAAATCTTTCCGTTGTGATCCTCCACATTTTCTATTTTATTACGTCAGCAATATAATCTACCTATCGCTCTCGACTTCTTTATTCCTGAAATCATCTAGATAAAAAGGTCAGAAAATATGCCGCATAGCATTGTGTCCTTTACTTTGCTATAGCTTTCGTGATGTCTTTTATTGCACTGCGAGTTGCTGTCAGAATGCTATAGCATAGTATCAACTTTGCTATACGTTCTTTCTTAAAAACCATGTAAATTACTCCTTTCTTAGCACATGTTTAGAATGTAAATGGTTTCTATCCTTTAGTTCCCTATATCATGAATATATGCCTTTTTGCTTGGATTGTTTGCAGTTAAGCTTATATTTACCATATAATTCAGTCATGAAATATAAGGGAAACACGACATAATTTGTGCTCATCAAGGATCTATCCTATACTTCTCTATGTGTATGAATTCTTAAACATTCTATCAGATAACACACAATTAAGCTCAGATTCGCCATTCAAAATAGTCAAAAACATATAGGGAAAACATACATTGTTGTCACGAGGTCCAATAGGAAGTGAAGTAGAACTGACTCAACAATGCTATAGCATAATAAACAAAAATAAAAGTCCTCATAGCTATTTGGATGAAGAAAGCAGAAATAGCAGCATAAGAAGAGTGTTTTGGAATGCTTAAAGTGTGTCTTCATTCCTATTTAAACCTTATGACAACCCATTCATCTCATTTCATACATTCCATTTTCAGGCACTCCAACATTACAGCCCTTAAAAGTCCTCTTGATGCATTAAGCTTATGTTGTTGCCACTTTGGAAGTGTATAATTTGTGGGAAATTCTTTGAGCTTTCATAAGATCTAGTGTTTTGGCAACTTTAAAAAAAAAACCATGTCTTGTAGAGCTTTGACAAGCCTATGGAGAGTATAAACTAGCATATATGAGTGCAATAAAATCCCCTAGTGTGAGATAGAGCGATAAACACTTAACTCGAGAGTCTCTTGAAGTTTCCTCACATCTGTTAAGTTATATATAGTGTTAAGTCTATGTTTGGTAGTGGGATTGGTTGCACAAGCAAGTTGAACTTGAGATATTAATAGGAAACATAGTCCCTAGAGGATAAACAATGTAGTATGGTTAATTCTACTCACCCTTTATTCACTTGATTTTGCCAAAAAGTGAAAAAAGCTAAGTGTGGGGGAGTTTGATAAGTCATATTTTTGCTATAAATTTCCACTATGTTATGACCGATTTGCACTATGATTCTGAGCTTAAATATGTTTGATATGACAAAATATGGTTGATTTCATACATATGTGGAAATAGGGATTATATGAATTGAATTGTTGCATTTTAGTAGTAATCCTGCATACAAGTAGAGAAAAGACTTAGAATGTGATAGATTCCTAAGTTGAAAAAGCAATATCATCTCGATGCTACAACATCGTACGGAAAATTATCTCAAATATCATATTTTCTTATGCACTGATATTTTCTTGAGAATTACAAAAGATAATTGTAGGATCTTGGGCTAAATTATCATGGGCTTTGAAGAATTAAAGAGATAGACTGACTTGAAAAAGATGGAGGTCAAAGATAGCGGAAATCAAGGAAGATATCAAATATCATCTAGCTAATCAAAACAAAATCAATCAGATAGGATCTTTTAGTCGGGCCTGACAGAAGAGGAAAGCTCAGCTCGCTAACAGACACATTGGATTTGTGGCGCAAGATTCTCAAACATAACAGGAAAGAAGGCCAACCCTAGAAAGTGAGCACGACATGATACATAGAAAGACGACATGCAGACACAAACATGATGAAGAACTCAAGACAATGAATGACTGAGAAGAACGGAAGAACAACTGTGATAGAAGGTTGCTGATATGAAGAAGACACCGAGCCATTATGTGACATACGCTTCGCTGTGACATCAATTCCCATCAACATCTCTTCTTTGTTTTAGTTTCATTCTCTGTATTTCATGGATCGTATTTATTCAGTTTAAGTTGTGTTTAGTTTGTTAGCCATAAACTAATTATCTTTTAGCTTAGAGACGATAGAAACTTAGTCTATATTTCAAACCCAGATTGCGAGTTTTAATTTGAATAAATTCAGTTTTCTTAATTGTGTATTTCATGTTGGTCTTGTGTGTTAGGTGGCCACTAATAAGCAAGAGCCGTGGTCTTAGCTTACTAGAAAGGAGTTAATATTAGACCTCTATTAAGCAGTGTGTGCTAATAGAGTTTGTGCAGAACTCTATCTAAATTGTAAGCTACAAGAATAGGCTTACCTCACATAGCCATTAAGCATCATATCCTAAGCTTGAAAATTTGCATTTGAATATGGGAGAAGTAGAGTAAAGAGTATATTTACAGGATTGCGGAAGCTTCTATATACATGAGTAGTAGGTTAACTAAATAATTTTGTTGTAGGCAATTGTTGTAGCATTACGGTAAAGCAATCTGGGGATGAGTGCAAATTAAGGGGAAGTATGAGCTTTGCCTAGTTTAAATTTGATATCTCATTTGTATTCACTCACGTTTTGTCTTTTTAGTTTATTAGCATTAGTTGCTCAAACCATTCAATCATATTTTCATCACTCAACTTTTGATCTTTTTTCTTGCTGCATAATTGGGATGATTCTCTACTCTTCACTCTATTACTTGTTCGACAGGTTCACTTGCCATAAGGGAATTTGATGACTAATACTCTTTCACACTCTTGCTATTCAAGCTCAAAAATCTCTTCCCAACTTATTCCGTAACCTTTTGTTCCTTCACCCTACCTCACAATGTCGAGAGTCAAGCAAGTTTGCCATAAAATAACATCTGTGGCTCAAGCCAACACCCCTATATTTATCTCTCAGGAAACCGAGACCCACTTCAAGGCCATCACGGTTGAGAAATACCTCATACACGAATGAAGGTTTACTCTAGACCTGATTGCTCAAAGCGCCTATCCAAAGTTTATCATGAAAGCCATCCACTAACACAAGTAGGAGAAATTCTTTGAAAGCCAGGACTGGGCTGTCATCCCCATAGTCCGCGAATTCTGTGTGAACTATCACGGCAACAAGCCCTACATGATCACTATTGGCAAAGTGCCTGAAAGTGGAGCCAAATACCCAAGAGGGGGGTGAATTGGGTATTTTAAAAATTTTCACAAACTCCTCTATTTTCTGACAGCAAAACAGGGATAAACAGAAAGAAGGGAAGAGCAGCTGGACACAAAGAATTATACTGGTTCGGTCCTAACAACTTGACCTACATCCAATCCTCAGACTCTTTGGGATTTTTACTATATCAAAGATTACACACTCTGCACTCAAGAAGTAGTTCTCTCTCTAGAACTCACTCCCCCTTACAAGTTGTAATCAATGAACTCCTAAATCACCAAGTCCCCTTGACTTGTGATTCTTTACAATAAATGTTTTACAAAGATAAACTCTCTCAAAGAGTGGATAATAATAAATACTGAAGCTCAAAGTATCAAAAGATACAATACAGTTGAAAACTGAAGAAATAAATGCAAGACTTGAATGATTTTCGTTTTCAGCTGTTCTAGTTGTTAAGAAGAATTGAATGCAGCTCTATTTATACTAAGAGTGCATTAAATAACCGTTGCTTCTTGAATTGAACCGTTGGAGAAGCTCTGCAAAGGTTAGGAAATGGTTTCAGCCTTCTTCTCTCTCTAATCTCCACTTAATCCAGCTCTCCAAGTGTTCAGAGTTGACTTCCTCTGGATTAATCCGTTGGAGAAGCATTTGCTTGTTGTAGAAATCATTCTTTAATGCTTTACAACCGTGTGCAGATGGATTACCCAAAAGTATGCAACTTTCTGGGTTTAGCATTTATGTGCTGATGTCACTTTTTGCTTTTGCTTTAAACCTTTAATAAACATTCTCTAATTAATCTGAAACTCACTAAAAAAGTGATTAAACATAGCTAGGAATAGTAGAGAATAATACTAGAAAGTATTAAGATCAAACAAGAAGGTTTTCCAAATTCATTAGATTTGAATTTCTGAATCAGTGATGTAAACTCGAGTTTGGTTCATCCAACCTCAAGTTTGGTTCATCCAACCTCGAGTTTGAAGCTTCAGTATGTAAAAGCGTTTTAAGTTCAAAACATCTAAACTGGAGGTTTACTTTCAAAACCTGAGGTTTTCAATACATTGAAAAACTACAATGCTCTCGGGTTGATCTAAACTCGAGTTTGCATATCTAAATTCGAGTTTCCTCCATCCAAAGAGGAATGTTGCAATTTTGAGCTTTGGACCAGTTTTGTGCAAAACACAAATTCGAGTCTATTAATAGACAGGCTCGAGTTTGACACTGTTCAAGTCAAAACTTAGTTTTAGTTTTCAAAAAGCAAACCGGAGGTTTTCAGTTCAAACTCTAGAGTTTTCTCATGTTGAAAAATGCATTGCTCTCTGTAAGGTTTAAACTCAAGTTCAAGAGTTTAACCTCGAGTTTGTTTTACTCAGAAAACTTTGAATGCTCTCGGCCTGAAGTAAACTGGAGGTCTATGAAATTAGTCTCGAGTTTACTTTGGTTAAAAATTCCTGGAAGCTCTTGGCCAAGTGTAAACTCGAGTTTGCAACAATGAACTCGAGCTTACATGTTTTGTAAACTCTTGAGATTTTTCAAACTGGAAAAAGCCTTTACACTTAAGTGAGTAAAGTCTGGTTTATGAATTTAAAAAATCTTCCCGCCAAAAGCAGACTTGAGTTTGTCTTTACAAACTCGAGTTTACAGTTTTTGTAAACTCTTTGAAGATTTTCTCTGGAAGTGCAAACTTGAGGTTTATAAGTAGAGGTCTCGAGTTTAAAAATGTTTTTAAGTCAAAATGCTCTCGGCCTCTCGCAAACTCGAGTTGCTATGTGTAGCCTCGAGTTTACTTTTAAAAGAAAACTCTTTGTGAAAGTCTCAAGTTCACAAACATGTTCCAGTTTCGAGTTTAAAGGTGCAAACTGGTGAGTTTAGCTTCCTGTCAGTAGCAAACTCGAGGTTGTCAAATCTAGGCTCGAGTTTGGCGCTAATAGAGTGTTTTTTATTGAAATTAACAAGTTTTAACAAACATGTAGCTTTTTCAAAAACACTCTTTCATTTGTTTACAATTGTTAGTAATCATCAAAACACATAGAAAACTAACAGTGCCAATTCAAATATCCGCAATGTTTATGACTTGAACCCTACCACTAACCAATATTGAAGTTCTGGTACCAGTTCCTCCAATCTTGTCTCCTTCCAACGCTACATGTCCGAACCATATCAAGAGACTGGTCATTTTTTCTTTACTGCATTTTAGAATGAAAGGCGATCAATGTGGATGAAATCATATCCCGCGAGCTTTGCAATTGCATCCAGATGACTTCTGACAACCTATGGTTTCCAGCGCTTATCATTGAGCTCTACCGTAATGCTTGGGTTGGCTTCAAAGCACCAAAGGAACAACTTAAGCTCTCGGCCGCCATTACTCTTGTCACTATTGAGAACATGACCAACTCACCGCTTAGCGCCAATAAGCCTTAAGGGGGGCACCTCAAGTGCACCACTTTGTCCCTCCTCTGTTCCCGTAAGTGACACCACAGTGGAAGGATAATAAGTCCTAATTCTACTATAAATTTTGATTGTGTTATGACTGATTTGAAAGGAAAATATATGCTTAAAATGCATTTGATGTGATCTATTATGATATAATTCATGCATATATGGAAATAGGGATTAGAAAAGCTGAAGGTATGCATTTTAGAAGTTATCCTACATATAGATTTTAAAAAAAAGGATTTAAATTTGATATATTTCTGAGTTGACTTATCAATGTTGTCTCGACGTTATAGTATCATACGGATCAATATCTGAAAATATTGTATTCTATTATGCGCTGATCTTTTTTTAAGAAAATACAAAAGATAATTGCAGGATCTTGGGCCAGAAGCTAAGTGGCCTTTGAAGCTAAAGATATATGAAAGAAGGATGTTGACTTGAGGAGGATGGAAATCAAAGATAGTGAGAATTAATGAAGATATCAAAATAGAATCCCGCTAATCACTTGATATCTATCAATCATATTCACGCTTACTCTGTTCGTTTTATAGAATTAGTATTTCACATCATACACTAACATCGATAAACCTTTTACCCAGATCCCACAACTTTTGATCACTTACTTGCTGTATAAGTTAGTGTCATTAATCTTTGTGGGAAGATACTTTATTCATCACTTTATTACTTGTTTGAATGATTCACTTGTCATAAGGGAATTCAACACAACAAACTTCTCCTAGTTAAATTAGGAAACTTTCATATCTTGTACTATACCTAAATCTAAGGCATCTAGTTTCCTTTTTTGGAGCAAGCTTGACCACCACTTTTTTCCCTTTTCATTTAGTGAATTAGGCATCCAATTAACTTTACAACACATTGGAAAACCCTAGGAAAGGTCAGTAAAATTGAGGCCCTAGTGATCACACTCAAATTAGTAAACTGCGCTGACTTACTCCTAAAGCAAAGGCTCCTATTTTGTCCCTTGTTTTAACCAGCCACCTTCATCACCATTGTGACTGATTGATTTCATCTAAAGAAAATTAGGAAACCTTAGGAAAGTATCTAAAAGAGGGCTATCATGTTCATCTTTCATTGTCATGCAAAATTGGGCCATTACACACACTAAAGCCCAGAACACTCAACCTTAGAGGTCACTACTTGTACCCTAACTTGTTCCCATATAAATGCCACATGTTGGAGGCTCAAGAAGGGAGGAATTTGACACCATATCTTGAGAGGATAAATTTTAGTGTCTTCTTGGAAATGGATGATTGGGTTTGAGCTCTAGAGATAGATTGAGTGGAGTTATTTTCTTTAATCCTTTGTTTTAACTGTGTAATAGATTTCTTTAGTTAAGATTGATAATGTGGTTACTTTTACTAATATTGTGAGTTGTATTTCTTAGTTTGTATTGAACTATTGTGGTGTAGATTGGATTATGTAGTTTGAGTTTAATATTTATGGATTTTCCTTTCAAGTAAATGATATTGTATTATCTAGCTTAGTTGTGTTAGGTTTTATAATTGAGTTGTGCTTGATATTGAGTGTCTCAGTTGAGCATTAATCATTCCATTAATTAAAGTCTTGGTAGAGCATTAATCATATAGAAGAACAAATTGCACTATTCCAATCCTAATTGCACACTAAGTGGCATTTTATAGTGTATTAAGGAGTGATTATCTAGCTAGAGTTCTAGGGGTAATCACTAATTAATATTACTAGGCTTGTAGAGTTGCTAAGGTTTGCTTTTTGACTTAGTCAGTACTTTAACTCCTAGATCATTTTGAGCAAGGCTAACTCATATTCCATTTTCCAAGAAGCATTTATCATCTTATTCTCTTAAATCCAATTTCATTACTTCATCCATCATTTAATCAAAAATCAAAAAAATATCACCTTACGTTATTTTTCATTAATTTTGCAGGTAGTTTAATACAAAAATCATCTCAATATTTTTGTTACTTAGTCTAGCCTATGAATTAAATAGAAGGCTCTTTATAAGAACACGACCCCAGTTGTGCTCTTTATTGCATAATTTGGTTTATTTAATTTAACCTGAGGCCATCAAAGTTTTTAAATCACTCACCCACCGCTTGGGGGTCATTTGCAAGACACAATGGTTGCACCTCCTCTGTGCCAACACTGTTCCTCCCCTAGCTGCCTCATCCACTATCCTTTACTTTTGTTTCTTCTTCGTTAGTGGTTTTGCCTCGAAGATAACCAGCTGGGAAATAGAGGCATTATTGTTATAAATTAGCCATGTATTTGAAGAAGATAAAGATAGATAATGAATAGGAGGTTGAGGATGACTCATATATTGTCAATAAAATCAACACGTCCAAATCCTCTTATAATATACATTGACATGAAGAAACCAGAGAAGAGTATAGGGTTGTGTTGATTCCTCCATGCAAAATACCTCTGTTAGGAAATATATTGTAATCATTAGGAAATATATTGTAATTAGTACATAGTCAATCAGTATCCCTAACAATCAGGGATTAGAGAAAATCATTATAAATTATCATAAAGAGCCATCAATACTAAGGCTCCTCTCTCTTGTATAAATGCACATATGGTTATGATGAATATACAATTTTCTGATTCTTTACATTACATGGTACCAGAGCCATACAAATTCTAGAGTTTATTTTTTTTTTTCTGGTGTCGTTGCTGTTTCGCCACTGTTGGGTGCTGTTTGGCACTGTTTGGGTGCTGTTTGGGTGCTGTTTCATCACTGTTTGACATTGTTGGTTGCTGTTTGGGTTGTTTGGGTGCTGTTTCATCACTGTTTGGCACTGTTGGTTGCTGTTTGGTTGCTGTTTGGGTGCTGTTTCATCACCGTTTGGCACTGTTGGTTGTTGTTTGGGTGCTGTTTCGCACTGTTCACCGTCACTGTTCACGGGTTTGTTGTTTCTGCTGCTTGCTGGTTTCTCTCTTGATCATTTTTTTTTTCACTTCTGGTTGTTGTGAGTTTTTTGATTATTTATCCATGGCTGAATCTAAGACCTCCGATATACTCCCCATGTCCGCTAAAATTACCGCTGCAAAATTGAACTGGACCAATTATAATGATTGGAATAAAACTGTTCGAGCTTACCTCATGGGGGTTGCACAGGAAGCTCATTTAACTCAGGATCCTCCTTCTGGTAATGATGAGAAAAGTTTGGAGTGGTCTCGAGCAGATGCTCGTATTTTCTTCCAGATTCGTAATTCCATTGAACCTCAAATTTTGACTTCTGTTAGCCATTGTAACACGGTAAAAGATGTTATGGCTTATCTGGAATTTCTGTTCTCTGGTAAAGGGAACTTTACTCGTATTCATGAAGTGTGTAAAGGTTTCTATCGCTCTCAGCAGCAGGGTCGACCTTTAAAAGAATTCTACTTGGAGTTTAAACGGTTGTATGAAGAAATGAAGGTTCTTATGTCTCCGCAGGCAGATCTCCAGACCCGTGTCAAGAATCTAGAATTTCAAGCTATCTTCAGTTTTCTTGAAGCTCTTGATCCGTCTTACGGCACCATCCGTTCTCAGATTATGTCTAGTCAGGAGCTTCCATCTCTTGAAGATGTGTTCTCACGGGTGCTTCGTGCTGATAGCATGCTTCGACCATCTGTTGATCCCAATGCCAGTGCTTTGGCTGGGCGTGGCTCCTTTGACACTAGGAACTCTGGGCCTAAACAAGGCACTACTGTTCCACCCTCTGGCAGCATTACCTGCTATTATTGCAAGGAACCTGGGCATGTCAAGAAAAATTGTCGAAAATTGCAGGCTAAGCAACAACGTGATCAGCAGCGTGGCTTTGCTCATGTTGCTCAAACACCTAATCAGTCTGATTCTGGTTCACCCTCTGCAGGGGCTCTTGCTACAGGTACCTTATCTTCTGGCCTTGCTACCACTTCCACGAAGTGGGTCATTGATTCTGGTGCCACCAACCACATGACAGGTAACCATCATTTATTTTCCTCGTATGCCCCTTATGCCAATCCATCTTCCATATTTGTTGCCAATGGTTCCCAGGTTCGTGTCCTTGGTTCAGGAACTGTTTTACCAACACCATCCATTTCCCTATCTTCTGTTCTTAATGTTCCTGATCTCACTTTTAATCTTTTGTCACCTAGTCAACTGACTCGTCATTTAAACTGTTGTATCTCACTATACCCTGACCATTGTTTAATTCAGGATCTTTCGACGAGGCAGATTATTGGTAGAGGCTACGAATCCGGTGGACATTACATCCTTGATGATCAGGTGCCGCGTTCTGCTGCTTGTACTGGTGGATCATCCCCTTTTGAAGTCCATTGTCGTCTCGGTCATGTGTCCCTTTCTTCCCTAAAACGGTTGTACCCTCAGTTTTTATCTGTTTCTTCTTTGGATTGTGAGTCGTGTCAATTTGCCAAACACCACCGTGTTCATTTGGCACCTCGAGTCAATAAACGGGCTGCGTCCCCTTTTGATTTAGTTCATTCTGATGTTTGGGGTCCTTGTTCAGTTCTGTCTCAAACTGGTTATCGATACTTTGTCACCTTTGTTGATGATTTTTCCCGAACTACTTGGCTTTACTTAATGAAACAACGCTCTGAATTGTTCACTCATTTCCGTCATTTCTGTGCTGAAATTCAAACACAGTTTAATACTCCCGTGAAAATTCTTCGAAGTGATAATGCCAAGGAATATTTTTCTGCCCCCTTTACTGATTATATGCATAGTCATGGCATCCTTCATCAATCATCATGTGTTGATACACCTGCTCAAAATGGTGTTGCTGAAAGAAAGAACCGTCATCTCTTAGAAACTGCTCGTGCTCTCATGTTTCACTCTTGTGTACCTAAATTGTTTTGGGCCGATGCCGTGTCTACTGCTTGTTTTCTCATAAATCGCATGCCTTCAGCTGTCCTTAGTGGTTCCGTGCCATATTCCATTCTATTTCCCACCATTAAGGTGTTCCCGGTTGATCCCAAAATTTTTGGTTGTGTTTGCTTTGTTCGGGATGTCCGTCCAAATGTTAGCAAGCTTGATCCCAAGTCCTTAAAATGTATCTTCCTTGGTTATTCTCGAATACAGAAAGGCTATCGATGTTACTCTCCTGACCTCTGTCGTTATCTTGTGTCTACTGATGTGACCTTTCATGAGTCTTCGTCTTTCTTCCAGTCTTCGAACTTATCTGAGTCATCTACTGTTGTTGATGAACCTGATGATCTTCTGGTTTATCGTGTTCCTGTCTCACCAGTCCCAGCAGCTGCTCCGGCCCCTGATCTTCCTGATGATACTGATGTTGCTATTCCTTCGCCTTTGCCAATGACTGCTTCGCCGACGGATTCCATTCCTGACTCTGTGGTCCCTGAGCCTGCGATCCCCACCCCTGCCACTTCTGTTCCTGACCCTCCTGTTATTGACTCTGCCAGTGACCAATCTGTTGACTTACCTATAGCCCTCCGCAAAGGCACCCGTCCTTCCTGTCCTCCCAAACGATATGCTGATTGTACTTATCCTATCTCCTCGTTTATGTCCTACCAGCAATTGTCCCCTGTTTCCTATTCCCTTGTAACCACCCTTGAGTCCATCTCTACCCCTACTACCCTTCACCAAGCCTTGACTCACCCTGGTTGGCGTGCTGCGATGGAAGAAGAAATGATGGCCCTTGATTCGGCTGGTACATGGACCCTTGTTGATCTACCTTCTGGAAAGAAGGCCATTGGCTGTAAATGGGTGTTTGTTGTGAAAACTAAAGCTGATGGTTCCTTAGAACGGTTGAAAGCTCGTCTTGTTGCTAAAGGATACGCTCAGACTTATGGCCTTGATTACTCTGAAACTTTCTCCCCTGTGGCTAAGCTTACTTCAGTTCGACTCCTTGTCTCTTTGGCTGCCACATACCACTGGGATTTGCATCAGTTGGATGTAAAGAATGCATTTTTGAATGGTGATCTTCTTGAGGAAGTGTATATGGAACAACCACCTGGGTTTGTTGCTCAGGGGGAGCATCGGAAAGTATGTTATCTTCGAAAGTCATTATATGGTTTAAAGCAAAGTCCTCGTGCGTGGTTCGATAGGTTCTGTGATGTAGTCAAGAAGTTTGGTTTAAACCAAAGTAAGAGTGATCATTCTGTGTTCTATCAACAGTCCAATGCAGGAATGATTCTTCTAGTAGTATATGTCGATGATATCGTGATTACTGGGAGTAACATTGCTGGTATCTCAGCACTTAAAGTCTTCCTTAACTCCCACTTTCAAACAAAAGACTTAGGACCATTAAAGTACTTCCTTGGTATTGAAGTTTTGAGAAACAAGAAGGGAATCCTTTTGACTCAGAGGAAGTATGTTCTTGATCTGCTGAAGGAGACTGGAAAGCTTGGAGCTGCACCAAGTAGCATTCCCATGATTCCAAATCCGTTCCTAGATCTAAATGATACCATGTGGGATGAACTTCCTGATGACCTAAAGAAGAAGATTGATCCAGAGAAACTGAAGCCATTTACATCTCCTGAGAGATATAGGAGACTCATTGGAAAGATGAATTATCTGACAGTAACTCGCCCTGATATAACCTTTTCGGTTAGTGTACTTAGCCAATTCATGGCATCTCCCACAGTGGCACAGTGGGAAGCCTTAGAGCATATCTTGTACTATTTGAAAGGTTCCCCCGGTCGTGGCCTTCTCTATACAGATTATGGGCACACTAAAATCGAATGCTTCTGTGATGCTGATCATGCAGGATCTAAGGCCACAAGACGATCCACTACAGGTTATTGTGTATTTGTTGGTGGTAACTTGATATCTTGGAGAAGTAAGAAGCAAGGCATTGTGTCAAAATCAAGTGCAGAAGCAGAATACAGAGCCATGTCACAATCAGTGCAAGAAATTGTGTGGGTACTTCAGCTCATGAAGGAAATCGGAATTACCACAGTATTACCTGCAAAACTATGGTGTGACAACAAAGCAGCGCTCCATATAGCATCAAACTCTGTGTTCCATGAACGTACGAAGCATATTGAAATTGATTGTCACTTTATTCGTGACAAGATAAAAGAAAATGTTGTATCCACAGGGCACGTGCGATCAGATGACCAACTAGCAGATCTTTTAACGAAAGCCTTAAATGGGACACGGGTTGAGTACCTTTGTAACAAGTTGGGCATGACAAACATATACGCTCCAACTTGAGGGGGAGTGTTAGGAAATATATTGTAATCATTAGGAAATATATTGTAATTAGTACATAGTCAATCAGTATCCCTAACAATCAGGGATTAGAGAAAATCATTATAAATTATCATAAAGAGCCATCAATACTAAGGCTCCTCTCTCTTGTATAAATGCACATATGGTTATGATGAATATACAATTTTCTGATTCTTTACATTACAACCTCATAGAGGCCTTATTATTATAAATTAACCATCTGTTAGAAGAAGACAGAGAGAGATGATAAATAAGAGGTTGAGGATGACTCATTTGTTGCCACAAAAAATCAATATATCCAAATCCTCTTATAATATACACTAACATCAAATAAGCTAGAGAAAGGAGAGGGTTGTGTAGAATGCTTCATGTGAAAGACCTCGTAGTGGTGGATGGGGCCGCTAGGAAAGAAAACATGGTACAATGTGTGTGACGATTGTTTGTTAAACAATAAATATTGGTTGACTTAACAGTGGTGTTATTTTTGTGTTGTTTTGGAACGTTGATGTATATTTTTGCACTAAATAAAACTTTTTAGCATAAAGTGCGCATAAAGTATTCCTTCATGGGTAGATTTTCACTTTAACTCATTATTATATAATTTTTAAATGTTTCTAGGTGCTTTCCTCTTGGTACTGTTTAGTCGTAATCCTTGACGCTTTTCTGGCACCATTCTGAAACTCCTTGGGTTGTTTTTCCACCTCTTCCTTCTCCTTCCTCGATCCCCCCTGCCTTCATCCATCCCTTGCTCTGTTTGGTCTCATCTTCAGTTTTTTCTTTCCACCGACTTAGCTTACTTTCTCTACTTTGTGTTCCACTGCCTTTCTCCTATTTCTTCACTGTCTTTCTTGTTTCTTCGACTTCATTTCTGTTCTTCGAAATTTGTCTCCTTCAGTTTTGTTTACTCCTCCAATTCTATTTTTTCCTCTTTTCTTTTTTGACCCCCGTACTCCTTTTCCTTTGTCTCCTCTACCACTTCTCTATTTCCTTTCTCTCCACAAACTTCTTTTATTTCTATCTCTCTACTTCCTTTTTCACTGCCTTATATGTTTTGCTCAATAGGGGTTGAAACATTGGTTTTTTGCATGCTGAAAGTTTTGTTTTGGCCTCCTCTTGCTCCTACTTGTTGGTTAATTGGGCATTCATGTTTGGGGAGTTGGCTTCAGTGTAGGAAGCCAAGTCTGGATTTTCCAGCTTTTCTAAACCCTCTGTTGCTACTATTTGATAGTTTTTTAACTTTTCTTTTCTTGTTGTATTGATATATGTTACGGGTTTGTTTGCTTACTTGTTTTGGTGTGTATTTTATTTTGTCTCAAGGAGATTGCATTTTCTAGTCTGCTTACCTCCCCAGCTTCACTCTATCAAGGTTGTCGGCACTCAGCATTCTCTCTCTGAGGCTAGAGACCCCTGTCAATAGCATCAAAGCTATCAACATCATGGGGCCAATGTAAGTTGGTGATCCAGGGTGGCGTATTCCCATGTCCTTTGTTTTATTGATGTTGCCGAGTAGTTTCTACTCTAGCGTTATGGGACCTCGAGCAATGTGCGGTTTGGTGGTGTTGTAGCTGATTCAAGATCAGACTCAAGCTTTGGCTGGTCTTTAGAATGCTAGCGGGTCCATCAGGCTTTGGTTGCTATTCCTTGTTTGTTCGTTTCAGAAGCTATTTTATTTGTGGTTTTGTTAGTATGTTGTAATGCTTTTATGTTTTTAGATTATGAAGCCTCAATTTGATCCTATCTCATGATCAGTTGACGGTTGTCTATGTAACTTTTTATTGTTTTGTTAAATTATTTTGAAAAATGCTTTTTAAATGATATTTAATAATAAAAAATTATTTAAAATCATCCTTTAAATTTAAATTTATAAATTTTCAAATCTAATGCCATATTCAACATATAAATTTAGAAATATAATTAATAAATTAATCTTGAATAATCTACTTCTAACTATTTACCCTTAAATCAATGATGACTCGCTGGTTTTAATGGCGGATTCAATTTTAAAATCCTTGCTTTACGTTGAATCAATTATGAACGAGATTTCAATAGATCTTATTTTTTATTGTTTAATTACTCAATATAACACGTACATCAATTATACACAATTAATTATCTGAAACGATATAAAGGGCCTTCTCTTTACAGTAGTATGACCAAAATATAAATGGTTAAGACTTCAGAACAATATTTGTAGTTTTCTATCAGAGTCTCCGGAAACAATATAATACATGAACATCTCACCATTTTTTCTTTTTCTCTTTTATTGAATTGTTATGTAGCCATTGCAAAGCATCGATCTATGTTGATAAGATTAGATTCTTCACCTGGGTGTGATGAGTGACATCGTTACTTCATTAACAGAAGGATCTTTGGAATTTTTTGATGTCGACGATGAATCTCCTAGGAACATTTTTCCAACTGAAAATGCAGGACGATTTGGCTTGGGAAAGGTCATCGTGTCACTTGCAAGCATGACAACAACAGTGGACATGGTTGGTCTATCTGATGCGTCTTCTTGAACACAAAGCAATCCAATGTGTATGCATTTCAAAACTCCGCCTTTATCAACGTTAGAATCTTCCAGCATTGGGTCCATCAATTCCAAACATTTTCCTTCACGCCACAGATTCCATGTCTACCAAGAAATTGTAGATTCTTTGAGATTATAAAACTATTCATTCAAATTTAAATTCATTGAGATTAAAATAACTAATTGGTACACTTCTTTTTTTTTAAGTCTAACTTTAAACTTACAAGATTCCTGTGAGGGGCCATGCTAGAACTTATAAAACTTAAAACTAATTTTAGACTTCCACATAAGAGCACAATTTCTTAATTGAAATGATGATTGAGGTAAAATTTGGTCATAATTTGTAAAATTAAAATAACTAATGGTATGAGAATTTGCAAAGAAAGAATACTCACATAAATAAGAAGACTTTGGCCATGATCAGAGAGATAGAAACCACTAATTCTCTTCCCACAAATGATTTCTAGAAGAAGCACTCCAAAGCTAAAAACATCTGATTTTACTGAAAACAACCCTCCCATTGCATATTCCGGAGCCATATAACCACTGTTATGAATCAAGTCAATTTCACACTTACATTATCCACACAAGATAACATTTTTCAAGCACGTTAAATCCTATATAATGAGTTGTACACAACACTTACTAAGTTCCCATTACTCGTCTTGTTGCTTCTTGATTTTGGGCTCCATCAAAAGTTCTTGCCAGTCCAAAATCTGATATTTTTGGGTTCATTTCAGAGTCTAAAAGGACATTACTAGCTTTCAAATCTCTATGAATTACTTTGAGTCGAGAGTCTTCATGAAGATACAAAATTCCTTTTGCAATCCCATTAATAATATGCAACCTTTGTTTCCAATTTAGTTTCCTTCTACTTTCTTCATCTAACAAGAATTGAGCAAGCTAAAAGATTCACTGACAAGAGCATATGAAGTAAAAAAACAAGTCATAGGTCAGGAAACTTACTGAAAAGGTGGCAGTCAAGACTTGAGTTTTGCATATACTCATATACGAGAAGCTTTTCATTTTCCTCGATGCAGCAACCCAAAAGTCTGACAAGGTTTCTGTGTTGCAGTTTCGCTATGAATATAACTTCATTCTTGAACTCCTCCAAACCTTGACCAGAAGTTTGCGAGAGTCTTTTCACAGCAATCTCCTCCCCATCGGGCATTGTCCCCTAACGGAAAAGGTTGAAGAGAAATTTTTAAAAAGGTACCATAATTTACAAAGCCAAATCAAAAGTAGACTAGATGATCATTATATATACTCGTGAAAGGGCAACACTGATCGAGTTAATTAGGCAGAACATTATTCTAGCCTCCAACCACCCCCCCCCCCCCAAAAAAAAACGCACACAAAATTAAATAATAATGAGAGGAATTTTATTATTCTACTGAAACATTAAAGTAGATTTATTTAAATCTTATCTAATCTTTTTATAGCCTCAGCCATATTCAAGATATAATGTAGGCTTTTATATATGGGTTGAAGGGTTATGCATGACTTTTGAGGCATAAAATTTTAAACATATTTAAAAGCTTATAAGACATGTTAGGCCTCTTCTCAAGTTTTGAGCCTATAAAAACCTATGTATAGATCCATGTCCAAGCTTTAAATTTTTATTTCAAGCTCAAGCATATTGGACTAACGCTCATCCTATTTTCACCCTTAGATTCAAACAAACAAAAAGCTTTCACCAAATTGAGATGAATGTTAAGTTGATCAATTAATTCTTATATTATCTTTTAGTCTTAATTTTTTTTATTTGGTCGGTAATTACTTAACCAATTATATATGCCATAGTAAATATACATGACTAATGTAAGAAAAATAAACATCTATAATAGAATGATACCAATTTATGGAGTATATACCTTGTTAATTCGTATTTAGATTCACACGAATATATCATGTTGCCATAAGATGTTAAAACAACACTGAACCGACCATTTTAGTAGGAAAGCATACAAATATAAGTTTAATAAGAAGGGCCAAACTATTTATTTAAAAATAAGGGTTAAGTTGCAAAAATACATATGTGGTTTTCTCAAAAGTGCACCCAACATACCAAATGTTTTTTTTTTTTTGTACAAAAGTAACTATGCGGTTACAAAAGTGGAGCAAAATATCAATTGACTGTTACTTTGACTTTTTTGTATTTTTAAGGTTGATATGGATGATGGCTCAGATAAATTTTATTACAACTGGCAGTGGAGAATTGGAGAAAATTACAGAAAAGCCAATATAGTTTTTAAAATTACAGAAAAGCAGCAACGACGGTGAGGAGGCAGAGATGGGTGGCCCGATAGGTAAGTTTGGGATTGGGAGAGAGAAGGGCTGAACTATAATTTTTAAAATATTTATACTATTTTTTATAATTTTCTCTAGTTCTTTATTGCTAGCTGGAATGAAATTTAGATGAGTCATTGTCCATGTTAGCTTTATAAATACAAAAAAGTCAAACTAACGGCCAATGAGTATTTTTGCTCCACTTCTGTAACTACATAGTCACTTTTAATTTGCATTTTAAAAAAAAAAACCTTGGTGTTGGATACACTTTTGGAAAAACCATAGCGTATTTTTTCACCTTAACCCTAAAAATAATTATTATTAGTCAATTATCAATCAAAGCAAAACAAAACAAAACAAAAGTCAGAATAAGAATTAAATTAAACATTAAGCAAAGAAAAAAGAATCAAATCATTTGATAATCACAACTTCAAAATCCGGTATATTGGTACCTTGTAAACGGGACCAAATCCTCCCTGTCCCAATTTAGCTTTTTCTGAGAAATTATGTGTACTTTGTTGAATCACAAAGAGAGGAATTGTGGGAAGGTCTGTGTTCAATGAACTCTCTTTTTGAGAGATATCGTCAAACACAGGAGTCCTCTCCAATGGCATTTCATCTACAAGACATACGCGTATGTTAAATAGCAAACTAACAGAAATTTGATAAATAAGAGTAGGGTGATATGGGTATAGTGTCACTTGCTTTTTTTACAGTTTTTATAAGATACAAATTACAAAATTATGTTGATTAAGAAGTTGGTTAACATTAGTTAAAGATAATAAATATGTAAAAAACGCAAATTATTTTTCAAAAACTCCCTTATTTATGGATAGAGAGTGAGAGAGAAATGAGAAATTAGTTCCTTAATATAATGAGACTAACCAATAATTAATTGGGAAAAAATGAAAAATGTAATAGTTTCACACAAACTATTAGGATATTCGATAAACAGGAACAAGCGATCCTGGAAAAATTTTCTCATATTTAAAATAGGAGAGATTAGGGGAGAGCAGTAGATTTTTTATTCAAATCTTATCTAAAAGATATCAACTATGTTATATCTTTGATTTATCGTCTGTCATCATGACAACATGTTCACTGTACAAATTGTGGAATGGCACTATTTTTAAACTTGGTCAAATAAAAAGTGAAAAATCAGATTAAGCAATGGATATATATATGTATATACATATACATTTACACTTCTCATGCATGAGAAAAAAAAGATTCCTACACACACATGAAATGATGAGACCCACATTTTTTTTATTTTTTATTTTTTAAAAAATACTCAAGCATAGAAATAGTGAGACCCATATCTTTTTGTATCTATGACATAAGAATACACTTGTCATACGACATGAGAAGAGTATTTCCCCTTTTATATATATAACATTGGATAGAAAATTCTTTTTTGTTTTTTGGTCTGCAATATTGGATTGAAAATTCACCACATAGATTATGATAAATACCTTTTCTATTCTTCTTTCGCCAAAAGTAGACAGAGAAACTTATTATAACCACAGCGACTAGTACACTTATGCTTATGATCAAGGCCTTTGACTTGGTAATTCCTTTTTTGGCTGCATTATTGACAAACTAATTAGCATAAGCGTTTGCTTTTTTGATAAAATAATCAAATATATAAAATGAGATATCATACAGATAAAGTTGGTATAACAAGGACTAGGGCATGGGGAATTAGTAGTAGATCAGTTAAATAAAGGGAGTGACTGGGGAAAAAATTGAAATAGAGAAATTTATATCTTCTTCTAAGGTTCATTGAAATCAAAATAAACAGGTATTATAAGTCCAATTTGACCTAATCTCATCACATGCTAAAAAATAAAAGTTAAAACATTTAATATTTAAAATTGATTGACTTTACTAAATTAATTACAATCTCTAATGATTATCGGAGAGAACTTATATTCAGTAGAAGAAAATTTTGACAAATTAAACTTATAACATGGATCACAACGGTTCTGACTAACACATTGAAGATGCATGTTAATTGCCCCACCTACCTACCTACACACACCATAAAGCATAAAATTCTGAAATAATCCAGCAAAAGTTACTTTAAAGAGCAAAAATATATAAAGAATGAGATTTTAACCTTAACGTATGTAAAAAGTTAACAAATGATAAATTATTATAAACGTTTTTATGATATATCTTGAAAAATTTAAAGAACCCAATATGATATTTAAATACTACATCTAATCCTAAATATATGACAAAGTTTATAGTATAATTTACACTAAAAATTTTATCTTATATTTAGAACCGAAAGAAGTTTAATATATATGCATGTGTATGTGTATAATTCAAGAATGTTAATGCAATATACTCATCTTAGTTTAAGAGAATTTCAGGTGAGATCAATTTTAAGAAATAATAGTTTTTATAGAACTCACACCACACAATCTCAACAACTCCTTTGACTTATCTCCACCTGATGCTCTCAGCTAAGGCTTGATGACCAAGTCAAAAACATCGAGAACAATCAAGTTTATCTTTACTCTTTCCTCTCTCGCACACAATCAAGGGAGTAGTTGAATGTACTTGTCGTCTTTATATATATATGCGTGTGTGTGTGTGTGTATTCTTCATTAAGAAGTATATATGTAGGAAAGGATTTTAGGTGAGGTGAGATCAGTTCTTAAAAAATAATTTATATATAATACTTTGTTAGTCAATAATATTTTAGCACGGAATTTACGTTGAAAGTTTTATATTTGATCTTACACCGTATCACACAATATCAACACAATTAAGGGAGTGGTTGAATGTTCTTGTCTTCTGTTTCTTTTACTTTCTTTAATATAAAGTTTCTTCCCAAAGAAGTACATATGAGCAAGGGTGTAGAATTTATTTTTAGTATAAGCTTAATAGAGAGTACAAAAAGGGTTTAAAATAGAAGATATTATTAAAAAAGAGTTAAAATAGAAGAAATTAAATATATGCGGGTAAATGTCTAGTTTTTGAGTAATCTTGTTTCTTAATGTAAAAGGAAGCCCATCTTTTAGATCGAGCTCACATACAGAGTAATACAAAGAGGAAAAATATATTATTTCTTGTCTTTTTGATGATGAAATATGCTGATTTTTCTCTTTTAAAAAAAATCATAATTAATTTCGCACCTAATAATGAACAATGAGCAGACATACCTCGTGCAAAGTTCAAAGTGCAAAAAAACCCTAATTTAAAACCATAATTAGAAAAAGAAAGGGATAGGTTTGTTAATATTATACCTGTAGTTGTATGATTAGGAGCATTATTCAGTGAAGAGGTTGATTGATAAAACATGTAATTATCATATTTGATCATACAGCTTGGCGCCAAAACCTGCCATCCTTGCTTCTGCTCACAGCACTGAGAAATCCTATCCACCATAGTTTCCAAACATTGTTTGCACCCTTCACTATTAAGGTCTCTACTGCATTGTACCAATGCATACCTTTCTCTTCCACCACCCAAATCAAACTCTCCCCGAGCGCCCAGCTCCGTTGTGTTCTCCATCGCTTTTCCGATTAGGCTCCTCATGAAACTCTCCGCCTTCTTCCCTTCCGCCGGATCAGATGCCTGCGCTCTGCCGGCAGACCACCATGGGCTTGTCGTCACCTTCCCAAAGAAGTTCTTATTAGAGTATCGGAAGATGCAGAAGTCATACCTATGTTACCATCATATATAAACATTTGCATTAATTAGAAAAATTGATGTATGCATTTAACGCAGTTTATATTTAATTTTCGATAGGCTACCTTCCTATATACTGTGAGAGGGATGTAAAGCTTGAGTTTTCAAAAAGTTGAGGCTTTTAATGAACTAAGTACCAAAAAAAAAAAAAAGTTCATAGGAAGTTTAGCTTTCACTAGTGAAACCGAATATTCTGCCACTAACAACGAAAGTTTTATTTTTGACAAACAAACGGGTTTCATTATACTCTACTCTCTTCCCATTAGAATTCATCTTATTTAAACTGAACAGCATAAAAAATAAGGGATAAGATATTGTTACTATCATTTTTTGTTACAACCAATATTACTACCACTTTTTCACCGTTTGATCAGAATCTTAATATAAGAGAGAAATTATAAAGGTATATTAGATTCTGATTTAACGGTGGAAAAGTAGTAGTAACATTGGTAGTAACAAAAAAAGGTAGTAACAATATCCTATCTCTAAAAATAAATATAATAGAGAAGATAAGAACAGGAAAACAATGTCCTATATCTGCCAGTAATTAAATTTTCTCTAAGTAACTCGATGCTAATTAACATATATTGGCCCGATAATATAACAACCTAAAAAAAGTTAACTGTTGGAGTTGAAGAATAAAAGGCTTTAAAGGCCCCTCTTTCAAGATAACACACCACCCAAGCTCAGACTCGTTACAGAAAACTTCCTAACTAACATGAAAAGAAAAAAGTTTCATCTTGACATAATATTTCAATTTGTCTCTGAAAACACTAAAACCATCCAAAATGCATATGAACTTTTGTACATTATTTCTTTTAGTATTGTTGAATTACTTGTAAAAAAATTTCAAATCGCTAAAGTTGAAAGGATATATAAAAGTATATACTTTTAAATCAACAAAGATGTGCTTAGGATAGACAGACTGGTACCATATCACAGCAGAAAGTTGATTGGGACAACGTTGGAGAACCTCTCTAGTGGCAGTGGACACACAGAACTGGCAGAAGTATCCGGCATCGTCACCACGGCAGTCATAGAGGCCATAGACAGCGTTCGTGGAGGTGCCAAAGGATGTATGGTTGTAGCCTTTGCTTGTGGCTGCGTCGGTCGAGAGCCAAGATAGGAGCTGGTTAAGGTTAGCTTTGTAGGAGTCTGTAAGTGCTTGTGGGGTTTTGTTATGGCAGTCATCTCCAACGTAGTTTGGTGCTTGAGCAGTACTTGCTCTTGTCAAACTGATCAGAATAACGACGCAGAAGCTGATCAGAAATCCAGAGCTTGTAACAATGGGTTTTGATGATCTCATTACTGGGTCAAAGAGGGCATTTAAATTTTGAAATGATTAGGGATGGGAATAAAAAGTGAAATTGGTGAAGAATTGTGCAAAATATATAGAGAAAACTTTAAAAGCAAGGTTTGAAAGTCCTAATCAATTGTATCTGGAACATAGAAAGCTTAGTGTCACGGTCTTAGACAAATTCCACCCAAAACCGTGCCGGCCTTAGCTTGATCACTCCCTTGATCTTGGCTACCCGAGGGGATTCGGCTGACTTAGCGAGATCAGGATGGGGTGATCGAGCTAAGGCCGGCACGGAGCTTGGTGTTTTGGGCGATCAACTCCAAGGCCGTGACATTAGGGTAGTTTGGTACACAATCAAATATGCGATCGGTAGAAAATAATAATAATAATAATAATTGTTTTAAATTTTTAAAAGAAAACCAATAAATTTTTTTATTGAATAAAATCTGAATCCTTCTGATCAAATCAAGACATCGCACCACATATTTAAAAAGTCTAATTCTATTTATAAGTCTAATTTAATTAATCTTCACATCATGGTTATTAAACCCGGACCAGCCGGTTCGGACCGAAAACCGGCGAACCGACCGTGAAGCCGGTCCAGAAAACCACAGAAACCGGAGTCACAGCCAACGCAGCATTTTTTTTAAAAAAAAAAAGAGGGGAAGACGGAGAGGAATAACAGATCTGGGTTCTGTGCGAAGCTTCAGGCCGGTGTCTTCGCGTCTCGTCGGGATCTGGTATGCAGAAGATCGGACTCAGTTCTCACTCTTTCTCCGTCCGCGCTCTCTCTCTTTCTCTGGTATGCAGAAAGGCCGAAGAAAGAAGATGAAGAATGAGAATTTCAAGGAGTTGTATTTTATTCTCTTTAGTCTTTGTACGCATTTGACATTTGGGCAATTGGGGTGTTGGGTCTTGTCACTAAATAGTACACACAGTCACACGCATATAATTTATCTTCTCTTGTAATACTTTTTTATAATTATTTAATATTGTAAATTCTAAAAACATCTTAGTATGAATTCCAAAAAAAACTGAGTTGGGGAGAAGCATTGGCCCACTAAAGTCTTGTCAATCATATTCATCAGTTTGAAGTTTTTTTTTTTTTATATGTCATCAGTTTGAAGTTGAGTCTTGCATGTGCATCCTTATTTGAAATTTGAACTGTAGTCTTTCTTTTCTTTTTTTTTCAAATTTTTTATTTCATATTAATAATTCTAAAATTTTTATTTTATCACCGGTTTGATCTCGGTTTAACTCCGGTTTGACTCCAGTCTAACCCTTGATCCAATACCTCGACCGATTCAGTGACCGGTCCGGTTTTAATAACCTTGCTTCACATACTAAAGAGATCGAAAGTTATTAACTCATTAATTATAAGTTAAATTAAACTTAGTAATAATTATTGATTTCAAGAGTCAACATCAATAAATTCTTTTTATTTATTACAATTAATAAGCACCGAATTGTTAAAAATGCATTTAATACTCTAATATTAGACCTACAATAAGAAGGAAAATTTTTAGTCAAAATTGACTTATAAAAAAAACAAGTGGTACGCAATTAAACACGTAAACTACTCAGACAATTTGTGTTGATACCAGCCGTAAAATGCATTAATTACGGCAACCTCACAGATGCAGACAAGTAGGAAGTGGCCCCACAACTACAACCATTTAAAGATTGTTGCAACTTGCATCGGATCAATACTAAGGCCAGTGCCAGAGTAGAATAGTGGCATAGGAGCTTGGTTCTCCTTCCTTATATTTAGGATTCGAACTTTACCCCCTCTTCCTACTATGTGTATCAAATAAAAAATACTAAGATTTAAGAAGTCTGGTATGATTTTTTTTTTTTTGCTAAAAAAATTTTAGGAAATGGGTTGAGCTCCCCCACAGTCTACCCTAAACCCTAAAAAAAGGGTATGGCAGTTGGAGCCTAGTTCACAGGGATACTGGGGTATGGCGCTTGGAGCCCAGTTCACAGGGGATACTGGCCAAAGAGTACACATGTCTCCACCTCTACCAGCGTTACCACTACTTCTAGATCCCTAGGATGCCTCCCCCAATGTCTTGACCAAAGTAGGGATCAAACCCCCTTCCTTAAGGTGAGGAAGACCGACCCCCACGCCAGTTAAATATAAGAACGAGGGGTTGGTATGAAATTAAATATGCAATTAAAAACGTAAACTACTCAGACAATTTGTTGACACCTCCCGTAAAATGCATGAAGTACGTCAACCTCACAGACGCGGACGACCTGATGGAATCGGCCCCTCAACCACAACTAGAGCCGGGAAATCGGGCCGGCCCTTTTAAGCCCTGGCCCTGTAGGGCTCGGGCTTGAAAAATATGCCTGAAATTTGAATTTGGCCCTGCAGGGCCGGCCCTGTAGGGCCTCGGGCTTTATCGGGCCGGCCCTGCAGGCCCTGTTACTGTAGCATTTTCATTTTTTTAAGAAAAAAAATTAGTCAAAGAATGCCAAGAGGAAGAGGCTAGGAGGCACATATATAAATACATAATAACTATACTCTGATTTTATGATTTGATATATTATTTGTCGCAGATAATGATTATTATGGATGTGTTCATGATGCAGGAGAAGAAATTCATAACATTTTTACTCCTGAAACACAGCCTTCTGCTCAAAGTGAAGCATAATCAAATATTTATGAAATTGATGAGAATGATGAAGAAGGTGACAATTGACAATGATAGTGGTATGCTTTTATATTTTATGTGAGTTATCTAATGTTGTTTAGTTTAATACTTCTTAAGTTTTATGTGAGTCAATTGTGGACAATGATTTGTTTTTTATTACGAATTAATGAATGTGTTTATTTGTTGGATGATTTGTATTGTTTAGATATTTAATGTTGATAATATTTATTTGATAGATTAGAACTTTAATGGTTGCAATTTACTAATTATATTTCTTTGGAAAAAACCTAGAAAAAAAAATAATTAAAATTTCGAATAGTAATTTTCAGGCCCTGTAGGGCCGGCCCTGGCCCTGGTACTATCGGGCCGGGCTTTAAAAAACAGATGTTTTCCTTATCTCAGGCCCTGGAGGGCCAGGCCCTGTAGGGCCGGGCCGGCCCTGATTCCCAACTCTAACCACAACCCAGCATTAACTACGTCGACCACACACTCGCAGACAAATTGGAATCAGCCCCACAAGGCCACAACCACAGCCACAGTTCAGATAAGGTTGTTGCAACTTGCATTGGATCAATACTAAGATATTTTTGGGTGTTCTGGAAGTCATGTTGTCTTTGGAATTACCAATAACGTAGCCGCTCTAATTTAAAATAGAACTGACTTTCAGATAAAAACATGAGTTACTTTTATTAGGAGATAATATAAAAATATCATTTAAATTTTAAAATCCCATTAAATACTAATAGAATTAATAAAAAAATTAAAATAATTGACAACTCATTTTACTAGAAAATCACATATTTAAAATTTTAAAGTTTAAGTAGTATTTTCTTAAGATTTTTTATAATTTTAACAACCTTGTCAAATCAAGAGAGATTGAATAACTTATTAAATCTATCTTAATTTTTTAAAAAAAATCAAATTTACTTTTATTAAAAAATGATACATAAGAGGAGCACATCTAAATATAAATTATGAGTCTATTTGAGTTAGCATTGGAAAAGTACATTCACTCAAGTCGAAATAAAATTTCTCTCAAAACTTACTTCAAGTCATAAAAATAATAAGTGGCAAATCAAAGTCGTCGTACAAAGATTTAAACAAACGAATGATTAGGTATTAAATTTCCTTGTAGATTTAAGTTGAGTAAATCAAAATTTATTTTCAATACAAATTCTAACATTAAGAAGTATAACTTAGAGTCACTAATCTCTTTTTTATTTCTTAAATTTTATCTTCACTAAATTAATTTTAATCTCAAGTCAATCTAAAATTCCCTTCATCAAATTCAATCATAGATTCTCAAAACATAATGATAACCAATCACTGAACAATAACAATAAAAACAAAAATAAGATTAAATAAAGTAAAATTAAATTAAACTAATTAGTTAAAATAATCTCTAAGTCTCATAATTCATAGTTGAAAGAAAATCTAGCCAAACATGACTGTAATCGACGCAGCAACAATGGATTCAAAGTATAAGACCATCATGAAAATCAAAGTGACAGGGGAGTAGAAGTGAAGCAGTGAAGGATGAAAGAGCTGCCTATGGTTCAGTCGCCGGTGAAACTGAAGCTCCACCACAGTGAAGTCCGTCTCCCTTCCAACTGGCTCCGTCGATTTTGGCTACCAAAGGCAGAACAGTAGCGTTGGCTACCTCTATCCGATTTGGTCCTCACTCCTCTTCAACCTCCAAACGCTCTCATCGTCGGTGTTACTCTCTCTTCTCCCCAGTCTGCACAGCACAATTAGCGATGAGATGATTGTAGATGTTGAACAGCCCGTCTCAGCTGCGCCTCTGCTTCCGTTTTTCCCGTCGTTACACTTTTTCCAGAAGCTCTGTCCTACTCCCGTCACTAGATAAGAAAACCGGAATAGTGAACAGAGCCCTCCTTCCGATCGTCCAACTCTCTTTTCCACAACGAAGCAGACGATGAACAGTGTTTGGTCAGAAAGGTCGTGCCTCTGTTTTCCCTCCTTTCAATCATCCACCTGTTTTTGGTCTTTCTTGATTTTCAATTGGTGGGCCCATTTCCGATTCAGTCCAAACAATGCCAATATCTGTCCCTTTGATGCCTTCAATTCCAAATCTGATGTGTCTTTTTTTCCTTTCAATTCCAACGCCCCCTGGTACATGAGAAACAAGAAAAAAAAAAAAAAAAAAAAAGGTAAAGGAGCAAAAATACACATGTACTTTATCCTCAAGAGCGCCCAGTACCTTTTTTTTTTTTTTAAGCAAAAATACATATGAGCTTTCTCAAATGGAGCAAAAATACCATAAACGTTAACCTCACAATTCAGGCGCTGACTCACACCTTCTTCTTTCAAGCTTTGTCTCTCTCTTCCTCTCTCTCATCGACATTCTTTATACGTTTGCTTCTGGTTTAATTAAATGAAGCACCTCCAGCTGCTCCAAAGAATGAAAAAAGCGGAGCTAGTAGTGGACAAATAAAGAAGAGGGAACATCCCCTCTCTCTCTCACACCCCATTTCTCTCTGTTTCTTCATTCCTGCAAACATCCTCGTTCTCTCTTTCTCTCAATCCCAGTATCTTCTTCTTCCTCTTCTTTTCTATCTTTCCTCTCTTCTCCTTATTCTCGACTTGGGAGAGGAGAGAAACTAGTCTCCATTAATCAAACTATATATCACTGTTTATCTTGCATTCGACAAATAAAGAAGAGTTATGACAACATCGTCATCATAGGGATCTTCTCCTTTTGTGAGGAAAGAAATCTCCTCTTCACTTATCTGTAATTAATTAATCAGACTTGTGTCAGAACAAAGGGTGTTGCTTCTCTATCCCCCTGAAGTATGCATTCTAGAAAAGGAAACAAGAAAAGTCTACTATGAACTAAAGGATATAACGTAATATACTGAGCCCTACAGATTGATAGGCGACAAACCTTAATGATATCGACTATCTCCCATATACTTAGAATTCCTTCTCTGGCACTTTCTGCAGAAAGCCATAAAGGAAGCCTCAGGTTAGGATGATAAGACAGAATTACACCAGCATCTTTTGCAGCCTTTGTGGCAGCTATGTGTGCTGACTTGCATGGATCTGTAATAAGACTTATAGAACCATAATGGAATATTGTGGCCTACTAGAAAGTAATAACAACCTGAACAGGATACTAACGCCGCGACATTGCCTCCACTTGTCGCACTAGATGATCGCGTGCAACAACCAACAAGGAATGCTACTGCATCATCATCATAGCATAATCGTGATCTCAGGTCCTCAAGTATGCTAAAGCAGTCCCCGCCTTTCCCACAAAGACAACAGAAGCAGGGTCAAGAGAAACAATTTCAGAAATTCCTTAACATGCTACAGCAGTTGTTCATTAATATCCCTCTGGTGGAAGTGCTAGAACAAATGTCGAGCTATGTAAAATTCTTGAAGGAAATTTTGTTCAAAAAGATACGGCTAGAAGAATTTGAGACGGTAGCATTGACCCAAGACTGCAATGCCATGCTAACAAATCGGCTACCACCGAAGTTAAAAGACCGTGGGAGTTTCACAATCCCCTGTGCAATCAGACCTCAATATTCAGGGAAAGCTCTGTGTGACCTCGGTGCCAGCATTAATCTCATGCCTATGTCTATTTTCAAGAAGTTGGTAATTGGGGAATCCAGGGCCACAACAGTTACGTTGCAACTAGCCAATCGCTTCATCGTCTTACTTAAAGAAAAATTTTTATCGTCAATTATCTTAATATATACAAATAATATGTATGTGTAGTATTCAATATAATTCATGTTATTTTCTGTCTCAACTAACTTTTGAAATAATAATCCAAACATTCATCAGTTTAGAAAAAAGTTACTTCTGCAAAAGCCAAATGGGCATCCAAACACAAATCAGATTTACAACTTAATTTTTTTCCTACCAGGCTTTTGCAAAAGTCAAAGAGAAAATAAGCCACTACTCCCACAGCTAACCCAAACAGACACATGGTGTAAGTACCTTGATTGTTAATGATTTGAGGTATGATTGCTTCATTGTCATCTTCATTGATTGAAATATTTCTTCCTCTCTTTGTGCATTGAGAGAAGTTGAACTCTGCAAATTAAATTGTCATAAATTAAAACATGATTAATAAGAAAGGCCACTATCACTAGATCAAGTGTTTGACAAAACAAAGATAAAAAAGAGAGGAAGAAAGATAAGATTAAAAGATAAAAGATATACCTCATGTAAACTTAAAAAACTAAAACTATACTCTATCCTCATGTTCGATACCCGTTGGTTGGTGTAAGTACCTTTGTAAGCGCTCTCTGAGCCTAGACGCATGCCTGACCCTAATGGAATACCGGTGTTTACCCCCACCTAAACTTTTTTTATATCAAAAAAATTATATATATATATATATATTATCAAGTGCCAGTATATCCAGGTGAATCCTAAAATTCGAGACTCTGGCCTTTTTGATCTGACATCCAGTCCAGTTTCATATACTGCGAACCAAACGCGCTTGAAAACATGAAAACACGTTTTTTACTTTTCAAGCTCATCCCACAAAACTGAGCAGCCTTCAACAACCACAACCATATTCGATGAATCAAACGTAAATTCATGGTTCCTCTGACCATCCCGAAAAGTTCCTTTACATTTTTTTCTCTTATCCGAAAGGGGAAAGAAACAAAACATGATAGCTTTTAAGTGTCCACATGTACGTAATTGACATCTCTGTGACAGCGAAAGCAAAAGGGCTCATTCGATCCATACATCAGATAATGTCCTACTACAGAAGCTAACATTACAACAACAGGTCCTTCCCCTTTATCAAAAAAAAAAAAAAAAAATTACAACAACAGGTCATTTAAAAAGAAAAATCGCTATTTTTTACATCTCCTTGTCGATGATATCTCGCATCATCTGTATGGGGATAAGTCCTTCAGTTCGGATCGCTTCTTTGTTTGGATCAGGGCTTATGAAAAACAGGGTAGGCAGTCCTCGAACCTGAAACATGATCAATGTCTGTGTTATATTGAACCTGCTACATTTAAAAACTAAATCCATTGGAACTAAGTCGCTCCTAAGAGTTTAATAGAGAAACATATAGAATAATAAATGCATTTAACTATTGTGAGGTTATTATCTTGAAAGAGTTTTCTGGTCAAAAAAAAAAAATATCTTGACAGAGTAATGAACATCTCTGATGCCCAAAAAAAAAAAAAGGAGAGTAATGAACATCATTTTAAAATTTTAATTAAGTTTGTGACAAAATTGTTTAGCAGCATTGACATTGAATTGTTCCAGTGATTTGGTCAAAAACTTTAGGGCTGTTCATGAGCAAGGATGGGAGGCCCAAATCATAATAGCTCACAAAGTTATGACCAATTAACAAACTTGTTAGAAAACAGATAAGAGATGCAAATAAAAGTTGGTCTTAATAGTAAAGATATTACTTATACCCGATGTTCAGTCTCATAAAATCTCATTTCCAATGTGAAGGCTTCATTAGTGGGTAATTTGTAAGGAGCTCTGTTAGAGCTCTTTTAGCTATGAAGCCTCTTCAAAAGATCTAAAACCCAACTCACCTGAACTTTTGTCCATTCACAAAAAAAAATAAAAGTATTAGCTCCTAACCTGGATTAAGCCTAAGTGCCAATATTCCCCGAACTCAACAATTCTTGGGAAAATTGCGGCCAGATAAGCCAGCACAAAATGATGTGTCGTGTACCATCAACTTTTCTTTTTCTTTCTATTTTTTTTATGATAAACATGTTTAACATCAATTGTGTCTAGAATATGTCATTTCTCACATGAGGTTAGTTTAGATGGTAAGAATGGGGTATAGCATAGATAAAAGTCCAGGGTTTAGACCGGTCTACTTGAAATAAAAAAGGTCAATTTAAGGAAGGAAATGAAACTAGTGTGAGCCCAACGTTTAAATTAATGATGATATAAGCTCCTATTTATGCCACATCAGCAAATCTATTAAGTTGCTTTCACTTTGTCTAACACAAGGACCAATTGATTGAGAAAAAGAAATATTTGGGGGTTTAAATTGATAAATTTTATCTTCAAAGCACCCAATCAAAAGAACAGTGATCATTAAATTTTGCCGAGCGACCATAGGTGGGTCAAGCCTTACTTAAAAGGAACTCAAAGCTAGTGCCCACTAGGATGACTTCAAACGAAAACGCATCAATCTAGGGAATAGAGAATCCCGGGAGAGTAGGAAGCAGAAGGTAAAGTCCTATTCAATTCCTTCCTGAAGTCAGGAATTGAGACTTTCAAAGTTACCATTGAACCCCAAACCAAAAGAACCGTTGGAGTCCTTTTCGTGCAAATTACATAGATGGTGTACGAGATCACCTATCCTGCACTAGTAAGTAAAACTTTCTTTCCCAGCGTACGCCATGTGAGCTTGGCAAAAACCGGCTGGTATTCGCCGCAGTCTTTTCCCGTAAGATGCATGAAAGAGGTGATAGCAACTTTCCTCCTCAACCTAGATCAACTAGAAGCAGATTTAGGGCTATTCGAGGGTAGCAGCAGGTAGGAGCCTTGGGTACTCGGTTGAGCAACTAGAAGGCACTTACTCTGAGGTTTACTTCGTTTTGGCTATGAAAACGCGGCACCTTCGAAGAGAAGGCAGAAGTCGCGGGCTACGAATCCTTGTAAGCGGAGTTTTTCCCTTCTAACACTGAATCAGCCGCGGAAACGTGCTTAAATCCCGTCTAGGGATCCTTGTCGATTCGGAATGGACGTGAGAAAGAAGTTAGAACACTAGACAGCAGCTACACACTCCCGTTCCCCGGGTTCGCAAAGCAGTGTGCTTTGCACTTTATTTTTAGCAAATGTCATAGCTGCACCTCGTAGGCGGGAATGAAAAATATAGGCGCTCTATACATCTGTAAAGTTCCACAAGCTACAAGAAAACAGGAACTCTACAAACTCAAGCCTGTCACGTGTGTAGAAGAAAATAGGCCACAAGAAGGCGTGCACTTATCTAGTAGAAAGGGAGGAATACCCTGGGGAGACAGGTCAAATCTAATCCCCGCACTACTAGGTAGCCGCGAGAGTGCCACCGGTCACTCTCCCTAAGTTTGAAAAGACCGTTCTTATGTACCGAGTAGGAAACGAAAGGATGCGGCAGCCAGGGTGACGAAGGTGGCTCCATACGGGTAGAATATTAGAGCTAATTCGCGTCAAAAACACAGTACATACGCCTAAGAAGCAGAAGCAGAGAACAAGAAAGGGAAGGAATAGGATACTATATTTGGGGAGAGGGCCTCGCAATTTTTTCAGCCCAGTTCTGTTCCGGGCTTTCAAAATTGGTTCCTCCCCTGTAACCCCTCCTCCCCGTCCGCTCCACTACTCAATTCCCTGAACGGGAATTGGGAGCGGAGAAAGCAAGACACTCTGGGGGGGAGCTTGAAATAATCTATTTCAAGACCCAATGAATCTAATCCTATGCCCTCTGGGCTCATATCCCCTTAAGCCTGGGAAGTTCGTTAGAAAAGAATGGCCAGTCAGTTTGAATGGAATACCATCTTGGATGTTTAGGATAATCATCCCAGTAAGAGTCACTCCAATAAAGTTATACTCTACTGCATATGCATATACCAATTGGCTTATTACCTGCATGTCCCGTGCAAATTCATACTCATCATCTGTATCAACCTTGACAATAATTGCATTGTTCTCATACTCCACCGCAAGCTGCAGAAAATGAAATCCATGTGAGGAAAGTTATTTCTTAGCTCCCAAATTGAACAATCACCAATGACAAACATGGGGAGATACTGTAGAAACAGGAACCACACAACTGACTAAAACAATGGCGTTATATCATATTCAGACTAAGTATGCACTGCTTGTGATTCGCACAAGTCAATAAATTTGTGAAAATAAACGGCAGTTATCAGAAAATGTAAGCCGAGCAATTCTAAAACTGGTCTAATAGCTCTGGATAGTAATTAGAATTTAGAATGACTACACTATCAAAAAATCAGTTAGTGCCGCCACAACTATTATGAACAATAGTTCATTTATTTTCCTCAATGATGGAGAAACAAAATAGTAATTGGGAAAATCACTCTTAAGCCCCAACTAAGAAAGATAATATTATAAAAGTCTCATAACTTGTTGATAGTGACATTTTCACTTGTCAATGGTGGCTCTTTCGCATGTCATTGACAAGTTATGGGATTTTTCTGCTATTATTGTTCTTGGTTGGGACCTTAGTATGATTTTCCCATAGTAATTTTAGCTTGCTTGTGACTGTGGCTAATACTTAATAATAGATATAGTTAGCACTCATTGGAGTGGAGCATAAGTTTCAATGATTTTTCTTGTGCAGTCGTCTACAGAATTGTGCTAACTGCCTTCTATTTAGAATAAATAGAAAATATTTTCACCATATGGACTCACCCTTCATAAATGAAAGTTGACTAAAGCTCCTCCTACTGTTAATTGTCTTTTGGATGTGTGGTAAATTTTTCTAAACTACTCAAGTTGTCATGGTTATTTGGGATTCAAAATCTCACAAAAAGCCAACAGCTGGAGGGTCAAGTATAAGAAAAATAGAATACTGAATATTTATTGATCGTATTGCATTGAACAAGGGATTTTTTTGGGGGGATCGAAATATCTAAGATTTTATGTAGAAATATGATTATTTAAATCAAGTTCATCATCAGGCCAGAAAAAATCATGATTATTGAAACAAATTAAAACTCTATAGTGATATGCTAAGCAATTAGGAGTTCGAACTAAATTAACTACAGGCTCATGCCTCCCAATGCCAGAGGAAGCATAATCCTCAACATGAGAATAGACATGTGCATTGTCACCTTCAAAAAACACCATATAACTTCTACCAATATCTCTCAACGTGTTGGATGATTTATCACCTAATGCGTGTGTATTATTAGAATCAGGCTAGGCTTGTTCAGTTACTTTCAACATCACTCTCAACATCAATAAACCATAATAGGAAAGAAGCTCTGGATAAAGACTGTAACTTCTTCATGTTTTAACTGTCATGTGGCCCTTACCACATTTCTTTAGTTATTTCTTTTCAAGGTTAGGTCATTGTATTTGTTGTCCATTCAGTCAATTATGCGCCTTTGTCGCCTAACAAGTGAATTCCAAATTAATAGTGAACCTCCAAGAACTAGAGGTCAAACCCATCCTTACAACTTAGTGGCAGCCTGAACATTTGGGTCAAAGCTTACGCATGAAATTTCTAACCCAATTCCAATCCCGTGTGGGATAGGCCAAATTGGTTGGGAGATCTTTCCCTCTTTCAGGTGCTTTCCAAGTTTATAACAATTTTCTTTGATAAATGAACAGCCCAATGTTTTCAGACAGCACAAGGAAATGGATTTTCTAGGAACTTTCATGTCGCAAAATCCTTCAACCGTCTAGTCAACATGGAGGGACAAAAATCTCTTCTGATCCTCCTTGATTCTGTTCATCCTACCTCATTCATATTAATGAGTACGGTATTTAGATCCTTATGGCGTCTATACATGCAAGTCCTAATTCACTTTCCTCAAGACTTCATTTTAAGCCTACATCTTCATCATAGGCAATGTGAATAACAGGACTCAACAGAATCAATACTCCTGACCTGCTTCAGATATGCAGGTTGAAAATGGTTCTTTCCCAAACCAAAAGCTTTAGGGAACAGGCATTTCTTTAGGGAACAGGCTTCTGGTATCCTTTCACAATGTGACTCCTCTTGGCCGGTGTGCAACCTTTTTTTGTTCTTTCAATCCTTTTCTAGACATTTCATCTGCTTTAGTATGTTTTTTTTCTTTTCAACATCTCTCCACATATTTCAATAGGGCTTAATTGCTAAGAAAGATGAGTACAATCAATGAGAGACTTTTTAATTTATCATCTCTTTCAAGCATCACATGAGGAAAAGATATATACTTTATAAAAACATATCAGAATGGACACTCAAGGATAAGAGCAGTGCAACCACAATCTCACAATCAAGGGAGTACTGATTTAAGCATCAATAGAGTCAGTCAAGCACATACCATTTCAAGTTCTTGAGCCATTAAAATACAAGGTCCACACCAAGTTGCATAGAAATCTATAATAAGAGGAACATTTCTTTCTCCCCTCACCAACTCTTGGACTTCATCGGCTGACAACTTTTTCTGCGCAACCAAATTGAAACAAATAGCATCACCACAACCCCAAACTTCATTTGTTTTCATAAACAATAATATAATTAAGGAAAAACCCTGTAAAGCCCAGTTTTTATTAAAAATAAAACACCAAAAACGGTACCAATAATTCTCATTTTTCGCCAATAATTCCCAGAATTCGAACTTTACTCTTCTAAGGAACTGAAAAAAGCTGTCATTGTCATAGCCCATAGCTATGAAGAGAGGCACCAACCAAAATTAAACGGTTCATTCCTTATTAGTAAAAACTAATGCCAAAAATGAAAGAAAGAAAGAAAAATATAGACAGACACACAATAAGGATATAAAACCGAGAAAACAGCAAAATTGCAAGCCTAGCCTAGCTTTAGTGACAAACAGAGAAGTGAGGGGGTTAAAGCATACCACAAGATAATCTTCTCTGACAAATGTTCCTTGAGGTGGTTTGCAGAGCAATTTTCTGGGGACTGTAGCGGAGAGAGAAAGAAGCCTATCTTTAACGTTGGAAGTGAAGAGTGGATAACGTTGATGGATGGTTATGGAGGAAGATGAAGGATTAGCGAAGGAAATGCAAAAGGGTTTCGATTTAGAAGTGAAAGTGGTGAAAGGGGAGAGTATAGCTATGCTCCGATGAGTTTGAGGTATGTGGGAATGAAGACGCATGGCCATTGTAGTGAAGTTGGAGAGGAGACCGGGAAGAGACTTCCGCAGGTTATTGGGTCACTTGGATAATTATCTCTCAGACCAAGATTTGTTTGTTCTTTTTCCCTCTTTCTTGTTTTTTTTTTCTGGGTTCGATCAATATTTGGGATTTTTTTTTTCTTTTTTAGTGTTTTCGATAAATTATTGATTACTGATCTTTTTAAAAAATATGAGTTAAGTAACAATTTTACTCAAAAATACATAATTAATATTGCCCTAGAAGTTTTTTAAGGTTCAATTTTTGCCTCAAAATATTAAAATGTATCATTTGAAGTAAGTATTAAAATGTATCCTCTTCCTTAACAATGATGCCCTAACAACATTAACACACTTGAGTGTACACTTTTCTTTTCATTTTTCTACACACTCAAATGAATACACACAAATAAGCACACTCCAGGGGTGTGCACATGTGCTCATTTGTGCACACTCAAAACTCGAGTGTGCACAATGCACACTTGAGTTTTGAATGTGCACAAACGAGAACTTGAGTGTACTCATGTATACATTTGAGTGTGTATAATGCATACTTGTTTATGCACATTGAGTATGCCCTTTGTATTAAAAAACAAAAAAAAATGACATGCACACTCGAGTGTGAGGGTGTCACACTCAAGTATGCTAACCCGTTAAGTATTACCGTTACAGGATGTTTTGATATTTTCGAAGCAAAATTGAACCTTAAAAAACTTTTAGGCAATATTGCTTTTGGACGTATACTTCCAAAACAAAATTGTTACATAACTCAAAAAATATTAATTACATCCAATCAAAATGTTAAAATCTGAATTCAAACTTACTTTTAACGAATTTTTTATAAGGCCGCGGGTCTAATCAAGCAATTTTGCATATTAAAAGACCAAAATATCCATATGTAAGTAAAAAAGAAACACTAAAAGTATTTAATATTTCAAGTGTATTAAATTGAAATTTTCTCAATATACCCTAATTCAATCCTTCGTTATGTGATGCTCCTAATTGCAATAATCGGTGGGTTTTTATTTCAGCTCACCAAACGGTTTTTATTTAGACTCTTTAAATATGTTTATGTACATTGAAGATGAATAGATTATGCAAATCTTGCTAGTTATCATCAGTAGAAATTAATCTGGGGGAATTTGAAGGTTGAATGTTCTCTCTATATATTCTTGTGACAGAGTAAGTGGTTATACACAATTTATTATGTTTTTGAGAATTTGATGATATCGCTTGAAAATTCTAGAAGAAAACGTCCAAGTGGGGAAAAAGCACCAAAATAATTTTTTTTTCAAAAAATTTACCTAATTAAAGCATATTGGAAATATTTTACCAAAGTAATGCAGTTAGTGACGTAAGAACAGGTCACGCCACTAGTAGCATAAATAAGGTTCACGCCACTGACACTTGTCAGAAAGTGTCAGTGGCGTGAACCCCTTTTACGCCACTAGTAACGTAAGCATTAGTCTTATAAAAAGTTTCAATGTGCTTTAATTAAGTTTTTTTTTTTTTTGAAAAAATAACACCTTATTTTGATGCTTTCCCCGTGCAGCGATATAGACAATCTACACACCAAAGAGATATGGAAAGAAAGGGAAGCAGTATTTGTGCCTATCCTTTGGATATACAAGTGGCTAGCTCATCTAGATTGTCTTGATGAGATTGGTCTAGATTTAAATTTTTTTTTTACATTTTTTTTTAAAAAAATATTTTGATAGATAAATAATATAAAATAAAGATAATCTCTTAACTAATATTTTTTTAAATGACTTTTTTTATTTAAAAATCACTCGCTAAAAAACTAAATTTAGATAATTCAGATTAGATGAGATCCACCTACCTATTTAAAGAATAGACAAAAAAAAAGTGGCTCGAAGGAAAAAGAAAGGTAAACTAATCCAAGTCCCGTTAGGTGTTTTAAGAAGAGTTGTGATTATTTCCTTTTACTATACTTGATCACCTCTAACCTAATAACTACATAAGTCAAGATGTAGTTTGAAAAACACGTTCACGCAAGGTAAAACAAAACTCCTCTCATATTTATTCTGTATACTATAAATTGAAGAATAGAATATCACCTAAAGAGGGATTGAATATGGGATTTCAAAAATCTTTTCCAGATTGAACAACGAACAGTAAAATAGAGAGACAGAGAAAAAAAAAAGCACATAGAGAATTTATACTGGTTCGATCTAACTCCTTGACCTACGTCCAGTCTTCAAACATGTTGGGATTTTCACTAACTCATAATCACAAATACAATTACACACTTCATAGTCAAGATGATCCTTTCACACTAAGATTCACTCCCCCTTACAAGCTATAATTGTACACCTACACTCAAGGTTCCGCAACCTTGAGATTAAACAGATAATGAAATGAATAAATAAGTGTTTAACTCTTTACTGAGTAGATTAGTGATAATCTAAAGTTCAAAAAATATCCAAAGATATTAAGTGAAGTAAATGAAACAGTAAGTTGAAATAATGTCGAATTGATTAATGTAAAGTTTCGATAGTTGGCGGAATTGAATGTGATGAGCTTTTATACCATCTCCATTAATGCCGTTGTGAAGAGCTTTGTAGGTAGCTGTTGTGACACTTTGAACTTCTGTTAGGCACAAATGGTTTCTGTTGGTACAGTCGAACGTTGCTTCATTAATGCGTTCGTCGTCAACATACTTGTGCACGGAAGATGATTCAGAATGATGATTACCAAAATAGGTAAGCCTCAAAGGATCATCTACTATGAGGTCTCATTCCATTTGTTGGCTCTATTTACCGTGAGCATTAAATGCTTCTAACATATCGACTAGCTTTTTGGTTAATCCAAGATTAAGCATGGCTAAACATCTGTAATTCACTCAAAAAGATGATTAGATATGATATAAATGATTTTGAGTAAGATTAAGTACAAATAGATAATAACCTAGAATGTTTAAGATTCGTGATTAACGATACAGCAAAGTGTTTTGATAATCTGAAGGCCCTTACTCGAGTAACACCATTATGTTACTTGAGTAATATCACCGTGTTTCAATTTAATGGCTTCTATAACCAGATTACTCAAGTAACAGTGCCTTATTACTTGAGTAATATCCTGCAAACTCAAATTGGTTGCTTCAGCAGTGCACTTACTCGAGTAGTATAGAATGTCTACTCGAGTAGCTTACTTGAGTAGACCACAATCCTGCTCGAATAACATCTGTTTTCTGTTAAAACAAAGAACTATGAGAAGACATTAGTAGCTTTTACTCGAGTAGCTTAATTATCTTACTCGAGTACCTTACTCAAGTGGCATAGAAACATTGCTTAAGTAACTATTAGACAAAGAGCAAAATAGATTAGAACCAATCTTACTCGAGTAATCTATTTGCTTTGCTCGAGTAGCAATGATACATTACTCGGGTAAGTTTCATATAGTGATCAAATATAAGAATTGAAACATATTACTTGAGTAACTCATTACCTTTACTCGAGTAGCTTACTCGAGTAACTCTTACACATTACTCGGATAATGTTATTACAGAGGCTTGGTTCTTCATGAAGAGTCTTTTACTCGAGTGGCAAAGATGCCTACTTGAGTAGCTATTGATGACGGCCTCTGACTTTGCATTGAAACGACATTACTCAAGTAGGTAGGAGTCTTACTTAAGTAACATTGAGCTCTGAGAATACTTAAATAAACCCATCAAATAGAGGTTACTTGAGTAGACAAAAGTTCGTACTCAAGTAACACTTGTAACACAGGCAATATACTGATTCAAAACCTTAATTATTTTCATCATAAACTCTTGATTAATTTTAAGTCTTGTTATCATCAAAACTCCGAGAACTAATATAAATCACGTTAAAAAAGCAGTTTTCACTACTAACACAGACGAGACTGTATATACACACACACACCCCGCATAAATTAGTTGCCTCAAAATGGAAACTTGTAAAAGCAAATTATGGGGATTGTAGGGGGATTTGCTTATGATGTTGGACTACTAGAACCATGGTTATCAAATTCGGATCGGACCGGACCGGCTGGTTCAGACTGGACATCGACGAATTGGTCCAGTTTGCCATAGAAACCGGCGTCAAAGCTTTCTTTTTTTTTTTTGGGTCAAAATGGCGTTTGAAGACATTTACAAAGAGAAAAAGAAAGGGATGGAGAGAAACAAAACTGATGAGAAATACATCAGGTGATAACAGAGTTGGTGTGAACAGATCCAGTGAGAAGAGTTAACATCAAAAGAGGAGAACGATGGTGACGTGCAATAGATCGAACACAAAAAATGTTGAGATTTTGAGAAGCCAAAGAGAAATGTAGTGAAGAAGCTCGATCATCAAAGTTAGAACATTCCGGTGAAGGATTCAACTCTGATCCAACGACTTTTAGGTGTAAGGTGGTGGAGAAGCGCTAAACGCGAGAGAGAGATGGAGAAAAAAAGTGAAGATAGACATAAAAGACAGACACCCCACTGCTGGGTGGCGGCAGTGGGTGGCTGGCCGGCGGTTGGGGGGGTAGGGTTTTTTTTCTTTTTTTTTTAATTTATTTAAAATTAAGGGCAAAAATGTAATTTCACCTGAATTTGCATATCCCTCATAGATCCTTGATACTTCTCAGTCTTTTTACAAATTCGACAGACTTTTGGGAGTTTTGTAAATTCAAATGGTATTTATTTAGAATTTTCCCATTATTTTACCCCTACAAGGAACAAAACCTATAATTTAAAATTTCAGAGATTAAAACTAAAATGAGGATAACCTTAAAAGATTAAAGATGCTATTAACCCTTATAAGTTTGATTGAAATGCAAGTTTATAACTCAATATTTACAACGACAATTTTTTATAGTTTCAACTCCAACTCACTACTTTGAAGATATCAGCAAAAGTCTAACGTTTGCAACACTCCGATTGAAAAAAGTCATTTGAATTTAGGGTTAAGGTACATCTAATACCTTAAAATATTTTTTTTCAAATATATCTAGTGCTTTGATGTATTTTATACACCTAGCAGCACTCTGAAGTATTTCTTTTGTAGTATACTTATCAACTTAAAGTATTTTTTTCAACTATGTATAGTACTATAAAATTTTTGAATGCGTCATCATAAAGTATTCTTTTAATTCCAATACCCTAAATTGTTAGGTGCAAAATTACATAAAAATATACTTTATGGTGATAGACGCCCCTAAAAAAAATACTCTAATTTTTTGAGTACATCACAAAATACATTAGGGCACTTGATCCCAAAAAAAAACCTTCAAAGTGTTATATGTACCTTACCCCTTTGATTTGATTTTCGATTGTGTACCTTAGATCTGCATAATACAGCATCTCAAATTTCTCAAAATTAATTTCGTTCATTAATGATCAAATTTAGTTGATCCATTCTGAATAGGAGTATAGTTTCATGATTTAAACGAAGTTCATTTTGTGGTGTAAGGCACTAATAGACATTTTGGGTCATGAGTTCAAGTTGTAAAGAAGACAATTGTGCTGAGAGAAGCAATCACAAATTCTAAAACTAAAGTAGTATATTGCTCAAACACCTGGTAAAATGATCCAACAAATTACAGTTTCATGTATTTATTATGGGACATTAAATTGAAAATATATTCGAAATTAAATATTATACTTATATTTTGTTAAATAGACCCAGACTTAAGCTTATTTTTCTGTTATATTTATTTCCTATAGTTTTTTTTTCCTTTTATGCTTTAGTCATTTTGTCAGGAAAAAAATAATAAAAACATTATTGACTTTATTTTACTTTTGGGTTAAGATGCATTTTTTGTAACATCCTGAATTTTGAATCTAATATCTTGAACATAAACCTATCTTGGGAAGACTAGTAGGCTCTATTTTTGGAAAGTAATAAATTTGAAATCAGTATTTTGTGGGCCCCGTGAATAGTATTTACTATTCACGTATACGTTTTTACTATATACAAATACGTATTTTAAAATATATATATATATATATATATATATATGTTATTCGCAAATACGTATTTAATACTTGAAATTTGTGAAATATGAATAGTGTTCACTATTCACAAATACGTATTTACTATTTAAAAATACGGTATTTACTATTCCAAAATACGTATTTACTATTCATGTGGGACCCACGTCAAATTATTTCTCCTCTGCCGACAGAAACTCTCGTGAGTTTTGAAAATTTTGGCCGCGGGACCCACTCAATAATAATTTATTATTTAAATAATAATATATATTATATTATTAAAATATTATTAAAAAATTTTAAAAAGAAACATCACGGGAGTAGTCACGGGCAACTTCTTTTTAAATTTTGGGAAAATTACGTAAAACGACCCAGAGACGAAAATTACACTTAAAGACCCATTTTCCAACTATAAATAGACCTTCCATTTCATTTCATTCTTCACAACTTCTAAGAGCCATAGAGAGAGGTAGAGAGAGAGAGAGAGAGTAGAGAGATGTTTGCTTGAGAGTTATAATAGCTGGTTGGTGATTCGGGTATTAGCAAGTAACAGGTAACTCTGAATATTCTTCCTTATACTTGTGAATTATGTATGATTATAAATTTGTTTGTTTACTATTTTGGCAAGAATATTTAGAAAATATTTATGGTTTTAAGATCTGGTGTGGGAACTTTGATTTGCAAATCTGCAGAGGTACTATTTATACGTACGTTACTATTCACGTATACCGTATTTACTATTCATTTTTACTATTCATGTTACTATTCACGTATACTGTATTTACTATTCACGTATACCATATTTACTATTCACACCGTATTTACTATTCATTTTACTATTCACGTATATCGTATTTACTATTCATAATACTATTCACGTATACATACCGTATTTACTATTCACGTATACATACCGTATGTACTCTTCATTTTTACTATTCATGTATATATATCGTATTTTACTATTCACATATACGCATAGTATTCACTATTCATAAATACGCATATTGATGTATAAAACTTTATGGTATAATAATGCATTATTTTGAGTGAACATATTCATCATGGCGGTTGTATTATGATGGGTGGAGTAAGGAGGGATTTGAATGATAAGAATGATTTATGCCACCACTCGGTGCACAGTGGATGGTACTTGTTTCAGGGCCCCATCTTCCATGTTTTCCTCTGGCCGGGATTTCATTGGAGTTGTGGGACATGTGACACCTCCTTAGTTATTTTAAAGGAGGGGAGCCATAGTCCAGATTTAAGCTATATACCTTTGGCCGGGTGTATCTTAAGTTTTGGTGAGCTTGGAACAATTCAGTCAAATGAATGAGTTTCTATTGGACTATGTGTTAGCCTATGGCTCCAGTCTGCGGTATAAGGGAGGTGGTGATATAAGGGAGGCTGCATACTGCATAGTGCATTTCTGAACAGTTCAAGAATTTGATATGATGATGAATATTCTGTAAAGACATGAGATGAGAACTTTTGAGATATATATGTTTTAATACCTTCTATATTGATGACTATTAGTATAAATTATTTTGTATGATAAATTATGGAATCTATATATATATTTGAAATCAGCCCATATCTTTTTGTCATATATTATTTGCTCGTGTACGGTAGAAATATTTAGTAGTTACTGAGATGTGTAATCTCACCCCATATTAACATTTTTCAGGTGAATAACTTAGTAGAGATCAAGGGAATGCACCCATGGAGTGAGCTTTGTAGGCTCTTCTGTACTCCTTTAGTTTATGTTGTGTTATTTTATTTGCCATGAACCTAAAAGACTTCCGCATTTTAAAATAACTCTTATTTATTGGATTTATTTTGGCCCTGTATAAATGGATTTCTACCTTTGGCCATATTGTAAATATGTGTTTGAGTGTTGAATATCCTATATTTGGAGGTGCTACTATTATTTTGGCCAAGATTTTGGTATTGAAAATGAGGCGTTACATTTTTTGGTATCAGAGCCAAGGTTCTGGCCAATCTGTAAATTTCCTATCAGTTTTCTAAATAAAAAATTTTGAGGTCATGGCAAATTAAATATCATAACATGTGCATTTTCCTTTATAGCTTTGGATTCTTTTTACCAATTTTCTTGTGACATTCATGATAGGGGAAGAATGAGTTAATCAAAATATTCAAGTGATTGATAATGAGGATTTATGATTTGAGGATGTGATTGAGATTAAATTTCAGAGCTGCGTAGCGGAAGTTGGTAAGTAGAAAATTTATTGAATATTGGATTCTGTAGGCCCAAAATTACTTTCTAGGATGAATATTTTTATTGGTGTCTAGGAAAGTGATTGAAAGACTAAGCCCCTATTTGATGTTTATTCAATTAGTTGCCGTTGTAAAAAGTATGAAGAGATTTTCGCTAGATTTTCACTTACCTAGCTAATTTATATGAGTAACAGATGACAATACCATAACAGAATACGGGCATAGTCTTGATTATACAGAATAACTGGCTTAAGTTTGAATTTAATAAGATAAAGTTGAGTTTGGCAGGAAAACTCGAAAATCCTTATGAATCCTAGAATAGAGATTACAAACATTAGCAAGAAGGCTAAGAAGAGTAGACTATATTAATTCAAGCATCAAGAACAACAGTTGGTACAATCCCACCGCAAGCTTCGACTATCTCAAGTTTAAGTCTATTAATTTCTTCCTGAGCGGCTGCACTTGAGAGAGGACCATCAGAAGACATTGTTCTTCTCAATCTAGCTATTTGCTTCATAGTGCTTCGAATTTTTACATACGGCCAATGCTTTATTCCTCCCCTATGGCATATTTTCATTAGAACATTTTTGCATAGACGAACTTGTTGAGCCGCTTCTTGTTGAGGTAAATGGAAGAAGTCTCTAAGATCATCTATTGACATTGATGCAGCTCTAATATTTTGTTCAGCTCTTGATCGGTATGGATTACTAGGTATGGGGACTGAAGGATTATTATTTACAACCATGAGCTCTTTTCCTTTATTGGATATATTTTCTGTATTGGTTGGAAATGAACTATTAGGGAGTTCATTTTGATTTTTAGTCCATTCCAAACCAACACAGAGGGCCTCATAGTAGGCTGATAGGGGATCCGACACCAGGACATACCCTAAAGATTTTTGATTCAAACAATAATTTTCTAGAAAATGTTTGACATCATCTAAATTCTTCTTACCAAAGTCAAATACTTGAGGACTGGAAGAACCTCCTTGTACGTCCTGGTGAAAGACAGCGTGGCATATCATACCAATCCTCCCATGAACTTCAAGTTTATGGTATTGAAGTCCATTGGTATGAATGATCTCTCGTAGAACATGGCAGCAACCACATGAAAATGGATTAGTAGTCTCAGTCAAGGTAGAAGCAGGATTCCTTGGTTGAGAAGGTACCGTAGACTCCATAAGTTCTGCCACATTACGACACCTTTGGACAGGTCGCCTTGATGGACCTGCTTCAGATTCCTTTCTGTTAGTAGTTGTAAAAATAGAATCTTGTATCCTTGGAGGAGGAGTAGGAATGTTAATCGTTGAGGCAGATGAATGAACATTCATACTTACGGGATTTTGGGGAAGTAAAGAAGAATAAGGGTATGATGCATTGTTTGACAAATCAGACAACACGTTAGTCTGATAGTCATGAAGTAAGGCTTCAAGAAAGAAAGGGTTGAATGAATCGGAGACTGGAATAGAGTTACTTGAACCGGCCATGTTTAAGGATAATGTGGAAGGTTATAGTGAAGGTTACGATCGGAGAGGAAATGAATATGTGGAGGTTTTGTGAAGTTTGAGAGAACATGAAACATTTACTCTTTCTTTACTCGGTTTATAGCTGGACTAGTAACGTCTAGATTTTGTTAAGCAGCATTGGATTCTCATCTATTGCTGGCTCATAATTATGCAGACTTTGTTGTTATGCGGAAATTTTATGGCACCGCACCCTAGTGCACCCTAGCCACCGTTAGGGGTCGCAGTTTCCTAGACCTTTGCAGACAGAAATCGCTATGGCATTTATTGCTAGCTGTGTTTTCAAGAAATTAAGTTTGGACGTTTATACGCGCATTTATCTAAGAAATCTGTCTTGGATGTGCAGCTGACTCAAGATGTCGGAATTGACATTTAAAAATAGGATTTTAAGCGTAAGCGTGCTAAGGTGATAGTAATCTTGGGAAGGGTGACTTCCTAATAATATTAGATGAACCGGAGAGAATCCGAAGATTTGAAATGATGATGAGTTGTGCCAATTAACCCGAGAGCATTCTTCACTCTCTGAGTATCCGAAGAACTCTATGAATTTGTCACAGATAATTCAAAGACTAAGGTTTTTGGATAAACATGTTGGAAGATCGATGGAAAGGTATGAAATGGTGATCCTTAGGAATGCCAGAAAGATGTTAGAATGAATATAGTAAATATTGAGGATAGGCTTTAATTTAATCTAAGCTGAAATAGAACTTAAGAACGAAATGAGCCTTTGTGATATTGCAGGTTGAGGTAGAATTAGAACCTTGTGAATACTGCTGAGGTTGTAGATAGTCTTCATATAATCCAAGAATTAGATTAGGAATTGTGAATCATGATCTTAGTATGTATAATGGGTATTTTTGGGGCAACACGAATTATCAGTTGATGTTGAGGTTATAAGAATCAAATTGTAAACTTGACTATTAATGTCTGGGAATATTTGAAAATAGACTTGAATTCAATCTGAGTTAAGATAGTATGTCTAATTAAGAAAGTATGAAATCCGGTGATTTATGTTACAACATTAGTATATTATTTGGGTGTGATTAATAGATAACTATGAGAGGAACAGATGATATTTAGTATATGTCTTTGAGATACTAAGGATTGAATTCGAATCATGTGAACAATGCTGAGATTGTGAGAATAATATTTGAATGTTTTAAATCTTAGTCTAGGAATTGTGAAACATGAATGTTCTATGGATATTATTGAGGACACATGATATCTCTGTCTTGCTGATATTAAAGTTCTAAGAGTTGATTTGTAATTTGACAATTATCATTTTTGGGGAAAGTTTGAGGATAGTTCTTAAATGATATAAGCTATGGAGTATGATGAATCTAGTATGAATAATCGGGGTTTTAGAAATAGGATGATGAATCTGAAAGTTGGTAGGGGATCTAGAGGGTTGCTACTAGTAGAAATGTAATATAACAGTTCAACTTAACAGTTGTATTGATTCTTTAGGAGACTGAATTGATTGAATAAATTGAGATATTAGAATATGGTACTAATTGATTGGAGAGAAATAGGGAACAAAATGTGATACCAACATGTGTAAGGTGTTCAGAGAATTGCCAACTGTTTATCTAGCATAGGAAATGATCTTGATAATAGAATCTTTCTTTAGAAATAATGAATTGAGTGTTTCATGGATGAGTTGAGTAGAATAAGTTGGAACCTGGAATGTATTCGGAGTTGGTGACTATTTAAAATAAGTTGCTAGGTCCCTGAGTATTTGAATTTTGAACTTACCAATGCACTTGCTGTGTTTGGAAATTTTTACGCAATATTTACAACAGGATTTAAGACCAGTTTGTAATCGACATTTATAAACTATGATGTCTCATGGAATGAATCCTTGCGAAATTCGAACAAGAATTGACTTTTACATTATGATTGTGGTGGAAGGTGTACAAGTTAGAAGAGGTTGGAAACTGTTGTGGATATACTTAGTTTGCAGAATCTTGCCAAATGTACTTGTTTTTGAATTACTTACCATTGGTGAAAGCTAGATTTAGTAAGTAAGTGTTTTCTTAAACTTGAATTGAGGAAGCACGGGTATAGGATAGACGAGCAGAGGCTTGAAGCGGTAAGACCCGTTGAGCTAGTTTGCATATGGTGGTATCTCTAGGCTATAAGACTTATGTGCCTAGTATTGTGTTTGTTGCCTATCATGGTAACATTAGACCTGTATGTCTAAAGTTTATCTTAAGGTTGGCAGAATAATCAGATTATATCATGTTGTGGTTATTATGGCCTGAGGGTAGCTTCTTAAGCTGTAAGATCTGAATATCCAGTGTCGTGGTAATACAATGAAAAAAGCAGAAAGGAAGAATGAACTGGCCTGTGAGGCCAGTGTAACCAAGCGCTCAAATAAGGAACTAGTGGATCCTGTGTCTGAATATTACTTTGGGTACAGGATGAACGAAAATTGTGTTGTGTGCTTGGTGAGCATGTTTGGGAAAGAGATAGGACTTAGGGATAATATGATATATAAAGCTGAGTCGGAGCGGATTGTTGATGCGGGGGATAAGTAATTGAGGAACAAGGCTATTAGCTTGTAAAGTTTGTGTGTAAAGGAATGGCTCCCGGAGATGCTACTTGGGAAACGGAGGAGAGCATGCGACAAACCTATCCTCATTTATTTAAATAGGTTAGAATTCTTATTATAGCGAAATTTTGAGGACAAAATTTTCTTTTAGGAGGGGAGAAATGTAACATCCTGAATTTTGAATCTAATATCTTGAACATAAACCTATCTTGGGAAGACTAGTAGGCTCTATTTTTGGAAAGTAATAAATTTGAAATCAGTATTTTGTGGGCCCCGTGAATAGTATTTACTATTCACGTATACGTTTTTACTATATACAAATACGTATTTTAAAATATATATATATATATATATATATATATATATATGTTATTCGCAAATACGTATTTAATACTTGAAATTTGTGAAATATGAATAGTGTTCACTATTCACAAATACGTATTTACTATTTAAAAATACGGTATTTACTATTCCAAAATACGTATTTACTATTCATGTGGGACCCACGTCAAATTATTTCTCCTCTGCCGACAGAAACTCTCGTGAGTTTTGAAAATTTTGGCCGCGGGACCCACTCAATAATAATTTATTATTTAAATAATAATATATATTATATTATTAAAATATTATTAAAAAATTTTAAAAAGAAACATCACGGGAGTAGTCACGGGCAACTTCTTTTTAAATTTTGGGAAAATTACGTAAAACGACCCAGAGACGAAAATTACACTTAAAGACCCATTTTCCAACTATAAATAGACCTTCCATTTCATTTCATTCTTCACAACTTCTAAGAGCCATAGAGAGAGGTAGAGAGAGAGAGAGAGAGTAGAGAGATGTTTGCTTGAGAGTTATAATAGCTGGTTGGTGATTCGGGTATTAGCAAGTAACAGGTAACTCTGAATATTCTTCCTTATACTTGTGAATTATGTATGATTATAAATTTGTTTGTTTACTATTTTGGCAAGAATATTTAGAAAATATTTATGGTTTTAAGATCTGGTGTGGGAACTTGGATTTGCAAATCTGCAGAGGTACTATTTATACGTACGTTACTATTCACGTATACCGTATTTACTATTCATTTTTACTATTCATGTTACTATTCACGTATACTGTATTTACTATTCACGTATACCATATTTACTATTCACACCGTATTTACTATTCATTTTACTATTCACGTATATCGTATTTACTATTCATAATACTATTCACGTATACATACCGTATTTACTATTCACGTATACATACCGTATGTACTCTTCATTTTTACTATTCATGTATATATATCGTATTTTACTATTCACATATACGCATAGTATTCACTATTCATAAATACGCATATTGATGTATAAAACTTTATGGTATAATAATGCATTATTTTGAGTGAACATATTCATCATGGCGGTTGTATTATGATGGGTGGAGTAAGGAGGGATTTGAATGATAAGAATGATTTATGCCACCACTCGGTGCACAGTGGATGGTACTTGTTTCAGGGCCCCATCTTCCATGTTTTCCTCTGGCCGGGATTTCATTGGAGTTGTGGGACATGTGACACCTCCTTAGTTATTTTAAAGGAGGGGAGCCATAGTCCAGATTTAAGCTATATACCTTTGGCCGGGTGTATCTTAAGTTTTGGTGAGCTTGGAACAATTCAGTCAAATGAATGAGTTTCTATTGGACTATGTGTTAGCCTATGGCTCCAGTCTGCGGTATAAGGGAGGTGGTGATATAAGGGAGGCTGCATACTGCATAGTGCATTTCTGAACAGTTCAAGAATTTGATATGATGATGAATATTCTGTAAAGACATGAGATGAGAACTTTTGAGATATATATGTTTTAATACCTTCTATATTGATGACTATTAGTATAAATTATTTTGTATGATAAATTATGGAATCTATATATATATTTGAAATCAGCCCATATCTTTTTGTCATATATTATTTGCTCGTGTACGGTAGAAATATTTAGTAGTTACTGAGATGTGTAATCTCACCCCATATTAACATTTTTCAGGTGAATAACTTAGTAGAGATCAAGGGAATGCACCCATGGAGTGAGCTTTGTAGGCTCTTCTGTACTCCTTTAGTTTATGTTGTGTTATTTTATTTGCCATGAACCTAAAAGACTTCCGCATTTTAAAATAACTCTTATTTATTGGATTTATTTTGGCCCTGTATAAATGGATTTCTACCTTTGGCCATATTGTAAATATGTGTTTGAGTGTTGAATATCCTATATTTGGAGGTGCTACTATTATTTTGGCCAAGATTTTGGTATTGAAAATGAGGCGTTACATTTTTACCCTTAAAATATGCGCTCAGAAACAATTTTGGTCCTAAAGTTTTCGGCGTAGCAATGTTGTCCCTGAAGTTTAAAAACGGAGCAATGTTGCCCCTCTGTCAAAAACCCTAATGGTCAACTAACTTCAATGTTAGTTAACCGTTAGGTTTTTGACGGAGGGGCAACATTGCTCCGTTTTTAAATTTTAGGGGTAAAATTGCTACTTTTTTTTGGAGCAATGTTGCCCCTGAAGTTTAAAAACGGAGCAATGTTGCCCCTCCGTTAAAAACCCTAACGTTGACCATTAGGGTTTTTAACGGAGGGGCAACATTACTCTATTTTTAAACTTCAGGGGCAACATTGCTACGCCGAAAACTTCAAGGGTAAAATTGCTCCTTGGCGTATACTTTAAGGGCAAAAATACACCTTAACCCTTTACTTTTCTCTAGTATACATTAGTTAGGCTGAGCATTGCGTAAATTCTCTTTAAAAACATTGAAATTAAAATTTTAAAAAACAATTATCAAAATGTTCTTGTTAAGCTATGCAGAAAATGAAAAAATTCTTACCAATTTGAAAACATATATTCTTTCCCATCATAACAAGCTTTAATAGAAAGCTAAATATAATTAAGTTTAAATTGTAAAATATATAACTGGGCCTTGGAAAATTATCTTTTTTGTACGTGGCAACGATAATCTTATTCATAGGCCAAAGAGAATTGGCACAGTTGGCTAAAGTGTCGGTTTTAACCCCCAAAAGGGAGGAGGTTCGATACCTACTGATCGATGTGAAGGCCTCATTGGTGGGCAATCTGTAAGTACCTCTGTAAGAACTCTTTAAGCCTGGAGGCATACCCTAGCTCTAGTGGGTACTGGTGTCTACCCCCCATCTAAACTTTTATTATTATTTAAAAAAAAAAGATAATCTTATTCCGAGAGAGTTTCATCACTGTGAAGTCCAAAACCGTTTATTGGGGCTAAGAAAGCCCATAATGTAATTGTTCTTTTTTTAAAAAGAAAAAAAGAAAAAATAATAAGCAAAAAGGCCCAGCTAAAAGTAAAAGAAGCTAAAAACACATAAGCGCTAGAAGGAGGGCTTGAACCTCCGACCTTGTGGTTAACAGCCACACGCTCTAGCCAACTGAGCTATTCCAGCTTGTTGTTGTTAAATCCAAATGTTTTTTAATTATATGTTTTATTTCTTTTATTTCAATGACTAAATACCTTAATTGTTTTTGCCAACAAATATTCTTAGACAGTAATTATTTCTAAAATATTTAATTATAAAAATATGAAAATAATATTTTTAGTTATTATATTTTTATATTCACTTTAATTGTTAGTGTTTACCAAGGTAGGCATATTATTAGGCAATTAAAATTCCCATATATAAATTTCTGGGGTCAATCAATTATACTGGAACGCAGGAACATTTGAATTGTGATTGTAATGTAATATGCTTGTATGTAATAATTTATAGATATATGTAAAAAATGACGAAAAATTGAAAATGATTGAAATGTGAAATTAATTGGCGGCAAGGATATACTGATTGAATTGAATTGACTAAAATGTGAAAGTATGTTGGTTGGGGGGAAAAAAGTGATATGTTGATTTACCTTAAATTAATTGTGGGTGTCATTTCTTGGCAGGTGTGGAGAATGAGGAGGAAGAATTGGGAGCTTAGAGTCAAGCACCTTGTAGTGTGATGACACTAAGGTTAATCTCAGGAGCTCGCCTTTCTCCTTGTCTAGGGTTCGATTCCTGCCTACCCCTCCCTCCACTAGCTGTATTAAAAAAAAAAAAAAAAGAATTGGGAGCTTAGAATTCAGTTTGCCCCAAGAGAAGCTAACAGCGTGGCGGATTTACTCGCCAAAGATGGGATTTCCTTTTCAGCTTTCTTGGATGTATGTCCCAGTCAGCTCCAGCTAGCTGTTGATCCACCGAGAGAAATTGGGATTGAATCCCCTGTGTAGTTGTTAGTGCTCATTGTCGTAGTGTTTTGTTGTTTTTTTAATTCAGTTTCACTTGTAGCAAAAAAAAAAAAAATGTCGGTGTCAATTTTATTTAAAAAATAAAATTTAAAAAAAAAACTGTCGGTGTCAAATATTTGGGTTCCCACTTCACACCGCAGGTACGGTGAAACTTCGCAAAAGTAGCGGGTGGTTGAGATTTTTTTACCAATACAGACGGCTATGATTTTGAAATAATTGAACGGTGTCGTTTGTCTGAGGGGCCTCATTGACATAAAGGCCATGAACCATTCAGATTACATCATACAATCTTTGGCCAAAAAAAAGAGAAAGAAAAGGTTGAGGATTAAAAAGGGGGAAAAAATCATATATAAAAAAAAAAAAAGGAGGGGGGGGGGGGGAAAAAGCTCCATGCAATCAAAACAATGTGTTTTTTTATTTAAAATAAGTACTTTTTTATCCAAAATGTTCAATATATTATAGATAGGGCTGTCATAAGTATATAGTTTATGAGAACATATTGCATTATTTAAAGACGAAGTTATTTCTATAGTCCTCAAAATTAAAAGAGATTTTTTTTTTTTTAAAGAATCCAGACAATATGCCCGAAGTGGGTTTTGTCTCTCCCAACAAAGTTACAGACTAATCTTTTCGACGCATAAAGATCAGCAAAGTGACCTGATTTAAATTGATTTAAATTCAGGACGTTGTATTTAAAATGTTAAGAGATAAAATTAAAAGAATAACAGGAGAGCTTGCAAGTGGTTCGGCACTGTCATTAGTGATTCCACGAAGGATTGCAGATTCAGCTGCTTTTTAGAAAAAGGCAATACTATATTCATAACCTTAAAAGGAGAACAATAAAATAAGACAAGAACCATTTTTCTTACCAGCTCCCACCATCTTCTTTCAGAAGTGAAGAATGGTCAATCATACAGAAATTTTTCTCTATTTATGAGCAAATTTAGCCAAGTAATTGGCAAGGAATATCATGTCCTCCCTATGAACATGTGTGAATAAAACATTTTCAATTCATGTGAACAAAAAAAAAAGTTTAATTTATAATATCCCTAAATGGATTACCACTATAACATCCCTGGGCAATGAGATTAATTACTTTCTTAAAACCTTTCCATCAACACAAATGAAGTTTATGTATAACTCCAATCATTTCAGCAATTGCTAAGGGAGTTGTCATGAGTTTGTCACTAAAACCATATATCAGAGTTAAGTAGGAAATTTGTCTCGGAAATATATATCCAGGAGTAATTTTGCTTTTGAAGCTTTTTTAGCTTAATGTAGCCCTGAAAGTATAAAAATGTAGCAATCTTACCCTTTTTCTAAAAAGTTAACTGTTATTATTACTTTTTTAATGGTCAACGTTACTTTTTTAAAGGAAAAAAGGTAAGATTGCTACATTTTTAAACTTCCGGAACTACATTGAGTCAAACAAAAAAAACTTTCAGGATAAAATTATTTCAGGACATGTACTTCTTAAATTTGCCACTTAACCTTATATCAAAACATCCACATTGACATTGTCACAAATTTCTTCAGCCGGAACCACTTCTGCCACTTGGCAGAATTGATCCATCAATCTCCATCTTAATCCAACTTTCATCTTGATCATGATACTGAAAAATTGTTACTCCTCCAATTTTTAATATAAGATATATTCACCTAATTTGAAAAGATTAGTTCACAGATATATATTTTTTTAAAACACTATAGTCATGTTTCTTAATTCACTTATTCTGTTTTCTCCTTAATTATTGTTAAAAAAGTATCAATAAGGATAAATTAGGAAAAATAAATAAACAAATGTGAAAAAAATGTTTTATATTTAGAACCAATATCAACTCCCCATATATATTTTATATTAAGGTGATCGATCATTGATAACCTACCATTTAAACCATTTGTTGGATTTTGATGTCCAAAATATTCTAACAAGTTAGTGGAGATTTTATATATATTATAAATTAAATTTCTTTGGCAAACGACGTAGGGGATCAAATTAAATTACATTAAATTAATAAATAGTCAAAGTATTTAGGTTGAAGCAGGAGAAAGGTCTTGCTTGCAGATAGAGCAACCCAATAGAGAGGTACGGAGGCCAAATGATAAGGAAGGGATGAAGAGAAAGTAAAACCCACAGAGAAAATGGAAAAGTAAAATTGGAAAATTAAATGTTAGAAACAAGTCAAACAACCAATGGAATCTCAACGAATGTAATCTTAGAATTGTAAACAATCATTTCAGGGAAAGGTCGCCCAGCATTAAAATTCCATTTCCCACCTTTCCAAAACAAATAAACATTCATAAATAATCATTTCAAAAGTGCCGGTATCATTTTTCTTTTATATAAAAAACATAATTTTTTTTTGTTTAAATCTGACTCTTTTTTTTTTATATACATCATCATAGGGGAGGGGGCACGGTTTGAACCCTGGACATAGAGGAGGGAGACCAGTTAATACTGACTCCAATGCCACTACGCTACTAAGACACTGTCAATTGAAAAAGTTATATTACATAGTGTAATTTATATTTGCATTAATTTTTTTTTTGCTTAGATATTTGCATTAATTTTTTTTAAAAAAATAGTTTGATAAACTAAAAATTGTTTGAATAATTAATACAAAGGTAAGTTTGGATTTAAATAACTAAAACTGATACGAATTTATTGAAATAAAATTAATTAATTTGCTATTGAAAAGAATTTGAAAATACTAAATTACTGAAATTTTAGAAAAATTTGGAGAAAGATCCCCTTTTAAAAATTTAATAAGTGAGAATGATTTCAATTAAAGTACTATCATTCTTATGAAGTTATTCACGCTAATTAAATTTTTAAGGAAGGAGTTTTCCCGATTTCTTTTAAATTTTACTATTCATTTTTTCCCCCTAGATACTTTCATAAATTTAGGACCAAAATTTTCATCTACAAGTAAATTTATAATAAGGACTAAAATGTTATTTTAATAACAGAATGTCGGACCTATTATTTTTTCTTCATGAGGTATTTAATTTGTTCTCTCTTCATGTTGAAAACTTTTTCTCTCTTCTTCACAGTGGCAAAGTCAAAATCATGAAATTTTGGTTTATAGCTTTAAGTAGTTTTTTCTTCAAAATCCAATTGAAAAAATATTAATCCAAACATTACAAAAATGCATAAAGTGGCTTTCGGCTATTGAGATGTAATTTTGAGCCTCCGAACATGATTCCAAACACACCCACTAAACAATAGGATGTATTCTCCCCTTTATCTGATCTTTAATTCATAGAAATTCCGGATTATGTTTATTTTATTTTGTTTTGTTTTTTTTTTTTGGTTCCAAAACAATTTTATAAATTTAGTGGAAAAAATAAATTTGAGATCCTATATTTAAAATCAAAGCAAATCTAATCTTTTATATTTAATTAGGGAGTAATTTGGATGACACCTAGGCTATGTGTTAAAATAATAATATCTATATATTATCCCCCCCAAAAAAATTTGAACCCTCTTTGCATCTCATTCTAATTTGTTCTGGTAGGTGGCTTGGAGGTTTTGCTATTCGTCTTGGAAGGTGCTCAGCGGTGCTAGCTGAGTTATGAGGAGTTTTGAGAGGCTTAGTGTAACATCCTGAATTTTGAATATAATATCTTGAACATAAACCTATTTTGGGAAGACTAGTAGGCTCTATTTTTGGAAAGTGATAAATTTGAAATCAGTATTTTGTGGGCCCCGTGAATAGTATTTACTATTCACGTATACGTTTTTACTATTTACAAATACGTATTTAAAAATATATATATATATATATATGTTATTCGCAAATACGTATTTAATACTTGAAATTTGTGAAATATGAATAGTGTTCACTATTCACAAATACGTATTTACTATTTAAAAATACGGTATTTACTATTCCTAAATACGTATTTACTATTCATGCGGGACCCACGGCCAAAATAATTCTCTGCAAACTTTCCCGTGAGTGACAAACTTTCTTGTGACTTTGAAAAAAATGGCCGCGGGACCCACGTAATAGTAACTTACTATTTGAATAATAATATTATATTATTATTTACTATTCATGTGGGACCCACGAAAAATTATTTCCACAACCAGCCACGGGAAGAGTCACGGGAGGTTTGAAAATTTGTCACCGGGAAAATTACGTAGAACGACCCAGAGACGAAAATTACACTTAAGGACCCATTTTCCAACTATAAATAGACCTTCCATTTCATTTCATTCTTCACAACTTCTAAGAGCCATAGAGAGAGGTAGAGAGAGAGAGAGAGAGAGTAGAGATATTTGCTTGAGTTATAATAGCTGGTTGGTGATTCGGGTATTAGCAAGTAACAGGTAACTCTGAATATTCTTCCTTATACTTGTGAATTATGTATGATTATAAATTTGTTTGTTTACTATTTTGGCAAGAATATTTAGAAAATATTTATGGTTTTAAGATCTGGTGTGGGAACTTTGACTTGCAAATCTGTAGAGGTACTATTTATACGTACGTTACTATTCACATATACCGTATTTACTATTCATTTTACTATTCACGTATACCGTATTACTATTCACATATACTGTATTTACTATTCATTTTACTATTCACGTATACCGTATTTACTATTCATTTTTACTATTCACGTATACCGTATTTACTATTCATGTTACTATTCACGTATACCGTATTTACTATTCATGTTACTATTCCCATATACCGTATTTACTATTCATGTTACTATTCACGTATACCGTATTTACTACTCATTTTACTATTCATGTATATACCGTATTTTACTATTCACAGATACGCATAGTATTTTACTATTCACAGATACGCATAGTATTTTACTATTCACATATACGCATAGTATTTTACTATTCATAAATACGCATATCAATGTATATAATGGTATAATAATGCATTATTTTTTTTAGTAAATACATTCATCATGGCGGTTGTAATGTGATGGGTGGAGTAAGGAGGGAATTGAATGATAAGAATTGTTTATGCCACCACTCGGTGCACAGTGGATGTTACTTTTCAGGGCCTCATCTTCCATGTTTTCCTCTGGCCGGGATTTCATTGGAGATGTGGGACATGTGACACCTCCTTAGTTGTTATTTTAAAGGAGGGGAGCCATAGTCCAGATTTAAGCTCTATACCTTTGGCCGGGTGTATCTTAAGTTTTGGTGAGCTTGAAACCATTCAGTCAAATGAATGAGTTTCTATTGGACTATATGTTAGCCTATGGTTCCAGTCAGCGGTATACGGTTGGAAGGGGATATAAGGGAGGCTGCATACTGCATAGTGCATTTCTGAATTATTCAATAAAGAATGATGAGTATTTTGTAAAGGCATTTGATGTGAACAACGGTATATCTAAAAATATCTGAGTATATTAAATTCACATTATATTACCTTTTATTTTTGTCATATGTAATTTTGCTCGTATAAGGTAGAAATATTCAGTAGTTACTGAGACGTGGAATCTCATCCCATATTAACATTTTTCAGGTGATTATTCTAGTAGAGAGCAAGGGAAGGCACCTATGGAGTGAGCTCTGGAAGCTCTTTTAATCTCCAATAAATTATGATATGTTATTTTATTTGCCATGAACCTAAGACTTCCGTTTTGTATTAAACTCTGAAGTATTTTCTGGAATTTATTTTGATTATGTATTACGGGTTTTGTTCGAAATGGTAACATTGTAAAATGATTTGGATATTGTTGAACCCTTTTGAAGGTATTTTTATTATTTTGACCGAGTTTTTGGGTGATGAAAATGAGGTGTTACATTTTTGGTATCAGAGCCAAAGGTTCCATGGCAATTTTGTTTATTTTCTAAAGTGATTTCTAAAAAAAAAATTAAAAAAAAAGTTCGTGGCAAATTAAATATCATAACATGAGCACTTCCCTTTGTTAGATTTAGAATTTATTTAGCTATTTTTTTTATTGGTTTAGTGTCCTTATAATATTAAACATAGGAGGAGATAATGGCAAGAACTCGAAGAACTAATTCAACCCCTGCTCCGTCCCAAAGAGGTCTCCCTCCGCATCAAGATGGTCCCTATCCTCAGGATAACAATGCCCTTTTGGCAGAATTACGAGACGTCATCCTGGAGATGAGAGAGAAAGTGAATAGACACGAGGATGAATTAGCAAAAGGACGAGGCCAAGGTGGTAAGGAAGGAAAGGAGAAGGCTCTGGAAGTCACACCTTCTGACCATCAATCTAGGGGAGGAAGTCATTCTCGCACTGAAGATGGAGGTAGTAGCGGTTCTCATTCTCAGTATCATCCCTTACCTATTACTGAGGTTTGGGAAAAATTTCGGAAGTTTACTCCACCGATGTTCGAGGGGAAGCTAGATCCGATTGCAGCACTGGAGTGGCTGAAGCGTGTAGAAAAGATTTTCAGAGTTATCGAGATTAGCTCACAACAAAAGGTGATGGTTGCTGAACAATTGTTGCAGAAAGCAGCTGAAGAATGGTGGGAAAGCACCAAAACAAAAGGAAATACTGAGATGACGTGGGAAGAGTTTAAGGAAAAGTTCGAAAATTATTACTTTTCCCCTTCAATCAGAATAGAGAAAGAAACTGAATTCCTCACATTCAGGCAAGGGGAATTACATGAAGACGAATTTATTACTCGCTTTTTAGAGTTGTCTAAATTCTGCGGATATTCACAGAACAACTCTAAATGGTTGAGTGCTCGATTGGTTGAAAAAGCTAGGCCAGACCTAAAAACAGCTCTATCACCGTTCCTTGATGAAACAAGGGATTTTGAAGAAATATGCGACAAACTGCGCACGATAGCAAGGAACAAACGAGAAGAGGAAGCTGAGAAGATGAAGGGTTTTCAGGCCAGATCTACACACCTCATGAGACCAACGGGAGGAGTTACTAAGAAGCAGAGTCACAACTTCAGTAATGTGAATACGCGGTTTAGCCAACCATCCAGAAATCACTTTGGTGGACCATCGAGGAGTTATTTTACTGGACCCCAAAGAAGTCATTTCAGCAGACCACCGAGGAGTCAATTCAAAGGACCTCAAAGGAGTCACTTCAGTGGAGGTCAGAGTTCATATAGGGGATCCACAGCTCCTGCTGCAAGCACCGCCAACAATCAGATGTGTGCCAAGTGTGGAAGAATACACCAAGGACCATGTGTGACGTGTTTCAACTGTGGAAAGCCAGGACACATTTCCAGATTTTGTGAGGAGGAGCCTCGAGGGGCCAAGGATGCTAGAACTGCAGTGCCAGGGAAAGTGTTTGCACTATCACATCAGGAGGCAAGTGCTTCACCAAATCTGATTAAAGGTATCCTCAAACTCCAAGGTCTTGAAGTAGAAGCCTTATTTGATTCTGGTGCCACACACTCTTTTATATCATACGACTGTGTGCCTCGATTGAATTTAAGAGTGAGTGAATTGCCTTATTATATGATTATTTCTACACCGGCGGGAGCTTCAGTAAAAACTTCTAGGGCTTGCTTAAATTGTACGATTGAGATTGATAATAGGATCTCAAATATAGACCTTGTTTGTTTACCCACGAAGGGTATCGATGTAATAATAGGAATGGATTGGTTGTCAGCTAATGACATCATCCTTGACTGCAAGAGGAAGACTATCTCTCTTGCGGATGACTCTATGAGTCATAGTAGACCACAATTGTTGTCTATAGTACAAGATGAAAAGCCTGTTCATCATGGTTGTCTTGCGTACATGGTGTTTTTCTCCATTCAAACAGAAGTGGAGGAAGGGATAGAGAACATTGAAGTGGTGAAAGAATTTCCGGAAGTATTTCCGAAAGAAATGACAGGTTTACCTCCAGAGAGAGAAGTAGAATTTTCTATTGATCTCGTACCTGGAACAGAACCTATATCTAAAGCTCCTTACCGAATGTCTCCATCGGAACTAGCAGAATTGAAGAAGCAGATCGAAGAATTGTTAGAAAAGGGTTTTATCAGACCCAGTGTATCTCCTTGGGGATCGCCCGTACTCTTTGTGAAGAAGAAAGATGGGAGCCTGAGACTATGCATTGACTATCGCCAGTTGAATAAAGTGACTATAAAGAATAAATATCCTTTACCCAGGATCGACGATCTACTTGATCAGTTGAAGGGAGCATCCATATTCTCCAAGATCGACCTCAGATCAGGTTATCACCAACTGAGAGTCAAAGCTGAAGATGTCTCAAAAACTGCATTCAGAACTAGATATGGCCATTATGAATTTCTTGTTATGCCATTTGGGCTAACAAATGCTCCAGCAGTATTCATGGATTACATGAATAGAATTTTCCGACCATATCTAGATAAATTTGTAGTGGTTTTCATTGACGACATCCTTATCTACTCTAAGGATGAAGAAGAGCATAAAGAGCACCTTAGAATCGTGCTACAAGTGTTGAAGGAGCACAAGCTCTATGCGAAACTGTCTAAGTGCGAATTTTGGTTGAAGGAAGTAAAATTCCTAGGCCATGTCGTATCGGCTGAAGGTGTTGCAGTGGACCATACTAAAGTTGAAGCAGTTCTCCAATGGGAACGACCAAAGTCCGTGACTGAGATCAGGAGTTTTCTAGGTCTAGCTGGCTATTATAGGAGATTTATCAAGGGCTTTTCGCAAATAGCTATGCCTTTGACTAAGTTAACAAGGAAGGGTCAACCATTTGTATGGGACGAAAAGTGTGAAGCAGCTTTCCAAAATTTGAAGACTAAGTTGACTACGGCACCAGTACTTATAATTCCAGATCCTGCTCAGACCTTTACTTTGTACACAGATGCTTCCAAGAAAGGTCTTGGGTGTGTATTAATGCAAAATGGTAGGGTAGTAGCTTATGCTTCTCGACAGTTAAGGCCACATGAAGGGAATTATCCTACTCACGACTTAGAACTGGCAGCAGTAGTGTTTGCTCTGAAGATTTGGAGGCATCACCTCTACGGTTCAAAGTTCGAGGTTTATAGTGACCACAAAAGTCTGAAGTACCTGTTCGACCAAAAGGAGCTCAACATGCGACAGAGGAGATGGATGGAGTTTATCAAGGACTACGACTTCGAATTGAAGTATCATCCAGGAAAGGCGAACGTTGTAGCAGATGCCTTAAGTAGAAAGACAATCCATGTAGCCCAGATGATGATCAGAGAACATAAATTGCTCGAGGAGATACCAAGTACATCTATTGATGTAATGTCAGGTTTGGTCGCTACCATGGAAGCATTAACTATTGAAAGCACAATTTGGGAAGAGATTAAATTCGCTCAGCTCGAAGATGAGTATCTATTAAACGTGAGGGAAGATATTGAAGAAGGAAAAGAATCGAAATTTGGGATCGATAGAGATGGGATATTAAGGTATAAAGGAAAAGTGTGCATACCTAATGATGGAGAAATAAAAAAGCTCATACTAGAGGAGGCACATCGGAGTAAATACACTATCCATCCCGGAGCAACCAAGATGTATCATGATCTCAAGCGGAGTTGGTGGTGGCGGGGCATGAAGAAAGATGTGACTGACTTTGTCACTTGTTGTTTGACTTGTCAGAAAGTTAAGATCGAACATCGGAAACCTCCTGGATTATTAAAGAATTTGGATATCCCAGAGTGGAAATGGGACAGCATCTCTATGGATTTCATCATGGGGCTTCCTCTAACAACATCCGGACATAATGCCATTTGGGTAATTGTCGATAGGTTAACTAAGTCAGCTCATTTTCTAGCAATTGCAGCAGAATACTCATTGGAGAGACTAGCAAAGATCTACATGAAGGAGATTGTCAGATTGCATGGGATACCGAATAGCATCGTATCTGATCGTGATCCACGATTCACTTCACGATTTTGGAAAGCATTGCAGAATGCTATGGGAACTCGGATGAGTTATAGTACCGCTTATCATCCTCAAACTGACGGGCAGACTGAGAGGACTATTCAAACTCTGGAAGACATGTTGCGGGCTTGTGCAATCGAACTAAAAGGAAGTTGGGACGATCATCTTCATCTTGCGGAGTTTGCATATAACAATAGTTATCACTCCAGCATTGAGATGGCACCTTATGAGGCTTTGTATGGAAGAAAATGTAGATCTCCTATTTGCTGGACGGAATTGAATGAGCGAATTTTAATAGGTCCAGAACTTGTGGACGAGACGACTCAAAAGATTAAGGTGATTCAACAGAAACTTCTCACTGCTCAGAGTCGACAGAAGAGTTATGCTGACAAGAGAAGACGACCGTTGGAGTTCATGGTGGGCGAACATGTATTCTTAAGAGTCACACCAATGACTGGCATTGGTAGAGCAATACGAGCAAAGAAGCTTTCACCTCGTTTTATGGGTCCTTATGAGATTTTGGAGAAAGTTGGACCGGTAGCTTACAGAATTGCTTTACCTCCACAGCTTGCGAACCTTCATGATGTCTTTCATGTATCGCAACTGAAGAAATACCAACCGGATCCTTCCCACATTATAGAAGTAGAAGAGGTAGAACTCAAGGATAACATGACGTATAAAGCCGAGCCGGAGCGGATTGTTGATGCAAGGGACAAGAAATTAAGAAACAAGACCATTAGACTTGTAAAGGTCGAGTGGAAAGGAATGGTTCCCGGAGATGCTACTTGGGAAACGGAGGAGAGCATGCGACAAACCTATCCTCATTTATTTAAATAGGTTAGAATTCTTATTATAGCGAAATTTTGAGGACAAAATTTTCTTTTAGGAGGGGAGAAATGTAACATCCTGAATTTTGAATATAATATCTTGAACATAAACCTATTTTGGGAAGACTAGTAGGCTCTATTTTTGGAAAGTGATAAATTTGAAATCAGTATTTTGTGGGCCCCGTGAATAGTATTTACTATTCACGTATACGTTTTTACTATTTACAAATACGTATTTAAAAATATATATATATATATATATATATGTTATTCGCAAATACGTATTTAATACTTGAAATTTGTGAAATATGAATAGTGTTCACTATTCACAAATACGTATTTACTATTTAAAAATACGGTATTTACTATTCCTAAATACGTATTTACTATTCATGCGGGACCCACGGCCAAAATAATTCTCTGCAAACTTTCCCGTGAGTGACAAACTTTCTTGTGACTTTGAAAAAAATGGCCGCGGGACCCACGTAATAGTAACTTACTATTTGAATAATAATATTATATTATTATTTACTATTCATGTGGGACCCACGAAAAATTATTTCCACAACCAGCCACGGGAAGAGTCACGGGAGGTTTGAAAATTTGTCACCGGGAAAATTACGTAGAACGACCCAGAGACGAAAATTACACTTAAGGACCCATTTTCCAACTATAAATAGACCTTCCATTTCATTTCATTCTTCACAACTTCTAAGAGCCATAGAGAGAGGTAGAGAGAGAGAGAGAGAGAGTAGAGATATTTGCTTGAGTTATAATAGCTGGTTGGTGATTCGGGTATTAGCAAGTAACAGGTAACTCTGAATATTCTTCCTTATACTTGTGAATTATGTATGATTATAAATTTGTTTGTTTACTATTTTGGCAAGAATATTTAGAAAATATTTATGGTTTTAAGATCTGGTGTGGGAACTTTGACTTGCAAATCTGTAGAGGTACTATTTATACGTACGTTACTATTCACATATACCGTATTTACTATTCATTTTACTATTCACGTATACCGTATTACTATTCACATATACTGTATTTACTATTCATTTTACTATTCACGTATACCGTATTTACTATTCATTTTTACTATTCACGTATACCGTATTTACTATTCATGTTACTATTCACGTATACCGTATTTACTATTCATGTTACTATTCCCATATACCGTATTTACTATTCATGTTACTATTCACGTATACCGTATTTACTACTCATTTTACTATTCATGTATATACCGTATTTTACTATTCACAGATACGCATAGTATTTTACTATTCACAGATACGCATAGTATTTTACTATTCACATATACGCATAGTATTTTACTATTCATAAATACGCATATCAATGTATATAATGGTATAATAATGCATTATTTTTTTTAGTAAATACATTCATCATGGCGGTTGTAATGTGATGGGTGGAGTAAGGAGGGAATTGAATGATAAGAATTGTTTATGCCACCACTCGGTGCACAGTGGATGTTACTTTTCAGGGCCTCATCTTCCATGTTTTCCTCTGGCCGGGATTTCATTGGAGATGTGGGACATGTGACACCTCCTTAGTTGTTATTTTAAAGGAGGGGAGCCATAGTCCAGATTTAAGCTCTATACCTTTGGCCGGGTGTATCTTAAGTTTTGGTGAGCTTGAAACCATTCAGTCAAATGAATGAGTTTCTATTGGACTATATGTTAGCCTATGGTTCCAGTCAGCGGTATACGGTTGGAAGGGGATATAAGGGAGGCTGCATACTGCATAGTGCATTTCTGAATTATTCAATAAAGAATGATGAGTATTTTGTAAAGGCATTTGATGTGAACAACGGTATATCTAAAAATATCTGAGTATATTAAATTCACATTATATTACCTTTTATTTTTGTCATATGTAATTTTGCTCGTATAAGGTAGAAATATTCAGTAGTTACTGAGACGTGGAATCTCATCCCATATTAACATTTTTCAGGTGATTATTCTAGTAGAGAGCAAGGGAAGGCACCTATGGAGTGAGCTCTGGAAGCTCTTTTAATCTCCAATAAATTATGATATGTTATTTTATTTGCCATGAACCTAAGACTTCCGTTTTGTATTAAACTCTGAAGTATTTTCTGGAATTTATTTTGATTATGTATTACGGGTTTTGTTCGAAATGGTAACATTGTAAAATGATTTGGATATTGTTGAACCCTTTTGAAGGTATTTTTATTATTTTGACCGAGTTTTTGGGTGATGAAAATGAGGTGTTACACTTAGAGATGGATTGGGAGGTAGGTTGGCGACATGTAGTTGTTGAAAGTGACTGTCAATTAGTCATTGCATTACTATCCAAACAAGGTAATGTAGCTCGTGAGTCCCATTTGGTGTCTCGGATACGAGCAATCACTCGCAGACAGTGGGTTATAAGTTACAGCCATGTTCTAAGGGAGGGTAATTAGTGTGCAGATTGGTTGGCCAATTTTGCTTTGACGCATGTGGAGTCTCCTGATGGAATCCATTTCTCTGATCCACCTACTGGTCTCTATTGTTTCTTTGCTGCTGACATGGCGGGAGTACAGTATGATAGGAGACGTCTGAGACGTTAACTTCTTAGTTTCTTTCCGTTGTTTTGTTTTTTCAGTTGATTATCTTTCCTTGTATCAAAAAAAAATGTTTATAATTTAATATTTCAATCTCATTTAGTTATGCACTTCCTTTTCTTTTGCCTTTTTTTTGTTTTTTGTTTTTTTGTTTACAGGGAACTAATCATCGTAGATCAATGGATATCAAGACAGAACCTTGTGTGAGTAAGACCAACGACATCTTCTTGGAGCAATCGACGCAACGCCTCAGGTGGCTCGCTTAGGGCGTGGTGTCCCAATCCCATCTTCAACGCGGCAGACGCAAGAAAGTCTGCGCACCTGTTACCTTCATGATATATGTGCTTCCATGTGACCCGCCAATCCTTCATCAAAAGCTAGTGGATTCTGCGAACCAAAGTCGAAGAAACAGAACTGCCTTCCTCTACATTGCATATTAGGTTGAGGGTCTCCAAATAATCCGTCTGAACCAAAACTTCTCGGAATCCACTAGTCCAAGACAGCTCGAGTCCATCTAAGATAGCCCATAATTCAGCCTGAAGAGGCGTGCACCTGCCTATGCCCCGACAGCAACCTGCTAACCACTGACCCTCAAAATTCCGGACAATACTCGCAGCTCCAGCGTTCCTCTCCTCAAGAGAAACCGTGCCATCACAATTCAAAGCAACTTCTTTTGCCAATTAGTTACATACCTACTTACATACCATCTTTAGGAAGTAAAATAAATAAATAAATAAATCAACCAATTGTATGATACTCCCTCTTCCCCTGAACATTGTGTGGTTAAAAAAATAAAAATAAAATCAGCTAAAAATAATAAAATATATATGAACTGTTATTTTTTTTTTATAGGGTATTGACACTATCATTTTTTGTCACTACCACTTTTTCACTGTTAAACTAGAATCTCAATAGGAGAGAGAAATGATAAAAGTATATAAGATTCTGATCTGACGGTAAAAAAATGTTAGTGACAAAAAATAGTAATGATAATATCCTATCCATTTTTAAATATGCCTTTGTTCATAGGTCCAGAGGGGGAAAAATGTCTAAAAGAAGATAACTAGAAAGTGTATATTAAAATGAGTAAAATTACGCTTAATGTTTAACTCAAAAAACTCCGTTGGTCGTTTTCATCTGGACCAACTATCAGGGGGAAAAAAAGGTTTAAAATGTTACTAGTAGTTAAATAAATAGATATATAAAATATGTGGGAAAAAAAAAAGGTTTTTATCTGGACCATATGCAAATATAAAAGAATGGTATAAAATCTGTTATTAATTAACGCCATTTTCTGTCAGATTATTACAAGATGATGGTTATGAATATGATACTGTTTACAACAGAATTAACACCCTAATTTGTACAATCTTAACTCTAAATTTAATTTAAACAAGAAAAAAGCAAAAATCGTACTCAGATCTGATCCAGTACAGCAAAATCAACTCAGATTTTCAAAGAATATCATGAAGTTTGATCGCTCAATCCATTCTCATGGCTTCCAAATCCATCCAACAACACCTTCAACAGCGCCACAGCCTTGTTCTTCCCCTTGGTGCTGCCATTCTCCGCCACGTCGGCGAGGCCGTCCATTGCCCTCTCCGCTTTCTCTCTCACATCCGCCGCCACCTTATCTCCTCCACACATCACCAGGTTCAACAACGCCGATACAGCATTCTCCTTAGTCCTCATGCTCGATTCCGTAACTGAATCCAATAGATCTACCAACACACAAATTCCTGATACCTTCCGAAATGCCTCTTCGCTCTCCTCGCAACCGGCGATTTGCGCAATCACCGCCGTAGAATCCTCTACGATCCCGATTCTTCCGTCCTTCACAACCAGAGTAAACAACGGCGCAACCGCACCGAGATGGATCATCGTGCTCCGATTAAGCGGATAAAGCGAGATCCCGAACAAGGCCTTGAGAGCGTCTTTGATCGACCTAGATGGCGAATTGAGGCACTTGATTATGTCCACAAGCGAGTACACGATGTCACGTTTGGATCCGATGATCGGCCGATACTCATCAACAACGAGGAGACTGTGTAAAGTGGCAGCGGACGATTGAACGGCGGTGGAAGAAGACGTAGATCTATGATTCGACAAAACGTGTGAAATCGCGTCAAGAACACCGCGCGTGGAGACTAGATCTTCTTTACAGGAAATCGAGATATTCAAAAGCGTCGCGGCGGCGTTCTCTTGAGAATCAGGTATAGACGTATAAAGTGTTTCAGCTAAGTAAGGAATCGCACCTGAATCAACAATCAGAGGACGAATTTCTGGGTCTTGCTTCGTCATAAGACGAAGCTGACAAAGAGCATCGACCCGAGTTTTCTCGGAAACAGAACTCAGTTTCCCGACAAGGGTACGAGCCGTCCGGCGTTTAGCCTCCGTAGAAGAATCAGAGAAACTCATTTCTGCGGCGAAAAGTCGATTGTGTGGAAAATGAGGATTTCAATTTACAGTAGGTTTGGTGTGAGAAGCGTGAGGGGATAAGGTTTGATTGAGTTGTGGGAGCAGTTGAAAGCGAAGGGAGAGAGCAGAGAAATAAGTGAGAGAGAAGAAACAGCGAAGAAGATGAAGAGGGATGACTGCTGAGGAATGGAGATGGAAAAGACGAAAAAGGGCTCGCCGTCTTCGGTGAAATACGAAAGACCAAAGAGAGGGACGTCACTATCAGGTTCCAAGAAGGTTAGAGCTTTTGACGATTACAGAGGGGTAAAGATAGGAATTGAGGAAGAAGACAATTTGCCCTCCAAAGATTCCTTTCACTCCGCTTTTCGTTTTTGTCCTTACAAAAATTTATAAAAGAATTTATTTAAAATTTCATTTGTTGTTGGCAAAAAAAACAAAAGAAAGGCTAAAACACCTTTTAATGTTATGAATATTAATGATGTAAAATGTTCTCACATCCTAGTCACTCATTTTCTATTCTGCTATTGCGTTGGGTCCTAATTATAAGTAAGACCGGTTTGATTTTTTTTTAAAAAAAGAAAATAAAGAAACTAAATAAGCTATTTATTCATATTTTATGTTTTGTATTCTTAGGTTATATATTAGTTTATTAGTTAATTAATTAATTTAGAGAAAAAAATAAAAATAAAAATACTCTAAAGTAATTTAATTAATTTCCTTAATTTCTTCAAAAAAAGTTAATTTGGTTTTATAATTAGGACCGGAGGGAATACTTTTAATAATTTCTTATCTTTATTCTACTTCATTCTCAAGCCAACAAGATTGCTCTCTAAGTTTCCTATTAATAATGGTTTTTTGTGTAATACTCGTTAAAACTAATAAATAGAGGTCTTGTACAAACATTGTAGCACACAAAAGTGAATGGGAATTACTCTCATATTTCTTTCTTGAATATCTCTCTTCTATTGTCTCTTGCTATTTTATCTGTGATTTATCTTTTTTTTTATAACACGTTATTAGCACGGTAATTCTAACAAAGGTATGTTTCTCTCAAAGATACCTTAACAATTTCCTCTACTTATGGAATTAAAGAAACTCTTTTACCAATTGTTTAAAACATCGAGTTCCATGGCTAAGATTTGATATTGTTATTGTTTTTATATCTTATTTTAATCTCCTTTACAAGTTCTTCTATATCATTGATATTATTATTTTAGTATGGCCAGAAGCCATATACGTCTGATTTCATATTCTGAAATTATATGTTTAGAAATCATATTGCTCTGATTTCCTATTATATGGTTAGACATTATATTCCTTTTATTCCTGTTTTGAGATTATGGGGTTAAGGTGCAAAAATGTACATATGTTTTACCCCCGAGGAGCGTTCAATACCAAGTGCTTTTTTTTAGATCCAACATTGACTATGTGGTTACCAAATGGGTGCAAAAGCCACACTTGACGTTAGTTGACCAGATGGTCAACGTAAAATTGGAAGGATTGAATAAAATTACTTACGTATATGCTAAGGTGGAGTGGAAAGAAGCCACGTGGAAGGACATTTGATGATTAGGATTAATATTAAATCATTATTTTAAAAAATAAAAATTCCCAACCCTAAATATACAATTATCATTAATTTTAGTCATGTTGATCATTCATTTACCATAACGGCTAACATTTCTCCTAGTATTCCAACTGGTAGTGGTGGGAGAAAGAAAAACTTATCAATCACATTATCGAAGAAATCAAAGCGTAAAAGCTTCATAGAACACATCAATAAACTTAGAAATCAAAATAAAAGGGACAAGTCAAAATGAATCTTCAATTGAAGAAGACGGAAAGGAATCAAGTCATAAGTGCAAATCCTTGTTCATCACAAGTGCAGTAGCAGCAGCTATGCAAGAAACCAATGGCCAAGAATAAGCTAATAAGTTTAAAATGCATGATTAAGAAACTGCTAAATTTGCACGTTGTAGTAGAAAATTCATACACTATGAAGAATATGGGAAAGGAGAATCAACCAATCGCTATTTTTACTGAACATTCTTAGATTTGACAGGCTCATGGCACTGCTCCATTATCTCTATCTTGCTTGGAGACACACCACCATTGAAGTAGCTCCCCAACCCAAACCACCTTTGCTAACACCAAAACTAGCGCCGATAGGGAATAGAAGACATGACTAACTGAGGGAAAAACTGTTAGTTCTCTATGTGTTTTGATGATGATTTGACAATTGCAAACCCAAAAATGAAGTTTTGTCTTGATAAGTTGAAAAACTTACTGTCAAGACAAAACTCGAGTTTTGACCTTGGCAGAGAATTGCTCGTTTTCATTGAACAAGAGCAAAACTCGAGTTTCCAAAAACTCGAGTTTCGAACCTTACAGAGAGCATTCAATTTTCATCTCAAGACAAAACTTGAGTTTCAGTTTGAAAACTCGAGTTTTGACTCTTACAGAGACTTATGACATTTTTCAACTAAAGACAAAACTCGAGTTTTGTTTTGGAAACTCGAGTTTTGGCCATACAGAGAGTCTTTGATTTTTGAATCCAGTTTTGCGCTAAGACTTCATCTTTTCAACTACTTCTGAGATTTTCCAAGTTTTCTCTAAGTTAAGAGAAAACTCGAGTTTTGATTTCAAAACTCGAGTTTTGACTTAACAGAGAATTTTCACATTTTCACCCAGTTTTGAAAACTCGAGTTTCAAAAAGAAAACTCAAGTTTCCAACTTGAGTAGATTTTCAAAGTTTTCATCGTTGGATGAAAACTCGAGTTTTTAGATTGAAAACTCGAGTTTTGACCCAACCCGAGAACACTGCCAGTTTTCAAAGTTTTCATAACAATATGAAAACTCGAGTTTTGAAAATTTTCATAACAATATGAAAACTCAAGTTTTGTTTTGATTTCAAAACTCGAGTTTTGGTCAGGCAGAGAGCAAAGCATTTTCACGATAATTTGAAAACTCAAGTTTCAGTCTTGAAACTCAAGTTTTGGCCTGACTTGAATTTCTTAATGTTTTCACAATTAAGTGAAAACTCGAGTTTTGGCCAAACAGAGAGCTATGATGTTTTTCAACGTTTTGAAAACTCACATTTTGAAAGAAAACTCAAGTTTTGATGTTTTGGACTGAATCTTTTATACTTCATTAAAAAGTCCAAAACTTGAGTTTTGGTTTGAAAACTCGAGTTTTGAGATTTGCTCAAACTATGGTCCAAAAGCTCAAAACTCAACTTGGCTCTCTGGAAAGTGTAAACTCCAGTTTCAGATTTTGAAACTCAAGTTTAGCCTTAAATGCACAGTTGAAAACTCGAGTTTCCATGAACAAACTCGTTTCCATCGCTGATCTGCAGATTTGAATTTAACGATTTTGGAATGCTTTGTTGTTTGATCTCAATACTTTCCAGCATTAATTCTCTATATTCTCTGCTATGTTTAACCACTTTATTTGTGAGTTTTAGGCAGATTAACAAAAGTTTATTGAAGATCTCAGTAAAAGCAAAAAGCATGTCAGCACAATAAATGCTATCCAGAAAAATTGCTTTCTTTCAGCTAAACCATCTGTGCACGATTGCAAAGCATTAAAGAATGTTTTCTACAATAAGCAACCTCTTCTCCAACGGATTAATCCACAGAGAGTCAACTCTGAGTCATTGTCCAACTGGATTAAGTGGAGAATAGAGAGAGAAGAAGACCAAAGTTGCAGCAGAACACTTCCAACAGTTTAATCCAATTTGCAACGGTCATTTAATGCCTTCTGTGTATAAATAGAGTGGCATTCAAGTCTTCTCAACAACTACAACAACTAAGAGCGAATTGCATTCAAGTCTTCATTTATTTCTACTCAGTTTTCACTTGTATAGTATCTTTTGATACAAGAGCTTCAGTGTTCATTTATATCTGCTCTTTAAGAGAGTTTATTTCTGATTATCATTTATTGTAAGGAATCACAAGTCAAGGGGACTTGGTGATTTGGGAATCATTGATTACAACTTGTAAGGGGGAGTGAGTTCTAGAGAGAGAATCACTTCTTGAGTGCAGAGTGTGTAATCTTTGATATAGTGGAAATCCCAGAGAGTCTGGGGACTGGACGTAGGTCAAGTGGTTAAGACCGAACCAGAATAAGTCTTTTGTGTTCAGCTCTTCTTCTCCTTGCTCTGTTTACCTCTGTTTTCATTACCACAAAATAGAGTTTGTGCTTTAAATTTTCAAAATACCCAATTCACCCCCTCTTGGGTATTTGGCTCCACTTTCAAAAACAAATCTAAGCTTTTAGGTCCAAGCGTCGAAGAAACCAAGAATAGGGGGAAGCCTAGAGCTGTGCAAATCTGACACGATCCTTGCGTATAAGAAGCCAAGAGATGAGGTAAAAATAAATCAAGCACAACCCTAGGCCGTGGATCTAAGATAAGGAAAGCCACGAGTTGCGCCAGACGAAGAGTGAGGGAGAGAGAGGCCAAGAAGGAGAAGAAGATATGAGATTTGAGAGGAAAACGAGGACACAAAAGGAGAAAGGGAGAGGCATCAAGAAAGAGGGAAGGATTTGGATGTCGTTGCCACTTCACAGGCTAAGGAAGGAAGTGGGGAAGAGACGAGCAACACCGGGGAATGCAACGGCGGATGATAGCTAGGAAAGAGGTCAGAGATAAGGAGGACTGGAGCCATATACTTTTTTCTATCTTACAATAATGCCAGAAGCCATATTCATTTGATTTTTTAATATATGGCCAAAAGTCATATACTTTTTCGTCTTTTATGTTTTTGAATGGCTAAAAACCATATAATTTTTATTTATCCTGAAGATAAAATGCCAAAAGTCATATAATTCTAATTTCTCATCATTGGCCTGAAGCCATTAGAATAAAGACCTGAAGCTGTAAAGGTTTTAATTTTGTTGTAATACTTTATTTTATGAATTATTTCTTGTCTTTATGAATTTCATGTTACTATCGTTAGTGTTTTTATATCTCATATTTTAATAATTCCTATTTATTTCTTTGATAAGCCTGAACCATGTCAAACCTGGCAAAACTTGAATTTGTGGCTCTTGACATTATCAGAAAGAACTATTTTTCTTGGATGTTGGATGCGAAAATCCATATAAATGCCCATGGTCTAGAAGAAATAACTAAAGAAGGGAATCAGGCATCTAGTCAAGATAAAGCTAAATTGATGATTTTTCAAAGCCACCATTTACATCATGGTTTAAAAATTGAATATTTGACCATAAAATACCCACTCGTTCTTTGAAACAATTTAAAAGAAAGATATGACCACCAGAAGATAGTCATCATGCCAAAAGCTTGTTGTGATCGAATACATTTGTGTTTGCAAGATTTTAAATCTGAGCGAGTGTAACTTAGACATGTTTAAGATTACTTCTCAATTAAAATTATGTGGAGAGAATGTTACTAATGAGCGAGTTTAACTCATTCATGTCTTTTTTTTTTTGATACATCATGGTAGGGGAGGGGACAGGGTTTGAACCTTGGACATGGGGGAAGGAGGCCAGTTAATATTGGCTCCCATGCCACTGCGCTACTAAGGCATTGGCAACTCATTCATGTCTATTTGAAATGCTATGTTTTAGTGTGTTTAAATTAAGTTGCTTCTATCATATGTATTTCTTTTAATTATATTTTATTTATGTTCATGTCTCTTTTAATGAAAAATGAATCTTATTGACATCAATCCTAAAGATTTATGTCTCATTGATAGCGCAACAGCCCACACTATACTCAAAAATGATAAATATATTTCTTCATTGGTAATGCAAGAAGTCAACATTCAGACTATATCTAGTGGTGTAATTTTGATTGAAGACTCCAGAAGAGTTAGTATTTTGTTACCGGAAGGAATAAAATTATGTATTGATCATGCATTTTATTCTACCAAGTCTAAAAGAAATTTATTGAGTTTCAAAGATATCTACCAAAACAAATATCATATAGAAACAACAACTAATTAAAAATAATCAAGAATGTCTTGCCATCACAAATATAGTTTTTCTTAGAAAATGCTTATTAGAATGTTTTCCTTCTTTTTCTTTTGGCTTGTGTTATATATTTATAAGCACAAATAAAACACATGCTATTGAAAATAAGAAGTTTACTAATAAATTTTTTGTTTGGCATGACCAGTTAGGCCATCCCGGGTCATTCATGGTATGACAAATAATTGAGAATTCATGTGGACATATGCTGAAGTGTAAACAAATACCACAATTCCATGGTTTTCATGTGCTGCATGTTCCAAGGGAAAAGTTAATTATTTGTGGGCCAATACATCCACCATGCAGACCATTTAAGTACTACATGGTTTTAATTGATGCATCTGTTGGGATCCGGACAACGCAGCGGATTAAAATTTTCTACGAATCCCATCCCGAGGATCACTCAGGTGCGTTTAAATCAAGGCTAAGATCGAATATTACCTTTTTCAGAATTCGTTCGCGTCTCGTTCTCCTTGAACTGGTGGGCTACCTCCTCGATCAACAGAAGACGACTCGTAGAATCGGTTTCCTCCACCGGTATCCACACGAACAATTCCCAAACACGATGGCAGCGTGCTAGCGCCTTTAGAATTTTGCGTCTCTTTCAATTCTAGGGTTTCTCGCGGCTTTCTGAAAAATACGCTCGACTAAAAGTCCTGTAGGTTTTCACGACCCGATCGGCGTATTTAATGCAAAATTAATCGTCATTAATTTTGAAATTCAAATTTTAGATTTGGATTAAAATATATTAATTTAAATCTATCCGATAGATCTAAACTAATAATATTTATTTAATCCGTATTAAAAGTCAAATCTGAAATTCAAATTTTGAATATAAATTAAAAAAAAATATTAATTAAATCTATCTGATAGATTTAATCTAATCTATTTATTTAATCCAAATTTAAAAGCCATCTGATTTAATTTATCTCTATAAATTAAATCCGAGAAATGATATCTATGTATTTAATTAAATCTGAGATACAATATCTCAATTTAAATTAAATAGATGATGATATCTATAATCGAAAATTAAATGAGATACAATATCTTTATTTGTTTTAAATATTTAATTTACCAAATAAATTAAATATAAAACAAATATTATATAATAATATTATAATCTCCATTAAATAATATTATTATATTATTTTTGAATTTAATATATGTATATATATATATACATATATATATACCCCAGATTAAATTCAACATTCATTAAATCTCAGATTAATTTGAGATTCAATGAATTTGGACATTTTTACTTGTGTTGGGTTATTCTTGTGTGCGACCTTGCAGGCCCATATGAAATTGGCAGTGGGCCAATACTGTACCAGCCCACAAGTCGCAAGCGGCCTCTAGCAAGACATTGTGACTACCCAATTCACATGGGGATCTATGACATAATACAACCTATTGTACAACCATGTCACGTCCCTTTTGTCACGTGATAATTTGGTCAAGGATGAGACATGGATAATGTTAACTTCCTGTTCTTGACCATTATTTTCTCGATTCTCGAGTAGTCTAATAAATGAAATGGAAACTCTTTTCCATCACAGTATGGCCATACATTTCTTAGACTCACTCATCGAGGGGCCCAGTATTATCTCTCTACAAATGTGAGGGACAAATTCCGTCTTGACCATTCACATTCCTCCACATGAAAATCACTGATCCCGATCCTAGCCTTTATCATCACCCGGTCAAAGGTGACTTTTGACTAGGTCAAAGGTCAGTGACTCATCATGTAGGAATCCATGATAATCTCAAGTCATAGGGCGGTGTGACGCGGTTATACATGAGATAAGCTTATGACTTAATCCATGCAACTTTCTCATAGTGGGTCAGTCCAGCCCCTTGTACTCTTACAAGTGCCCATAACTTTGATTCGTATCTCCATACCTCATCAAAGTCATACTGGTCTTAACTCATCTTCGCTCCCGCGTAGATGACCGACCAGGGACATTTAGGATAATCTATAAGATATATCCAGGGATGCAGTTATCAATACAAACATGCGAACGTAAATGATAACTTAAAGAGAATTCCTTAAATAGCATAAATATCTAAGGTACAATGACTTGCCCCTAAGGCATAATTTCCAACAGCATCAACTAAATGGTCATATGTTTGCTCATTATCTTCTCGTAACCTAGAGTTTGTGAGATTATTCGCTCAATTAATTAGACTAAGAGCACAGTACCCTGATTATTCTATCAAGAAAATACATCTTGATAATGCTAGTTAATTTACATTACACAAAGTCCTTCATTGATTTATAAGATAATTGATGTGTTATGTTGATGATATCAACATCAATGGAACTCCTAAAGAGCATCAAAAGACATTTAATTATTTGAAGAAAGAATTTGAAATGAAGGACTTCAAAAGAACAAAATTCTGTCTTGGATTACAGATCAAGTATCTCAAGAATGAGATCTTTGTATATCAAGAAACTTATACAATGAAAGTCTTAGAGCGATTTCACATGAATAAGTCACATCCATTATGTACTCCAATGATTTTAAGGTCTTTGCAAGCGGATAAAGACCTATTCTAACCTCGATTAATTAGAGAAAAAGGTGATGAAGAACTACTTGGTCTGGAAGTACCATATCTTTATGCTATTGGAGGACTAACATATCTTGCTAATCAGACACGTCCTAATATATCATTTGCTGTTTGAAAGACCTGGCTATCACCCAAGAGGGCGGTGAATTAGGTGTCTGATTAAAAACTTTATACTTTTAAAATCTTTTGCATTTTCTAAATCAACAGTTAGATTATTCAAATAAACATATTCTAGAAATATAAGAGATAAGGGAAGAGAATATGCAAACTGTGATTTATACTGGTTCGGCCCAATCCTTGACCTACATCCTGTCCCCAAGCTTCACTTGAGATTTTCAATCCACTATCTTCTTTCAACTTGATTACACGTTCTGTACTTAAAGTAATCCTCTCACTAGGATTCACTTCCCCTTACAAACTGTAATCAATACACCCACTTGATTACACATTCTGTACTCGAAGTAATCCTCTCACTAGGATTCACTCCCCTTACAAGCTGTAATCAATACAATGGGTTTCCCACTCAAGATCACCCAATCTTGAGTAACTCTCAAATAGAATGATAAGATGATTACAATAAATCTTCTCTCTTAGAAGTGAATGAATAAACATTGAAGTACAATACAGATCATTTCACTCTCTATGATAAGCTATGTAAACATTGAAAACAAAGAGTAAATAATATGAAGATCAGAGTATGAGCATTTTGAAGATGTAGGCTTGTGTCTTACTCCTTCTATCTTGAATCTGTCTTCTTTTATAGGTAGTTGCAATTTATGACTGTTGAGAAGATTTAATGACTGTTGGATAAAGAAATATAGCCGTTAGAACTTCGTTTTCTGAACCAGCTATGACATCAGCATTTACTTTACCCTTGATCTTCAGTTTAACAACCTTTGATCATCTGAAACATATACACCAATGATATAAATAATGTTAAGAAGTATTATAAGTCATTTGGGTAATCATTTGAATGTTTCTGATGGAAAACGAGATTTTTGACATAGTTATTTTTTGAAGCAGAGATGCAAACTCGAGTTTTCATTTGTAAATTCGAGTTTAGAAGTTGTTGCTTTACTCCAGATTGCTCTCTGTCTGATCAAAACTCGAGTTTTGGTCTCACAAACTCGAGTTTGGAAGATGCTCTGACGTTTGCTACTCTCTATTTGATAGAAACTCAAGTTTCCAATTAAATGACTCAAGTTTGGTTTTCTCCTAAAATGACATTTGCTCTCTGACTTGGTCTGGCTCAAGTTTGAACTCTGTTGAGTGTTTTTGCAACTTCTTGAATTGACTTTCAACTTTCAAAGACCATATCTCCTTGGCCTGAAATCCGTTTTGGCCCATTCAAATCTTGACAGAAAGCCCTTTGAGTCTACTTTCATATGCCACTAATTTCAGCTCAATCCGATTTGTAGTTTGTGAGTTACATTCAAAACAATGAAGTTTGGTATGCTATGTGGCGTGAATTTCACTGTCAACTTCCACAATTCATAGCTCATTGATCTTAATTCTTTTGGGCTTGAATTTTATATCAAAATGATGCATTAGAAGTCTATTTTCATATACCACTGGTTTCACCTCAACCGGATCTCTGGTTTGGGAGATATCATCAAATTACCAGACCTCGCTCAAGCTGAATGTGAAGTAGAGTAGAACAGAGTTTCTGATCAGCGCTGTAAACTCGAGTTTGGACTTGGAAACTCGAGTTTTCCTAGTCCAAAGACGCCTGAGGTGCTGAAGACACTACTAACTCGAGTTAGTTAGTGACAAACTTGAGTTTAGAGTCCTAAACTCAAGTTTGGGGTTCTTAACTCGAGTTTTCTTGTACCAAAGGAGCAAATCATTGTAGCGAAGTAAAAAACTCGAGTTTTGAGTTGTGAACTCGAGTTTTCTCATCCTGAAGTTGATTTTTGCTGAATTTAACTCTGAATTGAACCATTCCAACTTACATATGATCTTGGATACTTCTAGTATCGATCTAGAAACTTGAATAATGATATCTTCATTCTATTCAACAAGTTATTCCTTCTTTAATCTCCCATCTTGATCATTCTTCATAATCCAACTATTTCTTTCTTTTCTTCTCTTGATCATTCTCTGTCATTCAACTTGGACTCATCATTCTCAACAAGTTCTACCTTCTTCAAAATCTTCTCTTCTTTTGGATTATCCCATAAAATCCTTTGATAAGTTCTTGCTTCATTGACATTATGATATTCTCATTATATTGTGCACAATAACTTCTTTCTTCAATCTACCTTCTTGATCATTCTTCAATATTGAACTTCACATCTACATTAAATATAAGACTTAGTCAAAGTAGAAGATAAATGTAGTATGCAAACTTTTTGCTCTTAATAATGACATCTATATAAGACATAAGACATCATCAAAACTAATCATATCCAACACTTTTAATTTATTAGTAAGATATAGTTCTTCACTAACACAAAGGCATTGGAATAGAGTAAAACACATTCTTTGTTACGTCAAAGGCACTATGGACAATGGGTTATACTACTTAAATGTATCCAAGCATGAACTGGTTGGTATGTAGATGTTGGAATTTTGCCTAATCCACATGATAATAAATTACAAACAGGCTATTTGTTTACATGTGGAGATACAATTATTTCATGGTGATATATGAAATAGACTATATCAGCCACATCATCTAACCATGCATAATTCTAGAAATACATGAAGCAAGTCGAGAATATGTATGGTTGAGGTCAATGATACATTACATATGAACAATTTGTGGTTTATCTTTAGGCAAAATGGTCCCAATAGTTCTATATGAGGATAATGCTGTATGTATTGTCCAACTTAAAATAGGATATATGAAGGGTGACAAAATAAAGCATATTTCACAAAAATTCTTCTTCACTCATGACCTTCAAAGGATGGTAAAATAGATATCCAACAAATCCGTTCAAGTGAAAATCTAGCAGATTTATTGACCAAGTCACTTCTAGGTACAATCTTTAAAAAGCTTGTCCATGACATCAGTCTTTGGAGACTCAAAGATCTTAACTAATGTTGTTAAGAGGTGAAGTCGATACATGCGGTACTTTTTTTTTTCCTTATATAGGTTTTGTTCCACTGAATTTTCCTTTAAAAAATTTTAATAAAGCAACACTATACAAGCCTGTTTGGGTTAGCGGTGGATTATCTTCTATATGACTTTTGCAGAAACCTAATAGGCAAAAAGTCAGGTTATAAATGTGATTTGTGTTTGGATTTCCTGTTTGGCTTTTGTAGAATGGCTTTTTTCTAGACTAATGAGTGTTTCAATTATTATTTCAAAAGTCAGATGAGATAGAAAATGACTGAAAAGAGCATGAATCATATTGAATACTACATATACAACATATGATATGATTAAGTAACTTATTTAGATTCATGAATCCCTCTTAAAAAATTCAACTATATTTTATATTTAGGATCGAAGGAAGTACTACATATAATTTAAATTTGAAAAAAAAAACTTAAATTATTATTAAAAAAAGTTGGTATTTGATTCTACCACGAACGTGATTTATTTGATCCAATTTTGGCTGATGTACATGGCACATGTTTTGCCACGTCGTCATCATTCTATTTTTCCAAAATCTTCTCCTCAACACCTTCAATTATCATCATTTTATTTTCCTAGACTTCCCCTATTCCGCGACTTCAACACCTTCTTCATCATTTTATTTCATTTCCAAAGTCTTCCTATAAAAGGCTTCAGTCTACGAAGCTCAATCCTGCCACTTGCCCCATCTCACTCTTGTCACTCGCTAGCCCCTCGCCGGGATTGTCGCTTCTTTTTGGCCTTGCCTTGACTTAGTTTGAACCCACTTTTGTGCTCCAGCTTGTTCATCATCTTTGGTGAGGTTCATCTCTTTCACTCTTAGCTTCATCTTTGTTACATGTTGATTGTTCTTATAAGTCTGTTCTATTATTTTGGAGGGGAGAAAGCAATATGAATTCCATCTGATATGTGATAAGCAATATGAATTCCATCTGATATGTGATTTTACACAACACTGCACTACAACAGCGACTTACTCTGACGACGATTCTGTAGAACTCCCCAATTCCTCGTCTTACGACCACCACCAAGCTTGTCATCCCCAACACTTCACTTCCTCTGTTCAAAGGAATCTTTGCCGATGACTTCCTTGCCTTTGATCGTCATTTCTAGCTAGAATGCAAAACGACAAATCACCATCGATCTTGCTGCTCTCTCTTTCCCAACCTGTAATTCATCGAATAAAATTATAATGATTGAAACCCATCTCTCTCCTCAATGCCACTACACCTAAAATATCCAATTTCTAGCTTTTGTTCGCCTTTTGTACAAAAGCCCATTGGTCCTATCTTGAACCCAAACACTCCAAAACACACCGTAGCTGCCTACCAGGCTTTTTCTTTCTGTGTTTTCTTACCTTTCAATGCTGCCAGCTTCGTGAAGGCAAATAGGCTCATACTCTTTTCTTTGGCTAGGTTTATGAATAATGAGTTGAAAGTAATAAAATGTAGTAATGAACTAGCTTTATATTAGCTAGAATGATTTTGTTTTAAATGAAATGAATTTTTCACTTTCAACAATTTTGGGCTGAATTCTTCCTCTTCTATTTTTTTTTTAATGAAGAAATTTTCTTTAAACTCTAGCAGCTAGTTAATTAACCACCTTTAAAATGAACCAAAGGCCACTATTTTTAGACATAAGAAAAAAGCGACGAAAGACATCCAAAAAGATAGTAAAAATATCAAACCTGCTCTTGCCTTTGGTTAATACTTTTTAAGGGATAAGGGTCTTATTTATCATATAAATTTTTGCTTAGGAGTATTGGGTGGAAGGATTATTTATTTATTTATTAAAATTGTCACAGAAGTTCACAAAACGTGGTAATTTTGCCCCTCCGTTAATTTTGACCGTTAAGTTTAACTGAGTGCACACGTGGCATGCCACCTCATCAATCAAACAAGAGTTAAATATCATTTTTGTGCTGGAAGTTTTCGCTGAGGAGAAGTTTTGCCCTGGAAGTTTACAAAACGTAGCAATTTTGCTCTTCTGTCCCCAATATTAAATTTGACTATTAAATCAGTCAAAGAACACATATGTCATACCTTGAAAAGGTCGAACTTAGAGTCAGAGAAGGAAATCCTTGAGACGTTGAGCTCAATGCGGCCGGAATTTGTAAAGCCGAATTGGTCAAAGGCATTGAAAGATTTATCACAAAACCCAGAGGAAGCATCACTTATGATCTAAGTAAATGAAACGCAAAACAAGAAATGAATTGTCCCAAAAATTGGTTCAGTAAGACAAATCAATAGTAATAGTATTTACCTTTGTATAGACTAATCTAGCCCACCCACCCTGTCCCACAAGATAAATCTCCAGCGATTTTATATGATGCTTATTGAACCAATTTTTGTGACAATTCATTATTGATTTGTCTAGATCAAACCAATTTTTGGGGCAAATCAATAATGAATTGTCCCAAAATCGGTTTAGTAAGCATCACTTAAAATTGTTGGAATTTATAGGATTTTATGTGATGCTTATTGAACCAATTTTTGTGACAATTCATTATTGATTTGTCTAGATCAAACCAATTTTTGGGGCAAATCAATAATGAATTGTCCCAAAATCGGTTTAGTAAGCATCACTTAAAATTGCTGGAATTTTTAGTAGTAGTATAGATTTACCTTGTGGGACAGGGTGGGTGGCCTAAATCAATCTATACAAAGGTAAAATACTATCATTATTGGGGAAAAACACCAATATAGCAATTTTTACCAAAAAATGTACCCAATTAAAGCAATTTTGAAAAGAATTACCAAACTAAAGTTGTTTTTGGGCAGTGGTGTCAGCAGGTACGACGCCACTATCAGTGGCTTCACACCAGGTTGGTTTATATAATCAAGTGAATTAATTATTATATATCAAATTATTATTCTCACAAATGAATAATCAGGTGGTTATGGGCACGTGGATCTTCCATTTAACTAATAAAAATTTAAAATAACACAATACATTATTAAGTCACTAATTAATTATTCTCTAACTAATTAGTGAATTAATTATTTGACTAATTATTATTCTCCATTTAAGCTTATTTTATCTATCTTAGGGTACTCTATAAATAATAATATACAACATATTTCACAAAATATTTTTATTAATTCACTAATTATTATTCTTACAAATTTCTTTAATTAAATTTAGCTAATAATATTTTAAAATTTATATATCAAATTATTAATGTAAAAAATATTAAATAATTAGTCATCTATCTTAACGTTTATAAGAAACTCACTAATTAATTAAGTTACTAATTAGTCTTGTATCCTCAGGTTTATAATAAATTTTAAATATTTTAATTTCCTTAATTATTAATTAAAATTATTATTTATTCTTTTTACGGTTTATAATTAATTAGAATTATTATTTAGAATTTTAAATATAATTATAATTATAATTTTTTTTTAAATAATGGACGCCACTCATTCAATTGAATGAAGGGTTAAGGTGTAAATTTGCCAACCAACTATTACCCGAGGAGTGTTTGGCACAAATAACAATTGAGAGGACCAAAATTGTCAATCAACAATTAAAAAGTGAAAAAAAAGTCAAATAACTATTAAAAAAAAACAACTACCACAATTAACTATTAAAATATGAGGCACTGGCGTAAGGCGGTGGCGGTGGCGGTGGCGGTGGCGGAGACACTGGAGAAAAAAGCGGTTAAGCCTTATTGTTAGATAAGGCAAACACCAACAGAGATTGGACCCATGGGAGTAGGCATCGTGGCAGCGGCGATTGCTGCTTGTGGCATCGGAGGGATGGAACTAGGGTGCAAGGTGCGTGCCGGTCGAAAGCTGTGGACTACTGGATGAGTTCAAGAGGGTGAGTGGAACACCCAGCAACAATGGAAACTTTGGAGGTGCCAACGTCGTCGACACTGTGACGGTCCATGGAAGACGGAGACACCAAGACAGTGATGGGGTAATAGTTCGTTGGTGAATCTGTACCAAATTGTGTGTTTTTTTTTTCACTTTTTAATTGTTGATTGGCAATTTTGGTCCTCTCAATTGTTATTTATGCCAGATGCTCCTCGGGTAATAGTTGGTTGGCAAATCTGCACCTTAACCCTTGAATGAATTGACCCTACTTTGTGGTGTCAGACTCTAAGACGCCACTAGTGGCATCACCTGGTGTGACGCCACTACCCAGTGGCGTTAGACATACTGACGCCATTGATAGTGGCGTCATATCCGCTGATGTCACTGCCCAAAAACAACCTTAGTTCGATGATTCTTTTCAAAATTGCTTTAATTGGGTACGTTTTTTTTTGTAAAAGTTGTTATATTGGTGCTTTTCCCATCATTATTGATTTGTCTTACTGAATCAATTTTTGGGACAATTCATTTCTCATATTGCGTTTTATTTGCTTAGATCATAAGTGATGCTTCCTCTGGGTTTTGCAATAGACCTTTCAGTCCCTTTGACCAGTTTGGTTTCACAAATTCTAGCCGCCTTGAGCTCAATGTCTCAAGGATCTCCCTCTTTGACTCTAGGTTCGATCTTTTCAAGACATGATATGTGTGTTCTTTAATTGATTTAATAGTTAAATTTAGTATTGGCGGATAGAAAGGCAAAATTACTACATTTTGTAAACTTCTTGGACAAAATTGCTCCTCAGCGAAAACTTCTGGAGGCAAAAATGGTACTTAATTCTTATTTGATTGATGAGGTGGCATGCTACGTGTGATGAGGAAGCATTCCATATGTGTACCCAATTAAATTTAACAGTTAAAATTAACGTAGGGGCAAAATTGCTACGTTTTGTGAACTTATGTGACAATTTTGATCTAAAAAAAACTTCCATCCACCTAATGCTCCTGAGCAAAAACTTCCGTGACAATTAAGACCATTATCCCTACTTTTTAATTTCTTTTTTGCTATCTAGTCGAATACTTTTTTAAGGTTCAATTTAACCATGTTTTCTGGTAATATAGATTATATTGAGTTTAATTCCAAACATATGTTTATGACTTATAAATAATAATAACATTTATGATAAAATTTGGATCTCTATGAAGATAATGATTTTTCTGTTTATTTTTTATGGGAATAGTTTTTTTAAAAGTCTAACTAATATTTGCACTTAATTTGATTTAGAATTAATTTGTTGAGTTAATTTTATTAAATTATTCTAATAAAAAAAATAATTCAATCATTCTTTTATAAAAGATATTCTTTAATAAAATTATACGTTTTATAATTAGGCCTCCTAATGTATATCGTTCTTGCCTGACCCAGCTTTTGGGTTGTTCTTGTTCTGATCCAGCTGTCAAAACATTTGCTTACAAGTTTGACTATAATTCAATCTCAATTCTGTAATTGTTCATTTTAAGATTATGAGGACAGTGGTTAATTAGGAAGCACATCATTTTTTTTAATTATCTCTCATCCGATGAGAGTTGATTGGGAACAGGAGAAAAAAGTTAAAGTAGTATTATGATTTTTCAAATTGATTGATGAACGAATATGATTTAGAAATGATGAGAGATTACCAAGCGCTCAGGTAGTGCAGTGGTATGACGCTAGTCTATCCAGCCTTTGTATCAGGGTTGACCCTGCCCAGGACCATTAGGTCCCCAATTCCAAAAAGAAATGATGAGAGATTGTGGGAAAATGATGATGAGAAAAACCCAACCCAATTAATTAAGCATACATGATCAATAAATTTGAATAGTGTTAAAAATTAAAAACAATTATTTGTTAAAAAGGGTTTTTATGTTCTAATAAATCAATAAGAAATGTTATGCCCAAAAAAAAATCAATAAGAAATGGTTTACATATGTCTAAAATTCAAATTTACTTTTATTATATATATATATATATATATATATAAAGATGTTAGGGTTAAATATCAAATTTGCCATGGAAGTTTCCCAAATGGAGCGTTTAGCACCCGGAAGTTTTTCGGGTACCAAATTTGCCCCGGAGGTATTGAAAAGGTATCAAATTTACCCAAAAGTGACGGAAGTCCACGTAGATGCCACGTCATCACACGTGGCATGCCACCTCATCAATCAAAAGTATCATTTTTGCCCTGGAAGTTTTCATTAAGGAGCAATTTTGCCCCGGAAGTTTTCATTGAGGAGCAATTTTGCCCCGGAAGTTTACAAAAGTAGCAATTTTGCCCTTCTTTTAAATTTGACTATTAAATCAGTCAAAGACCACACATGTCATGCCTTGAAAAGGTGGAACTTAGAGTTAGAGAAGGAGATCCTTGAGATGTTGAGTTCAAGGCAGTCAGAATTTGTGAAGCCGAACTGGTCATAGGGACTAGAGCCGGGAAATCGGACTGAACCAGTTTAAGCCCTGGCCCTACAGGGCTCGGGCTTGAAAAATAAGCCAGAAATTTGAAGTTGGACCTGCAAGGCCGACCTTGGAGGGCCTCGGGCTTAATTAGGCTGGCCCTGCAGGGCTCGCCCTTGAAAAATAAGCCAAAAATTTGAAGTTGGACTTGCAGGGTCGGCCCTGGAGGGCCTCGGGCTTAATCAAGCTGGCCCTGCAAGGCTCGGCCTTGAAAAATAAGCCAGAAATTTGAAGTTGGACCTGCAGGGTCGGCCCTGGAGGGCCTCGAGCTTAATTAGGCTGGCCCTGCAATTTGTATAGGCTGATCATTTACTTAGATCATAAGTGATGCTTCCTGTGACCAGTTCGGCTTCACAAATTCTGATTACCTTGAGCTCAATATCTCAAGGATCTCCTTCTCTTACTCCAAGTTCGACTTTTTTAAGGCATGACATGTGTGGTCTTTGATTGATTTAATAGTAAAATTTAATATTGGAAGAAAGAAGGGCAAAATTGCTACTTTTGTAAACTTCCGAGGCAGAATTGCTCCTCAATGAAAACTTCCGGGGCAAAATTGCTCCTCAATGAAAACTTCCAGGGCAAAAATGATACTTAACTTTTATTGGTAGATGAGGTGGCATGCCACGTGTGATGAGGTGGCATGCCACGTGGACAGTTAGTCAAACTTAACGGTCAAATTAACGGATGGGAAAATTTGCTACCTTTTTCATACTTCCGGGGCAAATTTGGTACCCAAAAAACTTCCAGGTGTTGGGCGCTCCATTTGGGAAACTTTCGTGGCAAAAATGGCCTTTAAACCAAGATGTTATACATTTTCTCTCACATGTTTCTTTAATTTAATACAGGTAAAATAGAAAACAATTATTAATAACTCTCAATGTGAATTTCTATTTAGGATTACTTTTTTCCTAATTAGATTTATAATAAAAACCAGAATGGTGATTTAAATTTGTCAACCGTAACTCAATAGGGAAGGACACTCATGATCATCATTCGTATGATATTACTTGATGATGATGATGATGATGATGATGATTATTATTATTATTATTATTTTGAGTGGACCTGAGATTGTATTTGAATTTATCATTGGCCACCTTCTGAAATTTTTTAATATAGTTCTTCTGATACGCAAATGATTTGAGCGGTATGTAATTCTTCTGATTATATTAACAAGTACTTGCATTTTTCAATTAATAAAATATTGCTTTTATAATATAATATGATTCATGAAACTCATCCTCAGTGTATTATTAAACAATATCTTGATTTATTGATTTATGAAGTGGATAAAGGATCTGATTTCGATCATAGTGATTTAAAATGAATTATTTAAGTTAGATTTGTATAGTCTAAATTAAAGATTTAAAATTTTAAACCTATATCCATTTTTAATTAAAATTATTATTTAAGCACCGAAATAACATTAAATCAGACCCACCAAATTTTAGTATGAACGGAATCATTAGTCATGGTATCCATCACTAATTCCGTTTCCATCTCTAACAAAAGTATGATATTTAATTTGGTATAATCAAGTTATATTTAAATATTGTGAGACTTATTAGGATAACTTTTTCAATAATTTTTTTCCAACCAAAATATTTAGACTAATCCCCAATATTTCTAAGCAAACGTGTGCACTATAGTATAATAATTATTAAGACTTGATCTAGGACTGGTCTCAATACATGTGATCTAAAAAGTTTGTTATTTTTAAGATTGGATGTGCGGCCGGTCATAAACAATTTTTTTTTTAGACCGGACTTTCAAAATATTCAATCTTAAAGTCATACTATATAGACCTGTTTATGTGAGGTCTAAAAAAATCGACTTTTAAGATCGGACATATAAGATTGACTTTCTTTAATTCCATTATGTTTGCTTTCTCTGGGTTTAATGTTCCAACAATACCTTCTTGGTTTGTAATTTTTAACAACAAAATAAGTCAATGCACGTTTGGTGAGCAACTCATAATAATAGGGGGTCAAACTTTCACTTAATTAAAATTAAACTTATGGCTAAAGTATTAATATGAACCTTTCAATATTATTTTAATGCTCCTATATATTGGTTGCTTGGAAAGCGATAATTTTTTTGCATGACATAATTGATTGAAACATTATTGATTTTTTAGATATGAGAATATATTCTGGCAACCAAAAAAAAAAAAAAAGATGATATAAGAACATATTAGAAAATTGAGTGATAAGAAAACACAATTAAAATACACAATATAATATATAGTAAGAAATACTGTTTAAAGTTTTACAAGTTAAAAAACAGTGCTCATTGGAGAAAGAAAAGGTGAGGCTTATTAAAAAAAATGAAATGAGAGTGAAGGATATATATATATATATATATATATATATATATATATATATATATATATATATATATATATATATTTTCCTGAGGAGAGAAGGATAATATATTGATGATTAAATAATTCAATTATTTATCTTGTTTGGAGAAACTTTAGTTTGTTTATTTTAAAAAATAAATGACATATGAATTTAAAATAAATATTTTGAATGACAACCAACATACTTTGGTTTTAGTGGAAAGAGGGATTTTTTTTTAATCATTTTTTTGCAAAAAAAAAAAAAAAAAGTCTTTAGTAGAGCTATCTCAATTAGATTCCAAATAGCCATATAAAACATTAATTTATAGTCGGTTTCTTTTCCCCCAAAGTAATGATAGTAATACGAAAAGCAAGAAAACCATGGTCATAAAAGTTAATATTCCCTCTGGTCCTAATTATAAAAGTAAATTTTGAAGATGATTTTAGTCTTAATTATAAGAGTAAGTTTTAACTTTTTGTCAATTTTTTCCTATAATACCTCTATTTATAATTTCTCAACGATAATTAAAGACAATAATACTTTAATAATATACCTATATATTTTATAAAGTAAATAATGTTTACAATTCATTAATGTCATATACACCTATATTATACTTTTTTTATATAAAATAATTGAGCCATTTTTGTCATATTTTTCCCATATCACCCCTACTAATATTTTTTCCACAATAATTAGTTTAACAACACGTTTATATTCTATCAAGTGAGATATTCTACTTTATTTTTTATTTTTAAATAAAATAATTTTAATATTCCTTTAAGAATTTTTTTAAAACTAATTTTATTCTATTAATTAACGTTGTTTCTTCTTTTATTACAATTAATTTTATGCCAAAGACACATCAGGTGTAATACATTATTATGCACGTTGGATATTTTTTGCCTTCTTTCTCTCCTTCGTTGTGAAACATCTCTAATCTCAAATCCTCATAGATGGAGGGTGCAGGAATCAATTCAGCTTCAAATGCGAAGCATACACAGAAGTTTCCGCCAAAACAAGGCCAAATCAAGGTGAAGATATTGAAGGGCGCGATCAAATCGGGACGGCATTTGCATCGGCGGCTAGTGCCAAATTTTCTGGCAGAACCATCAGTGAAGACAGACCTCCGTTGATTAATGTCATTTTAAATTTTGGGTAAGGGTATTTTAGGAAAATATGCATAATTAACTAATTTAACTTCCTTCCTTAATCCCTCTAAATTCTGGTAATTTGCTCCTATAATTAGGACCGAAGGGAGTATAAGGCTAGCCATCCTTGCTTTTCAATTTATTTTTTTATTAGGTAAAATAAATTTATTACTTTATTATCATTTGCACGTTTTACAAGGTTCATGAGTATAAATTTGTGGGCCCAAAAACAAAAGTTCATCAATATATTTTCCATGTGTTTGACTTGAAACTTAAAACAAAGGAAAAATACATTTAAATATGATTACAATTTTTAAAATTCAGAAAAGACCATTAAAACTTATAAATGACATAGAAGGGTTGGTAGGGTGAGAATTTGGGTTTTTCATATTTTGACTTAAAGACTGAAATACTCGTTTCACACATTTTCCCAGTACTTAATGATTTTATCAAAACTATTACGATTTTTTATCAAAAGGGTTAAAGACCATTTTGCCCCGGAAGTATACCCCCAGGAGTAATTTTTTCCTGGAAGTTTTTCATGGAGCAATGTTGCCCCGAAAGATTTTTTTTTTTGGAGCAATGTTGCCCCTCCATCAACGGTCAACGGTTAGTTGACCGTTAACAGAGGGGCAACATTGCTCAAAAAAAAAAAAAAAACTTTCGGGGGCAAAATTGCTCTAAAAAAACTTTCGATGCAAAATTGCTACTTAACCCAAAAAAAATGTTAAAATGTTATTTATGATATGATAGATTTTTAATTCTTATTTATATAATATCTAGGAGTGGAAATATGTTAGATCAGCCCAGACTTCACCCTTAACAGGCTAAGCCTAATCAACAACAAAGTGGCCTGAGCCTGGCCTGTGGCCTGTTAAAGGCCATTTTTTCAGTCTGAACCTGGCCTATGCCCTGTGTAAGGCAGCCTATATTTTTAAAAATTTTATAATTAGGCTAACAGGCCACAGGCCTCACTGCAAAACAAGTCTACTTCAAATAGACTAAAAATAGGCCTACTTTAAACACGCCAAATTAAGGGTGAAGCCTGAGCTGGCTGGTCTGTTTCCACCTCTAGATATTATATAAATAAGAATTAAAAATATATGATATCATAAATAACAGTTTTAATATTTTTTTTTATCCCCAGGAGCAATTTTGCCCCGGAAGTTTTTTTTATAGCAATTTTGCCCCCGAAGTTTTTGTTGGAGTAATTTTGCCCCGGAAGTTTTTCTTTGGGAGCAATTTTGCCCTTCCGTTAACAACCCTAATGGTCAACGGTTAGTTGACCGTTGACCATTATTGACTGTTGACGGAGGGGCAACATTGCTCAAAAAAAAAAAAAATCCAAAGCAACATATCTCTAAGAGAAACTTCCAGGGCAAAATTGATCATTGGGGTATACTTCTGGGGCAAAAATGATATTTAACCCTTATCAAAATCATTAATGTTTTAGTCAATCTCAGTACTCAGTTGGTCATAACTCACAAAAATAGTGATAGTTTTTATAAAAATTGTAATGATTTTGACAAAATTATTAGGTTTTTTAAAAAAAAGTGTGAAATGAGCATTTTAATCTTAAAGGCAAAACATGAAAAAACTCAGATTCCTTTCTCATCCCTTTTTTGTCCTTTATATGCTTTACTGGTTTTTCTAGATCTTAAAAAATTAAAATGATATTTAAATGTCTTTTTCTCTTAAAACAATATCGTCTTTTGGAGTTGGGAAAACTATACTAAAGTCCTTATAGTTTACCTTTGTTTGTAATCTGGTCCCTAGACATTTTTCTTCTTTTTATTGGGTCCTCTAAGATTGTGCTGTTAGACACGTTACTCCTTGTTGCTTAAAAAAGGCTAACGGTGTTAATAGTTCCGTTGAAATGCGCTGATGTGGCAATGACTTTGATTAATTTGCTAACATGGAGTATGACTGAGATTAAAGGTGCCACTTGCAGAAAGAAAAAGGAAAAACTGAAAATCAGAAGGAAACCCTCACTCTTTCGTCACGTGTTGCCATTTGCATCTCCTCCATCCGTAACATGATTCCACAATCACACTATCTTACAGTTCATATAGAATGTGGAATCATGAGTTGCAGATGGAGGAGATGAAAATGACTGGTTAAGTTTCTCTTATTATTCTTTTCTAATCATCTCTAAATCATATTTGTTCAATCAATATGAAAGGTCACATTACTACTTTAACTTTTATTTTATTTTTCCAATCAACGGCTCAGATGATCTTATGAGAAATAATGAGAAAAATGGATCATGCGAGGAGTTGCCTCCGAAAATAAAAGTATATGATGCGAGAGTGAGGGTGAGGGTTCCCATCTGATTTTCAGTTTTTCCTTTTCCTTTTTAATTTTCCTATGTGGCACTTTTATTGTCCGTCAAAGTTTATGTTGGCAAAATAACCAAAGTTCTCGCCACATCAGCAAATTTTAATGGAATTATAACACCGTTAGTCTTTTTTTTTTTTTTAGCCGCAGGGACTAATAGATCTAACTGGATAAGGACAACCTTAAAGGACTCAATAAAAGCTAAAAGGGGCTAAGGACCTGATTAAAAACTGACATAAACAATAAGGGCCTCCAGATCAGTTTTCCCTTCGGAGTTTGAGTCCAAGGTATTGGACCATTGATACTATAAAAAATTTTAATTGTAAATCTTTGAAAACTTGTGCAGATTTTTTTTTTTTGGTGTGCATAAGTTAATTATTGGCTAAAGTATATTTTTGGTCTCTTAACTTCATAAAGTATACTTTTGGACTTTGGTCCTAAAATTCTAACACGGTTAATGTTGCTAAAAGAAAACGCTGATGTGATGAACTCAAGTAATGACTAATAGTATTTAGTTACACAAATTTTATATATTCTTCACTTTACCCATATTTTAAATTTAAGACTTGTAGTATTTAATTACACCGTCATCATTTAAATTTACATCATTATCACTTGAGTTTGTATTATCGTTAGGCAATCTAAGGTCAATGTTACATAAATATAATATATATATATATATATATATATATATATATATATATATATATATATTGCTTTATAATATAATATGATTGATGAAACTCATCCTCTAGCAATATCTTGATTTATTGATTTATAAAGTGGACGAAGGATCTGATTTCAATCATAGTGATTTAAAATGAATTATTTAAGTTAGATTTGTATAGTCTAAATCCAAGATGTAAAATTTTAAACCTATATCCATTTTTAATTAAAATTTTTATTTAAGCACCGAAATAACATTAAATCTGATCCACCTAATTTCATATGAACGGAATCTTATTCATGCTGTGTACATCACTAATTCCGTTTCCGTCTCTAACAAAAGTATGATATTTAATTTGGTATAATTAAGTTATATTTAAATATTATGAGACTTATTAGGATAACTTTTTCAATAATTTTTTTCCAACCAAAATATTTAGACTAATCCCCAATATTTCTAAGCAAATGTGTGCACTATAGTATAAAAAAGACTTTTTCAATCGGCGATAAAACGCCACGTAAGACTAGATGCACGACCAATTTTAAACAGTTTTTGTTAGACTGGACTTTTAAAATATCTAATCTTGAAGTTGTACTATATAAACTTGAGATTGTTTATGTGAGATGTAAAAACACCGACTTTTAAGACCGGATGTATAAGATTGACTTTCTTTAATTCCATTATGTTTCCTTTCTCGGGGTTTAATGTTCCAACAATACCTTCTTGGTTTGTGATCTTTGAACAACAAAAAAAGTCAATGCAGGTTTGGTGGGCAACTCATAATAATAGGGGGTCAAACTTTCACTTAATTAAATCAAACTTATGGCTAAAGTATTAATATGAACCTCTCAATATTATTTTAATGCCTCTATATATTGGTCGCTTGGCGATAACTTTTTTTGCATGACATAAATGATTGTAACATTAATTATTTTTTAGATATGAAAATATATTAGAAAATTGAGTGATAAGAAAACACAATTAAAATATAAAATATTATATATAATAAGAAATACTATTTACAATTTTACGTGTCAATAAAAAGTACACACTGGAGAAAAAATGGTGTGGCTTATTAAAAAAATGAAATGAGAGTGAAGGATATATATATTTTTTTTCCTGAAGACAGAAGGATAATATATTGATGATTAAATAATTCAATTATTTAGCTTGTTTGGATAAACTTTTGTTTGTTTATTTTAACACTAGTACAAAAAAGGCTTTTAAGACCGCCTCATTTAGAGTGGACTATCGACGGCCCGGTTTTAAAGGTATGACCGGTGGCAGTTTTGTAAATATAAAGAACTTTAAAGTTATGACCAGTGACAGTTTTGTAAATATAAAGAACTTCTTGGACCGAATCGTTTAGCAATGGGTCTTAAATATATTATTCAGACCGCTTAGAAAAACGACCGGTCTTAAAAATGTTATTAAAAAAAATTGAAATATAAAAATTCTTTATAGAGAAATCTCGAACAGGCCGACTTATTTTTTCTACGGTCCAAAATAATAAGGAAACAATTAAATTAAACTTTTAAGACCGGATATATATAACAGGAGGTCTTAAAGATTATACTTTTTAGCCGAACAAAAATCGTGCCTGGTAGTAATACTTTTAAGACTGGAATTTAAAATAGGACGGTCTTAAAACGTAACCTTTAAGACCGTCGTTTTTGTTCATCCGATCTTAAAAATAAACCGCCAAATATATCTTCGCGCGAAACGTTGCCTTAAGACTTACATTGTATCTCTGAACTCTGAAACCCCTATATCTTCGCACGAAACCCATAAGACTTACGTTGTACCTTTGAAACCCCTCTTGTTGTTGTGAAGCCACTCTTCCTGTTGCATTACCACTCTTCCTCAGCCACGTACCAGTAGCCTCTCTTACTTTCTCAGTTGCTCAGGCATTCCTCTCTTACTGTCTCAAAAATGAACGGTGAAGACGATTCCATTCGTGTTCCGGGATCACCAGTTAATGGTGTGGGTCAGAACGAACCCTCCTCCACTGACAATGTGCCTCCTAACCGCCCTGCACGCCGTGGTAGAAGAGGCACACGAATGATGGATGTATCTCTAAGTCGGACTTCTGGGTCAAGGCTCGAGATTCAGTTCGATGAAAAGTTGCGGCCTTACGGTCCTAATAAAAACAAATATAATAGTTTTGTCGGCTATCTTGCACGCAACAAGGTTAGCATCTTGGAAGATAAGTGGAAAATTATTAACTTTGAAAAAGTAAAGCAACCTATTTGGGACACTATTCGGCTTACATACACTGTCCCTGACTCTGAGGAGTTGAAAGTCAAGACATTGTCCTATTGTGCTGATCGGTGGAGGAAGTTTAAGACCTCTCTCGCTAACACATACATTTTTTACGAGGTTGCGCCTGCTAAACAGCCTTGGGAACAATACACATTTATTGATGAACGAATTTGGCAACAATTTGTTCGGCTGCGGGCCACTCCTGAAGCTCTGGTGAGTCTATATTTAGTTTTGTTTGCTTATGTAACCTGTGAGCTTATATTTGTTCATCTAATCCTGTTAGTTAAATTATATTGTTTGGTGTGTGAATAGAAGTATACATTTCCTGCCTTTGTCTATGCAAGTCTGATATGTAAACCCTGAAAAGGTAAAATACTAAGGAGGTAATTGTGTAATGGTTTGTCTTGCAAAGGAGGAAATGAATAGTCTTAAAAGGGGGAAACTTTATATACCCAATTGTTACTATCTAATGTGGACGTACTGATGATCCCATTGGATGCCTTAAAAAGGATCAAGTTTGTATTATTCTGTAAGCATAATCCTCTGTTTTTTCTTGTTCTATCTACCTAGCAGTACAAAACATAGCTCTTTTGTAAGCATAATTCTCTTTTGTTTCTTAACCTATCTACATCTTCCTTAAATAATAAAATGTTGAAACTTGATCAAGTGAATTTGACTAGTGTTTGAGGTTCATATCAAGCAGAAGTTCTCTAATTTCTGTTAGTGAGATGGCTGGAATTCATAATTAATAGTTGTTTTCAATTCTGATTCACAGCAAAGAAGGGCAAAAGCACAGGAGATAGGGAGAAAGAATGATTGCCCGCATAGGGCTTCTCGCGGCAGATATGAAAGGGCTGAAAAGAAATTGATGGCGGCCAAGCGGAAGAGATTGGAAGATGAAGCAGAATCCAATCCTGAGGTGGTGCATGGTCCACCATCTCCAATACGTCGCGAGGATTTGTGGTTGCACATTCGGCAAAAGCCAAGCGGCTCCTACACGAGTGAACAAACTCGTGTAGTTACTGAAAAAATTGTAAGTATTGTTATTGTTGTTATTTTTTAGTTAACATGATTCATTACTAAGCTTTTCGTTATCTGTACCTTACAGGAAGATCTTAAGAAGAAAGAGGCAGAGGGATTTTTCGTGTCGTCTGATAGGAGTGATGTTCTCATGGCTGCCACCGGAAAACCGGACCATGGTGGGCGTGTAAGGGGGGTTGGAGGACGAGTAGGCCTGAAGGTATTCTTTGGTTCATCCGCCAAACGCCATAGGAAAGAGGTGGTTACCCGGAAGGAGATGGATCAGACAGTGGCCAAATTAAATGTAGAGGCAGCGGCTAAAGAAGCAAGGCATCAATCTGATATGAGCAAGTTGAGGGAGGAACTGAATCAAGTGAAGTTGCTTTTGAGCTCTCGTCCAGAGACCAGTGTTCCCTTCACACGCTCACCTGCAACTGTGCAGCAGAGCACTCGAGGGAGCTGCATTGTTGGACAGTCAGAGCAACCTTGTGACCTTTATGTGGAGGATCATGATAGACTACTATTGGTTGCAAAAGGGACTGTCCACAACTTTTTGGGATCAACTGTACACCACCAACAAATGTCTGATGATGAAGTCAGAGTGTCAGTTGAAAAGGTGATCATTGATGCACCTCTCCCTCTCCCAACTGATGAGATGAAGATTGTGAGTGATGTCAAGGGAACCTTCATCTCTTGGCCATGAAGCTTGTACATGTTTGTACTACTCCCCAAGCTTCAACCCCTCGTCCTCAAGTTCCATCCCCTCGTAGAGCTCCATCCCCTCCTCCTCAGGCTCAATCCCCTTCTCCTCAGGCTCAATCCCCTACTGCTAAGTTGACTGGCCGCGAAAAAATAACCGATATGGTGAAAAGTGGATGTTTTAAAATTAAATTGTGGTCTGTCAATGAAGTAGTAGGCGACGCAATTCCCCTACCAGTCCAAGTTGACTCCGTTGATATTGACTCCCTGCTGCTTCCTTGACAGGAGCTTACTGATGCAATTATTTAAATTTGGATGAAGTAAGTATGTTCTTCTATGGTACATATAATTTAAATGCATCGTTTAGACACACATACATATATATACTAATTCCCTGATCGATGTAATTATTGTAGGTTCTTGCATCAAGAATTGGAGAATGAGGGCAGGTTGGACGATTTTGGATTCTTGTGTCCACAGTATGAGTCAAACAACCATGGTGCAAAGACAAGAGTACATATCAAGGAGGTTGTGTAATGTGAGAAGAAAGGTGTACTTGTTGCCATTCTTCCACAGGTACATATCACAAATCTTGGCTACAAGTCACTTAATTCTGCTGCATGCCTACATATATCACTGAGTATACTTTACTGCTGTGAATTTTCAGCAGCCATTGGCAGTTGGTCATCATGTGCATGGAAGAAATTAAAGTTATCTTCTTATGCTCCACTCATAGCCTGCCAGTGCACACGTTGGTCCAAACCATCAACGAGTAAGCATGTCATTTTGATTTTCTTGTCAGAAATATCTGCTGTGAATTTTCAGTGAATTGATAAATATGCATTTTTGATGATAGTGCCATGAGGACCTTCCAAATCGATGCACTCCAAAAGCGTCATTCAAAGGCCAAAGAGCCTAAATGGCTCAGACTAGAGGTTGGTACAATATAATATTGGTACTTGTCAACTGCCTTGTGAACTTAGTCATAATATATATATTACTTCTATATTTCTTTTTCTTTTTAGACTCGTTGGCAACCACATGAGTCCAACCTATGTGGCCAATACATCATGAAACACATGTATGATATTGTCACTAAAGGAGAAACTAAATTATTTGCAAAGGTAAATATTTGATGTTACATATTATGCACGCAAGTTAATTCAGTTTCTGGGGCTTAATGAATTACATCTGAAATATGGGTGCAAGTTATTAATTCAATTTGTGTCTTTGATGTTATAGATGTTTCAATGCCCTGCCCCCTTCTCGGATGCTGAACTCGAGCACATACGTGAATTGTTTTGTCAATATTGTTATGGCCTGATCTTAAGTAGTGATCAGGACAATAATTAATGATGTTATTCATTTGTAAATATTCTGTAAAATTTGATTATTTTTTCGATCAATTTGTAAATAATACACAGGCAATGTAAAATTCAATAGATAAATTTGTTTAATTTTTCGAACAATTTTCTTGTTTCCATTTTGGGGTATCTGAAATTGGATGGTGGATATAGCTATTTAGTGAGCTTGAAATTTGAGGTTCAGGATGATGTAGCAAGTTCGCGACTTTAGGACCGAATATGGGTAAACTTCCGGTCCTAAAAGTTTTCGGTTAAATAATATGAGACTTTTAGGACCGCATGTTGTATACTTCCGGTCCTAAAAGTATTGACAAAATATTGGTGAGACATTTAGGACCGTATGTTTTAAAATGACGGTCCTAAAAGTATTCGACACTTTTAGGACCGTATCTCCTTTTTCCGTCCGCTCCTAATAGTCTTCCTTTAAATAGAGTTGATTCGCTTTTCAGACAAATTAATTAGGGTAATTAAAGGCAACCGAGGTTCTGGCGTTCTGCTCAAGCTAGGACCCTCAATGTCGTCGTTTTTACCTCTCCAGATTTAGATTATCGGTTTCCCTTTTCTTTGTCCCTTTTCTTTTTGTCGGAAAAAGATAAGAGATATTGAAAAGGACACTTTGTTTCTAATCAGGCGAGGTAAAACCGACGACACTGATGGTCAACCTTGAGAAGAATTGTCACTGTTTGTTTTTATTTGAATAAGGTAAACGTTCTTTTTGTTTTGTTGGTCTAATCTTAACTGTATATTGTTGGATATTTTAATGTGCGAGTTTTTAATGTTGATCATACACACGAGGACAATGTTTTGTTTTTTTCCTCCTTGTCGGAAAAAGAAAGAATGTACTGATCAGAAGGATAAAGGCGATCAAAATAGGAAAGTAACAAATTTATTATATATTTTTTAATGCTGCCCCATGGGGGGCAGCGGAGTACATGATTTAAAAAAAACAGAAAAATATTTACTCCTCCCCATCGTTGTCGGAGGGGTCGGTGACGTCGTCATCTAACGGATTGTACTCAACATCTTGGGCGTCGAGTATCGCATTGATCTTGTTGTTGACGGCGTGGTAGACCTGAAAAAGCTGGCCCTGTCATCGATCTATATAATCGACGCGGGCCAGGAGGTGGCGTAGCAGCTGTTTGGTGGTCGGATTCGGAGGCAGAGGAGGAGGGTAAGGATTGTTATGCCCAGCGGGAGGAGGAAAAGGAGGACCTGGTGGTGGTGGAGGACCTTGGGGCGGTGGAGCAGCCATTGTGGAAGTGATGATGAAGAATGTGAAGAAAGTAAAGTAACAACGGCTTTAAATAGAGAACCCATCTGGAGTGAAACATCGGAACCTTTAATGAGCAGACGCATAGTTCATCAGAATACGAGGAGACGCCTAGTTACGTTGGGAAGTTTATCTGGAAGCCGAAGAGATCTGATAGAGTGTAAGGATACGACTCTGCTATTGGAATTTGAAACGATGAACTTTTTTTAGGAAATTTAAATCTTGAATAAATGAATTTTAGGACCGGAAAACTGATAAAAGATCGGTCTTAAGAGTAATTTAATTGACTAAAAAATAAATAATATACTTATAGGATCGGAGAAGTGATAAAAGGTCGGTCTTAAAATTAATTCAGTTAAAAAAATAAATAATATACTTTTAGGATCGGAGAAATTATAAAAGGTCGGTCTTAATATTAATTCATCTTAAAAATTAAATAATATTTATAAAACTCGCTCGTAAAGTGTAGACCATTCGTCTGCTCTTTACCTCTCTGTCCTTAACACTCCTTATTAACTCCGCATTACCTCGTAACTCCAAACTACCTTTGGCTCTGCCTTTATTAATAAACGCCTCATACCTCTTTGCGCCAACGTACTACTCAAACCATGGTTAGATACAAGATAACCGCTCGTAGGGGTGCTCTTACTCGTGATGCTCGTGCCTTCCGTCAATCGTTATACGGTGCGCCTCCTCCATCAAGAGTGCATTTGATTGAAACAGAAGAGTCTCGGGTCGTTGGACCCATTGTTATTTCCGATAATGAAGACATTGCCGCACCCCCCCCTCCAGCCTTCCGACCATGAAGAGGTTCCTGCTCCACCTCTCCAACCAGTTGGCCCCAGCGCGCCGACCGCTGACCCTCGTCCTCTTTCCTCTAACGACCTGATACGAATAAGACGGGAACTTGCTGATATCCAGCGGGAGATTAATGCTGCTCAAGCCGATATTGTCTGGGCTTTGAAGGATAACAAGCTTTGATAATTTTCTGTATTTTTTTTGGGCAATGTGTACGACAATATTCAAGTAATTAATAATAGCATTAATTAAGAACCATAAGCTTGTCTCTTTTTAATTTTTTGTTCAAGTAATTAATAATAGCATTATTTAAGAATATCATTAATTAAGAACCATAAGCTTGTCTCTTTTTAATTTTTTGTTAATGTAATTAATAGTAGCATTAATTAAGAATAGCATTAATTAAGAACTATAACCTTGTCTCTTTTTAATTTTTTCTTCAAGTAATTAATAGTAGCATTGATAATTTTCTGTGCTCGCCAAAGGCCCAAAGTCAATACTCTTTTCTTTGGAAAATTAACTTAGGTCCGGAGTATTATAAAACTGCGGTCTTAAATATATAAGACCGGACAGGATAAGAATTCGATCTTAAAAGTAACACTTAAAAATTTAATATAAAATATTTAGGACCGGATGCTTTATAATTAATCGGTCTTAAAAAATCCAAACATAAAACCAAGTCTCTGTCGCGCGGAAAATTAAATTTCCCTCTCTAAATTTCTCTTGTCGCGCCGAAAGTGATTACTGAGGATGTTCTGTCTCCTGTGGTTGTGTGTTGCTCCGTCGGTGCTTCGCGTTGCTCTCTCGACAATCACTTTCTCGTTCCTCAACTAAACTTAGACCAAGCTGTAAGAGGTGTTTCGGTTATATAACTTCATGGTTTGCCTACTTATCGTTCTGGGTTTTTCTTGAGTTGAACAAAATCGATGAAATGCTCTTGTGTGCTTCTCTGTTGTTAATGAATATTCTATTCTGAAGATTATATTTGCACTTGAGACCTACCCAACTGACCAACAAATATTTTTAGGGTACTCTTGCTGTCTCCAACATCAACGTTCGTGGTGGGAGAAGAAAGACTCTTATTTGGCATTTGAATTTATATGCTACAGGTGAGTCCACAAGACCTTCATGCGAAGCATTTAAATTTCCTCGTCATGCATTTATTTTGCTTCGGGAGTATTTTAGTTTGGCTTCACTGTGATATTCATGACCAAAAGTGATTCTTCGTTATGCATTTATTTTGCCTTATTATACGTATGTTAAATCTTTCCGTCCATAGGAATTCTACTATGGATCACAGTTGGATAAATGCTTTACGGATGAGCGTTGAATATCAGAATGGGGTGAGGGACTTTATTGAATTTGCTAAACAAAATGCCAATGATGATAGTGGGAAGTTTTATTGCCCTTGTGTAAAATGTTTGAATGAGAGGCGACTAAGTCCTGAAGTTATACGGACACATTTAATCTGTCAGGGATTTTGTAAGACCTATACAGTATGGGTATGGCATGGTGAAAAAATACCAAGTGGGTCTCAACATGGGGAAGTGGCCTTTGATGATAATGACACGGATATGGACGATCGCATAGAGGACATTATTTGTGATGTAGGAGAAGAGGCGTTTCAACAATCACATGCATATGGTAATATGTGCAGTGATGCGGAGACCCCGCTATACCCAGGGTGTCAAAAATACCAATTGTTGAACGCTGTATTGAAATTGGTAAGCTTGAAGGCACGTCATGGATGGAGCGACAAGAGTTTTTCTGAAATGCTTGAGGCTTTTAAGGACATGCTTATGGATGATAATGTGTTGCCGCATCGATACTATGATGCTAAAAAAATACTTTGTCCACTGGGGATGGAGTACAAAAAGATCCATGCATGCCCGAATGACTGCGTATTGTATAGAAAAGAGTTTGAAGAGAAGCAGAATTGTCCGATATGTGAAACCCCAAGGTACAAGTCAAATAAGGGGCCTGCAAAAGTGTTGTGGTATCTTCCAATCATACTAAGGTTCAAGAGGTTGTTTGCGAATGAAAATGATGCAAAACATTTGCGGTGGCATGCAGATGAGAGGATTTCTGATGGAAAGCTTCGTCATCCAGCCGATTCTTCTCAATGGAAGAAAATCGATCAATTATTTCCCAACTTCGGCGAAGAACCTAGGAACCTTAGGCTTGCCCTTAGCACAGATGGCATGAATCCATATGAAAGCCTTAGCAGCGTACATAGTTCATAGCTTGTACTCCTCATTATTTACAACTTATCTCCTATGTTATGCATGAAGAGAAAGTACATCATGCTGTCTATGTTGATTTCGGGACCAAAACAACCCGGAAATGACATTGATGTTTACCTGTAGCCCTTGATCGAAGACTTGAAGGAGTTATGGGAAGAAGGTGTGGATGTTTTTGACTCTTTCAATAAGGAGGTATTCAAATTGCGAGCCATGATATTCTGTACTGTAAACGACTTCCCAGCATATGGTAACTTGTAGTGTAAAGGGCCATAAAGCATGTCCGGTTTGTGAAGAAGGCACATGCTACCATCAACTCCAACATGGAAGATAGACGGTTTACCTTGGACATAGGAGATTTCTTAGATGGGGCCACCCATATCGTCGATTAAAGAAAGCTTTCTTTGGTGGCCAAGAATATGAAGATGCTCCAGTGCCACTAACTGGGGAGCAAGTTTATGAGAAGGTGAAAAATATCAATGTCATCTTCGGCAAGACAGCCAAGAGTAGAAAAGATACAAATATATGGAAAAAGAGATCTGTATTTTTCGATCTTCCCTATTGGCGCAATCTTGATGTGAGACACTGTATTGATGTCATGCGTGTAGAGAAAAACGTATGTGATAGCATTGTTGGCACGCTTCTCAACATACAAGGCAGTTCCAAGGATGGTGTGAAGGCAAGATTGGATTTGCAAGCAATGGGAATACGTGAAGAGCTACATCCAAGGCCGTATGGGACGAGAACTTATTGTCCCTCGGCTTCTCATACTTTGTCTAAGGATGAGAAACGTAGTTTTTGTGAGTGTTTACATGGCACAAAAGTTCCCTCGGGGTATTCTTCAAATTTTAAGAGGCTTGTATCGATGAAGGACTTGAAATTAGTAGGCCAAAAATCGCATGATTGTCATGTCTTGATGCAACAGCTACTCCCAATAGCTATTCGAGGCATCGCTGAATATGACCTTCGGGTTGTTTTGACTAGACTTTGTGTCTTCTTCAATGCGGTTTGTTCTAAAGTTTTCGACATTGAAAAGTTGGATGAATTGGAGAATGAAGGACATCTTATCTTGTGCCACCTTGAGAAGCTTTTTGTTTCTACATTTTTTGACATCATGGTTCATCTAGTGAGGGAGATAAAGTTGTGCGGCCCTATCCATTTACGGTGGATGTACCCAATTGAAAGATCTATGAAATTCCTTAAAGGGTATGTGAAGAATGCATACCGTTCAGAAGCATCGATTGTTCAGAAATATGTTTCTGAAGAAGCCATGGAATTTTGTCAAAATTATTTGGCCAAAGTAAGACATATTGGGCTCCCAAAACGTCATCATGCTGGAGGGGGTAGGCGAGGGGCTTCAGTAAAGACTGTGGATCCTGATGAATTGTCATAAGTCCACTTATACATCTTGAATAATGTTGATGAAGTTCAAGCCAGCATAGCTGTACATAAAGAAGCTATGAGGAAAGAAAATCCTCGAATGACTGAACAAAGGTTGATTAGGGAGCATAACAAAACTTTTGCACACTGGTTCAAACGAAAGGTCGAGGTGGAGGAATGTGTTTCTGATATCCTCAAATGGTTAGCACGTGGTCCTGAGGTTGATGTCATAAGTTGGAATTCGTATGTGATCAATGGTTATACATTTTACACGAAGTCCCTAGATGATAGGAGCACAGCCCAGAACAATGGTGTTATGTTAAAGGCTGAATCTATGCACTTCTCCAGTTCGAAAGACAAAAGCCCTTTATTGGCAGTTATGCCATATTATGGGGTTATTGAAGAGATATGGGAGGTGGACTATGTGAAAATTAGATTTCCCATTTTCAAATGCAAGTAGGTTGATGTCAATAATGGTGTTCGAATCGATCGACTAGGATTTACATTAATCGATGTCAATGGTAGAAGTTTTGGAGATGAACCTTTTATTATGGCAGACCAGGCACAACAAGTGTTCTATATCACCGATCAAGAAAATAAAATGTGGTCTGTAGCTCTCCTAAAATTCAAATTATGGTATTCCTGAGAGTACACCTTTTTCAAGGGGTCTACCGGACATGAACGAAGAAGATGAAGCGGATAATGAACCCGGCATAAGAAGTGATCATCAAGAAGGGATATGGGAAGATATCACTTTATAAAAGAGTCAATTCATAAGGTAATATTCATATATATGCAGATTTATTTGACTACTTTAAGGCTTTAACTATATATATTATTCCTTCTTTATTCATAAAATGTCTTTGACTATGAAGTTTGTTGTTTTATTTTTGTAGCAGGATCCAATCATGTTATAAAAGAGGATGTTACGTTGTTGGGTGGCATGGAAATCAGATGATGAAGGCATGGTGAATATTATTTTGGGCGCATCTATGTTGTATTTGTAACTTATTGTATTTGTAAGTAAGTTTTCTTATTGGATGTATGAATTAACTTTGGTGTTGTAGATTAATTAAGAGGCCAAATAACTCATGGTGAATAATATTTGTATCATTTTTCCAATTCAATTTATTCAAATAATTGTTCATAGTTTGTAGCTTAAAGTATCGACTTTTATGTGCTGGATTGGATAGTGGATTTGTGTATATATATAGTAGCAGGAACAACAACAAGGAAAAATTTGGGAAAATTTAGATTGGAAATAAATAAGCCGGTCTTATGCGTTTGACTTTTAAGACTGGATGTAATTATATGACAGGTCTTAAAGGTCATATTAAGCCGGTCTTAAAAGTTGGCCTTTTTAAGACCGTTAGGTTTTATTTAGAAGTTCGGTCTTAAAGGAAAATTTTTAAGACCGAACGTAATTATCATCCGGTCTTAAAAGTCAGTCTTTTAAGACCACGTATGATTAGTCGGTCTTAGAAGTCGCTAACTTTAAGACCGTATTTATTTTTGTCTGGTCTTAAAAGTCCAATATTTTTAAGAGCGGACTAATTTTAGGCCAATCTTAAAAGTTGAGTTTTTGGACCGACCAAATCAAACTATTTCATGTTCATTTAGTACAAATTTTAAGACCGAATGTTTTAAATGTCCGGTCTAAAATATGTAGACTTTTAAGACCGGATCATTGTCCGGTCTTATATGTAGACTTTTAATACCTGCTGGAACAAGACCGACCGTCCGTCCGCTCTTACGAGGCTGTTTTGTCCGGTCTTAAAAGCCTTTTTTGCACTAGTGTAAGGGATTAAGATTTCTCCAGTGATTGGAGATAAGACTCTCTCCTGTAAGCCCCAAACTACATCGTTTCATATAAAACAAAATTAAAAACATCTAATTTTCTTATTTAAACCCGACTCATTTCAAAACAAAAAAATAAAACCCATTGAAATCACCCGTGATCCATTAACCGATTTTCTTGCGAGTGCCGGTCTGCCAAATTCTCAATCACTCCGATCCAAAATAGCAAAGCAAGCTATCTCTGATCTCTCTTTCTCACCAAATCTATCTTCACTTCACTCCTTATATCCCTGTAAATCCCTCTTTCTTCGAGGCTAAAAAATGTCGAACAGCAATACAATAACCCTCCACCCTTCGTCTCAGTCTGACATTGACGAGATCGAGAATCTCATTCATGCCAGCGTCTAATAAAGTCCCGCCACCGTTCTTCCCGTCGAACCCCCCCTGTCCTCCTCAGGCTTCAATTCCAGTATCATCTTCCCCATTCATTCCTTCTAATCTTCCACCACCGCCACCACAAGCTCCATAACAATCCTCAAATCAGAAGTCCCCACGACCCCACTTGTGCCGTCGGCGAAGAGCAGATCAGGTGAAGAGCGAAGAGATCGAAGTGAGCAGGAGAACGAAGGATGGTTTCCGGGGGTTTAGGGTTATCTGGACATAAATTAGATTTTTTTTTTTTTTTTGTGAAACGATGTAGTTTGGGGCTTACAGAAGAGAGTCTTATCTCCAGTCACTGGAGAAATCTTAATCCCTTATTTTAATCTCTCAAATTAGAAAATTTAAAAAATAAATGACATTTGAAATAAATATTTTGAATGACAACCAACATACTTTGGTTTTAGTGGAAAGAGTTTGTTTTCCACTCACACAAAATAAATGTCTTTAATAAAGCTACCCCAATGAGATTCCAAATAGTCATATAAAAAAAAAATATTTTCAATGACAACTCTAGATTTTTACTATTTTCTTTTTATTGTAAGTACGTAATTCAAAAAAATATTATATTTTCAGGAGTTGAAAGTTGAAACATTAAATTAAACTATTATTATTTGAACTTAACTTTAAAGCATTAATTTATAGTCTTTTTTTTTTAAAAAAAATAAGTAATGAGAGTAATACGAAAAGCAAGAAAACCATGGTCATAAAAGTTAATATAAGGCTAGCCATCCTTGTTTTTCAATTTATTTTTTATTAGGTAAAATAAATTTATTACTTTATTATCATTGCACGTTTTAGCAAGGTTCATGAGTATATATTCGTTTTTTTGTTTTGGGGGGGGGGGGGGGGGAAGGTTCATCAGTATATTTTCCAGGTGTTTGACTTTTTTTTTTTGGGGCCTCTAATAATCCATGTGCTTGACTTGAAACCTACAATAAGGAAAAAAATGTACTCCCTCTAGTCTTTATTATAAAACATCAACTAATAAGTTTATTTAATCCTATTTATAAGGCGTTTACTTGTTCCCAAAGAGTATTGATTATTTTTATTTTTCCATATATGTCCATAATTAATAAGAGTAGTACTGAGAGTAATTATTAATACGATATTAAAGTTTAGTACAATTAGTAGGAAAAATATTAGAAGTTACTTAAATTGTAGGACAATTTTATTTACTTTAACTGTTTTTATTGGTTTGTTAAAATAGTTAGTTGATGCCTTATAATAAAGACCAGAGGGAGTATTTAAATATCATTTCAACTTTCAAAATTCAAAAAAGACCATTGAAACTTGTAAAATGACATAGAAGGGTGAGATGAGAATTTGAGTTTTTCATGTTTTGGCTTAAAAACTAAGATGCCCTTTTCATACATTTTTTCAGTATTTAACAATTTTATCAAAATCCTTGTGATTTTTGTCAAAATCATTAATATTTTAGTCAACCTCACTACTTAATTGCTCACTGCTCACAAAAATAGGAGTAATAGTTTTGATAAAAATCGTAATAATTTTGACAAAATCATTAGGTAATGAAAAAAATGTGTGAAAGAGGTATTTTAATCTTTAAGAAAAAACATGAAAAACCCAGATTCATGTCTCATCCATCTTTCTCCTTTACAAGTTTCAACGGTCTTTCTAGATTTTAAAAATTAAAATGGTATTTAAATATTTTTTCCCCTGAAAACAATGTTGACCTACGGATTTGGGAAAACTAAACTGAAAGTCTTTATAGTTTATCTGTGTTTTTAATCAAGTCCATAAACTTTTTTCTTCTTTTAGTGGGTCTTTTAAGATTGTTTTGTTAGACAAGTGAGCCCGTTTGGATGTAGCTTTTGAAATATGATTTTCATAATTTACGAGGTAAAAATAGCTTGTAGAGAATAACTTTTGAGATATACGAGGTACAAATGATTTTTGGAAAATAGTTTTTGGATGGTATTTGGATAACTTCAAAACCTAAGTTTTGACAAAAGTTTGTCAAACATCCCAAAAATGTCTAGAAGCTATTTGCAAAAAACCTAAGTTTTAACAAAAGTTTGTCAAACAACTATACTTTTTCCATGCATTAAAACCTAGGTTTTGTCATAATCTTACACCCCTATTTTTTCCAGAAGCTATTCTGCATCAAAACTTAGGTTCTGAGGCCAAAACCTAGGTGTTTTGAAAAGCAATTTTTTCTGTTTTTTCTCTCTCCTCTGCTATTATCAATATTTTTTTAGTATCAGTTAGCATTCTTAAAAATTTTTTAGTACCTTTCTGTACCATGAAATATTTTTTTGATATCTTATTTTTTTTTCAAGATCAGAAAATATTTTTTTAGTATCTTTAAATTTCTTTTTAATAATCGTTAGTACCCTAAAATATTTTTAATATCCTAAAATAAATTTTTAAAATCATGAAATATTTCAAGATATTGACTAGAACTGAAAAATATTGCATGATCTTAAAAATTTATTTTAGGGTAATGACTGATATTGAAAAATATTTCATCGTATTGACGGGTATTAAAAAGATACTTAATAATGATTGGTATTGAAAAGATACTTCTCATGGTCTTAAAAATTTATTTTAGGATATTGAAAAAATATTTCAGGGTACTGACGAGTACTAAAAAGATACTTAATACCCACTGCTACTGAAAAGATACTTTTCATAGTCTTAAAAATTTATTTTAGGATATTGAAAAAATATTTCAGGGTTATGACTAATCTTAAAAAAATATTTTACGGTACTGAAGTGTACTAAAAAAATACTTAGGATACTAACTGGTACTAAAAAAATACTGATGATGACATAGGAGAGAGAAAAATCTAAGAAAAAAATCCCTCTGATATTTATTATAAGGCACCAACTAACAATTCTCATAAACCAATAAAAACAGTTAAAGTTATTAAAGTTATCCTATAATTTAAGTGACTTTCAATATTACCCTACTAATTGCACTAAATTCTAATATTACATTAATTATTACTTTCACATACTACCCTTATAATTAAGGGCATATATAAAAAGATATAATTAACGATCATTAGGAACAAGCAAGTGTCTTATAAAAAGAACCAAACACACTTACTAATTGGTGACTTATAATAGGACTAGAGGGAGTAGCTTTTTCCAAAACCTAGGTTTTGGCCCACAAACCTACGTTTTGATGTAGAATAGTTTTTGATAATAGATGTTTGGCAAACATTTGTAAAATTTAGGTTTGATGTAGAATAATTTCTGAAAAAAAGGTGTTTAGCATACTTTTGACAAAACCTAAGTTTTGGGAACTCTCAAAAGAGACATGCTGTTGCTAAGAACAAGGCTAACGGCGTTAATAGTTCCATTGAAATTTGCTGATGTGCGAGAACTTTGATTAATTTGCTGACACAAAGTTTGACTGAGATTAAAAGTGCCACATAGGTAAATTAAAAAAAAAGAAAAAGGAGAAACCGAAAATCAGATGGGAACCCTCACTCTCGCGGACTTCCATTTTCAACTCATGATTCCACAATCACAGATATGAAAATGGAAGGTCTGTGATGTGAGAGTGAGGATTCCCATCTGATTTCCGGTTTTTTTTTTTTTTTCAATAATTTTCCTATGTGGCACTTTTAATCTTAGTCAAAGTTTATGTTAGCAAATTAACAAAGCTCCTGCCACATCAGCACATTTTAACAGAACTATAACAGGTTCACATTAGGTACACATATTTTATGTGCACTTTATGTGCTCATTTTTTTAATTTTAGGGTGAGCACATTATTTTTTATTTTTTATATATTTTATTTATTTAGATTAAATTATATGTTGCATTCTGAAATGTTTTTTGCCCACCGCATCTCAAATTGATTAATTTTCAATCAAGCATTTATAAATATTTTTCCTGTAACGTTATTATATATTTTAGAAATTAATTAATTTGAAATACTCAGTAAAAAAAATATTTCAAGTTGCAACATGTAATTTAATCTAAATAAATAAAATATATAAAAAATAAGAAAAATGTGCTTACCTCAAAATTAGAGCAATGAGCATGATGTGCACCTAATGTAAACCCAATTATAACACCGTTAGTCTTTTTTTTAACCGCAAAGACTAATAGATCTAACTGCATATCTTAAAGGAGTCAATAAAAAGAAAAAAAAAAAAAAAAGTCTAGCGACCTGATTAAAACTGATAAGCTATAAAAGACATCCAGATCAGTTTTCCCTTCGGAGTTTGAGTACAACGTATTGGACCATTAATACTATAAAAAATTTTAATTGTAAATATTTGAAAACTTGTGCAGATTTTTTTTTTTTTTTGGGCGCACGAGTTAATTACTCTATTTGATGTTTTTTGACCATATTTCAATAAAATAAGTCTCGATTAATTTCCTTTATACACACAGAGATTTAAACATGCATGCATGTGTACTTAATTAAAATCTATAATAGAAGTAAATGTTTTTTCCCCCTTTGACCTGAAGAAGTAAAGGCGTTCAACTAGGGAAAATCTTTTTAAAGTCCTAACAAAATGTTAAAAAAGTCTTAGAGAAATTTTTGATGTAAAAAAGGTTCAAAGGAGTTGTTAAAACCTACAAATGAAATTGTTAGTTCCCTACTAAAGAAGTTGTGAATGAGACATTTTCAACGTCAGAATTTTCTTGGGGATTTTTGTGACATTTTCTTGATCCATTGGGACTTTAAAGGGATTTTCTCGTTCAACAAATCCAATATTCGGCAACCTAAAGTCGATGTTAAATAAAGTTAGTCTTTTTCTTATATAGTACTCATTCTGGTCTTAATTATAAAAATTAGTTGACTTTTTTTTGGAGAGATTAAGGAAGCTAATCAAATTACTTTAAAATATCTTTATTTTTTATTTTTTTCTTTAAACTTATTAGTTTTACTAATAAACTAATATATAATCTAAAAATATTTAACATATGAAATGATTAAGTAACTTATTTAGTTTCCTTAATCTCTCCAAAGAAAGTCAACTAGCTAGCTCTCATAATTAGGACCTGAGGTAGTAATTTGTTCTGATTTGGGTAAGAAAAACCCTAAGGTATATGTATGTATTATTTATATTATTTTTAATTTTTATGAACATTAATTAATTTTATAAGATTCACCCAACCTTGCATTATCAGATTAATTAGACTCACTTGTGGAATTCGTAATGTACAATAGTGTATTATTTATATTATAAATAACTTAACTAGCTAGAAGGGAAACTACTGTTAAATAATAGAATAATAAATAGTAATAAAAACATGAAAAAATGTTTAATATCAAAAGTTTGACTCTAATTTAGTTTAAATCAAATTAAATTCCGAGAGAAATATTACATATAATTTGTATAAGTATTATGAAATATAAAATAGCACAATGTCACATTCATATAGATGGAAACTTTGTAACAGAAGCATAATCTCACACTTATATAATTTATTATTATATCATATCTAATTGAAACAAGGAAATACAACCTTCAACTTAATTAAGAAACTTCGATTATATTTAATTAGTACCACATATATCATAGTGTTCACTATGTTACTACATAATTATCAATAAAAACTTTAAAGCCAAAGCCAAATACAATCCAAAAATAAAAATAAAAATCAAACACCTTAACAAAAATAACTCAAGAGAGACAAGAATTATTGTGACCAAATTCACTACACTTAATAAGTAGACAACAAAATAATTAAATAATTCATGAAGTGCAGAGCTCGCGAGCAACACCTAGTCTTGAGTTTGGCACGTCATAGAGAATACGATGATTTTGTTGTTGCATGTTGGCTATCACGTTCAGAACAGAGTTCACATTGGTCGGCGCCGCCGCCATTGCCAAACAAGTGGTGCTGCCGGCGGTGCTGTGTATTAGGATGTTGTCTTGTGGGAGCGTCACGTTCATGCCGGAGAAGATGAATGTGATCGCCGGTGCAACTATTGGAACCGTGTAGCATGTGTCAAACCCTCCCAAGGATGTCACAGTAAGATTTTTGCCCACTCGGTTTCGGAACTCATCTCGAACAGCGATATAAGCTGGTTCAACTAGACGAGTGAATACCGTACCTAATACAACAACAGTTAACAATTAAAGTAGGCATTAATTATAGGAAAAATGGCCCAAAAAAAAACATTTGAACTTCAAAATCATGTTGAAAACAATAGAGATTAACAAGAATAGTAAAGCAATTGACAACTAATTTGGTTGGGAAATAATCTATTTGAAATTTTGAAATTTAAGTAGTATTCTTTCCGATCCTAATTATAAGATCAAGTTAATTTTTTTTTTGGAAAGATTAAAGAAGCCAATTAAAATATATAGAGTATTTTTAGTTTTATTTTTCTTCTCCTATCTAATTAATTTGACTAATAAACTAATATAAAATTTAAGGATACACAATATATAATATAATAAGTAATTTATTTAGTTTTTTTTAATTTCTTAAAAAAAAAGTCAACTTGATTTTATAATTAAAACCAGAGATACTATTTTCTTAGAATTTTCCCTTAACTATAAGCATACATTTTCTATGTGGTATATAAGAATATTCAATTTTATTTCCATCGAATAAACAGTGACAAAAAATTAGTTCTACGATGATGTAAATATTAATAAATAATAAAATTACTAATAAAAAAAAAAGTAAAAAGTGTAAGCACACATGGTCCAATCACATGAAGCTATATGGTACCTAAATTTGGTATTTGGAGATCATTTGACCTAAATTCAAACCAGTGAGGCTGTTGGCATGATTCAAAAAGATAGTAAGCCAGTAGGTTGGACTTCATAATGTGAACATGTAAAATGTGAACACCAGGAAAATGGAAGGATTCTTCCACATGCCCCACTTGACTTTGAAATGTCAAAAGGAAATTAAATTAAATAATATATATTAAACTCAAAAATCAATCACTCGGCTATTAAACAATTGTATTTTGAGAAACTGGTGGGTTTTGTTAAGTTCCTTAGTTGGGACTTGTATGTAATGTTCCCTTATATTGTTCGATTGCCACTTGCTAGTTCAAAAAGATAATTGGTCACCTATATATATATATATATATATATATATATATATATTATAGGGTTAAGTAGCAAATCATTGCCATAAGTATATGTCTAAGAACAATATTACCCTAAAAGTTTTTTTTAGGTTTAATGTAGCAATGTTACTATTTTCCGTTAAAAAATTGACGTTGACCATTAAAAACTTAACGTTGACGTTAACTTTTTAATGAAAAGGCAACATTACTTCGTTTTTAAACTTCAAAGGTGACATTGAGATCCAAAAAACTTCAAGAGCAACATTGTTCTTGGACGTATATTTCGGGAGCAGATGCACTACTTAACTTTATATTGTCATGAGTGTTGTTTTTATTTTTTATTTTCTAAATTATTTACAATTGATTGTGTTGTGAAACATTACCTGAGTCAAAAATAGTGCCGGCCCCAGTAGCGGTGTTGAAGGCCAAGGCCGCCGGCGGGATATCAACAATTTTCCGACCAACCCTGATACCTTCCAAGTTGACGTAGTAGAGGGATGGCCTCCTGGGATTTTTGAGGAGAGGAGTAAACTTGATTCTGATGGGCTGGGCTACAGGCCCAAGTCTCAACGACCCGGAAAAGTTAGGAGATTTGAAGCTGGGCAAGCAGTAAGAGAATGTGGACTGGTAGAGATTTTGGGTCTGTGATAGCCAAGACAATGGGCCTCGGCCCAAGCCCAATAAGCCCTGTGGCGGTACAGAGTTCCCTGTTGCCTTCTGAATACAGCCCAACGTGTAGCCCGGAACTGGGTCGGTGGCTAGAGTCACAGTGTCTTGCACTAAGTTAGCAGCAATGGTGGAACCGCCGTATGTCAAGTTGAACACACACGCGCTTCCGTCGCACGTGGGATTGGGGACCTGAAAAGTGAAAAAAGTTAGCTTTCATAATGTTAGTCCCGTGAATTTGTGCCTGCTAAATGGCAGGACATGAGAATCAAATCAAACACGGCTTTGGATTTTTGGATTCGGATCGTCAATAATGGAGTAGAAAGCATGATGGGTGACTGAACGCCACGTGCGATGAGAGTGGCGCGTGGCGTGAAATTGATTATGATTGGAGTGCTACATCCGGTTTCTATCACAGTCACCCCTCCCCATCCCTCCCAGCACATCTGGATTGTCGAAAACTGGATCCAACGGTCTAGATTAAAAAAAAAAGATTATTTTTAGTCATTTTCGAAAAAAAAAAACAAAAATTTGTTTTTTTAAAAAAAAATTTGGACCATTGGATCAAGATTTAGACGACCCAAATCTAACTGTAAGAGATGGGTAGAAAAATTGAAAGGGAGAAAATCCTCTCCCGGCTACGTCATAGGGTGTTGGCCAAGCAACGGTGCATAGTGGGGCGCCGCAAAAATCATGAATATTTGGATGATTACTTATACTTTTATGGGAAAATTCTTTTCAGGTCCAAAAGAATAAAAAAAATATCAAAAAAGTCTCAAAAAGAATTTAGATGTAAAAAAAATCCTAAAGTGTTGTTAATTCTACAAATAAAGTTGTTAATCTCACATATAAGAGTTGTAATCCTACAGAAGAAGTTGTTAATGAGACTTTTGTAATAATTGAATTTCCTTTAGAACTTTTTTGACATTTTCTTAATCCTAGGATCTAACAAGGATTTTCCCTACATTTATAATCCCACTTCATTTGCCGATATTCATGTTACTTTCCTTTTTTTTTTTTAAAAAAATATATATATATATATACTAAAATATTCTTCATTGTAAAGTTTATCATTAAGATGTACTTAATAAAATGTGTTCAAGGATCTATGTGTGGGGTGAGTATAACTTATTCTTGATCTGTCTGTAACATATATTTAACTTTGTATAAATATCTTTAATTTTTGTACATAGTTAAAGATAAATCATACATGACTGAGGGTGATACATATGTGCTTAAACAAATTTTAGATACCATTGGACAATAAATTTTGAATGAGAGACATTTTAGCAGTCTATTGACAATAAGTTATACCCATGTACTTAAAAACAAATTTTAGGTACCATTAGGTAATAAATTTTGCAATGAAGACTTTTTAGCAATTTTTTTAATTTTTAAAAATACTTTCAATGTGATATGAATGTTTTAAACTGATTATTTTTCAAATCAGAAGTTAAAATCCTGTTAATCTAACATCACACACCATGTTCAAAAAATATTAAAATTAATGAATTAATACATTTGAATAATCAATATTCAAATTAGAGACTCAAGTGTTAATCATCATGATCTGACAGGGAGTCGTTGCATAAATAATATAATGTATAAATTCATAGATAAAGAATATTTTAACAACAGGAATGAAGGAAAGTGCCAAAATGATTGAAGAAAATCATAGAAGCTAACACGTGACTTCACAGTATTATTTGGCATCTTCCTCAACCCCACGCTAACGTTTCACTTTTTCTATTCAAATCCTCTCTGTAATTTCCAACCTCATCAGCTTCTGTTTTCATAAATCCAAAACTCTGTTTTCTAGCTAACACACAGTTAATGTTCACTTCATTTCTTAAAGAATCTGATAAGTAAATCTTCAAAACTCTAAGAAACCCAGAAAGAAAAAAGAATATGCACATAAAGTGTTTGAGAAAAAGTTCATCATCACCTGTTTACACTGAGAATCTGCACAAGAAAGTTTCTTGAAGGAAGTAGACTTAGCAGGATCGAAGAACGTCGAAGAAGGGCATCCAACACAGCCAGCACAGGGGATCCAAGCAGCATCATTGCTGGTATCCATGGCCAAAAGCAAGGTCTGAGGAGGTGAACCAATCTTTGCTCTCACAATGTAAGTGGGGCTCTGTATGATCTGCCGGCCAGAGGCGATCGGCACGATGGACTTTCGAGCAACGGCCAGGGAGCTCAGGTACTGAACCCTCGCTTGGTCCTTGGCTTGCTGATCAAGAACTGTCTGTTCCCATGAGAGTGGTTTTGAGGGTTTGAATGGGGAACATGGACTGAAGATGTGGAACACTTGCAGGGTTGAACCATGGTCTTGGATTTCACATTTAGGGTTCAATGCTAGGGTTTCAGAGAAGAAGATGAAGAAGATCGGAATGAAAGAGAAGAGTGGAAGAGGGACTGTGTTTCTCATGGTTGCTATTTTGATGTGTGTGTGTGTGTTTTGAGAGAAGCATATAGCAGTATTTATATACATGAGAGAAGAGTGGAAGAGGGACTGTGTGTTGCAAGTGAACTGTTACAGAAAATGACAAGAATAGTAGGATGAAAACACACACATATAGATCCGGTTATGGTCCTTTCTCTTCCCATCTTATTCCATCCTTTTCTTCATTTAAGTCGAAAATTTGGATGGTATAGATTTTTTTTAAAAAAAATTAAATTTTTACCGTATACGGTCTGCCAGATCCCATATTAAATAAGTAATGGCCCGCGCATACACACATATAATATATCGAATAAGTATGGCTGTAAGCTGGTAGGCTAGTCCTAAAAATAAAAAGCCTTGCTTATTTAAGCAAAAATATCTTAAAATAGACAATTCACATTTTATGCTTCTCTTTTATGTGTTTCTTAGGTGCTTATTCCTTAAATTTTTAGGTGGGGGCATTTTAATTTTTCATATATTTTTTATATTTATTTATTTAGATTAGATTATATGTTGCATCTTGAAATATTTTTTGAATCAAGGATCTCAAATTAATTAATTTCCAGGATACTGGTGTTACAGGAAAAATATTTCTCAATACAGGACTGAAAATTAATTAATTTGAGATAGTACATGCAAAAATTTCAGGATGCAGAATATAATTTAATCTAAATAAATAAAATATATAAAAAAATAAAAAAGGCTCTTACCCCAAAATTAAACGGATGAGCACATAAGGGAGAATCACTTAATGTAAAACCTTAAAATAAGTGTGAAGGTTAGCGTATCTCTTTGTTAAATAGGCTAAGCCTTATTAGGCTCCAAAAGTCAAACTTTGACCTATTTTTACCCCGTTTTCTTATTCTTTCAATTAACTTTAATTTAAAGAGAACTTTGTCTTTCTCACTCAAGATTATTAAACCTGGACCAGTTGTTGAACCTATCGAGGTAATGGGTCAAGGGCTTAAGGCAAGGGTCAATAGGTTAGATTGAAATTAGATCGGAACTAACTTGACATTAAACTGGTGAGAAAATAAATATTTCAAGGTTATTAATATAAAATTTTAAATAAAATTAAATAATGAATTAAATAATCTTTTCAAATAAAATAATATTGAACAGGTCAGATTGACCAGCCTGAACCGATTCACTAGTTTGCGTTTTAAACCAACTGATCTTGTTCGATTCGATTTTAATAACATGTCAATGATAATAAAAACACAAACACAATCAAATAGTACTTCTTTTTTTTAAAAATAAATATAATTATATATGTAATCATTACTTTTTTTTTTTTTGCTCAAAGTAATCATTACTTACATGTGTCCACTATACTGGCGTTATGGAAGGATGCATAAAAGTTAACCCCTCACGTGGTGGAGTGTGGGAAGAATCCGAATACTTTAGCGTCATAAATTAATTATATAAAATACTTCCTCCAGTGTCTAATATAATAATTAACTGATTCATTTGAATAAATGAGATATCACCTCATTAAAATATTCATAAATAATATAGTGATGTATAATGTTTATTATATATAAGTTTATAAGTAGAGTACATTAGTTTAGGGGGAAAAAAAGATAAATAATATACTCCCTTTAATACTTATTATAAGACACTAACAAGTAATTATGTTTAGTCTTTTTTATAAGGTACTTGTTTGTTTTCAAAGCATATTAATTATTGTTTCTATGTTTGCACATAATTAATAAAGGTAGTGGGTGGAAGTAATAATTGATATAATGTTAGAATTTAGTGCAATTAATAGGGATAATATTAAAAGTTACTTAAATTGTAAGACAACTTTATTGACTTTAACTGTTTTTATTAATTTGTGAGAATTGTTAGTTGGTGTTTTATAATAAAGATCAGAGGAAGTATATAGTAAAATGGATTGAAATCTTACACTGCTTTTGGTCATAAATATATGACAAAGTTTGTAGTATAAGTTGTACTACAAACTCTGTCGTATATTTAAGACTGGAGGGAGTATTTAAAACAATTCTAACCTCTCAAATAACTCATATATTAGGTAGTGAATGACTTGAGTAAAAACGAAAAAAACGAGCAATAAAGTTTGGTTTATTTGGTAAAGGGGTTGACTTATAATCATAAGGTTGTGAGTTCAAATTCCATAAATGTGAGTACCCTGTTCATAAGCGATTTGTACATACCTTTGTATGTGCTTTTTAAGTTTAAAGGCATATCCTAACTTTGGTGAGTCTTAAGACCCAACTCACATAAATTTTTAGTGATAAAAAAAAAATAAATAAATCAACGATGTAAATGGAAAGAACATTTGTCGGTGAGGAGATATTTAGGGCATTTAGGGTAGGGGTATGGGGATGTCTAGTGGAAAGGGACACAAATCTAGACATACTACTTGAAGTGGAATTTCACAGACTGTATCCCATTTCCTTTTGATTTGTTTATGTTGATGGGCCTCATATATATATATATATATATCCCATCTGGCTCTAGACCCTACATCTAAAATTTCCCCATTTTAATAACGGCATTAATAATTTTTATTTTGTATCGATATTAGTATGAATTCCACTACCATCATACACCACTGCAAAATATAGCATTTCCTTTGTTGTAGTTGAGCTTTTTACATCGGTTCTTATAGGGAAAATGTAGAAAACATGACCAATAATATCATTATAAATAAGATATGAGACGGTTGACATTTTACATCAAATACTAATACCTGTTTGATATACTGAAAGTGAGGATGGAAAAGTAAATGGAAGTGCAATTGGATTCCACAAGTTGGGCTGTTTGGTTGGTGGGAACCCACTTCCACATGGAAATCACTTCCTTCGGTAGACCTATGGAATTGAGATTGGTTCCATGGAAGTGAAATTTTATGGCCATTATACCCTCATACATTTTTTTTTCTTTTTTTCAATTTACAATTTTGCCTACATGATTTTCCTCTAGCTTTCTTCACCCCCGACTTGACAACCCCCCTCTCTTATGGCGACAACGATGCACGGTGATGGTAATGACGACAGTCGCAATATACAGCGACAGAAAAGATGGCGATGTTGAGGCACATCAAAGGCAGCGAGAGGGTGATGGCGAGGTATAACAACAGCAAGGACGGAGACAATGTGCTCCCTCTTCCCTTCGCTTTGCAAGACGACATCTTCTCCTCCCTCTTCCCTTTGATATGTAAAATGAGTTTTAGCCTTGGGTTTGCACATCCACGTTCGGTTCTCACATCTTTTCACTCAGTCGACTCTTTCTTGATCCACCATTTGCTCTTTTCGTTTGTCCATGCCGACTCAGATCTACATCTCCGTTCGTTCATCCATGGCAAATCAAATTTATTGGTTAAAGTTTTCAACTTGCTCATGTGAACCCATTCCTGTTTTTGAACATGTTCCACGTTCTCTCTTGAATCTGATATATTTGTTGCTTTTGATGTTATACAATTATAGGAGGGGAATGTTCTTTTTATTTTCAAGGTCACTTTGTTAGATTCAGATTTGATGCATGCTTCTATGGATTGATTGATTTTGATTCCAATATTTGAGTTTGAATTCAAGATCTAGTTTGATGTCCATTGTTAGTGCCAACGTTTCACTCAAGAGGGGTTGAATTAGGTGATATTAAAAAAATTTAAACTGAAGATGATAATCAATTTAATCAAAGACAAAGAGTTAGAGAAATATCATTGAAGTGTGCACATTAGTTTATATTGGTTCAGCCTTAATTTTTTGACCTACGTTCAGTTCACAAAACTTTTTGAGATTTTCACTATTGTTCAAAGATTATACGAATTCTTGGTACCTCAGTAGAGAGTTATTCTCACCAGGAGTCATTCCCCCCTTATAAGTTGTAATCTAACAACCACACTCAAGGACTCACTACTTTGAGATTTTATAGAAATTAAATCATTTATAAAACTCTCTCATAAAGTAGATAAATAAATCTTGATGAACAATAAAATATCAAAAGATTTTTCACAGAGAATTTATGAGCAATGAATGAGCAAAAATTGATTGTATGCTTTATTGGCAGCTCCGTATTGAATGCTTAGTTATTTATAGTTGAACACCATTAATAATCGTTGTGAAGGTTCAAGCTTTTTGTTGTGAGTGTTTAAACTTTCTGTTAGATGGATCAAGCTTTCTGTAAGAGATAGATCGGAGTGTTGGAAGAATTTGAGTTTTGGTTATTATTGCTTTGCTTCAACGTATCTTTACACTACATCCATTTGGTCTACTCTGGGATTGCTTAAAGTTGGGTCGTTTTCATCTTCATCGCAATAGGTGCTTTAGACGAAATTTGTTTTACCTGCTTTATGATCACTTCTGTGTGCTTTGTTTTCTGTTGTCATACTTAATGTTTTGACACAGTATTTTGCTTGTGAGTTTTTAGACATAATCCATGGATTTAAACATTTGAAACTCATTAATTTTAGTAGCATTAAGAAGTAGTATGAGTATAAATCAAGTGTAATCATATCTTAATTAGTAAATTTGAAATCTCAGAAACGATGGTTTAGTTTAGCAAGAACAGAAACTCGAGTGTTGTTCTAGATACACTCGAGCGCTACACTTGAGTGGACTTGATGTCACACTCGAGTGCTAATTAATTCTATCTCTAATAGAAGACTGTTGAAAAATGGGATGCTCGAGTGTTTTGAAACATACACTCAAGTACTAGTTAAAATGGTTTCAACTTCTACTAGACACTCAAGTGACATAAAGTCACACTTGAGTCCTTCACTTAAGTATCACATTGATTCACTCAAGTGCACCTCATAAAAGAGATATCACTCTTGTTTCATCAATGAGCATCTTAGACTAAACTTGCAAGTGTTTATCTTTTACTCAAGTGTCAGTGTTCACACTTGAGTGTTCATCACAATACTTCCAGGGTTGAAGTGAGTGTCATGCGAAATTTTTGCGAGTGTTAGCCAACACTTAAGTGTTCACTTATGTACTCAAGTTTCCAACATAATACTTTCATAAATCAAACGAGTGTTAGGAAAAGAACTCTACAAGTGTTTTAACCAGTACTTGAGTGTTCACTTAAGTGTTCAAGTGTCCATCACAACACTTCCAGAAACGAAGCAAGTGCTATGCAAAATCTTTGCGAGTGTCATGTACAATACTCTATAGCACTTGAGTATTCATCTCAGAACACTTTATAACAGTTTCCAGATTCAAGTTTTAGTTCAAATAATTGTTGTTCACTTGAGTGTCTTGAAACATACACTTAAGTGACTTGAATCATCAAGTCATTTTTCTTTTCTAAGTTTATTATAATCAAAACATAAGCTGACAACTAACAACCATAAGTCAATGGAAGTGATTCTTTGTGGTGCTGGTTTACTTGTGGGTGGGTTTTCCTTTTAATGAAAGAGAGGCAATGTCATTTTAGTCTTTTTAAAGGAAAAATCTACATATTATTAAAAATTATACCTAACTTCCATTGACATTCCAAACATAATTTAGAACTCACTTCTACCTCCACTTCCTCTTCCAATTCCACTTCTATTTCCGCTTCTACTTTTATAGAAAACTCTTCCATGATATCAAATGGGCATAATGGAATTGATATTACCAATTGTGATAATAATGGGTGTAGAAAGTATTACTTTCTACCTGACAACTGGTACAGAAAGTGAATGGCATTTTTTTTTTGGTTTGGTTAACTTATTTTTTTTTAAACGTTGGTTAATTAATAGGAAAAAGATAAATAAATACTATGTGAACTCTAAAATCTAGAAAAGTCCATTAACACTTGTAAATGATCGATAGGCCATTTGGTAGGACTATGAGATATTAAAATTTGAATGAAAAGACTTAAATGCCCTCCTCTTTCTTCTTTATGTTTCTCACTTTCTTCTCTCTCCTCTTTCTCTCTGATCTATGCCTTCAAAGACATGAGCATTCTCTCTCCTCTTCCTCTCTATTTCCTTCCCTACTGGCAACCACCTCTGCCTCTCCCTTCGGCGTCCCCTTCTATCTCATCTTCTCCCTTCCTCGATCTTTCGATCAAACAATCTGCAACTATAACAAAAGCATAGCTCGTGGCCGAAGGAGAAGAGACGATAATCAGTGGAGACAATGATCGACGGTTATGTTTTTCTCAACCATCTTGTCGACAACCACGATTGACAATGTAGAGATAGAAGCTTCAAGAAATTTGCAAAAGCACAGTTGACATGTAGAAATAGGGGCAGTCAGAGAGGCTAAAGAGGTCTTTAGGGTGGTTTAAGTTTGGTTCCAAGGAACTCAGCTGCAGGAGGTAGCCCTCTTGAATGGGTAGCCAGTGCTAGCGAAGCTGATTTGAGGGGAGCAGAGAAATCTTGGAACAAGACAAAGATTTCCACGTCTATGGTGGTGACTGAGAGTGGCGAGTATGGTGATTAATCTCCTCTATTTGATTTGACATTCGGAGATGTCAGCGAGCCTTAGTAGGAAAGTATGGTAGAAACTTTTAATTTGTAGAAGTACCCTTCTAAGATCGACTGGGCATCATTATTATAAAAGGATTTACTAGTATGTTCGTAGAGTTAACTAGTTCTATAAAGAGGAGTCTTCAAGCATTAGGTATACTCCCTTCGGTCCTAAATATAAGACACTAAATATATAAAGCAGAGTTAACTTTTTTTTTAAAGAGACTAAGGTGTTAGTTCTCAGTTTTTAAGTTTTAATGATAACAACTACTTGAGAAGAATGTAGACTTGATGATTCAAGTCACTTGAGTATGTGTTAGTTAACACTTGAGTGAAATATAGTTATTGAAACCAAAACTTGAATCAGAATGTTAGTTTAAAATGATTAATGCAGACATACTTGAGTGATTCTCTAAAAACTCGAGTTTTAATCTTAAAATCACAAAGGAATCACACAATCAAAGTGCTCTAGCGTTTGAAGGGCAAAACTCTTATTCATTTTGGATCAAACAAAGTTAACACTCGAGTTTTGTTTACAAAACTCGAGTTCCAAGGAAACACTCGAGTTTCCTAAATAAAACTCGAGTGCCAAGGTAATACTTTAATCGTTAAGAATACTCGATGGTCTTTGGCACACTTGAAGTTTCCTTTGATGAGACTCGAGTTTACAACTCGAGTGTGATTGAATGAAACTCAAGTTGTGGTAGATTTTCACTGAAGGTTATCTTATAAACACTCTTCTACCAAACTCTCATACGCCAAAACTCGAGTATTGAGAATATACACTTGAGTTCCACTTTAGAGTGTGAAATTCCAAAACTCGAGTATCCATATGAAAAGCTTATATTTGTCAACTTAACTCCTTTTGAAACATTCTTTGTTTTGAGAATAAAAAAAAACATCTACACTTGAATCTTGTAAAACAAAACTTGAGTTAAGATATCGAGTGTTGATTGCTTCTGTAGTATATCATCGTCTTCGTAAAATTGAAAATAACTGATTATCAATTAGTGATCCTTGATTACCACTCATTATTATTCTCAATGCTTCTAAACATGTTTATTAGTGAATTTCAGATGATCAAACGAAGAATTATGTGAAAATATTCAAAAAGCAAGATTTGTGTCAGAAGCACTAAATGAAGTTATAGAAACAGAGCATAGACACGAAAACTAAGTCAGAGCAGGATAAATGATTATACACTGAGACACCCATTCCGGCGAAAGCAAAAGCGACTCTACCTTAGTCAAAACACAGATCAAAGGCATGTCGTGCGAAGATTTGCAGCAGCGATACATGAAACCGACATATCCTCAAAATCTTCCAATGACTTCGGCTTGTGTCTAACACAGTTTTTGTGACTAACAGAATGTTTGAAATTTCATAACGGGTAGTTTGAAGCTTCTCCAATGGCCGTTAATGATGCTCAACTATAAATACGAAGAGCATTCAATTCAAGGCCGACAATCAATGAGTGATCATATATTTACTTTGAGAGAGAGAGAGAGAGAGAGAGAGAGTTATCTTTAATCAATTGTTAAATTGATTGTTGTAAAATCTCAAAGTAATGGGACATTGGGTGTGGTTATTCGATTACAAGTTGTAAGGGGAAGTGAGTCATACTGATGTAGCTCTAAGTTGATTGCAATCGTTGTTGAAAGATAGTGGAAATATCAGAGGAGCTTTAAAAATTGGACGTATGTCTCGAGATTAAGGCAGAACTAGTATAATTGTTTGTGCACACAGTTCGGTGATATCCTTCTAACTTTTCCTTTACGATTTAGTTATTTGTTGAAATCATTTTAATTTTTATAATTCACTCAATTCACTGTGAGTAACATAAGGAAGCTAAATTAATTACTTAATTAGATAATATGTTGTGTATTATTAGATTATATATTAGTTTATAAGTTAGGCAAAATAGTTTTGGGAAAAAAGTAAATATAAATACTTTAAAGTAATTTAATTACTTTTCTTAATATCCTTAAAAAAATCAACTCTATTTTTTTTTTTTATTTAGAACTAGAGGGAGTAGTATATTAGTAGGCTTTAGTGATTCAGCTAGCTGCTACAATTGAGTTCTTTTTGTAATTGTAGGGCTACTCCATGGATTTGTTTATTGGATCTATGCTTTTTCCCTCTTTTGTTTAGATCATTGTTGATATTTTGTAAATCTCTTCCATGGTCGGCTGGTTTTTGTCTTGTTAGGCCTCGGAGAACAATATTAATTGAATTATATTTCAATCACTTAATTGTCTCTGTGATACTGCTGAAACAATATTTGGTACAAGTGCCCTATATAAATTACTAGAAAATTGAGGGTACTATGATGAAATCATCAGTAGTTTAAAATCCTAGTTTAATCCCCTATCATCTCTCTGTCTTCGGTAAGTATTAACAAACTTTTTTGGATTTTGGGAGTTCACATAGTGTTTATATGTATTTTTTCCTAATCAATACTCCCTTTGATCTTATATATACAATAAGATTTTCTCAAATAGGGTTCGGCTTTCATATAAACAATAATTTTTGGTTCTATTAAAATTTAGTGTATTTTTATTCTTATTTTTACCCTTAGTTGATTATATAACTTTCTCATATATTTTTTCTATTTATTCTCTCTCACTTTTTTCACTCATCATTATCATATCCTTGTAGTGTTTTTTCTTCTTCTTCTTTTTATTAGGTCCTTATAGTTTCACATGATTTTTAATTAGGTCTATGCAGTATTTTTACCTTATAATTTCAACCAATTTTTAATTAAGTCCCTATAATTTTTTTTCTCTTTATCAAGCACTATTTTCACTTGTTTTCTTGCAGGTTCTTGTATTTTTTTTTTCCTTTTTATCTGGTCGTTATAATTTCACATGATTTTTAATGAAGTCCCTGAAATAATTTATATTTTTTTTATCAATAAAGTATAATAATATTATATAAAATAAAAAATTATTATTTATAATATCATTAAATATTATTCTATAAATACTAATACTCAATAAATAAAATATTATCATATTTTTGTTTTAACATTATTTGTTATCAAGTATTTTATTAGTATTGGTAATTTTTAATTAAACATATATTTTTATTATCTATTTTTTAATTATAATTTTTATTTATTTGCATAATTATAAAATTTTAATTATTATAATAGTATTTATCCAAAAATACAATATAATTATAATTAATAATTACTAAATAATTATATTAATTATTTTCAAATTATATAATTATTTTTTAAAATTTATTATTATAAAATTATATTTTAATATGACACATGCGTTTAATTTTCAATTAAATAAATAAATTAAAATCCAGAAAACTTACTAAGACTTGATTAAGAATCCGATTAAACAATAGGGAGCTGATATAAAGGAAAGAATCTAGAAGGACCTAATTAAAAACAAGTGAAAGTATAAGGACCTAATAAAAAGGGAACAAAATTATAGGGACCTAATAAAAAATTGGTTGAAACTATAAAGACTTACAGATTAATTTTCTCATTTGTTAAAGAAATATATATTATACACATTTATTACTTTTAACTAATTTCAACCAATGTTTTGATATACATGATTTAGTTAGTTGTTGTTGTTGAGTGTGTGCATGAGGAAGTTACAACCAATATTAAAAACAAGTACTAAATTATCCAATCCTTGATATAAGAGTTAATATGGAGGTTGGATCTAGTCCTAAATATAAAATTTGAATTCAAATTGTCTCTTAAATTTATAATTTCTTTTTAAAGATTGTACATATTAAAGAGTTTCTATCCAAAGGTATCACAATATAGTTATGATGGAAGATGGTCTTCTAGGAAAATCAATATATATCATGAACTTTATTCTTGAAAACTTGTAATACCTGGTTCCATAATAAACGTGTTGGATCTATCCGTCATTAAATACACTATGTTAATTATTATTTCATAATATTTCCTAATTCTATTTATTTATATTTTTCATATTTTCTTGGTTAATTAATTATATTTGGAAATTATTTGATAATTTTTTACATCTCTATTTCTTTTATAACTTCCTCCATTTGACAAAACAACAGCACCAACAACAGAACCAACAAATTAGGTGCGAAAACAGCAGCAGCAGCAGCAAATTAGGTGCGAAAATTATCTCTCCATCAATGGCATTACATCCCCTAAATAATAAGGATTCTGTTTTTTTCCATCCCCATAAATTATGTCTTAATTATAATAATTGGATTGAAAATAGTGATTCCGTTTCCCAATAGCTTATATTTTAGCTCTTGACAATCATCAAACAGTTTCTAACCATAATAATTCGTTATACATAATTATAACATTCCAAATTTCTAGCTAAAAAAATTAGAGATTATAAAGAATATTCATCAAACTGTTAATGATATTTAATGGATTGCTAAAAAATTTTCAGAGACATTTTAGAAATTCATCAAACTTTTAATAATAATTAATGGATTGACGGAAATCTATAGATATTTTTCAATACCGTGTTTAATGATATTTAATTGATTACATTTTTCATATTTGATTGGTTAATCAATTATATTTGGAACTGATTTGATAATCTTTAAATTCCCTAATTTTCTTTGTTTTATAACTTCCTCCATATAGTTGAAAATGAGTTGGTTGCATCATCAGATAGTATGCAGGTCTGTGGTGAAGAGCATTGGAATATGGTTGTCAATGAGAGCACTAGCAAGAGGGTACAGTTACCTAATGGGGTTGGTTATATTTGCACTAGTTGCAGTGTTTGCTTGGTTCCCATTTGTGTCAAGCTTTTATACAATCAAGCATTCAGTAGAAGGCTTCATATACAACAAATTCTTCAATGCGCAAGAATAAGTAACATGAAACTGAATTGGACAGATTGAAGATGAGAGTAAGACGTAATGCAAGATGAGTTTAGAAATATGAATAGGCTATAGTTGTAACATTTCCAGTTATTTTTAAATTTTATTTAATATTATAATATAATTTTATAAGATATTAAATACTACTAGTTCCATTTTTAAACTAAAGGTGAAGATAGAATGAGGAGAAGAAGAGAAAAAGATGAGGAGAGTATCCAAATTTAGATTTAAACCAAGTTTTGAAGCTTTTTTTTTTTTTTTTTCTGTGGGGAGGTGTCCTATTTGATATTTAAGTTGTCCAAGTTGGGATTATGTGCTCTTATTCAATCCTTAATATAAGATCTATTTTATGAGTTTTTTTAAACTTCGATGCCACATATTGATTGTCTTCTCAACATACTTTCATTAATCATGCCACCTAAATTTTGTTCTTATACATCCAATTCAAATAGGTAACATTATCATATATATTATTATCACAAGTGTGGGAAAACACTTCTCTTGTAGCACGGGAAGAAATAGCATATTTATTATAAATAAGTAAAATAACTAACATAAGTTCCTTAATGTACTTAAATTAGTCGATTACTTCTTATATTTAGCAAAAGAGATGGAGGGATTAATGCTCTTATTAATACTTCTTCAACCATAATAAAACAAAAGAGAGATGGAGGGAATTAAGGAAATTTATTGGGATGTTTTTGAAAAAAATATATCATATTGACTACCTTAAATAACTTATTTAATCTAATTAAATTAGTTAAATATATATTAGATTGAGGATCAGATAGAGTATAAAGTTTATATGAATTTCAAAAAATCAGAGACGCATAGAATCTATATATAATATTAAAAACAACTTAAATTTAATTTAATTTAGAGATTATGACCCTCATCAGTGTCCCTCTCTGCCACTCGAATATCGAGTTTTTCCTAAAGTTTCCATTGATGAATTCTGAAGGTGGTGGGGTGGAGATTTATTTATGAAGCATAGCTAGGTACATTCCCACGGAAGGCGATCCCCTATTTGAAATAATGTTGGATATTAAATGTTGGGATCGCTTTTAGGGTGATGATTGATCGCTTTTAGGTTCTGCTATAACCAATTCTGGTGTTAGGGTGAAGATTTTGTCTGCAGCCATTCATTGAAGGGGAGAGCTTAAGAAGTCAACAATGTAGTAGCTAGCTAGAGGCCACCATGAACAATGAGTTGCCAGACTGGAGTGGCCTAGTGGACAGTGCCTGAGGATGTGATTGATCTTCTGCACCACTTCAAGATCCCTGCATCTATATATATATATATATATAAAGTATCTAATTTATCTGATTATGAAGAGCAACATCTTATTGGTTCACCCGGCAACGATATATATAAGAAGCGCATTTTACTGCGTTTACTTTAGGGAAGGAAGTGTAAACAAATATAAAAGTGAACTGGAATAATGGTAGTGCCAAATTATTAATTAAACAAACAAACAAACCCTACTATGATTAGTAGAAGCCAAATCTCGAGTCACTTAAGAGCTAGATTTTCTTAAGAAAAGGTGTATATAATATAAATAAATAAATAAACTCTTGGACCATACATCTAAGTGGACAAATTCTTTTTTTTTTTTTTAAAACCGAATAAATGGACAAGTTCTGGAGGCTAGCTAAGAAACAAGTGACACATATTCCGTTCTTTATTTCTTTATGATTATGATTATTTAATATTTCATATTCAAAACCACTACTGATTGAAAACCTTGGTGCAGTCAAGCTCAGCTCTGTAAGGAAATAAGCACTTGCTATGATATTATTGCTGTGTTACATTATTATATATTAGTGAAAGCTCATAAGACATCATTTTCAGTACAACAACTGTCAAACTCCACTTATTCTCTTGTCCCCTATGCTTCTAACAGTATGGAAGCTATTCTCCGTGTGAGAGATTTGGAAATTTCACAACTTCATTATTAGGATCATGGAAGATGAATAAGATGAAAGGGTAGCTCCTCCGAAATAAATGATCAAAACGAATAATTGTTAGGGTCTTTTACTTTGACCTTTTAAAGAAGATGATGTTATCAGTTGGATATCTTTTAATGGTGGAAAATTTTCTGTTAGTTCTGCTTATAATTATTGTTGTTAAACTAATAAGTTGATTTATTGAATTTACCGTTTTTGTGTTTTTGGTTTACAAAATCTTGTTAATGCACTATTAAACTCGTGATAGTTAATAAAATTGTGTTATCTTGCTCTTAATAATAGCATCGCCAATCCAACATTTGACATTGACATAAATACTAACATATTTGAATGTTGATGATATCAGGAAAAATTACAATGATGATGAAAATGGCTTAATGAAAATTGTTACGGACCGGCCCAATTAGCCCAGGTCCAGACCTCGACCCAACTACGCCTACAACAGGATTTGCGCTAAATTAGGAAAGGATCCGAGACCCTCCGGATTTAGGATCTCATCAATGGAGATTCTCCTACAATCATGGGACCAGCCAATCAGCCCCTAACGGCGCAATCCCAGATATGGCTCATTAAGGCAGAGATACGCACACCAGACTCCTCTATAAATAGAAGGAAACCCTAAACAGGTGCACACGTTCTATCTCATGCTCTCTTAACCTTCTGTTACACAGAGCACACACCCCACTTCCCTGGCTTCACGCCTTACTGTGTAACACGAACTACGTGGACTTTGATCCCTTCAAAGGGTACGTAGGCTCTAGGCTTGACAACCTAGTCAAGTCCAATCTCTGTGTTCGTAGGACAGAACATTGGCGCCGACCGTGGGGAGCTATAAACTTCAATCCCCGTGACCACTGATGGTGAGCACTAGAAGCCATACCAGAAACCCTCAGCCGGTGGGAGGAGACCCCTAGCCAAGCCAACCACCACCGGATCAACCGCCGGAGCAACCACGGCGACAAAACACCCCCGAAGGGCACGTCACTGACACGGCCACCACCCCTTCGGCAGAGAATCAGCAGCCATTAGGAGCACTCACAGTGGCTCCAACGAGAGACTTCCAGGCAGTTGAAGCCGACGTCTGCATCATTCGGAGGACGCAGGAGTCGTTCCTCCAGCGGCTAGAAAACAAGGAGAAATGAGACGACCTGCAGAGGCGGGCCGACTTTGAAGCCATTGGCCGAATGATCCAGGAAGCGCTCGAAAAAGATCGTCGGCAGGGAAACCGCCGGAGGAACCATAGGCGTGGAAGGAGAGCCCCCGTGGATGACAGCAGTTCCTCGAGCAACTCAGAGCCGAGGAGCACGCGCCGCGGCAACCGCGAACCGGGTCAGAGGACGAGTGAAGAACGAGGCAGACCACGGTCCCTGGAAAACAGAGAGAACTACGGTGTCGGTCTTAACCGCACTGATCGGCCTGCAAGAGAGGACCGAGACCGAGAAGAGCCCCGTGTGGAGGATAGAATTCTCCGGACCCGCAGATCACCTCGCCATGGATCTCCCCGTGAATATCGAGTCACGTTCTTGTCGGACTCTGGAAGATCCCCGTTTTCAAGGGAGGCGACCACGACCCGTTATCCGAAGCACTTCGATTTGGCCGACCTTCCGAAGTACGATGGAACCCAAGATCCACGCAACTACCTTGATGTGTTCGAAAAGCTGATGTGGGTACGACAAATTAGCGGCCCAGTTATCCAGCGTCTTTTCGCGGCCACCCTGCACAGGCCCGCACACAGATGGCTGACCTCTCTCCCGGACAACTCGATCCGGAGCTATGAAGACCTCGGACGCAAGTTCGAGTTGCATTTCGCCACTAGTAAGAAACAGCCAAAGACCACATTCACGCTGAGCAAGGTACGACAGAGGAAAGGAGAGGCCCTACAAAAGTACTTGGATCGGTTCCGCGATGTAGCCATGCAGGTGCGGTCGCTGCCCGAAGACGTCCACGTACACTGCCTAGTCAATGGACTAGATCCTTTATCCTGGCTGGCTCGACACCTATGCAAAAACCCGGTGTACACCTTGACCGAATTCGATATAGAGGCGAAGAAATACCTGGAAATGGAGCAGATGGAGGCGGCCAATGCCGACGAACCCGAACGGACTAGGAAGAGCCCGCCCAGTGACGAGGAACGGCCAGGAGGGACGAAGGCCAGCCCCAGAAGACGGAACCGAGAAGGTCGAGCCAAGCCTGACCGAGCCGATCAGAAGGCCAAGTACGATAGCTATACCCGCTGAATGTCCTCCGGTCCCAAGTATGGAAAGAGGTAGCCCAGGCCGAGATGAAGTGGGTAGACAAGCCAAGGCCGATCTGAGGGCGCTCCAACATGGACCGCTCCAAGTTCTGCAACTTCCACGACTGCCACGGCCATACGACCGACGAGTGCTATGACCTCCGCGACGCCATCGAAAAGTTCGTGAGAGATGGGAAGCTGCGTCAGTATGTGATCAAGACTCAGGGAAGGACGAGTGGCAAGCGCAATGACCGCGGCTGTAGTAGAAGTCCGCCCAAGGAGACTCGGAAGCAGGGGAAGAAGCAGAGGACGGCCTCAGATGACGAATTTCCCGACGTAGATTTCTAGTGCAAAATCGTCAGCGAAGGATTCGGAGGAGGAGGAGACACTGTAAGCCAGCGGAAGAAATACCTCCGCGAGGTACTGACCGTCCGAGACCTCCCCAAGTTCAAGAAGGACCCCAAGAGGCCGAAGCCGCCTACCTTGACCTTCACCGACGAGGAGCTGAAAGACGTCAAACCCGGCCACCTGGATGGATTGGTAATTACTGGAACCTTGGTTAATTGCCGAGTTAAAAGAATTTTCGTGGATGCAGGGAGCTCGGCCGATATTATAAGCTGGGATGCCTACAAAAGGATACACCTCGACAAGGAGGATCTCAAGCCATGCAAAACCACCCTGATTGGGTTCAATGGTGAACAGTCTTTTCCGAAAGGATACATCGACCTCAGGCTGACCCTGGGGACCAAGGAAGCTTTCAAGTCCGAGGAGTGAGATTCGTAGTCGTCGACTTCCGATCCCCCTACAACATCATCCTGGGCAGACCAACGATCCACGACTGGGACATTCTGGTATCCACCAAATACCAAAAACTGAAGATGGTCAACAATAAGAACCAGATAGTTGTGGTATCCGGAGACCAGAAAGAGTCGAGGCAATGCTATTTTGAAGCTCTCCGGGTCGAGGAAGGAGGACCCTCGTCTCCACCTCGGCTCGGATCCAATGAGCACGTAGCCGAAGTCGGCTCGGACGAGCGCCCGCGGCAGCAAGTCAACATGGTCGAGCTCGACCTCTGAGAACAGGATAATCCGAGGCCTGAGCCAGAAGGAGAGTTGGAGGAGATAGTGCTAGGCGAAGACCTGTCCAAGACCACCAAAATTGGCCGAGACATGGAGGATGGCCTAAAGGCTCTTATGATTCGCTTCCTAAGGCAAAACCAAGACGTCTTCGCATGGACCTTGGCCGAAGTACCCGGCATCGACCCCCACTTCTGCTGCCACAAGCTCGGCATATGGCCGGGATCAAGACCAGTGGCACAGAAGAAGAGGAACATTGCAGACAACAGGCAGAAGGCCCTAGAGGACCATGTAGAGGAGCTCCTAGCGGCCAGCTTCGTCCGAGAGGTACAGTACACCACCTGGCTCTCCAACGTAGTGATGGTCCTCAAACCCAGCGGCAAATGGAGAGTCTGCGTCGACTACACCAACCTCAACAAGGCCTGCCCAAAGGACTCCTACCCGATGCCTAACATCGATAAGCTTGTGGACAACTCGACCGGGTACCAGCTCCTCTCCTTCATGGATGCCTACTCTGGTTATAACCAGATCGCCATGCATCCAGACGACCAAGAAAAGATCGCCTTTATGACTGATAAGGCGAATTACTGTTACAACGTCATGCCTTTTGGACTGAAGAATGCCGGGGCCACCTACCAAAGGATGATGAACCGGGTTTTCGAGGATCAGATCGGGCGCAACATAGAGGTCTACATAGACGACATGATCGTCAAGTCGAAACTGCCAGAAGACCACATCCGGGACGTAGAACAGACATTTGAAAAGTTAAGAAGACATCGAATTAGGTTGAACCCGGCCAAATGTGCCTTCAGAGTTCCGGCGGGGAAATTCCTAGGCTTCATGCTGACCAACAGAGGGATTGAAGCCAACCCGGACAAATGTAAGGCCGTGCTCGACATGCAGCGCCCGAGGACCAAGAAGGAGGTACAGCAGCTAACAGGCCGACTAGCCGCCTTGACACGCTTTCTACCAAAGTCGGCAGAGAAAGCCCTACCTCTCTTCAAGTTGTTGAAGAAGGAAACCCGAGACGGCTGGAACCCAGACTGTGACGCCGCCTTCTCAGAAATCAAGAGATGCTTGGCAACCCCGCCGGTTCTTACCAAGCCGGACACCGGGGAGACCTTATTCCTCTTCCTATTAATCGGCAACGAAGCCGTAAGCACCGCCCTAGTGAAGGAGTCCGAGGCCGGGCAGACACCCATATACTTCATCAGCAAGGCCTTACAAAGCTTTGAACTCCGGTACCAGAAACTGGAGAAAGTAGCTTTTGCCTTACTCACTGCGGCACAAAGACTCCGGCCTTATTTCCAGGGGCATCGGATCATGTTACGAACTAGCCAGCCGATCCGATAGATTCTCCACAAGCCTGATTTGGCCAGAAGAATGACCAATTGGGCCATAGAACTGTCCGAGTTCGACATCACATTCGAAGCCCGACAGGCGATTAAGTCCCAGGCACTCGTGGATTTCATCAGGGAACTCACCCCGGCCACCTCCAATGACGAGATTTGGAAGGTCTACGTGGATGGTTCGTCCAACGCAAAGGGCAGCGGTGCAGAAGTCATCGTGAAAAGCCCGCAAGGGGTAGCCACCGAGCACTCTCTTCAGTTAAAGTTTCAGACCTCCAATAATCAGGCCGAATACGAGGCCCTGCTGGCCGGACTACTTCAGGCAAAGGACTATGGCGCCAAACGGGTAAAGGTTTTAACCGACTCGCAGCTTGTCGCAGCTCAGATTGACGGCACCTATCAGGCAAAAGGCCTACTCATGGCCAAATACTTGAACCGGGCCAAAGAACTCATGGCCGAATTCAAAGAGGTGACGGTTTTCCACATCCCAAGAGAGGAGAACGCCCGAGCCGACATCCTCTCTAAGTTGGCAAGTACAAAGGGGCCGGATAACCACAGGATCGTGATCCAGCAAAATCTGACCGAGCCAAGCTGCATCATGGCCATCTCAGCAGGCCTCGACTGGAGGAAGCCGATAAAAGACTACCTCGAAAGGGGAATCATCCCTACCGACACCACCGAGGCCAAGAAGCTGATCAGAGAGGCCGCCCTCTACGCCATGGTTGATGACCAACTATACAGAAAGGGGCTCCATTCCCCGATGATGAGGTGTCTCGGCGATTCTGAAGCAAAATATGTGCTGGCCGAACTCCACGAAGGCAGCAATGGCCACCACATGGGGGGCAAGACTCTCACCCGGAAAGCGCTGCGCGCCGGTTACTATTGGCCCACTATGAACCATGACGCCATGGAGAAGGCCAAAACATGCGATAGCTGCCAGAAACATGCCAGAATCATATGGCCGCCTCCCTCAGAATTGAAAGGTATGCCAGCCCCCTGGCCCTTCTACAAGTGGGGCATGGACATCCTCGGACCATTCCGGTCGGCACAGGGGCAATGCAGATGGTTCATAGTCGCTGTAGACTACTTTACCAAGTGGATCGAGGCAGAGCCACTCGCCACAATTACCTCGGCTAGGGTTATGAAGTTCTTCCGGCATAACATCGTCTCCCGATTCGGGATACCTACCGAGGTCGTCATGGACAATGGGACCCAATTCATGGACCACAGATTCCAGGCTTTGATGTCCAACTTGGACATTAAACAGCACTTCTCCTCCGTGGAACACCCACAGACGAATGGCCAGGCCGAAGCCGTCAACAAAATCCTCCTGGACAGGTTGAAGAGACGAATGTTGCAAGCCGAGACCAACTGGACCGAGCAGCTCCACAGCGTCCTCTAGGGATACCGGACAAGCATACAGTCTTCGACCCAGGAAACCCCCTACAGGCTGACTTATGGATGCGAAGCAATGATCCCGGTTGAAATCGGATAGCCATCCTGGAGAAAGGTCAGAGCCAGATATGAAGGGCAGGAGTCGAACGACGACGCCTTGAGGACCGACTTGAACCTCATAGATGAAATCCGGGTAGCAGTGCACTGCTGGGAATTGGCCGCCAAGAAATTACTCGCGGCTAAGTACAACAGAAAGGTCAGACCCCGGTCATTCAACCGAGGGAACCTGGTACTCCGTCGGGCCGACATAGGCAACAAGAATGCCAAGGATGGGAAGCTGGTGGCAAACTGGGAGGGCCCCTACCGGATCAAGGAAAAGCTCGACGGAGGGGCATACATCCTCGAAACCTTGGCACGGAAGCCGGTCAAAAGAATGTGGAATGCCGATAAGCTGAAAATCTACTATAGCTAGATCCCTTTTCGGCAGCGTTTGTTCTTATTGCTTTCATTTGTGTTCATGTTGTTTCTTTCATTTCTGAGTTATGACATTTCCTAATATTGTTGCTTTGTAAAGCCCCCTGGGGCTATTTCTTTTTATCAATAAAGGATCCCGTTGAGGAGATTTATGAATGTGCACAAAGTTCACTTAAGCATGAAGCTGAAGCCATAAAGCTCGGCCAAAAACGATAAGACCGAGGCAAAGAAGCCCGGCCAAGAAACTGAAAGCCGAGGCCTTTAAGCCCGGTACCGGTAAAATGCCCTGAGGTCATGTACCCGGCCAAAACAACCAAAAAACATCTAGATGTACGAAAACCGGCCGTTGTACTCCAACAGGCATTGGTTAGAGCTCGGCGGAGGCGCCATACGTGACCCTTTGTGAAATTGATGCGTCAACGCTCGCCTGGCTAAGCAAGCGGTCTACCATGCCGACCCTGATCAGGTCAAAATGCCCGACCCGAGGCAGATGAAGCCTCGGTTAGGCATGTGGTAGTCTCGCCCTTATACCGGTAAAGCTTAATCCGACTATAAGAAAGTTAGAGCCTGACTATTGGAAAGGCGGGCCGAGGCAGTACGGTTAGTTATGCCTGACGAGGCTGAAACAAGACAACCTTGCCCCAACCTCCCACACGTTAAGTGTGGTAGAGCATCAAACGGCCTGCACACATGCGGCCGACAAACACTTAAACTTAGACAAAAGAATGACGAATTACCCATTCTCTGAGATGTCTAGGCGGCCTATGCCATCAGCACACGCTTGAACCAAGGCAAAAGGATGATGACGGGACATTAACCATTCATTGCCTAAGGTAACTAAACAAGCTCAGAATTGCAGTAAAAGGATGATAAAATCTAAGTCATTCATTGCCGAACATAGGCAAAAGGATGGCAAAGGTTGAAATCATTCGTTACTGAAGAATATGTGTATAAAACGGCACAAAAGGCCAAAGTCAGATTACAAGGGCACAACCGCCCTAAAATAAAAGAAAAATAAGCAAAAAAGCTAAAACTAGGTTGACGGCTCGGCCACGGGATCCTTAGTCTCGGCTGGCCCGACTTCAGCAGCAGCAGGATCCTCGGCGGAGGAAGAAGCTTTGGCGGAACCCTCAGCAGTGGGGGGCAGATAAGGGATCAGAGTCCCGTCATCCTGCACAAAGGCACGGTGATCGTACCCGGCCATGTTCAGCTCAACGCCGGGGTTGAAGTAGAGGATCTGCGCCAGAGCCTGCTTAAAGCACTCCTTGGTAGTCTGCACCAGCGCGTACATTGCCTCCTGGCGAGCCGCCTCCCCTGCCGCAACGGCTCCCTGAAGCTCGTCCTTCTCCTCAGACAAGGAGTTGCACTGCTGTTGGAGAACCTTCATCGCAGCAAGACCCTCCGATATCCCCTTTTGGGCTCGGACGCACTCCTCGGCCACCTTCTCGGCGTCCGACCGGGAAAGCTGGAGCTCCTGATCAGCCTTCACTGCTGCAGCCTTCGCAGCATCCCGCTCCGCCTGAGCAGCGTCCAGTTCTGCCCGGACCTCATCCCGCTCTACCCATGCCTTGGCAAGCTTCTCCTCAGCTGACCTGGCCTTGGCCTCAGCCACCTCCAGCTCCTCCTTCAGGTCGCCAACTGACGAGGCCTTAGCCTTCGCCGCTGACAGGCCCTTCGTCAGCTCTTCCCTCTCTGCCCTCAACCTCTGACATTCAGCACTGACCTGGGCATACTGCTCCCAGACCAGGATCAGAGCCTGGACGTACCCCACCGACCGGAAAAGCTCCCTCTGGTTTCGGTGCAGCTCATCTAGGGCCGGTTGAGTCAGCGAAGCACAACCCATGAAGTGTCGGGGAGGAAGAAAAGCTACGTCAACTTCAGGAACTACCCCCTTGTTCCATAAATGGCTACGGGGAAGAACAGACTTCGGCCTCATTGGGGGAGGAGGAGGAGGAGGAGGAGGAGGCGACAAAGGCGAGGGCGGATCCGGCAGGGAACCAGCCGGCTCATCAACCAAGAATTCGACCTCGATCTCCTCATCGGAAATCAAGACTTCCTTCCCACTGGAGGCTACGGAGGCGGTAGCGGTCTCTGGACCCTCAGAAGCCGGGGGCCCGGTGGCAGGAGGAGACTGGGCAATCACCGAGGAGGTTGGGGCAACCTCATCAATGGAAGGACCCAGACTAGCCGTGCCCTTCTTCGCCTTCTTCGAAGCCTCAGCGGCACTGGCACCCTGAGAAGCCCCTCGCTTCTTCGGGTGACTGGGAGAGGCAGCAGCGGGATTCGTCGCATGAAGGTAAAGAGGGAGCGAGCTCATATCTCGGCCTGAAAAAAGAAAAGAAACCAGGTCAGAATATTTGTGAACTCAAAAAACAAAATCCAAGACAAAAATATAAGCAGCACACTACTAAAATCCCTACTGGTAGAAGGCAATGGCTCAGCGCCATCCCCAGAAATGAAGAAGCTAGCCGGCCTCACACCATACTCGGCCACCAGAGCCTCAATCCGTGGTAGAGCAGAGGTTGACTTTGGCAGAAGGGCCTCCCGCGAAACTTGGAAGGAGAGAGCCTTGGCTTTGTAATGACCCTTCGTCCAATACAAGGGAAAGCAGCCGCCCCCCTCCAAGAACCAGGGCCGCTCCCCAGGCACGGCCTCGACCTTAAAAAATGCCCCCTTGAAGCATTTGAAGGAGTCGGAGAAGGGCGTCATCAACTTGCGCTCCGAGTTGATCCGGAGGGATACCAGCCTCCTCAGCTTGTCACTCCCCTTCGGCGGGCTGGGGGTAAAGGGTCCAAAGAAATAAAAGAAAAGGTTGGCCGTGCACGGAATGGGACTAGGGAAGTGTCCACATAGCCTCTCAAAGGCTACAAGGTAGGCCCAGCCATTCGGATGGAGCTGGGAGGGGGCGAGACGAAGATGCCGCAGCGCCTCCATTTGGAAGGGGGAGAAAGGAAGAGAAACTTGCACCCGCGTCAAGTAATCCCGGTAAAAGAAGAAGAAGTCCGGTTGACCCTCTGACCGAGTCGCGCAGATAGGCTCCTCGGATTCCGGACGCCTGAGCACACACCTCGGCATGGCCGGGACCTTCAACCACGCTATGTCCGCCTCGGACATTAGCGACGGGGTAGCCAGCACATCGTACGATACCCAGCCGTATCGACGAATCAAAGCCTCGGGCGGACTAGAAGAGTTCGAACCACCGGCCTCCGAGCGCTATTTGGACGACCTAGACTTTGGAGCCATAAATAAACCTATACGAAAATAAACAAAGCTGGTATTAGCAGAAAGGTAGAAATGCCTGGCAAAGACATAGTACCAGGCAAAAAGGCTGCGGACTCGGACGAACGGGGGCACGAGAGGGGGCAACCGGGTCGGACCAATGCCGACACAAGCCGAGTACAGCGGAAGCCTCGGCATCTCCACCGCGAGCCATCAAAGCAGAAGCCTTCGCCAGGCAATCCCAACAAGGGCCAAGATACCCATCCGGGGCAGACGCCTGGCGGACAGCGGAAGGGCCCTCATAAAAGCTAAGAGGCTGAGCCATCACCATCGGGGATCCGGACCCGGAAGAGGAGCCTATCCCGGCCCCACCGGACGACCCGAGAGAAATGGCACGCGCCAACGGCTGGAAGGGACGGCGAGGAATTGGAATCGAGACCCTGGCCGAAGATGGACGAGCCCCAGCTCACCCCGGACGAACAGCGCCACTGCGGCGCAGAGGATCCAAAACCCCCATAGCAGGCGGTTCACCCCCAAGAACCCAGTAAGTAGCCTTGGGGAGACGTGCACGAAGGAACATTTCCTCCTCAGGCGTTAATGATGCCTTTGGCCTAGAAGCACTCCTACCTCTCACCATGTTTAGAAGCCTAAGACACTAAGCAATTGGTGTCTAAGGGCAAGAAACAGGGCAAATTTCAGGGCGATGGCGCTATAGAAACCCAGAAACCCAGAAATGAAGAACACAGATAGCGATTCCCAGAATAAACAGTAAAATGTGGAAAACTACCGAACAAATGCACAAGGGAATAAGCAGAATACCTGTATAAAGAAAATGGAAGAGACTGGAACGCTGGAAGACGACGAAAGTCTTGGACAAAGAAGAATCCCCTCTTAAGCTTTAGTGAAATCAAAGAAAAATCTGGGCAAGAGAGTGAAGTAGCGGGAAAAAGTAGAAAAAAGAAGAAAGAGGGCTATTTAAAAGCCAACACAAGGGTGCAATGGTCTATTCCCGCACAGACATGACGGGATTGGCACAGCATGACGCAAGCGTAATAAATGCGTGAGAACCTCGAAAGGTGAAAAGGCGCGGTGGTTGCAGAACGCACCCAACAAAAGCCTGACACCTGTACACCCGTGATGATGGCTCGATAAGAGCGAATCCCAAAGCGTCCGGAGAATCCCAAAAGACAGAAGGGCCAAAAGCTCGGGCAGGACAAATAACCACCCGAACCAACCCGACGTTCTCGGCAGGACGGGGAAAGATTAAGCCGACCACAGCTCCGGACCGGACTGATGGCCACGGCACCCTAAAGCCGACTCGGTCTAGACAAAGGACCTCGGCCATAAAGGGGACCGGGGGCATTAAACACCTCGACCGTCCAGAAGCCTGAACAACCAAGCTGGGGGGCAACTGTTACGGACCGGCCCAATTGGCCTAGGTCCAGACCTCGGCCCAACTACGCCTACAACAGGATCTGCGCTATATTAGGAAAGGATCTGAGACCCCCCGGATTTAGGATCTCATCAATAGAGATTCTCCTACAATCATGGGACCAGCCAATCAGCCCCTAACGGCGCAATCCCAGATATGGCTCATTAAGGCAGAGATACGCACACCAGACTCCTCTATAAATAGAAGGAAACCCTAAACAGGTGCACACGTTCTATCTCATGCTCTCTTTACCTTCTGTTACACAGAGCACACACCCCACTCCCCTGGCTTCACGTCTTACTGTGTAACACGAACTACGTGGACTTTGATCCCTTCAAAGGGTACCTAGGCTCTAGGCTTGACAACCTAGTCATGTCCAATCTCTGTGTTCTTAGGACAGAACAAAAATATTGCTAATATGAGTTTACACTTTTGTCATGGGTTTGTTTAAACTTATCGGTTTAATAATCTTACTTATGATCATATTGAGAAAAAGAGAACAAGTTTGCTTATCGCTTAATTGAGAAAAATCAAAACCGTTATTTAAAAGGCTCCTCGGGATTGGCTTGAAGTCAACATCGCTAAGAACAGAACAACTGGTAGTGGCCAAAGGAATTTTCCTTTTGATTGCAACTGATCAATTGACTTTTCTATTTAAGAAATTGTATATATTGAAGCTAGAAGAACTTGGGTAAGTTTGACATGAATAATTTAATTTGCTTTTTTATTTACCAATTGAAATGATGTCTTTGTTTCTTATCTAATCTTCTCATAAGCATTTTGCTGACCTTAAATCTCTTATGATGATTTTGCTAATATTTTCAATGATTAAAGAAAAAAAAATCTCTTTTTTGATGCTAGAATTTGTTGGGATTTTATTGACCCTAAATTTCTCATGATGATTTTGCTGATAATCTCTTATGATCCTAGAATTGATTGATCCCAATTAATTGCGATGATGCCTTTTGTAGTCCTATTTATCTATCTGCTTTTTATCCTTAAAGTCCTGTATTACCAAGTCCAATTAAAATGGGTTGATGGCTCGATGGGTCATTTTTGGAGGGCCCAACGGTCAACAGTTTCAAAATATAAATACTCTGAATATCACTAATTACACATTATTAATGCAATAAAAACTTTCAATATCAGTAATTATACGTTATTAATGGTTATTTCCTTATTTCTTTTCTTTTGCACGTATTTATATATTTATAGATTTACAGATTAGAGATAGAAGTTGAGCCTTGTAGTCCAAATGATACCAATCATCACCTTTATGGTCTTTTAAAGCATGAGATTATGGTCTTTTAAAGCATGAGATAATATTCCATTCGGTTCTAATTATATGAACACTTTTGTAATGCAATTTGTACTACAAAAGTGTTCCTATAAGTAGAACCGGAGGTAGTAAGAGATACCATTGTATAGACAATTTGCACTCTTCTCATATATAATTTTAAATTTAATTTAAAAAATTAGAAAGCATGCACAAAATGGTATTTGAGTTAAGACAAAAAAATTATTTATTTTTAGGGATAAGGGTCTTAAATGTCATGGAAGTTTTCGCTCAGGAACACTGGTAAGGGGGAAGTTTTTTTTGGACCAAAAATGCCACGGAAGTTCACAGGAAGTATCAATTTTGCCCCGGAAGTATCATCAGTGCTCCTGAACGAAAACTTCCGTGGCATTTTTTGTCCAAAAAAAACTTCCGTCTTATCAGTGCTCCTGAACGAAAACTTCCATGACATTTAAGACCTTTATCCCTTATTTTTAAGGGTGGAAGAGAAAAGAAATTTTCTGAGAATATGCCGGTGAAAAATACAACAAAACATTTCTGTCAATAAAATCGAACACCTTCTAATGAACCTTAAATCTTTGAAGTAATATAATTTGCATTTGGATAATTGGAATATTACATCCGTCCATATGTACCGTTCCGTGCATGGCAAGGGGGAGTAGATTCTAGTTTCTACCTATAACTGTTTTTGATACGATTTCATAAATAAAATGATGATGCAACTGCATGCAAGCACTTTGACTTTTAAAGTGTGTTTTGATATTGAACATTTTCCAATATGAGATATTATAAGGTTTATTTAGTCAATGATATTTAACCTATTTAGATTTTCAGTCGATGATTCTAATAAGGGAGAGCATGATGCATGGACCATTTTCATCTTTTTAAAAGCTTCATTAAATCCAACTTTATCATTGAGCCATATATATACCTTCCTTTTTCCCAAATAATGGTTTGCTTGAGAGAGGGATTAAGGTTGATATTGTTAATGTTTTGCCTGTTTAGATTAATAGTGACAAAATTGGCTTTTACAAACTTAGGTTAGGGTAAAAGTCAATCAGATAATGTAAGGTAATTTATATTTCAATTGATTTTTTCTAAAAAAAAAGAAGTCAGTTTAACAAATTTAAACTGATATAGATAATTAATGAAAGAAGCAAGCTAAGATGTATAAGGACTCAAAGGACATGAATTTTATTAAATATATAACACACACATTATAGACATATAATGTAATAATTGAAGAGAAATATCAAAATTAGTGTTCAAAAAAAGAGAAATATCAAAATTAAAATTATAAAAATAAAAATAGTTAAACACGATTTTTTCGTTTTTTTGTTTTTTGTTTGAAGTGGCATAAAGGCAAGAAACAGGTTGCACGAATATTAGGATGGCCAAATGCCATATTTAACATAAGTATATATCATAACCAATTAATCTGATTCAAGGTTTGTTGTTAGCCCTCCTAATATAAGTGTCTCTCCTAAATTAAACTTGAGATTTAGAGTGATATAATGTGACCTTATATTACTAAGGCCAACTCTATATTTATAATAACATTAAGACATTTGTATTTGTATTTTTGTTTTAACTAATATTATTTTATTTTTATTTTTAAATTTAAAGATAAAATACACATTTTATTTTAGAGTTGGGAAATCGGGCCAGGCCTTTTAAGCCCTGACCCTGTAGGGCTCGGGCTTGAAAAATATGCCTGAAATTTGAATTTGGCCCTGCAGGGCTGGCCCTGTAGGGCCTCAGGCTTTATCGGGCCGGCCCTTCAGGCCCTGTTATTGTAGCATTTTCATTTTTTTTTTAAAAAAAAAATAGTCAAAGAGTGCCAAGAGGAAAAGGCTAGGAGGCATATATATAAATACATAATAATTATACTATGATTTTATGATTTGGTATATTATGTGTTACAGATAATGGTTATGGATGTGTTCATGATGCGGGAGAATAAATTCATGATATTTTTACTCCTGCAGCACAACCTTCTGCTCAAAGTGAAGCACAATCAAATATCTATGAAATTGATGAGAGTGATGAAGAAGGTGACAATTGACAATGATAGTGGTATGCTTTTATATTTTATGTGAGTTATCTAACGTTGTTTAGTTTAATACTTCTTAAGTCTAATGTGAGTCAATTGTGGACAATGGTTTGTTTTTTATTACGAATTAATGAATGTGTTTATTTGTTGGATGATTTGTATTGTTTAGATATTAATGTTGATAATATTTATTTGATAGATTAGAACTTTAATAGTTACAATTTACTAATTATATTTTTTTGGAAAAAACCTAGAAAAAAATAATTAAAATTTAGAAGAGTAATTTCCAGGCCCTGTAGGGCCGGTCCTGGCTCTGGTACTATCAGGTCGGGCTTTAAAAAACAGATGTTTTCCTTATCTCAAGCCCTGTAGGGCCCAAGCCTTGTAGGGTCAGGCCCTGTAGGGCCGGACCGGCCCTGATTCCCAGCTCTATTTTATTTAATGATTTGTTGATGGCATATCAAACAAATTTTAAGTGATCATCATTTCATTACATTATTCTCACTATTATTATTTTCTTTTAAGTTAACTGTGATTTTTTAAACCAGCCGCACTAAAAGATAAACCAATGGTGGGTTTAATGGTAACTCGTTAGAAAATGAAAAAACCAGGGGACAAAAGTCTAGCTTCTACTGCAATAAAAAAATGATACAAGAAAGCTATCGGACAAAAGTCTAGCTTCTCCTGCAATAAAAGAATGATACAAGAAAGCTATACAGTTTGCACATCTTTCTGATATTTTAATTTAAATACATCATTGAACCGGTCCAAATAACTGCCATTGTGTCGCTTTTGTAGCGCTTCATACAAATCGCTACAAGTATTGACGCCGAATTGTCACTTTGTTACCTGGTAGTTTGGTAGCAGTTATGCTTCACCAAACCATTGCAAAGAAACCGCAATGACCGTTTATGTCAACTGTGGCACCTTGTTCGTGCTACATGGCCTGAGCAACTTGTAGCCGTTGGTCTTAACAACTGCTAGTCTGCTACAAATGTCGAGGAAAATGCTCCAGCCACCTTTAACTGCAACGAATGTTCAAACTTATAGCGGTTTGATTTCTTCCAATTGCTTCAATGTAACCGCCGTTTTAAAAAAAAAAAAAAAATCTTAATTTTCAGCGAATTCAGTTTAAAACTTTCCACGTATCACCATGATGGACTATCCAAAGTGACACAGTCATTTCCTGCTGGCTTAATCTACATTGTGTCTAGAAACTTTGCCCTAAATGCCGTCGCAGAAAATTCCTTTGAGATTTTCAAAATTCACAGTTTCAAAGGCATAATACCACATGCTCCTAATTCTTACTTATATTGTAATTTTACCCCATAAACGACAATCTCATATTAATAATCAAGGAAGGTTAGAGGTTTACCGTTTGCCAACATCATAACTTATACTATTTACTATAGTATTTTATTGATAGGAGCATATATTCTCACAAGATTCTTCACGGGCTTCGTGGAAACTGCCAAATTAGCCAAACAATTATCTGTCTCTCTCAACATACACAGAGACACAGCCACATCACACAACGATAATTCTCATACAAAAATGGGCATGTGGACAAGTGGGTTCGGGTTTAGTTGGTATATATTAACTTGGCGCAAGGATCTTGCGGCAATACATTTAACAATGTGAGAGTATATTATATTTTTAAGATTCTTTCTTTCTTTTACTCTATAGGGCGGAATAAAGATTTAAAAATAACCAAAAGATGACGGAGGGTAAGCCATAAGCTGTTGTATCTATGGTATAAATCTTAATTAAACACTGCCTTGGAGGATTTCATTATTGAGAGATTTTTTTTTTTTTGATATAAAAAAGTTTTGGAGGGTTCGGCATCAGTCCCCCCACCAAGGCCAGGGCACGGCCCCGGGCTCTATGAGTACTTACTGGGGACTTACAAGATCGCCTACCAAAGGAGTCCCAGCGACAGCAGAGGGGATCGAACCCATGACCCAAGGGCCTAGTCCTGGATCCCTTACCATCTATGCCAACTCACATTGGCTGAGAGGTATTAATCATGTAAGGTGAGTGTTGTGGACTTGAGTAATGGGCCTGACAAAGTAAAGGCCCACTAGGCACACGTCTTCACAGGATCTCCCTCGATCTGACAGAATAAGGATCATCCCATGATCATGCCAGCAATCTCGGGTAATGCAGGTAATGGAGGATCTCCCGCTATCAGATCGTGGGAACGCGCATTACCATTTGAAGGAAGCATTACTAGAAGGGCAAAACCTAATGGAGCCTATATAAACAGCCGGACGTTTACCAGGTGCACACACTCCATGAACTATTTGACTGCTATACATACTGTTTTACTGTGCACACACCCCACTCCTTTGGCATTACGCACGCCACCATCATGTTGCACAGTGATCCCTGAGCATCTACTGCTGTCTTGTCAATAGACCCCAGTATATGATCAATTTCTGGGTGTCCTTCCTTTAGGCATCCCAAGAAGTTAGTCGATCTGACATTAATCATTCACTAGCCCTTCAGGGTTAGACATTTGTGTTCTGTTACTGAACAGTGAGGCATAACTAAGTTCAGTAGAAATTATTAAATAATTTGATAGCTGGATCATCATCTAAGTATCATCGATATATATAGTCTGAAATTCTAAGTTATGCGCTTCTTAGCCCCACAGCCTCAGAGTTCAATCGGCCATCAATTTGTTACCTTTACCAACTTTATATGGCTCTGGCTAGTCCGGACATTGGTGCTCCTGGTCCTTCTGCTCCTTCAACTTCAGCAATAATTAAGTATGATGTTTTCTTGAGTTTCTATGGGGACGACGTTAGACATAGTTTTGTTGCTCCCTTATTGTCTGCGTTGCGTCGCAAAGGAATTGAAACTTTCATAGATGAAAGTATTGAGAAAGGAGAACATATTTCAGTTCAAACCCTCCAAGCTATCGAGAAATCTCAGTTTGCCGTTATTGCGCTCTCTGAAGATTATTTTTCTTCCACGTGGTGTTTGGATGAATTGCTGAAAATCATGGAATCAAAAAACAAGCAGGGTCTAATAGTTGTTCCAGTTTTTTATCATATAAACCCATCAGACGTACGACATCAGAGAGGAAGGATAGCTGATTGTTTTGCGAAGCATGAAGAAAGATTTTCATCATCAGTTGATAAAGTTCGAAGATGGAGAGAGATGCCGTGCGTGGGAATGTGGGATTACTGATTTGTCTGGTTGGCAGCATACAGGATATGGGTAACGTTTTCATTCCTTAATCAAGTTTTGTTTTTTAGTTCCCACAATTTTGACACTTACAACTATAGGATTTTGTATGTGTGTAATGTCTCTTCAAATTTTCAAAAACGAAATTCTTATAAGCAAGGTAATAATGAAGATGTCAATTATATTAGCGGAAAAAAAGAAAAAAATAGCAAATACATACATAAGCAAAAGCACAAAGAAATACATCTAGAAAGAAGACATAGCTAAACAAATGAACAAGTCCAAATAAGACAGATTAAAGAAAAAAAAAAGTCATCATCCATGAAAAGGATGGAGAGGAGAAGAATCCTTAGCTAAAACATCATTCTCATGCGCATCTATGGTTAGAAGTGATAGTAAAAAAGGTGTCGATAGTGAAACCCACTCAAATAGAACACACCCTTTTATAAGCATCAACTGAAAGAAAATTAGCTACACGATTGCCCCGTCTTGGGGTAAAGGACGTAGAAAACCCAGCCGTAGAATACAGGAGATGAATGATATCCTGCACAATACTTCTACTTCTACAATCATATCTGGCGACTTGGCATCAACACAATTGAACAAGAAAAGACAGTCAAATTCAAAAACCACTTTATTATGCCTTAGATCCATTGCTATGAGCAATGCCCATTTCATAGCCAAGGCTTCAGTCATAAAAGCTGAAATATATTTCACCTTATCCACTAACCCCATTACAAGTAGCCAAAATTATCCTAGCATATCACCCCAATGGCATCGCCTTCCTTATTAGATGAAAAGCCCCATTACAGTTGATTTTTAGACTACCTAGAAGGGAAGGATTCCATTTGGAACTAGGAGCTTTATCACCGCTAAGCACATAAGAACCCAGATGCATAGTAACACAGGTAACCTAGTATTCTAAGTTGCTCCTCATAGCCATTTCAATAATATCAATAGGCTTTGCTTCATTGTGATTAAACGCCATATCATTTTGCCGTTTCAAGATAAACCACCAAATCCAACAAATGAGAGAAATATCCTGTTTACCAAATGAGGTCATACCAGTTATTTGCATCTACCAAGCATTGAAATTAGACTCTCTAGATGCATCAATTCTAGCACTACACATGCAGCCACACCAAAACACCTAGTCCAGGAGCAATGGATGAACAAGTGCTAAATAGTCTCATTTTCTTCTGCACAAATTGGACAAAGGCTTCCTCGTGACCTTTTCCTTTGAGAGAGGGCTACATTAGTGGCAATAACATTACTAAGCAGATGTCAAATATAAGCCCAATTATTGTGTCCATATGATGAGTATATATTTTATGATTAAATAGGTGTATATTTTATGAAAATTAATTGGAATTATTGGTATTATATACCTATTTAATTATCTTTTATGAACGTTTCCATCATTGAATCAAACTTGAGATCAAAGAATAAATCGACATAAAATCTATTCATCCTATTTTTATTGTGTAGGAAATATGAGTTGATTTAGAATGAAGTAGAAAAATCAATTAAAAGGATATGCAATCAGTCAAATTCAATGGCCCCCCGCAAGAAAATAGAAACAAAATCGATTGTGTGATCTGATGGAGTAGATTACAAGGAATAAGATAACTTTTTAATAAGAAAAGGAGAATCAGTGACTCAAGACCTAAATTATAAATAGGGAGACAGATACAAGAAAAAAGGAAAAGATATGAGAGACATAGAACGAGAAGGAACAAAGAAGCAGAGGAGTAGAGGCTGAGCGTTTCAGTTTTTTTCATCATCCCCACGGAAGGACGAAAGGACTGTGAAGGGGATGGAGAATCTTTCTTTCCTCTCTCTCTTTATTCTTTGAACCTGTGTTTCATCTTTTTTGTAATGGATTTTGTTTAAAGCCATGTGTGGCTAGTTGGTTTTGCAACCTAGAGCACCTATGAACTTATTTGGGTCTTAGAGATTATTCCCACTTGTTAGTTTTTCTTAATTTTATTTCAGTTTATTTAATCCCGTGTTTATTGTTATTGCTTATTAATTGATCACCATTGACCATGTTTTGGGGATTTAGGGTTGAACTTGGAAGAGGGAATCCTAAATTGGTTGAACTTGGAAGAGAGAATCCTAAATTGACCTTGGGGTTAAATAATGTGGAATTAGGTTTAAATTTAATGTGAAGTTAGGTTTTAATCTAATTTTCCTATAGGATAGGAATATATCTAGAAGCTCTGCATAATCAAATTAGAGTGAGCCCGATTTAAAAAGCATCTTATTTAGTTGTGTGAGGTATCACATAATTAATTAAGGTAGGTATATAAGTGGACCGGAAGGCATTTATAGACATTAATACTCTAGATTAGTTGATTAGATTAAGTCAAAGTTAATTTAGTGGGGATAAAATCTAAGAATCAAATAAGGGATTAGTGACTCTAGGTTGCTCGTTTGGTTAGTGTGTAGTTAGTTAGTTTTAATTTAGTTTTATTTTCTTTTCTCTTAATTAAATTCAATCTGATTTGCTCAACTTAAACGAAATTGTAAAATTAATACTCAACTGAACTTTGTGATACTAAGTTCTCGTGAGAACGATAATTTCTTATCACTTTATTACTTGATACGACCCGTGCACTTGCGGAGTTTATAGGCTATAAAGTTTTGCCCTATCAAGTTTTTGGCGCCGTTGCCGGAGACTTGTGTGCCACAACTGTCTTAGTTGGAATTGATTGAGCATTAGTAGTTTAAGTTTGAGTTTGTTAATATTTTATTTTTTTTTTAGATTTTTTTTTTAAAAAATGGATTTCAATTGGCAACCAATTGGTCTTACTATTGAGAAGGAGATGAATTCTTTATCTTCTATTCAAGATGGATTGATGATAAGTACATATTTTATAATTAAATAAGTAGGAATTCTAGGCGATATTGATTGATTTTATTAATATCTTACGCTTATTTAATTATTTTTTAAATACTTATCTATCTTTTAATTAAATATAGGATAAAATAATATTATAATAGAAAATCTATTGATATCCTATTTATTTATGCAGGAGATATTATGTGATCTAAGAGAGGCAACAAATTAAATTGGAAAAGATATAATATATTATTATATTATAAAGTGACCAAGAAGTGGGCCCATGCAAAGAAAAGACAAAATCACAACATAAATCTGGTGGAGAGATTCATACAACAACATTCAATATTCAATATTAGAATCCTCTTTTTTGAATAAAAAAAGAAAAGGATATGTCATATCCTTTATTAATTTAAGAAGCAAATCACGGCCGAAAAAAGAAGAAAAAAATCAAGGGCGACGCACAGAATTCAAGCCACGCACAGGAGAGATCACAGCAATTAAAGAATTCAAACGCGATGAAAAGAGGAATTCAGACGGTAGCACGAGGAGAGGAACTCCAATTCGGAAAAAAAGATTGAGACGCGAGACGCACGCAGATCTGAAGAACGAGTTTGATTTCATGTCTTTTATTTTGTTAACTTAGCCATGTTTGGCTAGTTTTCTTTTGTAGTTAGGGCGAGGATGAACCCTATGTGAATTTTAAGTATTTGGTTGAATTCTTTATTGATCTTTATTTTCTTGATTGAATGAATTATATTTGCTTAAAGCTTTCTTAAAGACTGATCACCTTTTAGATTGTTCATAGGTTGATGTATGACAATAAAGATGTTGGTACATTTAACTAGAACCGTTAATTCATCGTAGAGTTACATGACCTAGACATAGGCTTACGAGTTTATGCTATCTCATAATTCTGGTTTAAAAATATAATCTTTCCGAACAATACTAAGACATTAGGTTGTTTTCAAAGATAACAGACTAAGGTAGCATTAAGACATTGGGACTTAGTCTAACTTTAGAGAATTGATCGTCAATCAAGAGAATAATAATCCCTTAGAGATTCAATTAGAGGTTCAATTCAAATACTTGGAGGAACATAGGGGGATTCTCATCCATAGCTGCGTTTTTCTTGATTACTCATTTTTTTCTCAGTTGTTCTTGAAATTCTTGATTTTGGATTCTTTTTCTTTATTTAATTCTTTAAATTCTGTTTGGTTACAACTCACTCCATATTACTCATTCATCCAACTAAAGCGAAAATAGCAAATTAGTGATTGGAGTACTATTCCTCGTGAGACGATCTTTTTCTTACTACTTTATTACTTATAACGACCGGTGCACTTGCCGAAGTCGCTATCAAGTTTTTGGCGCCGTTGTCGGGGAATAGTTTTATTTCAACACTAAGATTAGTTATTGAAACTCTAGATTGGATTTTTCTTTTGTTATTTTACTCTGTTTATGTGAGGTACCACTGACAGAATTCGATGCAGTTTGATCCTGAAATCGAAAAGACAGCAAGGAGAAATCGAAAACTTGCTAAACAGAGAAAAGGAAAGGTTGCTAGCTTTAGTACTGGGACTGAACTGGTTAAAATGGCAGAAGATGGTGCAGATCCTCCCTGTCCTCCTCCAAAGAGGACCATGGGCGACTACATGACACTTAATCCTGTCAGGATTGCAACTAGTATTGTCAATCCTGCTGTGAATGCGAATAATTTTGAAATCAAGCCATCCCTCATAAGCTTGGATTAACAAAGTTCTTTTAGTGGGAGTGATTTAGAGGATCCTAATCAGCATATTGAGACTTTCCTGCAAATTTGTGATACCATCAAAATGAATGGGGTTCCTGAAGATGCTCTTCGTGCGAGACTGTTTCCTTTCTCTCTGACGGGGAAAGCAAGAGCTTGGCTTCGTTCTTGTCCTACTGGAAGTCTCTCCACTTGGGACATTATCACCACAAAGTTCCTTGAAAATTTTTTCCCTTCTTCTAAGTATACAAAGCTGATGTCAGATATTAGTTGCTTTACTCAAGGCAATGGGGAATCATTCTGTGAAGCTTGGGAAAGGTTTAAGGAGTTGCTTAGGAAGTGTCCACAACATGAGCTGCAAGACTACGAGCAGGCGAGAATATTCTACAATGGGATGCTTCTGTCTTCTAGGATGATGATTAACGCTGTAGCAGGTGGTAAGCTGAAAAACAAAACTCTAGAAGAAGCATTGGAGTTGTTTGAGGCCATGGGGTCCCTTGAGAATGAAACTGTTACTCCACAACCAAAGAGGGGAGTTCTTCATCTAGACTTTTACAATACAATTTTGGCCCACAATGAGAACATTTCCCAACAAAACAAGGTGATCCAACAGCAGTAAGCTGCCATCACTAAACAACTTGCCTCTTCTCAGGTCTCATCCATCACTTCTCAACCTCATTTGCTTTGTGATTTTTGCAAAGGGGAACACGCTAATGGAGATTGTGAAGCTGGTAGTACTGGAGAAACAGCTGAGGTTAATTACATGAGTAATCCTCCCAGGAATCAATTTAATTCGTATAGCAACACGTACAACCCTGGCTGGAAATCTCACCCAAACTTTTCCTATAAATCCCAAGCAGCACCTCAGCAGTTCCACCAAACCACCACCACCAGTACTGATCTGGAAAAGGGTTTGACACAGTTAACCCACACCAGCACTGAATACATAAAAAGTTCATAAGCTTTCCGAAATGAAACAAAGTATTCCCTCAAAAATCAGGAGGCTTCAATCCGGAACTTGGAGAATCAGATTGGTCAGTTAGCTGCCATCACTAAACAGCTTGCCTCAAAAACTACTTTATCACTTATAACGACCAGTGCACAAGATGGACTGATTGCTATTTTAAATTCTTTGAATAATAGGCAACAAAAAAGGAGCATAAATGATGGTTGTATTTCATATGTTGATTCTTCCCAATATGTTTGCATGTCTTGTGTTTACTGTGAAGAGAATCATTTATATGAATATTGTTCATATAGTACAACGAGTCATTTTGTGAAAGATGATTTCACTAGGAACCAAGCTTGTTTTGATAATTCATTTTGTCTTAGTGAAGGTTTTAAGCAACAAAATTTTAGGGATCCACATGTCTATTGTTCTCATGAAAATACCTCTCCTTTTTACTCTTATCCACATATTGAAGAACACACAATTGAGTATAAGGAAAAATCTAATTTAGAAAGATTAATTGAGGAGTGTGCAGAAGCATCAGAGAGATTTAGTAGAGAGCACAAGGAATATACCATTAGGATTGAGTCAAGTGTCCAAAATATTGGGGTAAATGTCCAAAATATTGCGGCAAATGTCCAGAATATGGGGGTATATACGAGTCAAATTGTTTCAACCCTTGAGACTATAAGGCAAAATAATTCCTTAAGCTTGATGACCGCTTTTTTTCCCTTCTTTTTGTTTTTTTTTTGGTTTTTTTTTTTGTTTTTTTGCTTTTCACTATCTACACATACTCTTTTAGTATCGACTTTCTAACTCCTTCATTCTTTTAAATTGGTTCACTTAGCACTTATTAAAGTAACAAAAATGAATGGGGTGAAAAAATATATATAAAAATTGCATATCTCAAACAAAGGGCTATTTATTCTATGCAAATTTCTTTTTTTTTTTTTTTGTAAAAAAAATAAAAAAAAATAAAGGCTGAAATGGGGTAAACAAAAGATTTTCATGTGATGAGGATGGACATTTGGCCAAACTAGCTACGAAATGAATGCCTAAATCATCTTTGTACATGCAAAAGGATTTAAAATTTCAAAAGAGATTCAAGACAAGTTCTAGAGATAAAATCATAATAGGTGTACTCCCCCTTGAAAGAAATGAAACTTTAGGTTCAAATTCCTCACAGGTTCTTTGACATCCTAAAGTAAAGTACCAAAACCAAATCTTTACCTCTTTACTAACATTCAAAGAACATAGAATCAATTCCTAATCAAATTCACTCCTTTTCATGTTCAAATCAATTCAATTGTGATAATGCTCATGAGTAAAATTCAAACTTCCATAAGAATTTTTTAGAAAATCTGAGGACAAGAAAAGTCATGTACCATCCAGGATACCCTCACTCCCACACTTAAATGTCACATTGTCTTCAATGTGAATAAGTAACAAAAAGTAATGGAAGTGAAGACCAACCATCTATAAGTGTAAGGGTAACACCAACTTCAGAGATTTCAAATTTTCACCAATTAAACAGCTCAAGTGCTAACAGTCACTCAATAATAATCACAAATAGTCATCACATGCAAATCCAGTAAGACCAGTACTCATTCCCAAGCAATATATCATCAACAATTAAATAGAACAAATCAAAGAAAAGTAGAAGAAAACTCCCCTATTTGTCCTTGACTTGCGCTTTCAATCCTTGCCACCAAAGTGGAATACCTCATCAGGAGCTTTCAACAGTCCTACAAAATAAAATAAAACATCAAATCATACCTTAGGTTGCCTCCCAAGAAGCGCTAAGTTTAAAGTCTTCAACCAGACTTCTCATAACAACTTCTAATCATAAGTATCAAACATCAGAATCACCTTGTCTTCATTTCTTTTGAAGCAACAAGGTATCACATACAAAAAGTGATAATTCAAGTAAATTGCTCGTACTTCCTCAATCATAGACAATCGCGGATTACAAGCATTCATCGAATTCAAATAAAGCACATCATGCACATTCTTACAAGTAAACATAGACACTTCCAAGAATTTAGAGCATCTAACAAAATCCACTTGACTCTCTTTAGTAAGAGTCAACAATTCAATAGGAGAGTCATGAACAATAACAATTGGGACATCCACATCAATTTAATCACCAAAATCACAATCTTTAGGCACCAAAATCACAATCCTTAGGCTCCACAATTGGAACCTCTTCTAGACACCCATTATTCTCATCTAAATCACTTTAAAGCTCACAATTACTTTCTACATTATGTAGTCTCATGTAATTCCACACCTTCAACTTGCTCACAATAATCATTATCATCATAAGAAGTAGTCATCAAGCTTAAGGAATTATTTTGCATCATAGTCTCCAGGGTTGAAACAATTTGACTCGTATATACCCCCATATATCTTGAACACTTGACTTAATATTTTGGACACTTGACTCAATGCTAGTAACAATCTCCTTTTGTTTTCTACTAGATCTCTCTGATGCTTCTGCACACTCCTCAACTAATCTTTCTAAATTAGATTTTTCCTTATACTCAATTGTGTGCTCTTCAATATGTGGATAAGAATAAAAAGGAGAGGTATTTTCATGAGAACAATAGACATGTGGATCCCTAAAATTATGTTGCTCAAAACCTTCACTAGTACAAAATGAGTTGTCAAAACAAGCTTGGTTCCTATTGAAATCATCTCTCACAAAATGACTAGTTGTATTATATGGACAATATTCATATAAATGATTCTCTTCACAATAAACACAAGACATGTAAACATATTGGGAAGAATCAACATATGAAATACAACCATCATTTATGCTCCTTTTTTGTTGCCTATTATTTAAAGAATTTAAAATTGCAATCAGTCCATCTTGTATTGAAGACAAAGAATCCATCTCCTTCTTAATATCAAGAGCAGCTGGTTGCCATGTGAAATCCATTTTTTTTCCCAAAAAAAATTTAAAATAAAATATTTACAAACTCAAACTTAAACTATTAATGCTCAATCAATTCTAATCAGGACAGTTGTGGCACACAAGTCCCCGGCAATGGCGCCAAAAACTTGACGGAGAAAAACTTTGTAGCCTATAAACTCGGTAAGTATACGGGTTATATCAAGTAATAAAGAGTGAGTAAGATATCGTTCCCACGAGGACTTGGTATCACAAACTTTGGTTAAGCATTAATTTTACACTTTCTTTTAAGTTGAGCAAACCAAATTGAATTTAATTAAGAAAATGAATTAAACTAAAATTAAAATAAACAAACCACCACAATAATCAAATGAGCAACCCAGAGTTACTAATCCCTTATTAGCTTCATAAACCTTGATTTCACTAATTTAATTAGCCTTAATATCAATTTTGTTAATCTCGAGTATAAATAGCTATAAGTGCCTGTCGGTCCACTTACAACCCTCTCTTGAGTATATTTTGTTATGTCTAACATAATTACTCAAGAGGCAATAAAACTCGAGCACACTCTTCAACAATTATATAGGGCAATTAGGTATATGTCTATCCTAATCACAAATTAAATCGTAATCTAATCTCATATTACTTAATCTCAGAGCCTAATTAAAATCCTCTTCGTCAAGGTAAATCCTAATTCTCAAATTCATATTTAATGATGGTTAATCACTAAATTGATAAAGCTAAACAAGATTAAGTAACCAAAATTAATATTAATTATAACTAAATAATAAAAATAAAGTCTAATCCACATTTATAAGTTCAAAGTTCCTCTAGGTTGCAAAGAAAAATTAGCCAAACATGGCTTTAACAAAAACCCAGTTCAGCATAACCAATAATAATTCAGAGTTCAATGAGAAAAGAAAAATAAAACAATGGCAAAAGTCACCACCTCCCACTCTAGTTCTTCGATGTCATTGCCATCAGAGTCTATTCCTCCCTTATGGCTGTGAAGACGAAGCTCGCCGGCAACCGTGGTGGAGAGGGTAGCCGCCGTCGAGAGAGGAAAAAGAAGGTCGAAGGTCTGAACATGCGCGCTGCTCCTTTGCTCTTGTTCTGTCGCTCCTCTTTCTATTCAAGACCAGCCGCCCTCTGTTCCAGCGAGAATGATGATTTAATGTCCGCCTCCTTTTTTTGTTTTTTTTTTGCGAATTCACCCTCGTCCCTTTTCTCTTATTAGGTCTTCAATTCTTTATCATATGTGGGGCCCATATCCATTCCAAATTCAAATCCATCAATTGCCATATCAATCCGTCTTGGCCTGGTCATTGTGAAAAAGCAAGAGATAATAATAATAATAATAACTAAATTTTTATTTCTTCTCTCTCTTTTTTTTTTTTTTTGAAGCTTCTCATTATCATTATTTATTTTCTAAACTTAAACTTTTATTTTAAATTGAAATCCCACAAATGATGCATCTATATTGATATCTTTCAAGATCTCAATAAAATCTCTTTAAATTAGTAATAATGACTTCTCAAATATATCAAAATATATCTCAAATTTATTAGAAATGAGAAGTCATCAATTATCATGCTTAATCTTCGTACATATACATTAGGGAACTAAACATGTTCAAAGTATAGTTTTGAAGACTCAAGAAGGTTTTGAAGCAGATTGGGGCTCTAACTGCTTTTCAAAGATGACAAATCTTAGATTGCTGGACTTGAGAAAGGTGCATCTTCGGACAAAGCTCGAGTCTCTTCCAACTGCATTGAAATTTCTGAGATGGGATGGTTATGCTGAGGATTGTTTACCATCAATTGAAAAATTATGGAATCTTGAAAGCCTTCAATTGTGCAATAGAATCTCTCAAATGATGCATCCATATTGATATCTTTCAAGATCTCAATAAAATCTCTTTAAATTAGTAATAATGACTTCTCAAATATATCAAAATATATCTCAAATTTATTAGAAATGAGAAGTTATCAATTATCATGCTTAATCTTCGTACATATACATTAGGGAACTAAACACGTTCAAAGTATAGTTTTGAAGACTCAAGAAGGTTTTGAAGCAGATTGGGGCTCTAACTGCTTTTCAAAGATGATAAATCTTAGATTGCTGGACTTGAGAAAGGTGCATCTTCGGACAAAGCTCGAGTCTCTTCCAACTGCATTGAAATTTCTGAGATGGGATGGTTATGCTGAGGATTGTTTACCATCAATTGAAAAATTATGGAATCTTGAAAGCCTTCAATTGTGCAATAGCAAAATCCAAACACTATGGGGAGAAAAAACGGTATATATTCCTTCCACAATCTTCAATAAGACACCGATATAACAAATGTTACTACTATCATACACTTTTATAAGTACTGATTCATGATCCCCTTGAGTCTTATTTCTCGATCAGGTTTTGAATAAGCTGAAAATCATTGATATGAGTGGTTCCGAATCTCTAAGTGGAACCCCAGATTTCAGTGGAACACCGAACCTCGAAGAGTTGTTACTTAATGGTTGTAGAAAATTGACTCGGGTTCATGACTCTGTCAAAGGGCTGAAGAAGCTGGTTAAGTTGAGTTTTAAAGAGTGTGTAGAGCTTGAAATTCTTCCCACTCAATTGGAAACGAATAATCTACAAGAATTCATTCTTATCGGATGCAGAAAGCTTAAGAAGCTGCCCAACTTTGGTGAACAAATGAGCAGTCTATATTTCATGAATGTGAGCAACACTCGTATCACTAAACTTCCTTCAACCATCAGACATTTAATAAATCTCAAGATTTTAGACTTGTGGGATTGCCACGAGCTTAAGTCTCTACCTGCCGATCTTCCTCCTCGTTTAATTGTATGTGCAAGCAACTCTCTCATGCTAAAAGACGCAATTGCTCAACTTAATCTCAGTGCATCGCCTGTTCCAAAGGTAAGTCATCTCTAGATCTTTCTGTGTTTCTCGTATTAATTTTAATTTTTTTCACGATTTTAAATTGAGAATAAATTTATTAATTATTTTCATAAAATCATTATATCATCAATTTAATTAGTGTGCGAAAGCTAGATAACTCCAATTTGCAGCAAGGTAATTCCAAATTTACGTGCCAAAATACTCAAAACTATGATTATGTTACAAACTACCAAACACCATACATGTCAAAATCAATTATGAACCCAGACAAAAAAACCATGGTTATCTTGTAAGGCACTAAACACATTTGTGAATCAAAAGACATGGTTATCTCATTAACAACTATTATATGTTTTTCTATTATATTTTAATTTCCTAAAAATATATCCTAACTCTCTATTTTTAAATCAATTATATTCTTAAAGAATCAATTTCATAAGCTATGTTTTATACAACTCTAATCCAAATGCACCCGAAAAGTGTGGGTGTTTTGTTGATGGTGTGATAATTAATTTAATAATAATGTATATTTTTTAGGTAGGAGTACGCAAAGACGAAAGTCTTCATAAATATAAAATTGCTTTTTCAAGTGTTCCAAACAAGTATTGGACTGTTAGGATATTTTTTAAGAAAATCACGATTTTAACTTTTCAATTATACCTAAAATCAAATTTATAAATCAATTACAATCAAATATATTTTCAAAATTAATTTTTTTTAAAAAAAAAAACAAGACATACTGAGATCTAAACCGTCACTTTTTTTTATCCTTTTGTTTTTGGTAATAGAGAAAATAAATAAGTACTGTTTGAACGGGTGTTTATAGCTTGATTTGCAATTTTTCCGCCCCTAAAATTACAAACATATTTTATTTTGTGTTTTTATTTTTCCTTTTGGGTTTCAGCGTCCTGGAGATCTGCAGGGTCCCATTCACATTTTAGGTGATCAATTCAGAGCAGGAGCAGAAATATTAAAATGGTTTCATCTTCGTGAACTTCGGGCTGAACACCATGAATATTATTGGGGCAAGGATACGTCAGGTGAATTTGTAACTATAACAGCAGACATACCTTCCAACATTGTTGCAGATTCTAATGAAGAATGCTGGGGAATTGCTATATGCCTTTATCTTAAATCCTTATCTCAAGCATCGGAAAGTTACATAGTTTGGAGGTTCAAAGATCATTGTCATACCAATAAAACTAAAATGCATGGAAACCTGACGCCGGATGATGGTTGGGCGGTTTATGTAGGATTTTATCCTTTTGAGAAGGAACAGTGTCGATCAAATCCAAGTGATAGTGAAGCCACCCAACTCGATTTCACTCTTTCTTTTCTAACAGCCAACACTGCTAGGGATCTCATTGATTTGGCAATAATGGGATGTCAGTGGCGTCTGGCAAGTAAACGTGAATTTTGATGAATGGCGGCCGGAAAATAGAGCACCATCACCTTCTGGGCCTGGCTCGCATAACTGGTAATAACCATTAATATTTCTAATATATCATCGATAATCAATTTTAAAGAAAAACCTACTGCTACAATTTTATTCATACTTAACGTTGGTTAAATATAAAAGCTTTAAGTATCAAGTGGTAGAGGTTGAATAAGGGCTTATTTGATGATTATTATGTTGACAATAAAGTACTTAATAAGTATGGACAAATATTTGCAACAAATGTAATAGCGGTATTAATTTTTTTTTCCATATTTCTAGAAATTTATAACTATTTGACGATTGTTTGAAAACAATAGTCAAACAGATTTATTTTAAATAACTGTCAAGTAGTCTCATTTAAATAGTCTTATGAGTCACCATGTCGTTTCATTTTTCACCAGATATCTTACGCTTTGTGGAGGTTGAAGGTTTAGTCTCTAAATCTAGGGCTAATCGTTGCCTTTGTTGCTTCCAGGTATAAATTTGTGAATGAATATTCGTGTTTCATAGTTAATCCTTTATTTGTCTCTCTTGGTGTTTAATTTGATCTTATGAAGGAGAATGCTTACAACTTGAATTGGAGTCAGCGAGATCATGTGTCTGGTGGAAATGTGGTGGAGACGATGAAAGGTGAAGACCTCGAAAGAGGATTTTGATTGAGGTCGCTCCTTCCCCACCGAAGTTGGCAGCTTCTACTAGTAGCTCTCAACTCGTTCATTGAAAGGGAAGAATGTCTCTACGAGGCATTTAAAGAAGAGGCTTCAAAAGAATACCTGTATATGCATGATTTGCTGAGAGAGATGGGAACAAATATTGTCCTTCGAGAATCTCTAATTAATACTGGTAGGCATTGCAGATCATGGTCATTAGAGGTGATGGAAATCAAAAAAGGAAGCAAAAAAAGATTCCAAGATAATCTGAAGACTAAAGTGTTTAATGCTGAATTATTCTTGCGTAATGATGAATCATTCTCTCTTTTTTTTTTTTGAAAGTAAGTCAAACGCATTCCAAAGAAAATGATAATTAGTACATGATAACTCAGCATTACATTTACATGTCAGCGTGGAAAGTGATGCAAGAATCTTGGAAAGCTGAAAAGTTTACATTAAAATGATCCACAAAAAAGACCTGGTTAAAAACAAAGTGAGAAAGATAAGAACTTATATCCTGATAGATGCGATTGGAGATTGGAGTATTAATAGATCCTTTGGCGGAAGGAACTACCTCCTTAACTTAAGCACATATATCACTCGCAATTCTTGCTTTGGTCTGTCGGGAAAAAATGGAGACTGTAGTGTCCAAGACAATGTAGCTCGAAAGCAAAGTAAAATTTTGATTCGTTATGTTGTGAAAGATTAGTCTTTTCAGCTAGGTTCAATCCCTTGTGGTATCATGTTGAGTTTGATACTTATGAAAATGACTCCAACCATATAGTCCGCTGGGTTTGGTACTTGTAAAAATGTCCCCAAGCATGCTAGTCCTTGATACCTATAAATTAAATTAAAATGTCTCCAACCATGTTAGTCCTCGATGAATGATCATGGTAAAAGTTAATATTTAGCAATTGGTTAAAGGAAAAATAATTCTTGGCATGTTTTTAAAGTTTTTGAAAATAAATTAAGATTTAGAATAATAATTTTTATACTCATCTATGAAATTCAGTGCAATCTCCTGTACCTTTTTTTAAATTCCATCTTTGTTTTTTAGCCATCAATTCCATCTAAATTACTTTCATGAGATTAAATAATTTAGGCCAAAAAAATGACGTTAAGTAATTAATTAAAATTAGTTAAATCTTATAACTTTCCGAAATTTTCCTTTGACAGGAAATTAAGGGGAAAGAGAGTTGGCCTAAAAAATTGGGAGGGGAGAGGGGTAAAAACCATTATTTGAAATAAAAATGTAAAAGAGACAAGGGTTTTCTTATACAAATATTTCGTAAGAGAGTTAATAAGGATATGTTTGGAATGTGGAATGTGGATTGTAGCATTCAAAAATAACTTTTTTTAATCATGATTTACGATATATAAAATAAATATGTAGATGAATTTTGTCTCAACTTACATAAAAACAATTATTATAAGTTCCAAACAAACACCAAAATGTTTGGACTCTATAATTTACTCTCATTTTAGTTTGGTTTCTATAGTTTCAAGCCATAGATTTCAATTCTTCAATTTTATTTTCGTCTAAAACTTTAGTCCCAATATTTAATAGTAAAAATTTGGATCATTTTGCCCTTTGACGGGCAAAACCTATGATTTAAAACTCTAGTGATTAAAACTAAAAAGAGGGTAAATTATAAAGTCCAAATGAGTATACTGAATTGAATGGTCTAAAATTCTAGGCTAGTTGTCTTTACACAATTGTAATTGTTGGAATTGGATTATTAGTTTATGCTGTATATTGAATTGTTGAGATTATTAAATTGCAATTAGAATGAATATTTTAAGACTATGGGTTTTCTTTTAGGGGTTAAAAAGGGAAAAAAATCGTAGAATATAGGGGAAATGATACCAAGGTCCCAATTAAAAAATATAATATAAAAAAAGTCTCGTAACTTGCAATGGTAGCTCTTTCATTTACTAAGTTCTACTTATCATCAACAAGTTGTGGGGTTTTCATAATATTATTTTCCTTAATTTGAACCATAGGGTGATTTTCTCTATAATATATATGCAGGCACACATACATACACACACTCAAGGTTGTCAAACTCATGAGTTTAAGTAAACTTGTGACAGCGACGTAAACTCGTATCGTAAACTCGAATTGTAAACTCGTAAGAGTTTACTTTTATTGTTAAATAGGTATTGCTAATGTATAATTAAATAATTAAAATATAAAAATGACAACAATTTGATTTAAATATATTTTAAATCCAAAAAATTGAAATTATATCCATCAACATTCATCATTTATCATATTTAATAAAAAAAATTTCTATATAAAGTCGTTGAGCATAATCAAATCAAAAAAGTTAACATGAGTTTAAGAGTCAGTTAACACGGTTTTGTATGCTAGAAACGTAAAAACGGCAAACTCGGTGGATAAATTCGTGAGTTTAACCAAGTTTACAACTAATACGAGTTTACCATTGATTCGACTCATTTTTGTAAGCTAGAAATGTTAAAACGGTAAACTCGAAGAGTCAACTTGCAAGTTTGACAACAATGCACACACTTATTATTGAGATAACCAATATAGAAAGCACAAATTTTTAGACAATTTATTGTGATAGCTGGCATAACTGTTTAAACTAGTTATTGAGATAATTGGCCCAGAAAGTATACCTCTCTAGATCCAGTCTAAAAAGGTATACTCCATCTGATTTTTAATGTAAATTCTTTAAATTATTTGGTTGAATTAAAGAAGTTAGTTGAATTTATTACTGACATTTTTTTAAACACCTAAATTATTTTTCTTAATTCTCTTCATCCTTCTCTTCCTTGATTATTGATAAAGGAGCATCAATAGAATTAAATTAGGAAAAGACTGACAAATTTTAAAAAAAGATATTATATTTAGAATTAAAATCAACTCTCTAATTATGTTATACATTAGGGACCAAAAGGAGTACTTTAAGACAGATTTTTAATGATGGCTTGTCTAAAAATGTTTTATTAATTGTTTGTATAATCGGTTTAAAAATTCCATAATTTTCTAGATTACCTTTTTCAAAACTGGAAAGCCTATTTTAAGGAAAATGTGCTCACATTTAGTATTCAGTCTTACTTCAATCATGATTTACTCTCATAAGAAAATATAGGTGCCTATAAAAAGAAATTGTTGTATTGGTGAGAGTATAATGGAGTAGTTTCTAAATATAATTTATTAGGTTGGGTTTTACAAATAGTTTACCTTACTAAATTTTTAATATCTATATATTAATTATCCAGCTCCAATATTTAGCACTAAAATGGGTAAAAATTAGTGGGTAGAGTTTTATAAATTGGAGAAGAGTACTCTTTATTTTAGTCAAGAATTTTATTATTCATCATTTGGAATTCTCCAAAACCATTTTAAATTGTCAATTGTAATGGTCTAAGTAGTCCAAAAGACAAAAGTTGGTGGAGTTCACATTATGTGCACATAATTAAGTGCTTCTTAAGTGCTCATATATCTAATTAGAACTAATTAATTTGAGATATTGGGTGCAAAAAAAATCTCAAAAAGCAACATATAATTTAGATATAAATAAATACAATATATAAAAAAATTAAAAGAAAATGCTCATACCTCTAATTAGAGGTATAAACATCTAAGAAGCACATAATTATGTGCACATAATGTCGACTCAAGTTGGTGAGGTTAATGGATGAAGTTAAAAGAGGCAAAAAACACAGCTCATGGTAGTACGTACGGCCATAATTCTCTTCCAATAATTCAGAAATTGCAGCATCATTACCAAAAGTTTTGTAGTTTAGTGATATGGAGGGATTTGGTTCAATCCCGCCTGTTATAATTTAGACCAGTAGTGTTTGTCGTTGTAATGTGAAAAAAAAAAAAAATGCAGCACTTACATCTTTAGACTGACCACGTAAACCCATCAGATAAATAAAAGATGATGAAGACAATTTGAGAAGCATCATTAGTCTTATTTAAAAATTAAAATACTCCCACCTGCCGTTAATAGAGGATTTAATGGGAGTTGATCTTGTTCTAAAATATTGTATCTCTTTTTTATATTTGTCAATCTTTTTCTAATTAACCCTGTTAATACTCCCTAAATAGTAATTAAGAAAAATGTGGAGGGAATTAAGAAAGGTGATAAGGATATTTTAGAATAAATACAGTATATTAATTAACTTAACTAACTTCTTTAATCTGATCATTCCATTAATAGGTCTTACATTACAACCAGAGGGAATAATTAATCAAAACCTTTTTGTGGAATGAGGTGACTGGCTAATGTAATACTCTTTGCTAATTAAACGCTGTGTTTGGTTGTTCTGTTGACTAATCAACCCACTTTTTTTTTTTGGTTAAAAAAAAATTTATTATTTTTGAGAGTTTTCCCTCCTAATTAACTTAATTATTATTTTTGACGTAATTATGGGTGGAGTAAGGAAATTAACCATGGTGAAGAAAGAGGAAGGAATTTTTGTTAGAGTGTTTTGTTAGTTCTGATTAGTTTTGATGATGTCTTATATTGATGTCATTATCTAGAGCAAAAAGTTTGTATACTACATTTATCTTATACTTTGACTAATTCTTATATTTAATGTAGATACAAAGTTTAATACATTGAAGTTTGATCAAAAATGGAGTTTGAAGAAAGAAGAATCTGTTAATTATCATGAAAATATCAATATTCAAGTCTTTGTGATCAAATAGAAGTTGGAACGGGTCAATTCGGAGTTAAAATGAGCAAGTTCAAGCTTCTGGAAGAATATCAATTTGTTTTGGGGCTTTAATGCAATTTCAGCATTTTTTTTCTCACATAAATAGTACCTTGCTTGAGCACAACTGCTTCCTTGCTCGAGCAACATCGTTTTTCAGCAAATTTTCGCCCAAGCTGGAAAGCATGCTCGCGGAAGCTGGAAAGCATGCTCGTGCAAATAGGAAAGCATGCTTGCGCATCAGTGTGAAAGCATGCTCGCTCAAGATGGAAAGCATGCTCGCGCAAGCAGGAAAGTGTTGGTTCTATATTTTTGATGTTTTGATGATAACAATTATAATGTAATTAAATTAATAGATTCAAGGTTAAATCATGTTTTATATAGTTAACTTGAATCTATAATGGTTTGAAAGATTGCCCTTGGATGCCTCGAGTTAAAGTCGCATGCCTGGAGTCATGAGATGTTATTATCTAAATGAAAATTGTGTTGATCTCATGTGCCTCGGTTAAAATGTGTTTGACTTAGAGTTAATAAGTTTGAGATATATTTGCCTCAAGTTAAAATCGATATGCTTCGAGTTAATCTTTGGATACCTTGAGTCATGTAGTGTTATTGTTTAAAAGGAAAATGTTTTTAATCTCATATGTCTCAGGTTGAAGAGTTAATAAGTTGAATTGTTATATGCCTCGAGTTAAATCCATGGATGCTTCAAGTTAAACGATGAAAATGTGTTAAAGAAACTTGGTTAACTCCAATCAATGTTTTTATGCCTTGAGTTATCTATTTGATGTTAAGTTTTGTACCCATTTGTTTTAAACTCTTGATATTAAGTTAATGACTCAAGTCATTAACTTTTATATCAAGTTAACTTGCGTTTTTTCACAGGCCATCGGGTTTAACTCTTGGTATATCAAGTTACTGACTCAAGTTGATGACTCAAGTTATCTATTTTTTTAACTCAAGTTAAGGTTTCATTTGGCCACTTGCTTTGATAGTATCGGGTTCAACTTTTGAAATATCAAGTCATTGACTCAAGTTGGTAACTCAAGTTATTCACTTATTGACTCAAGTCGAGTGTTGATTTGGCCATTTATTTCGAAAACATTGGGCTTAACTTTTTGCATATCAAGTTAATGACTCAAGTCATTAACTCAAGTCACTCACCTTTTCATATCAAGTTAAGCTCTCAATTCTCTAACTTTTGAAAGCATTGATTTTGACTCTTGCATATCAAGTTGATGACTCAAGTCATCAACTCAAGGCAATGATTTTATACCTCAAGTTAAGAGTTCAACTTGAATCTTTTCAAAGCCATCGTCTTTAACTCTTGAATATCAAGTTAATGACTCAAGTCATTAACTCAAGGAATGACTTTCACACTTCAAGTTAAAAGATTAAACTTGTGCATTTCAAATGGAATTGCTCTTGACTCTTACTTATCAAGTCATTGCCTCTAGTCACCAACTCAAGGCAATTAGTTTTACCTCTAGTCAAGTTGTTCCTTTAACTTGCGTTTTAAACTTGTGAAAAACGAATTTGGCTCTAGTCAAAGTTTCGAGTTAATTTCTTCTAAACTTTAATTCTCTTATAAAATTAACTTGCCTCGAGTCATTTATTTGCTTGCCTCAAGTCATTGACTTAAGGCAATTAATATTTGACTTTAAGTTAAAGTTTTCAACTTGTGCATTTCAAAGAGAAAGTCATTGACTCTTGCATATCAAGTGAATGCCTCAAGTCATCAACTTAAGTCAATTATTTCTCAACTCAAGTCACAGACACCTTTCATCCTGTAACGTGATTTCTTCAATTGCCTCGAGTCAAGTAGTTTACTACCTCAAGTCATTGACTCAAGTTAACCTTATTTTAACTTGAAGTTAACACCTTTAGTGTTTCAAAATCACCGTCTTTGGAAATTCAAAATCATTCGGTGTGATTTCATTACCTCATATCTTAACTCATTACTATTCCTAAATGCTTTTAACCTATTTGCTAATGAGTTTCAGATGATTATATGGAGAATTAACATCAGACTCAACAGAAGCCAAAAATCTGTCAGAAACATTTTGAAGTTGAATAGTTTGATGAAGTTGACTACAGACATTCACAAATGGCAGAGAAGACGAGTTACTTGAAGAAACGAAGTTGATTACTCATCTATAATGTTCTTCAATGAATTAAAATGCTTAATTTGTTCATTGGCTTCAAATGCTATGACTTGAATATCCTAACGGTAATATTCCAACGGTAATATTTTCCAACGGTCATATACACTTACAACGGTCATATTCAAAATCTGGAAGAATTGCTCAATGATCTTCATTAGCTATAAAAGAAGAAGCATTCAAACAAGAAGGGAGTGACATGAGCTTACACTGTCAAAATGCCAACATTATGAATCCAATGCTCAACTCATATACTCTCTGTTTCACAATGGTTATATAGTTTTTAGTAGAGAGTGAGATGATTGATTATGCACTTCAGTGTTTAATACTGTATCTACTCGTGAGGAGTTCATAAACATTTACTTCATTATCAGTTAAATCTTAAGGTTGAGGAACCTTAAGAGAGGGTGTATCAATTACAACTTGTAAGGGGGAGTGGAGTCAGTGAGAGGACCATCCTTCGTTTACAGAGTGTGTAATTGTTTCCTTACAGTGTGTAAGGGGAAACTTGTGGGATTGTAGTGATTCTCAAGTACCCGATTAAAGCTTGAGGGAGATAATGGATTGAAATCTCAGGAGGAACCTGGGGACTGGACGTAGGTCATCGTGGATTGGGCCGAACCAGTATAAATCACAGTTTACATATTCTCTTCCCTCATCTCTTATATTTCTAGCATATATGTTTGAATGACTAACTATCGCTTTATAAATTATTACTGTCATATAAACTGCTTTCAATAAGTTTCGAAAAGATTTTCAAAAGTTTCGAAAATTTTATCGAACAGCCAATTCACCCTCTCTTGGGTGATAGCCAGGTCTAACAGAAAGCATGCTTGAGCATCAGCGTGAAAGCATGCTCGCACAAGCTGGAAAGCATGCTCGCGCAAGCTGGAAAGCATGCTCGAGCAACATCGAAGCAAGGTGGTCTCCTAGCACACTTTCAAGTGATTTTTAGCCCAAAATCCGTCCTTGTTCGAGAAAGAACGGAGGCATGCTCGAGCAAGGTGATCCCATCAGCTTCCTCTGTTCAGCTCTGTTTTTGGTGACCTTCGGTAATTCGACGATATCTCTTAAACCAGAAATCGGATTGACATGAAACTAGTGGCATATGAAAATAGACTCCCAATGCGTCATTTTAATATAAAATACAAACCAAAATGAGGTCAGATGAATTATCTATGAATTTTAAAAGTTGCCACAAGAATCAACGTTACAGTCCAGACCCAGCTTTGGTATTTTGAGCATATCTTACAAACGACAAATCGGATTGAGATGAAATCAGAGCCATTTGAAACTAGACTCAAATAACTTTCCAAAAACATCAAGAACACAGAAAAATAAGATCAATTGAAGAAGTTATGATGTTTTGAAGTTGACAGTCTGTTCTAAATGTAGCAAAAACGCTCATCAAGAACAACCTCCAATCATCTGATGATAACGGACAAAGTATAATGAGTTTGAAGCTGATTCTTCTTCCATTGGAAAGAAGACTTGAAGAGCTTTATGAGGATGGGTGGTCTGCCAAATTTGGAGCTAATTTGAAGACGACATAATTTCTGGAAATTGGCTCTTGAACAACCAATGCTATTGTGCTTTTGGAAGCCAATGGAGTTTGATATTTGCACGAGATCATGGTAGGCAGTAGCCTGACACTCGAAGATAGCCTACTCGAGTAAAGTGACTGGCGTGCTTGAGAATCATCAAGCTCAGAGCAAAGAAGTACAATTTTGGGAAGCATGCTCGAGCAGACTATGAGGCTTGCTCGAGCAACATCGAGCTGAGCAAGGAAATTGCACATCTGAGGAGTCTTGCTCGAGCAGAGATGAAGGCTTGCTCGAGCAACATGCTCGAGCAGAGATAAACGTGCCCGAGCAACATTGATCGACTCTTCATTCTCTATCTCTGAAAGATGCTTGCCCGAGCATGAAAATGGCATGCTCGAGCAAAGGAAAAATCATGCTCGAGCAGCAACACTTCAACTGAATCTCCTCACCTATGTTTGCCTCTTGCTCGAGCATAGTCTTAGAGTTGCTCGAGCGTCAACGATAGAAACCAGTTTATCAGTTCAACAGCAGAAGATTGCCCGAGCATACCTTTGATCATTGCCCGAGCATCAACGATATTAATTGGTCTTTAAAAAGCTTGCCCAAGCAAGGTTTGGTTCCTTACTCGAGCGTTGTGTCCATTGCACTTTGAAATTACTTCTTCTCAAATTGATGCCCGAGCACACCATTATCCATGCTCGAGCAATGTCACCTCTGGTCTTGAAATCTCTGACTTCGTAAAATCTTAAATCATCGAATATGATTTCATTTCCATATATCATTACTCATTACTATTGCTAATTGCTTTTAATCAGTTTGCTAATGAGTTTCAGATGATTATATCATGAATTAACAACAAATTGGCATAAAGCAATTTGTGTGTCAGAGAAGCATGCTACGTCAGAAAACAGATGAAAGCCTTTATGTCTAACGGATAGTTTGAATCTTTACAACGGCTATTATTACAACACCCAAGACGGAGCATTAACGAAGTCAACGATAAACATTTTGTGATTAAAGTTGGATTAGAGCTCAACGGACAAAAAGCAACAAAAGCTTCAATGGCTACTTCCAATTGATCTCCAATGGTCGAATGCTCGCAACGGTCAAAACACAATAACATATAAATTGCGAAGCTTTCAAACCGAAAGAAGTGACGATGATTGATGAATGAATCGACAAAGCCAACAAAATGATCTTACTACTTCACCGTCAATAGTTCATACACTCTGATTCTCAATGTTTATATAGTTTACAGTAGAGAGTGAGATGATCGATTTTGTACTTCAGTGTTTATCATCTTATCTACTCGTGAGGAGTTATTTAAACATCTATTTCATTCTGTTAACTTAAGGTTGAGGAACCTTAAGTGAGGGTGTATCAATTACAACTTATAAGGGAGAGTTGAGTCTGAGAGTGAGGACTATCCTTCGTTTATAGAGTGTGTAATTGTACCCTTATAGTGTGTAAGGGAAGTATCTCGCTAAGAGATTGTAAAGGCTACACAAGTGCCCTACTAAACTTGTGAGGTTGTAAAGGCTTTTCTCTTGTGCCTGGTTAAACAAGGAGATAGTGGATTGAAAATCTCAAGTGGAGCTTGGGGACTGGACGTAGGTCAAGGATTGGGCCGAACCAGTATAAATCACAGTTTGCATATTCTCTTCCCTTATCTCTTATGTTTCCAGTATATGATTATTCGAATATCTAGCTGTTGATTTGAAAAACGCGAAAAGATTTTCAAAGTTTCAAGTTTTTTTAATCTTCACCCAATTCACCCCCCTCTTGGGTTCAACCGGTTCTTCATGTTTTTGTGTCTTTTAATGTTATGTTAATTTAATAAATATAAATAACATTTTTTTTATATATAAAAAAGTTTTGGAGGGGTTTGACATCAGTCCCCCACCAAGGCCAGGGCACGACCCTGGGCTCTTTGAGCACTTAATGAAGACTTACGAGATCGCCTACCGAAGGAGTCCCAACGACGACAGCGGGGATTGAACACACATCCCTTTGGGACTTGACCAAATCCCTTACCATCTATGCCAACTCTCATCGACTATAAATAACATATTTGATTCTTATATTCTTAAATATCATACCAATCAAACTCATGTAAATCTCATTACATTCTATACTTATTTCATGGACCAAACCAGCTATATATATATATATATATATATATATATATATATATATATATATATATATATATATATATATATATATATATATATATATATATATATGTAGTTACGCATCATCATCAAATATTTACACATTAAGTTTATTTTTTTTCTTAAAATAATAATGGTGGACACGAAAATTATCATTTGTGACTAATAATATCATGTTAAAATATCATAAAATTAATGTAAAAAACCGAAATCTTGTATAAAATTAGGTAGATTACTTTTTTGCGCATATATATATATATATATATATATATATATAGACGCATGCGCGCACTAGCATCTGGTGTGAAAAACCGGTAAGGCAACAATGTGATGGGATGAACCATTAGAGAGGAATCTGTCCCATCATATTAACTCAAATAACATATACTTCAAGAACAGGATGGGTTAGAGTGAGAAGCTCCTCCTTCTCTCTAACCTTCTTTCTCTCAGCCACCATGCAGCATACTGTTCCATTCGATTCCTCTATGAAAGATGATCCCCCCTCACTCCACCAAACGTGCTAAGTTGGAGGAATCTATCATAATGGATTCGTCTGATAACCTGGATTCCCACCTGTCGACCCTCATATCCCTGCTTTGAGCCTGGAATGTGTTCCAGAGACACCATTGCTTGATCCCCCTCCTCCTAGTGAGGATACTCCAATGTGCGAGGATGCTGCTGCGCCAGACCAGAGAATACTGTCGTTCAAAGATAAGCTACTGAACAACTCGGATTCTAGCCATACAGATGAAGAAGAAGAAGACCTTGTTCTACAATAGGGTGATGTCTCCATCAGATTAGTAGGCAGTATTCTATCTGTGGACTTTGCTTCCCATGTTCTTGAGATGCTGAACCAAAAAATAGGCCTAGCGGTGGTAGTCAAATTGTTGGGTAGAAGGATTAGATACCGTCAATTGAGGCTGAAGCTCTAGAGCATTTAGAACCATCTGGCCCAATCAAGCTAATTGACCTAGACGATGATTGTTTTCTGGTGAGGTTTAAAGAAGACTTGGACTACCAGACTGCTCTGCTCAGTGGTCCTTGGGTGATCTTTGGTCACTACCTCTCAGTTCAAGCTTGGACTCCTCCTTTTAAAACTCATGAACATGTTATTAACCAAGTTATAGGCTGGATTCGTCTTCCCAGACTACTAGCACGTTATTATCATAAAAGCATCATTCGCTCTATTGGGATCGTTTTTGGAGAAGTTATCAAGGTTGATTATAATACAGACTCTGGCGATCGAGGAAAGTTTGCCAGGTTGGCAGTTCACATTGATCTAATGAAGCCTCTAATCTCTAAGATCCAGGTTGACGGCGAGATTATTTTTGTCGAATACAAAGGCTTGCCAGTCATATGTTTCAACTGAGGGAGATATGGCCATGTACAAGAATCTTGCCCGAGAATAATCCCGCCTCATGTCAGAACGAACCCAGATGGCCCCTGTTCCAACGCTCAGGAGATGCAGGTGCCAAAACCCGCGTTGCAGCGGCGTGACTCAATGGAATTTGGAGATTGGATTATGGTACAGAGATGCCCACGACGTGCTCCAGAGAAGGTGGCCAAACGTTTTGCAACGAGGAAGGAGGTAACAACATCGAGGTACAAGGTTCTAAATGAAGTGGCCCTACTGGAAGATGACAAACAGGGGGTACAGGCTCAGGACGCAGACAACCTTCTCAATAGGGTTGAAGGCAATACCCATAAAAAGAAAGGAAAGGATACAAATGGCCGACAGAAAACTCCTACAGGAAATCACTCAAAGGCACTTGCCACACTGACAAAAAATCAGGATTGTCTCTTCAATTCGAAGCACTACGTTGCACGGCAAAACTCAACGTCCCTTGACAGGGACCACAACTCAAGCATCTCAATTGTGGACCACAGACTACCACAACGAAATCAGGGCTCCTCCTCTAAGCCTAATGGTCCCCACCAACCATCTAATGGCAACGACCCATCCTCCAATATCAGGGGAATTAAATTGGCCTCTGGGGTCACTATTCACAACATGGGAGCCAAGCCCAACCCAAATGTGGTTGGGCCTTCAGTTTGCCTAATGAAAGAAATTGCCAGAAAGGTTCATAGCACTCTGGATGCAATGGAGCAAGCCATGCTATCTGAGGGAGTATCTCCTAATCCCTCTCTCCTTATTTGAATTATTTTTTATGTCAATAATAACTTGGAACTATCAAGGGGAGTATGATAAAAGATTCCCTTCAATTTTCAAATCCATGGCGTTTAATTATAAGCCAGACATTTTTGTAATTTTAGAACCAAGAATCTCCAGAGCCAAAGCAGATAAAGTCATCCAGAAATTGGGGTTCCAATTCTCGCACAAGGTTGAAGCCACTGGCTTTTCTGGAGGAATTTGGATACTATGGTCCCACAAAGTGTCAATTAAATTCTTAGAAAATAATGCTCAGTTTATCCATATGGAAGTAACCTGGATTTCTCATGGATCAAATTTCCTCTTTACAGCAGTATATGGCAGTCCCCAAAGGCAATACAGGGAATTCCTATGGCAAGATCTAGAAATTATAGCTAGCTCTCTCTCTTTCCCTTGGCTTTTAGCAAGTGACTTTAATGCAATCCTAAGTCAAGATGAAAGAAGAGGGAGGCCTGTTCACAGAGCTAAAGGTTGTGGGTCTTTCAATGGCTTCATTCATGCCAACGGGCTCATCAACATGGGCTCTAAGGGCCCAAAATTTACATGGCATAAAGGTACTCTCTTGGTGCGTCTTGACCGTGCCATCTGTAATGCAGAGTGGCTTCAAAAGTTCCAGCACTATGAAGTCAATCACCTACCCAAACTATCAGACCACAGGCCTATTCTAATCAACTTGGGCCGTCATTTGCTGCCAAGCCCAACTAACAGGCCTTTTTGGTTTTTAGCATCGTGGTTGACACATCCTAATTTCACCCAACTTGTTCAATGCATATGGAGCAAAGAAAAAAGCTTAGAAGCTTGTATCGAGCTTTTCGTAGTTGAAGTGCAGAAATGGAATTCTGAATCCTTTGGGTCTATTGGTACTTGTAAACATCGCCTATTCAATTGCATCAGAGGCATTCAATCTAAACTTGAAGATCCTACTCATGCCTCCGCTGATTTTCTGTCCAACCTTGAGTTATCGCTGAAAAAGGAATTAGGAAAAGTGTGCTTGCAAGAAGAACTTTTGTGGATTCAAAAATCATCCTCTGATTGGCTTTGCCTAGGGGATCGGAATACCCATTACTACCATACGAAGGCGTTAATTCGAAGGAAAAGAAACTACATCTCCCAGCTCAAAACCCAGAACGAGGTATGGCTGACGGATGAACAATGCCTAGCCGATCATGCAAGACTCTCCTTTAAGAACATTTATGCCCTGGAAGACCCAACTTTCCAACCCATGTCATCCCAGGGTTTGTTTCCTTACCTCACGGAGACCCAATTGTCGTTGTTGGAGAAAAGAGTGTCTGCGGAAGAGGTCAAAAAAGCCTTATTCGAAATGAAGCCTCTGAAAGCCCCTGGCAAAGATGATATCCATGCACTTTTCTACCAATCTCAGTGGAATATTGTTGGCCCTAGCATCGTGGAGTACATCCATAGTCTTTGGTCTGGTAATCCTCTTAATCCAACCTTAAATCAAACTTTGTTGGCTTTGATTCCCAAAGTCAGTCATCCCAGCTCCATCAATGAGTTTCGCCCCATTAGCCTGTGTTCTGTGTCGTACAAGATCCTGTCTAAGACAATAGCTAATCGCCTGAGGCCAATTATGCCAACCTTAACTGGTCAAGACCAATCTAGTTTTATCTAAGGTCGAAGCATTATAGATAATATTGTAATTACCTAGGAGGTTATTCACTCCATAAGGGGGAAAAAAGGGAAAACAAGTTGGATGGGCATCAAAGTAGACTTGCAAAAGGCCTTCGACAAGTTAAGATGGGATTTTATTGAAGACACTCTGATTGATTCTGGCTTTCCAACTGCTCTAATAAGTCTGATAATGACTTGTATCACCACTCCTTCAATGCAAGTCTTATGGAACGGAAAGCCATCGAATCCCTTCTTCCTAGAACATGGAGTGAGATAGGGAGACCCCCTATCCCCATACATCTTTGTCTTTTGTATGCAAAGGCTGTCTCAACTCATCGAAACCAATGTTAAAATAGGGACTTGGAAGACAATCAAGGTGGGTTAGCGAGGTGTGCATGTTTCTCATCTTTTCTTCGCTGATGATTTAATCCTCTTTGGCCAAGCGACAATGAGGCAGGCAGATCTGATCAGTGACATCTTGCAAGAATTCTGTTCCTCCTCTGGTCACACAATTAGTCAACCAAAGACGAAGATCTACTTCTCCAAGAATATGGACCCTCATTCTTGCAAAGTACTTTGTGACAGGATTGGCTACCAAAGAACCACCTCCCTTGGGAAGTACTTGGGAGTTCCATTGCTGACTAGGAGAGCTTCATCCTCTACCTACGGGTACATTGTCGAAAGGGTCCAATCTAAGTTAGCCAGCCGGAAAAGCAAGTGCCTTTCACTGGCGGGACGTATTACCGTTGCCAAATCAGTCTTGTGTTCCATTCCCCTGTACACCATGCAGAGTACTGCTCTCTCTTCTTCGTGTATAGTTCATTTGGGGCCACTCTTCAGAGCGCTGTGGGATTAGTTTGGTTAAATGGCATGATCTTTGCCAACCGATTAAACATGGTGGTTGTGGCATGTTGAAACTGGAGACCCAGAACAAGGAGTTCCTAATGAAATTGATTTTCAAATGCCACTCATAACCTGAATCACTATGGGTTCGAGTGTTGCAGCAAAAATATAGAGCTCCTAGGTCAGGACACATGCCCTTGCATGCGCGAATGTCCTCTCTATGGCGTAACATGCTTAAATTATGGGATGATACATATGTTCACATTAAATGGAATCCAGGCAATGGTCATCAGGTCTACTTCTGGACTGATTTCTGGGTAAGCAACTTTGACCCTCTAAAAAATCTGTCTTTCTTCCCAATCCTTGAATAGGACCTTCAAATGACTGTTACTGACTATGCCAATGAAGATGGCTCTTGGAAATGGAACCTATTTCAGCACCTGCTACCTCTAGATGTCCTTAGGGATATCTCCTCCATATCAGTCACGGAATCTTCTCCCTCCCGTGCCTGTCTGTGGGACCAAACTAATTCTGGTGATTTTTCCACCAAATCTGCTTACATAGCACTAGATTCCTTACATTGGAATGAATACAACCCCATGTGGTCCAAGATGTGGAAGCTCCCTATGGCTCGGAGGGTCCGAACCTTCACCTGGTTGCTGCTGAAAGGTAAATTGCTAACTAACGAGGAACGTTGCAGAAGGAAACTATCTTCTGATAGTAGTTGCTCTCTCTGCCAGGGAGGATCTGAGAGTATCACCCATGTGTTCAAGGAATGCACATTGGCTTCCTCAGTATGGAAGCACATTCTTCCTTCAGACCTCGTTGCTGACTTTTTCAAGATGGATATTCAAAGATGGCTGCTCTTAGTCATCAATTCCACCTCCTTAGATGTCTCATGGAAAGTGGGCATTTGCATCACTCTGTGGAAGTTATGGGACACCCGTAACAAGAGGATCTTCACTGACGAATGTTTCACTGCTGAAGGAATCATGGCCCAAGTCAAATCCTTAGCTGTCCATACACAGAGTTGTTTTACTACTTTCAATCTTCTTTTGTAATTGCTTAAGGCACCGTTGTACAGTTTCTTTTCATTATTAATGAATTCCGTTCCATTCAAAAAATAACATATGCTTCCTCAAAAGATAACATTATTATAAGATTTGAACAAAATACTCTTTTCAGGGGAAAAAAACCTATTTTTGGTTTTATTTTGGAAAATGACACTAGAAAAGTTTTATAGTTTGTTGATGATAAGTGAAAGAATAACCATTGACAAGTGGAGTAACTATGGTTAACAAGTTTTGGAACTTTTCTAATATTATTTTCTTTAATTGAGACTTTAATGTCATTCTTCCTTTTTTTTACCTTCATACATTACTCAACAAACATATCAACCTTCAGATATAATTTCCTTTAAATTATTATTATTCTTTGTTTGAATAACTATATGGGATCTAAGATGACTAATTAATTTAATTTCCTTGAAATTATTGTTATTCTTTTTTTCCTACTCTTTAATGTTCTTGCTGGAAGCCAGCAACGTAATACCTAATTAACCTTTTTGCTCTGCCAAATGCCAATATTCATTGAACCCCCAAGAACGTGTTCAATTTGAATTTTATGAATTCATGAGTGAAATAATAATTATCATGGCCGTCAAAAATAAAGTTTATAGTAAAACGCTATATATACTTGTCTATATCTATTCCTTCAGATTCAAAGATCCTTTGAGTATCTCGTTCGGTCTCTTGGATATTTAATTTAGTTTTTTATTTTTTCCTGGTCATATTTAACTTCGGTATAGAGTATAGACGTGATATAAACCAACAAAGATAGGATAGTTATTATTATTATTATTATTATTATTATTATTATTATTATTATTATTATTATTATTATTATTATTATTATTGGCTAAAATATACTTTTAGTCCTTTAAGTTTTACATAAGGTATACTTTTGGTCCTTTAACTTCATAAAGTATACTTTTGGTCCTAAAATTCTAATACCGTTAATGTTGCTAAGGGAAAACACTGATGCAGCGAACTTAAGTGATGACTAATAGCACTTAATTACACAAATTTTACATATTCTTCAATTTACCCATATTTTAAATTTAAGCCTAATAATATTTAATTACAAAATCATCACTTAAATTTATACCGTCATCACTTGAGTTTGCATTTTCCGTTAGTAAAACTAACTGTGTTAAAATCTTAGGACCAATAGTATACTTTATGAAATTAAGGGACTAAAAGTATATTTCATGTAAACTTAAAGGACTAAAAGTATACTTTAGCCTTTTTTTTTTTTTTGGTCGAAGATAGGATAGTTATTGTTGCTGACTTGAAATGAAGCCTTTTTATACTAGTATTGTAAGATGTCGTATTATTTGGCTATACCAATAAGCTGTTAGTTGATGTGGTAACAAAAGTTCGAAAACCTTTCATTCTTTAAGCTTTAAAAGCAAAACCCTTAATCAAAAAAAGAAAAAAAAAAGGTGATATTTGGCTATCTTTTTTCTTAAATTGCAAAAAGTTAAAACACCTATATTTTTTAATCTGGTTCACAGTATAGTATAGGTCCAATTTTTTGTGCTTTTCTGGTTCTTATTATAAGACAATTTCTATATTAATTGTTTTTTTTCCATAATATCCTTAATTATTGGGCATATATTTTCATCTCTACACATCAAATTTTAATCATTAAAAATAAATATATTTTTAAAAAGTGCACAAATTCTCTACATACATTATATTCGAATGATCATTTAAACTACATTTTTAATTATATAACAATTCGTTAAAATGACATTGTATTCCGGGAGAATCCCAAGTAAATTTGGAGTTGGCTTTCGTCCGATACATTTAGTATTCGCTGCTGTCCGCTGCAATCAAAATGACGTCATTTTGTGTGGGGAAAAATCTGAACCATTGGTTTGTTATAAGCATGAACAGTGATGAGGAGGGATTAATTGCTAGTCGATCCCTTTCTTCTTCCTCCAGCTGTGCGGGAAAATCTGACGAGGTACGAAATTCATCTTCCATCTTCGCACCAGTCGTCCGTCTTCCTTCTTCACACTAGTCTGATTCCTTTCTTCTTCCTCCAGCTGTGCAAGAAAATCTGAGGAGGTAGGAAATCGTCTGCCTTCCATGTTCATGCCAGTCTACATGCCTTTCTTCTTCCTGCAGCTGCGGTGGAATATCATATTGTGATGATCATGGAGTTAATGTGGCATCCTTAGATCATACCCATCAAGGTGCATTGTTGAGCAATGTTTCCTGTTATTTTTCTCCAGCTTCTTCATTTCGTGCCACTGTAGCCTGCATCACTATTAGCATTTCTCTGTTTCTATTCCTATGTTTCCCCTAAAGCAGAGAATGTATTGAATATTGAAATAAATTGGAAGTATTGAAAAGCTGTGCAAGAAAAGCTGCACTTTTTTTTTTTTTTGGGGATCCACTAAAGCAAAGAATCAATTGAAATAAATTGAAAGTATTGAATATTGAATAGTTCTGAGGAAAATGTTCATGACATGAAAAGAACACTAATTATAAAAATCGATAATGTGTGTCTATATATTGGTTTAGTTGTGTGCGTGGATGTGTAATTGTCTTTATATATTTGTGTATTTTGCTAGCTAGTTGCCTTCTTACATTTGTCTTTATGGACTGCACTTACAAATTGGCAGTGGCACCTTCCAATAATAATCTATAGCTGCAGGCAAGCTTTCCTTGTGGGAAATATTAACCACATATTGATATAATTAGTTTTCAGCTTCTTCATTGGTTTTGACATCATAATTTTTATATTTTTCGCTGAGTTTATATTTATATTGGGTACATATTTTTCAATTTTGCTGATGGATAAAAATTTAACTCCTAGTCTTGATCATGAATTTAACAATATAGAAGAAGCATGGGAATTTTGGAGGGCATAAGGTAAAAGAATTGGTTTTGGTGTTCGAAAACAGAGCTTTAACAAGAGCAGAAAAGATAAGTCAAAATATTCCTCTTATCTATATGTTTGTCGTAAAGAAGGGGTGAAGAAACCAGACATTCATAGTGTGAAAACTAGGAAGCCCAGAGAAGAGACAAGAATAGATTGCAAAGCAAGAATGAAAGTTAAAGAAGTTAATGGAAAGTACAAAATAAATGAAGTTTTCCTAGATCATAATCATCTTTCGAGGATTGACACCAACTCAACAATATGAATTAGAAAATGCTGAAAAGGCTGGGATTAGTCAAAAATCAGCATTCAATTTGCAAAGCCAATATGCAGGAGGTCGAACTAATTTGGGATATACAAGAGGCGATGTGAAAAATTATCTTAATTCGAGAAGGCAACGAGCCATGAAATATGGGGAAGCAGGATGTATATTTGGGTATTTTGAGCGTCAATTAGCAGAAAATCCATCTTTTTTTCATGCTTACCAAATGGATTCAAAGGAGCAAGTGACAAACGTATTTTGGGCTGATGCACGCATGTTGGTTGATTATGCTTGCTTTGGTGAAGTAATTTCACTTGATACAACTTATTGCACAAATCGTGATCATAGACCTCTTGCTATCTTCTCTGGCTTTAACCATTACAGAGGAGGGGTAATATTTGGAGTGGCATTGTTATATGATGAGACTGTTGAGAGTTTCAAATGGCTCTTTGAAACTTTTTTGTGTGCACACAAAAATGCAAAGCCACTAACTATGTTTACCGACCAAGATGCTGCTATGCACGTGCATTACAAGAAGTGATGCCAGAGGTAAAGCATGCCTTGTGCACCTAGCATATTTCAAAAAATGCAATGAAACACCTTCCAAGCTCAATGGTAAGTGATTTCAACTATTGCATGTATCATTGTTGGGATGAAGTCGAGTTTGAAGAAGCTTGGCAGACATTATTATCATAACAAGATATGGAAAAAAAACTCATGGTTGATGTCCATGTACCAAATAAGAGAGAGATGGGTGATATGCTATATGAAGAACTCAAAGACTCTTGGCATGAGAAGCACACAAATCAGCGAAAGTGTCAACGCATCTGTCAAAAGTTGCACCCATGCGAAATTGGATATCAATCGATTCATCCAACAATTTGAACAAGTTCTAGAGGATAAGCGTTATAACGAACTGAAAAGTGATTTTGAGGCGCTTGACAAGTTGCCAAGGTTGATATTACGGAGTTCAAGTATGCTTCGTCAACTTTCTGATATTTATACTCGGCCTATTTTTAACTTGTTCCAACAACAATGTGATCTACGTGATGCTACATGTATAAAAGAGAGGAAAGAAAGAAAGATCATTAGGGATGAGGAGGATACTGTCACCATATTTGATTATGTGATCACCATGGATGGAAGTAAACGGGAGCATAGTTTGACATTTGATCCTTCAACGGAGACAATAACTTGTAGTTGCGAAAAGTTTGAATGAGTTGGCATATTATTTTGTCATGCATTGAGAGTATTGAATGAACGTGATGTCAAATTACTCCCTCAGAAATATATAGTAAAAAGGTGGACAAGAGAAGCACGATGTGGTGTAGTATATGATATCAAGGGGAAACAGATTGAAGTTGATCCTAAACTTCAAAGATCAAATCGGTTTAGACAATTATGCCCTTTACTTGTTAAATTAGCTAATGATGCATCAGAAAGTTCAGAGGCATTCTCGCTTGTTCATGAAGCTGTCTTGGAACTAAGTAAAAAAGTGACCCAACTTCACATAAAATACCTAAAAGATGATGGTACAGGTGATGACAATGGTGTGGGGAATCATGATGGCGATAATGGTGGTGGAAAAGTTGTTGGCTTCAAAAAGAGATATGGTAGAAAAATCAGTAAACAAATAAAGAGTTGTCTTGAAATCAGTCGAAGAAAAGGAAAAACAAAAGCCTCTAAAAAGCTTCATAAAGCTTCACAGGTAAACTTTGATCAATTATTTTTTTCAAAGATGCTTAATGGTTATTACAGGCTTTAATGTTTCTTTCTATATATGTTTTAGGGATAGCATAGTCAACTTCAAAAATCTAAGACATCAACTCTAGTTCAAAATAATAATATGATGTTGGCCAGCTCTCAATCAAGTCAAATGAATTTAACAAATTTATTGATGGTATGTCATATGATGTTGGCTAGCTCTCAATCAAGTCAAATTTATTGATGGTATATAGTTTGTTTATTTTATGTATTTAAAGATTTATTTCATTTCATTTTTTTTTATTATAGGCACCACTTGACTGCGACTTCACATCCCTTGAAGCACTGGATTTTAGTCAAAAACATAATGTTGGTAAGCATAAAGAATAATGATAATGAAAGAAAACAATTTAACTTCTTATATTGAAATATGAAATTCTTTACATAGCATTGTCTCATCTTACAATAGTGAACAAATTCAAGACTGTTAATATATATTCACTAACACTACGAAGTTGCATTGTGTTACAAATACAGATTCAATGATTGACTCTGATCATCCTACATGAAGCTTCCTATCCACCTTATTTTGTCTAGTTCTTTAGTACAACTTATGACTTCCTTTGGGCTGCTCTCTGTTTTGCTCAAGCAGGCTCATTTTGCACTTCCTTTGGTCTGCCCTCTATTTTGGTCAAGCAGGCTCATTTTGCACTTCATTTGGTCTACTTTCTATTTTGATCAAGTAGGCTCATTTTGTACATGAAGTCTTCATTTTGTTCTTCTTGCCTCTCATGTCTTCTCAATTGATGTTCTGAAACAAAATCAAGCAATAGTCATTTGTTTGTATATGGATAGAGACAGATGTTCACAGTTAACGTTTCCCAACACGATTAAATGGCAAAAGACAGTGTTCATAGACTAAGGCAGTAGAGACAATATTTTGACTTGTATTCTATGTTATATGTTATATGTAAGAGCATTCTTTGCAAAATGATCTTTCTTGACAGTTAGCATTCACAGACTAAGCAGTGTCATATTGCATTCACTGCAGAACATTCCATTTCATGACAGTTAGCATTGACTCTTTCTATATCTTGCATTGTCCTCAAGGAATCATCTTTAAATATCCATCCTGCAAAAGTACAATGTCAATATTGTAAAAAAATGTGGGATCAATATATCAATATAAACTATCGAGACACAAGCTGATCCAATATATACTATCGCTGGTTCTGTGCAAGACAAAAAAGCCATGGACATTTAGTTATCTATATGTATGTGCACGTGCTTCTGTTTAACTAGATTTTAAAGACAGTGGCAACATACACAGAATGATGCCTTGCCTATTCTCTATGGTATTTTGTGTGAACCCCATTTTGCCAAAACCCATATTAAGCATTTGCATGCTATTGTTTCTGATGGGTACACATTTTTTGTTTATTTGCTCATCAAAATTGTTCACCAGTTGTACCCAAAGCTTGTTGTGTCAGTGAAAAATTAGTTGATTTGGGTTACCAAGGAAATGGTTCATGTGTTGGGAGTTGGTTTTGATGGTTTGTTGGTGTCCCTTTTGAGGCAAATTGTTGAAGGAGATTTTAGTGATGGCAATTTGTGGTTGTGTTTTGAGCTGGCCAACTTCTTTCTAGATAAGTGGAATTACATATTAGAAGAAGAACCGCTAGTTTTGTCAAGTGCATTGTATGTGTATCTTCGCCTATTAGATGATTATTGTAGGTCTCCAAATAATGAGTAGTTAGGGATTCTAAAGCAATTAGAGATTGATTTATGCATTAAAATAGTGAGGGAAGAATTCCATTTATGTTTGAAGATTGGGAGAGATGTTTTTGGTTGTTGCAAAATTTGTTTCATGTTCCTGAGTTTAGAGCTACATGGAAGGATTTAGTAGTGAATCCATCTCAGTTCAAGAATGATGTCTTGCTTGATAGTCTAGATGGTAGGCATGTTGTACAGAAATGAAGAACAATAACCAATGTCAGCAATTGTATCATATAATAATGACCTTGTCAAGATCACACTAGCTAGATGAAAGAACAAGATGAGAGTTAATTTCTTGGGAATAGAAATGCAAGTTTTGCAAGTCAAGCACGTTGACATTATGTAGTGCAAACTATACATATATACTGTAGTTTCTTGAGGGTAAAATGTTGTTTTCTTTTTTTAAAGGCGGCAAAAGGATAATGAGGAATACCTCCCAAACATCAGGGTAAGAAGTGGTTGCAAGATAAATTAAAAGGTCTCATTATTCATACAATGTAGAAATTGTATCTTCTAACAAACTACCATAACATAATGAGATTAAGAATAAATAATTGTTACAATCAGTACTTATTACTTACAACACAGTTCCAGACAAGGGGGTTCATAGCATTGGCACTTTGGGCTATTTTCAGTTTTTGTTCTCATCTGATACAAAAGCATTATTTAGCAGCACAAACAATTGGTTTTTATATTTAGATTTTACAAGTAAAACTAGAGATGAATAAGGAACAAGCAGATAAATATATGCAACCAAACTCACATATAAGCCAAGCCCAACAAGAACCAAATTGTGTTGCAGCAGCTTTCTTAAACTGATCAGCATAGTTTTGGAATGAATTAAAATATCTATCAATCATATGGCAAACCTAGTTTACAGAACCATGAAGCTTAAAAATATGATAGAAAAACATTAAAGTTCACTAAAGAGCTAAAATGACCTCTACAAGCATTTGATCAGCCTCATCGAAGATATGACTGCACTTACTTTCTTATGTGTTATCCCCTTCTTAATTATTCCAGGGGTCCCAATTACTACTTGTGCCATAATTGGTGCCCATTTTGCTAAAGGAATAGAATCTCTGCTTGTATGGCACATTCTGAAATAATGCCAATGCACTTCCCCATCTTCTGAACAACTTCGATGGTTTGGCATTTGAAGCAAACACTATTAAATAACAGACCACATTTTTCATAATGAATGAAAAGCATCGAACTTACCTAAATAGCTAATTCCCTTGTTGGACAAATGCAAAAAGCTTGAGGAGCCTTCAGGTTGGGTTGCAGAAAATCCAGTGACTAGTTTAGCTGGGGGCGTCATTCGTTTCTTCTGGAACTACTTCCTTAGCTTCATCGACCGCGATGCAGAAAATCCCGATTTGCTCTCCGGAGGCGGAGTGGTGTTGGAAGAGTTACCAGATGCTGATTTTGCCAGAGAAAATATGCGATAAAGGGGTTGAGTGTGGATCAATCGAGAAAGCGCGGCTGAGCGTGGATCGATCGAGAAAGCGTGGAACCGGATTTGCATAGAGCCAGATTCGTTTGAGCTCTGTGTTGCCGTGGTCGACATCTCGATGGGTTTCGGCAGATGTTGCTGCAAATCTCCCTCATGAACCAACGGTTTGGATCAAAAATACAAGAACGGTCCAGATTTTTTCAACATACAAAACGGCGTCGTTTTAACTATAGCGGAAGGCAACGGATGTTAAATGTATAGGAAGAAAGCCGGATCCAGTAAATTTAGGGTCCGGCTTGCGCCCTTTACTTGTTAAAATCCACTGCCGTCCTTTGCCTTAAACGATGTCGTTTTGCCTTAAATAATGATCATATTGTTTTTCTTATTTTCCACCGAAAGTAGGACCCAGCTTTGTTCCGCCTTGGGTCTTCATGCCAAAATCCCTTTGTTCTTCTTCAAGTTGAGCGGGAAAATCCGAGGAGGTGGGAAAAAGCTTGATGAGAATGTTGCAGCCAGCATTTGGATCAAATGGAAAAGATGCAATAAAGGTCAAGTCTCGATATTTTTTTTTTTGCTCGGTAAGTCTCGATTCCCCCTATCCCTTTCTTCCCAAACTTAAGATTTGAAGATTAGCTTGTGAATATTGGAATTTTCTGATCTTCAATTCGGGCCAGCATCTCAGACTGGGAATCTACCATTGATAAAAGGGCTTCAACTATGCTAGAATATGGGGTTTAAGCGGGTTTGCATAGACTCAGATTCCAAATTATTGATTGATGCTCTTGCTGATGTAGATCTTAGAAGCGCTCAGAGCCTAATAATATATCAGATTCGTATCCTGCTGGCAAATGATTGGGAAGTCAATGCTGACTATACACCACGTGACAAAAACCGAGTTGCAGATAAACTAGCAAAGAATGCATTGTCTGGGTCCTGTTTCTTTGATGAATGTTCTTCATTTGTAAGGTCTCTAGTTTTGCAAGATTGTACTGTGAAAGGAATCCCCCCTACCCTTTTAATTGGATGCGCAGGTTTGGTTGGAGGTGAGAATCGACGGGGAAGGGAAGATGAGATTTGCGTAAACGCAAGCCGGATCCGTGAAATGTTCATCCAGGGATGGAAGAAGATTCGCGTAATGCAACAAACGCTTGGCGTGGTCGACGGGTTCAGATAAACCTCGAAATTCATCCACCAAAATCTGGAGCTTCGAAGAAACCAGCTCGGCGGTTTGCGACGAGGAGAAAGTGACAGCAGAGCATCCAAAGCCAGAAGCATAGTTTCGAGGATTCGGTTTCACAGAGATTGAATCGGGGCTATGGGATTGGATGCATTTGACAGGTTTGAAGAAGGGATGATGCGATTGAAGCTTGAAATAGGTCGGTTTTGAGGCGGCAGTGGGGTTGAGCGAGATTGAGAAGAAGGAAATGGAAGGGTGAAGAGCAGAGAAAGAGAAGCGACCCCTGCAGCCTATGACCATGATCCAAAGTGAAAGGAATAAAACGACGTCGTTTGAAGAAAAGGATGGCAGCGGATTTTAAAGGTAAAGGACGCAAGCCGGATCCATAAATTTATTTGAGATATTGAAATACAGATTTAAGCCTACACTTTCAACAAATTTATAATCAGGTCAAGTGATTATTAAAGGATTTATGAACCTTGTAAATTTACCTTGATTCCCAGTATGAAATAAAAAAATAAATAAAAATATACCTGACCTTTATGGTAGTGACAGACTCGTTATTCAAAATATCCCAAAAAACTGTTTTCTTAATTAAAAAAATGGAAAAATATTGCTTAGTAACTTAATTTAATTAAAGAATATAAAATTCAAATTAATTTGAATTGATTCGAATAAATATTCATTATTTCATTAAATAATGGGGAAAATTAGAAGATGTGGTAGGACATTGAAGCTCTCGAACTTTTATTCTTTTAGATGGTAGGAGGTGCTAGATAATTGGAGAGACGATGAAAAAGGACAAGGAGAAAAGGGATTACTAGTTAAGGAGACTAGGAGAGAGTAAAGGGGTCAACAAACATTGAAGGGCATTGGGGTAAATTTACAACGTTCATAAATCCATAATTAATTATTTGGACCTGATTAGAAATTTATTGAAAGTGTTTTACCAAAAAAAAAAAAAAGAAATTTATTGAAAGTGTAAGCCAAAATTTAGATTTTAGTATTTTAAATGGATTTAATTTGGACTCTCCTTTATATTTAGGACTAGAGGAGTAATATGTTGTTAAAAGTCAAATTTGCCCAGCATTATTTTTTAAATAAAACAGTTTTTTCTGATTCTGTACTTTGGAAGAGTTCTAAGAAATTAAAAAAAAAATTAAAGACATAGAAATTAAGAAAAAAAGTCATTCTTGGAGCATTATCATGCATACCCTAATTACTCAAGGCATATTTTTGGTAAAATAACTCATGAGTTGCACATACGGAAAAAAAATATAATAGAAAAAATTAAGGACAGGTTTGATTTCCAATTTTTTTTTAAAAAAAAATTATTATTAAAAATAAAATATTGGAAAAACTTGTTTGGAAATATATTTTTGGTTATGTATTCTGAATTTTTTTTTTTAGATATAAAAAAACAAGACATGATGTTTTGGGAAGATGATACTCTCATAATCATTTTCTTTTTAGAATCACATCTCCATTCTTAGATCCAAAATTGAATAATTCAGATTTAATATTTTCTAAGACTATTATTATAATATTTTATAATTTAATTTGTTAAAATTTTGTTTGTCTTGTAGTTATGAATTGTATTTATTAGATTTTAACAATTTAAACTTATTTATTTGTGTTTAAAATAATAATTTTATAAAATATAATATCTCAATTATCTCTTTTTCTTTAATCTAATGGTGAAAATGAGTTTCTGAAAAGAAAATAATACAAAAGATCATGAAAGAACCCAAACCCAATGTTTTCCTACCTTATATCCTACCCAATTAGAAAACATGCTGAGAAATATCAATACTTTCATTAAAAGCAATCATGTAAATATTTTTTGGCAAAAATTATGCAAATATATATAAAAAAAAAATTGTTGACATTGAGTTTTTTATGTGTTTATAAATATAATGATATAAAAAATTAAGCTGGTCAAATCATAGTAGTTAAAACTCGATTTATCAATATAATTTTGCGTTTTTATTATTTTTTTTCATTAAAAAGATTTTACTAATTTTCTAAAGACTTTTAAGTATTTACAATTTTTTTACGATTTTACTACGTTACGAGATTTTTCATTCTTCTTCTATTTTCAGAAAAAATCGACGTTTTTATGGGTCAAATTTTCAAATGGCATTTTTGTAAATTATGCAAAGTTGAAGGCATATTTTGTAACACCAAATTTTTGCCCTACTCATTTCTCGGACGAGCAGAAGCAGAGCACCAAGCTGATCCCAAAATCATTTCTCTCCTTCTGTTCAACTTGGTGAAATCGACGGCGACGCTCTCAAATCGGACTGAATCAAAGCAACTGGAATCGACGCAATTTTCCATCTCTCCCAAATCGCGCGTGAGTGTCTCTGTGTCTGTTTTCTGCCGTTCTCCCAAACCGAAGCAACTGGAATCGACGACGACGACCCCATCTAAGACACTTAAAGACAGTGAGTGCTTCTTCTTCTTCCTCAGTCTTTGCGCGCGTTCTTACTGTCTATGTTCTACTTCTGTTCTTCGCTTCTCTCTGTCTGCGTGAGTGTTTGCTGGCTTGCTGCTGACTGTGATTGTAAATAGATTTTGTTTCTTAATTTTGTAAATAGATTGTAAATATGATTAATATGAATGTAAATAGATTACTGTCTGTGTTCTACTGCTGTTCTTCGCTTCTATCTGTCTGCGTGAGTGTTCTACTGCTGTTCTTCGCTTCAGGGTTTTGTTTCTCTGGTTTCGATTGTAAATAGATTTTGTTTCTTAATTTTGTATTTAATATGATTTTGTTTTTAATATGATTGATAGAATATAATGGAGTCCAACCCAAATCAAAGCAGTAGTTCAATAAACTTAGAGTCCAACTCACGAAATGTGGACACTGAAACTGACAAACCATTGTGGAGATATGTGACTAGAATTGATGATGGAACAGAAGCTGGAGGGAATGTGGGTTGGAAGTGTAACTTTTGCAAACTTGAATACAACAGTTCATACGTGAGAATAAAAGCTTATTTGTTAAAGATTAAATCTAAAGGAATTGCATCATGTAAGAGTGTCAATGATGCATCTTTGTTAGAAATGGGAAAATTGGAAGAGGAATCTTCTCAAAGGGTGAGGAATAATGCACCGAGACATGTTCCTTTACCACCCACCAAGGAGATGCAGTTGATACTTTAATGATATTGGAGCTTTAGATGTTGCTGCCCTTTCCTTAGATGAGCCAGAGTTGGAGGCAAATATTATTAGTGGAGATGTAGTTTAGTTATGCAAATGATTTTTCTTTTATTATATTTTGTTGATGTGAAATACACTCTTTATATTAAAAATATTATTAAATACTAAGACGTGTCGGAACGTGTCAAAATATTAGTATTTTTGAAGTAACGTGTCGACGTCACATATCGGTAACGTGTCAAAAACGCCATGTCAATGTCGGTGCAACATAGAGTAGCCTCTCTCATTGTTGCCATAACAGCAGATATGTGGATATTTTCTAACACATCGTCTCAGTAGCCTCTCTCATTGTTGCAGAAATGTGTGATGTGGTTCTTTGCCATTCTAGCTATCTGTCATATTCCCTTGAATTACCTGAAACGTTGACCAGTTCGTTTCCTCAGTTATAAAAAAACAAAAGAATGAAAGGACACCAAGCAAGAAATTTCATGTTGATAAATTTGGTTCACTGGAAATGTATTTTATTCCCTACACACTCACTCTGTGCATGGTGTAGTGGGTGAAGGGATTTCAGCTAGGTTTACTTTTTCTTCTAGTCCCCATTTGGTTTCAGAGGCCCAAATATTGGAAAGGATCTACTAGTTCTGGTGGCTAACTCAATTATTTTGTCTTTTGTCTGTTTTTTTTCCTGATCATATTTGTTGCTCAGTTGGTTTTACCTTGTGCAAGTATCAAAAGAACTCTGCAAATACCTTTGCTCACATAATAGGCTCGAAGATGCTGATTTTGACAAGCTCCTCCGTTCTATTATTTATATTGAAATGAGAAGATGATTTGGAAGTCTCTCTTTCTGTTCAAGTTAATTTTTTGTTGAAAGGCCTAACATTGTCTGATGAAAGTTCACGTACTTTAAATTAAGTTGAAGGTGAAGTGATTGCATAAAGACAACTTTATAACTTAGCTTTTTTAATTATTGGTCTCACTGTTCTTGTGACTTAAATGTTGTGTGCTTTTGAAAAACTCTTGGGCATTGATTGACAAGGTTGAAATGGATTTTGGAATTGGCTTTGAGGAGCTTAGATGTTAAGACGATACCACTTAAATGGAAGTTTGTAAGATTCAATCTACGATCATGGGCGATGTGCAGTAGTGTGCAATTATGTTTATATGCTGCTGTTCTGGTTGACTTTTCTGTTTCCTTCATGGAAATGGCTAATATTTCTTTCTGCAAACAGTTTTTGCAAACAGGATTTGTGTGTGATTTGTGTGAATTAACATCTATATATATATATATATATATATGCCAAAGGTCCAGGTTAGTGACCTTGCATATTGATGTGTAAACCCTACCTGTGTTTGGTTTTGCTCCTGGATAAACAAAAATTCGGGGCTACTGTATTAGTTCACTTATCCATAGTTTGTTGATTACAAATACTGTCTTTTCATCCTTTGAATGTTAATTTATCTTGTTTTGGATTACTTGCTAAATTGACATAGAGTGTAAATTGTTTAGTTGCTTTGGAATTAAAAAGCATAGCTTCAGTTGCTTAGTGTCCCTATATGAAAAAAGATACAATCTTATAGGTTTCGATAGAGGAAGCATTGAGATGAGTTAGCTTATAGGTTGCAACATGTTCTCTAATCTTGTCAAACTTTTTTTCTTCTAGAAAATGTCAACGATACAATTGATGATGAAGATATAATGCAATATTTTCAAGGAATGAAAAATCGAAGAATGTTTTTATAATCGTTCTGATGTAAAGGTTAGTTGACTCTTAGTTATTATTTTTCTATGTTAAGTTGAAGTTTTCTTTTCTTTTATTGTTTATATTCTTTTGTTTTTTAATACATTTAAAACTTTCCTTAGAAAAAATTTAAATCCCATCACTAATTGTGCATCTATAAATCTAAAATCCTGGCTCTACCATTGACTAGAGTCTTGTAAGTTTAAGAACTGAGCCACAATATTGACTTGTTAAAGTGGTTATATATAAATATATAGACTGGACAGTAACACCATTGGCAGATTAAGCTGCCATTTCCCTGCTAGCTCCAAGATAAATGTAATTTAGAGCTCTGGATTCATTTCTTGCGGCATCATGACAGGCCTTTTTACATCCTCAATCTAAGTTCAACCTTTGTTCAGGCGACTGGAAAATAGACCTGAAAAATCTTTGCATGGGACAAAAAATAAATGGACCATGAAGTTTATAATATTTTTATGTCAGTTGATAAAATAATTTATGTGTATCAGCTCTTCTTAAAGCAGGGATGGTTAAGTAAAATCTTTTACACCAAAGCAAGCTGTTTCAATATGTGTATGTGTGTGTATAAATATGCAACAGTGCTTTAATATGTTATTTATCAGATGCAGTCAGAGTTGAGTTTGTGAAAAGGGGTTGGCAAGGAAATGTGCTTTTCTGTAAAAGCCATAAGTTTGTTTCCAATTTTCCTTCCTTTCCTAATTACAACTTTTTCCCCTTAGTCAATTGTTGGTCTTAATGTCATTGTATGTTGAGTTTCTTTGTTATCTACTGAACTTGAAAAAAAGGTAAATTTCTTGCTTAACATTTTTAGCTTATGTTCTCAGGAATTAAAGGACCTGAAGATGGAAGCAGATATTTTTACATGGCAATTGGATTAATTTCACATAATCAGTTGCTCAAGGAGTTGTAAGTTGTAACCACTTCTAGTTAGTCAATTAGCAGAATAAGTGATTAGGGAACAGTATAAAAACTACTCGTGTACTCCATTATGGGTGTTGAATGAGAAGTTACTGCAGCTCTGTCTCTCTTTTGTCCTCTGGTAAAAAAAATTAATGGAGAAGGGTTACCAAGTGAAGGCACTTTTCTACCTCTACATGTGATATTTTTTATTTTTGTGTGTGTTCTTATTGGCCAAAAAAGAAGAAAAAGGGGAAAAAAAGAAAGAGTAGGGTGCTTGTAGATAGTGTTTATATGAATTTTAGAATATCTGTTTGTGAAGCAAAGTTGAGGTGTGCATCTGATTTGCCAATCATCAAATGCTCACAGGTCATTTGATCTAGGTTATGATGTGCAATGCTATTTTCGCCTCTCCACACCCAGAAGTTGACACCAGAGCGTCCAAGACCCAATAAACGACGTCTTGCCAATATCTGCATTGTCAAATCAATCCTTGAAGCTTCCTCCATTGGTCAACTCTCGCAAGCTGTTTCTTCTTTAGACCTCTTGATTATCAAAGGCATTCGCTTACCCTCCCGCATTCTCGGTCATCTCTTGCGGCAGTGTGCAGAGACTAAATCTTTCAGAGAAGGCAAATTAGTTCATCTTCACCTGAAGCTGACTGGTCTGAAGCGCCCCACAACTTTTTTAGCCAACCATTTAATATGCATGTACTTCAGGTGTGGGCATCACATAGAAGCATGCAAGGTGTTTGATAAAATGGAGGTGAGAAATCTGTACTCTTGGAATAATATGCTTTCTGGATATGTTAAATTAGGGATGATAAATCAAGCAAGAAGGTGTTTTGATAAAATGCCTGAGAAGGATTATATATCTTGGAATACGATGGTCATTGGGTATGCGCAGAATGGGATCTTTGATGAGGCTTTGGATTTTTATAGACAGTTGAGAAGATTGTCTATAGGCTATAATGAATTTAGTTTTGCTGGTGTCTTGACTGCCTGTGTGAAATTGAAAGAAGTTGAACTTTCTAGGCAGATCCACGGGCAGGTTTTAGTTACTGGATTTTCATCCAATGTGGTCATATCAAGTTCCCTTCTTGATGCATATGCAAAGTGCGGTAAAATGGAAGATGCTAGGAGGTTATTTGATGAAATGCCCCTCAAGGATGTATTAGTGTGGACTACATTAGTTTCAGGTTATGCCAATTGGGGGGATATGAATTCAGCTGTTGAACTTTTCAATCAGATGCCTCAAAAGAATTCTATTTCATGGACATCTTTGATTGGTGGTTATGCCAAATTGGGTTTGGGTCATGAAGCACTTGAAGTATTTAGGAAGATGATTATGCATCATGTTAAACCAGATCAATTTACATACAGTAGCTGTCTATCTGCTTGTTCAATCACTGCTTCATTCAATCTTGGGAAACAAATACATGCTCATCTTATTCGAAATAACATCAGAGTTAATAATATTGTTGTTAGTGCTATTATCGACATGTATTCAAACTGTGGAAGCATGGAGAATGCCAAGCAAATATTCCATGTCATGGGAGATAAGCAAGATGTGGTGATTTGGAACACCATGATTGCTGCACTAGCTCACCATGGTCATGGTATAGAAGCAATCTTGTTGCTAAAAGAACTTCTAAGATCAGGAGTGAAGCCAAATAGGGTCACTTTTGTTGTCATTCTAAATGCATGTAGTCATTCAGGCCTTGTGCAAGAAGGAATTGAGTTTTTCAATTCCATGAATCGTGATCATGGGGTAGCTCCAGACGAAGAGCATTATGCATGCCTTATCGATCTTTTGGGCCGGGCCGGAAGATTCAATGAATTGATGAAGCACCTTCAGATGATGGATTGTAAACCAGGTGACCATGTGTTGAATGCGTTGCTTGGTGTGTGTAGAATTCATGGAAATATGGAGATAGGAAGAGAGACAGCTGAACATCTTATTGAATTGGAGCCTAAATCTTCTGGTGCCTATGTTATGCTTTCAAGTATATATGCTGCTATTGGAAAATGGGAATTAGTAGAGAAAGTAAGACAGCTTATGGATACAAGACAAGTGAAAAAAGAACTGGCCATTAGTTGGATTGAAATTGACAATAAGGTCCATGCTTTTACTGTAGCTGATGCATCACACCCTCTGAAGGAAACCATATACTCAGTTTTAGGGCACTTGGGTAACCAGATGGAAGACAATCTCTTGTGACCAAAGATTCCTTTATGAAATTGTGAAAGTCAGTGATCTTTTTAATCGGTAGGCCATTTTCACAAAGAGTTTCCCTAACGTTATTCTTTTCCTTATTGACACCAGATTTTGTACACTTAGGCCTTTGATCAAGACACAAAAGGCCTTCACATTGGCATACTCGAAAGACCTTGCTTTAGACAAAAAAGGGTGAGGGAACAACAGGGAGGGAAATTAGTGCGGGCTGGTAGATTTCATGATAGCTGTAGTGCTTTTATTTATTCCCAAATTTTGTTTATTTTTTGCTTTCAATTGATGAGATAAAAAAAAGGGTGACTTAGTGCACGTTCCACCATATGGGGTATGGGAGGAATAGATGTGTGTAGTCTTACCCCCGCAACCAGAGAGGCTGTTTCCAGGATGAGATAAATTTCAGGAATTTGATGTATACTCTATTTTTTACCCTTTCCCAGAAAATAAACACAAGCTTTAGAGGTATTGTATTTGTTGGTAGCACTTCAGATTTGTTATTCTCAAGGGATAAATACCATTTTTGTCATGAAAGTTTAGCCTAAGGAGTACTCGTCACCGGAAGTTTTTGTTGGATCAAAATTGTTTGGAAAATTTAAAAACATAGTGATTTTGCCCTTTCGTTGATCTTGACCGTTAAATTTTTGCTCTAATGTGTAAACTTCCAAGGGCATAATTGCTCCATGAAAAATACTTTCATGGTAAAATTGCTCATAAAAAAAACTTAGGGCAAAATTGTTCCATTTTGTTAACTTCCAAGGTAAAAATGAGACAAATCCTTTCGGGTAATTAGTACTCATTAAATTAAACTTTCATAGCAAAAATGGAATTTATCCCTATTCTCAAACTGAAGTAAATGGAAATATTTTATGCTTATTACTGTTTTGGAGGTTCAGGTGCAAATTCTAAGATCCCAGGCTGGTAATGGTTGATTGCAAATTTTGTTGAATTTTGTTAAAAGGTGGCTTTGACTGAGGTAATACTAGTATGTGAGCATCTTCGTCTTGGAAGTTACAAAATCAGTTTGCCACCAAGTAACCAAAGAAGCAAGGAAGGATCTTGCAAAGTCCTATAATTATATTGGTCACCTGCAACTGCTGCTTCTAATCACATTTTACTTTGTTTTTGTTCAAGAAGCAGGGAAATTATTGATTGATCTTTTTCGGTTTTGTTTCTGATATTGTATTTAAGTTGCCTTGGGCCTTAACTTTAAGCACTTCATCAAATAAAATTTCAGAGACTGCTTCAAAAAAAGGAGGAAAAAAAAAATTGTTGGAAACAAATTCGTTAATTTCTCAGGAGGATCAAAGCCCTTTTGGGAAGTTTTTGGAAAGACTATAGTGTGAGTGAATTAGTCACTGATACTGGTAGTAAATATTTTAGGCAAAAAAAAAAAGGTGTTTTCTCATTAGAAAGTCATGAATCATGTACCCAAAAAAGAGAGCCGTGTTATATAAAAAAAAAAAAAAGACAGAGAGAGAGAGAGAGAGAGGCGTGAATCCAATCCAAAATAGTTGTGTATATTGCCCCCCCCCCCCCCCCCCCCGCCCTTTTTTTTTTAATTGTTATTTTCCTTGTTAAAAAAAAAGAAAGAAAGAAAGAAAAGAATTGCATAGTGACTGATGTAATGGGGTTTTTTTTTGGATGACATTCCGTTGGTTTTATAATTGCAAGCAACATACGCAAATCCCCCCTCTAATTTTTTTTATGGTAAAAAGATCCCCTGTATTTTACTTCGATAGAATATATCTAATGGTTAAGTCCAGAGAAACTGTGTACTCTATGCTTGAATTATGGAGGACTTTATTTAGACTTGAAAAGGTTTTTCATTGAGTATGAGTAAAGCAGAAAATATCCATTTGAATTTTGATAAGAGGTAAGTTATTAGTGATTTGGAGAATAAAATGAGACACCAAATCATTTCATAAATAACAAAGTTCAGGTATTTATGATCATCGATACTCAAGGATTGTGAATTGACGAAGGTATTGCAAATATAATGCAAGTTAGGTGGTTCAAGTTCAAGTGAAAGATTTTTTTTAAAAAAATTAAAGTATACTTTTAGTCGTTTAAATTTATATGAAGTATACTTTTGATCCCTTAACCTTATAAAATATACTATTAGTCTTATAATTCTAACACCATTAATTTTGCTAACGGAAAATACAAACTCAAGTTATAACAGTGTAAACTTAAGTGATGAGTGTATAATTAAATACTATTAAGTTTAAATTTAAAATATGGATAAATTGAAGAATATATAAAATTTATATAATTAAATATTATTTGTCATCACTTGAGTTTGCCGCGTCAATGTTTTACGTTGGCAACATTAACGATATTAAAATTTTAGGACAAAAAGTATATTTTATAAAGTTAAAAAACCAAGCTGGCGCTTTAGTAGCGTAGTGGCATGGGAGCCAGTATTAACTGGCCTCCATCTCCCATGTCCAGGGTTCGAACCCTACCCCTCTCCCCTACCATAATATATAAAAAACAAAGTTAAAGAACTAAAAATATGTTTTATTTAAAACTTAAAGGACTAAAAGTTTACTTTAGCAAATGGGGGGAAAAACTACCAAAGTTATTTGTTATTAGTGAATGTTGGACTTTGGTGCGGTAGGAGTAATAAAGTTAGAGTTAAATGAAAATATTAAGAATAATGAATGATCACATAAGAAAAGATAAAAATAGTAACAATCATACAAGAAAAAAGTAAGTGCCGTGTCTATTAAAGAAAAATGATAAAAAAAAATATATGTTGAAAAAAAAAAGAAATAGTTTGGTATGACTTCATTATTTATATTTAAGAAAACTAACAAATTATGAAAATTGAAAGTCAATGTTAAGCCAGGGTCTGATAACTGATGTCATTCTCATATTGGCGTGCAACGTGAAGATTTGAAGGTGGCAATTGAAAAGCTGAATCTATGGATCTAATGAAAGCCATATTTGCATATTCGAATAGCATATCCTTAGACTTGGGTCTTTATGGTATGGTAAGGGGTGTTTATGGATAGAGTTGGATAGGGCGAGATTCTTGTTCGATGCCCTGTACGAAAGATCATTGGGCTGTAAAATAAAGTCCAGTACCCGGCCCTACCCGATAGAAGCTCTAAAATTTTTAGGCAGTGCAATAATGGGCTGGGCAGGGCGGCCTTTACCTGCCCAAGTGGCGATACTCTATCACACTTTATGTGAAAAAAAAAAAACTTTAGTCATATCTAATAAACAATATTGCAAACTTCAAATGAAATTTATAATTCTACACTTCAGAATATTCAAATATTAGTATATAACTTAAGTCTTGAAATTAAAAAGACAATTATATTTCTTAACAAATAATCAAATATCCATAACTGAAGTATTAAATAACATCCATAATCCATTAAATATAATTTGTAAGGGAAGAGCCGAAGAAATGAAGATATTTTTTTGTTTTTTATTATAAGTTATATAATTTGTAAAAAATATATAATACCATTCTATAAAAAAATAAAAAATATATAATACTTTTTTTATTTTATTAAAAAAATAAAAAAAATGATAACTATTGGGCAGGGCTAAATAGGCAGGGCGGCATCCCATGCCCGATGCCCAGCCCTTCCCACAAAAATGCCCAGCCCAGTTTGGGCTGCTTTTCCTTGGGCTGAACAGGGCTATTTTTTAGTGGACACAGGCGGACGGATAGGGCCATAGACATCATGAACACCCCTACTATATAGTGTGTTTGGTACGATAGATTTGGGGGGAAGGGGATAAAAAAATATTTTGAGTTTGATTTAAGAAAATTAGAGAAGTTGGGTAAATAATAATAATAATAAAGAAAAAATATAAGAATAAAAAAATTTAATTAAAATTTTTTAAACCCACTTCTCTTATTTTCTTTTTTAAATTCAATTCAAAAAAATTTCCTTCTGGTCACTTCCCCTCCCCTTCCCCCTGTAGCAAAGAAGCCATTATATCCACAACTTTATTATTGGTCAAATAATTAATGTTATGAGAAAATCTGAATAGCAGCCACCACGAATCATAATCATTGCTCTTTTTTATCCTTCCAATAATTGATAAATAGGGACTTTCCGAATCAACCCTCTCAAAGTCTCAAGTGATTTTATATTTTAGAAAAAACAATCGAGCGATATTCATAATTTCATAAACGAAAAATAATCACACACACGCACATATAAAATAAAAAATTCAAGATCTTCAGATATATAAAAAATATTCCTCCATATCACTAATGTTAATGTATACCTCTATTATTGTGTAATTAGACATAAAATTGATCATGACCTAATTATACAATCTTAATTATTTATATATATATATATCAAAAATATTATCCTGCTATAATCAAGGAAAAAATAATTCAAAATTTGAGTTATTTTCTTAAAAAAAATGTTTCTTTCATTAAAGAAAAAGGAGTAACATAGTATTTTGTTGGAGGGATTTTATCTTCCCCTCATTTTGGCTAAAAAAGTATCTCCAGAATTTGAAGGATTTGTGGGGGTCTCATTATTATAGTTACGAAATTATTTTAATTTATTTTCTTTAATTTTAAAATTGTTAAAAATAAGTTAAATTTTTTAATAATAAGTAATATGTGTGATTTGTTTGATACATCATACATGTGAGAGCTGTTGATATTTTCAAAAAATGGGAATAATATATAATATATCCACTTTGTTTTTTCAAAAATAGAAAAAATAAATTTAAATTTTATATGGATATCAAATAGTGAACTTTATTTTTATTTTTCATCTCTTCTCCTTTTAAATCAAACAAGAAAATATTAAATTATCTCTTTTTCCATGATCTCCATTAAATCAAAGAGATCCCAATAAGTCCCAAGCACACACCTATAAGTTATTTAAGGTTATAATCATATAAAATTCTCAATTTCAATGTGGTCATTTAAGTACACAATAACTGGCCAAAAAATTTAAGTACACAATAATTTTCAACTCCATTACCAATTTTTTTTCTTTTTTATTTTTTTTAAAAAAATCTTATCATGGGTTGTTTTCCATCACTTTCTATCTTCAATCTCCATTTACGGACGTTTCTTTTTAATTATCAACGTCCTTTGGAAAAACATAAAGATATCAATAGTTTTCAGTCAACTTGAGTCTGAAAATAATGTAAATTTCGTTATTTTAAGGCTCCCACTCATCCCTACCCGGCTCTCTTTCTTTTCTTTGATAGTAAAGACGCATTGGAAAATGGGGAAAAAAGTATCCCTTTAAATTTGTGTTGAAAAAGGAGTTAGGGTTGAAGTATTATTTCTGGTGAATCCAATGCTTTATAATATTCTGTGGTGCGCCTTGCATCCTGAAATATTTTTTTTAAGTGTGTCAATCACTTTAAAGTATTTTTATGTGTAACTTTACACTTAATAATTTAGATAATTTAGGGTGTTGAATATACCTAAAAAATGCTTCACGGTGTTGAATACCCAAAAAAAAAAATTTATGGTACTAGACCTATTTAAAAAATTATTTCAGAGTGTTAGGTGCACCATAAAAATTATTTGGAGGGTGTTCGGTGCACCACAAAATACTTCAAGGTGTTGAATACACCTTAAGCCCTGAATGAAATTAATATGCAACTCTCAAATTGATTTTGAATTTAAAAGTATCCCTTTACCTTATTTTTAATTTCTAATGGTTTTTGTAGTTTTTTTTAGTAGATCCTTATAACTTTTTCAATTGCAAGTATTGGCTCCTATATTTTTTTATAATTTATTACTCATCTAGTGCTTAATGTAAGACATATTTATCTAATTTGATTAGATCAAGGAAGTTAGTTGAGTTAATTAATATGATATATATATGTTCAAAAACACTTCAGTCATCTTCTTTAATTCTATCTCTTTCTTGATTATTGTTGAAGAATTGCTTATAGGGGTAAATTAGAAAAATAATGACAAATATAAAAACTCTATTTTATATTTAGAACTAAGATAAACTCTTTAAATATATCTTATATTAAAGACCAGAGTGAGTAATTTATAACCAAAATAACAATAGTAGTTGATGACGAGGTTCTTATTTAGAATACGCTTAGATTAACTTAGTAGTCTGATTTTTTTTTAAAAAAAAAAATCAAAATCAAAATCAACCATGTAACATATTATATATAAATGTAAGGACGGTTTGAGCATAATAATTTTTTACTTCTATGTTCATAATAAATAAAGGGTTAAGGTGTATTTTTTCCAATAAATTATTATAGAAAGAGCATCCAGCACAAATATTAATTAAAAGTACCTTAAATATAAACAAACAATTAAATATGTGCAGATTTGCCAACAAACTTTTACAAAGATGTAGTCAGCACAACGCCGTTAGAAAAAGTTAACTGATCGTTATCTAAAGTGCAGATTGGCTAACAAACTTTTACACCAGGAGCATCCAGCAAAAAAAAGTTTTACTCAAGAGCTCCCAGCACAAAATTCTTAATTTCACTCAATTAAATAATTTTTTCTCAATTATTATTATTCAAAACTACTAATATAGATATCTATGGACAAAACTTACTCATTTGCTAAAATAAACAAAAATTTTAATTAAAAATATAATTATTTGATTTAAATAAAACTCAAGATGTTTTATAATTTATTATATATATATTTAAAAAATTATATGATTTATTTTTATTTTAGAAGAAATTTATGAGAGTTAAAAAATTCATTTAAAGTTAATAAAATTTAAAAAATCTATTATATCCAGAATGAAATGAAATGAGTTTAATTTTTATTTTTATAAAAAGGGTCTAATGGATATCAACGTTGACACTTAATAATATAAATTCGGTAACTTGATTATTATTTTGTTAATTAAATTATATATTGATTATATCAATATGGGACTTATTGGAAAAAAATTGTCATTAATTAAGTATCTTGGAATAGCCTTAGCAAATTATTTATGGGACTTTTTTAATTTTTTTGCCAACAAGTCCCATATTCATATAACCAATAGATAATTTAACTAACAAAAATATCATCAAGTTGCCGGATTTATATTATTAAGTGTCAACGTTAATATTCATTAAGCTTTTTTATTAAAATAAAAATTAAACTCATTCAATTTCTTTCCGGATATAATAGATTTTTTACATTTTATTAACATTAAATAAATTTCTTAACTCACATAAATTTCTTCTAAAATAAAAATAAATCATATAATGTTTTTTGTTTAACATATATAGTAAATTATAAAACACCTTGAGTTTTATTTAGATCATATAATTATATTTTTAATTAAAACTTTTGTTTATTTTAGCAAATGAGTAATTTTTATCCATAGATATGTATACTAGTAGTTTTGAATAATGATAATTGAGACAAAAAATTATTTAATTTAGTGAAATTAAGAATTTTGTGCTAGGAGCTCTTGAGTAAAACTTTTTTGTGCTGGGTGCTCCTGGTGTAAAAGTTCGTTGGCCAATCTGCACTTTAGATAATGATCAGTTAACTTTTTCTAACAGCATTGTGCTGACTGCACCTTTGTAAAAGTTCGTTGACAAATCTGCACATATTTAATTGTTTGTTTATATTTAAGGTACACTTAATTAATATTTGTGCTGAATGCTCTTTCTGTAATAGTTTGTTGGCAAAAATGCACCTTAATCCTTATTTTTATTGTAATATATTTTTGTTATTAAAATATATGTACTTGAACTTATCGAGTACCCACTATTAGGGTTGTCCATGGACCAGACTGGACCGGGTTTGACCCCAGCCCGAGGTCTAGTCTAGGTAGAACCTCAGACTGGATAATCCAGCCCAAGGTCTGGTCTGGTCCAGCACCAGCCCGAGCTCGAGCTGGACCAGACCAGTCTAGTAGACTGCCTGGACTGGTCCAGGCAGTCCAGGTCTTTTACCTTTTTTTTTTAATTGATTGTCCTGCCAAATCTGCAAATCACGTGGCTCCCCTCAGAAAAGCAATGCCCCATCCTTAACTCAAATGTCATCTCTCTCATCCCTTGTTCTCTCTTTCCTCAGCCGCCCTCATCTCTTAGTTTCTCTCTTCCCTTGCTCTCTGATCTCACTCCTCGATGCCTCACTGTTGCCGCCCCGGAGAAGATCGAGAAGCTCAGCACCGATATCTCCAACCTCACCTTGGAAGAGGCCAAAATCCTCGTTGACTACCTCCAAGACAAACTCGGCATTTCCACTGCCGCCTTTGCCCCGTCGTCGTTGTTGTCGCCCTGGTGCCTTGGCCGACGCAGATGGTGGTGCAACCGTGTGCAACCAACAGCAATTGCTCTAAGTCTCCGTCTTCCTCGATGCCTCGATCTCACTTCTCCACCGTCTTCCTCTTTGCCCCACCGTCAACCACATCCACAGATCTGAGGTAAGTTGGCTGCAATCAAAGTTGTAAAACTCTCCATCTATGTTTTGAGGTTTGATCTGTATGGAAGATTACTTTTTTTTGTATCTTTGTATAACTTTTCGCTTCCATTCTTCCAAAGGTTGCTGCCTGTTGGTGTGTTTTGGGGCAAAAAAAAAAAAAAGGCGTGTGCCTCAATGCCTGTGTGTGTTGTAAAAAAAAAAAATATATATATATATATATATATCTCGGGTCAGACTGGACCAGACCAAGGGGTTTGAGCCCTTGGCCCAAAGTCCGGTCTGGCCCGATGAAATTGGTCTAGTCTGGTTTGTTTAAAGTGTCTTGGACTGATTTTTTTGAAGCCAGACTGGGTCGGGTCAGACCGGACCTCAGGTTTTTTGGACATCTCTACGGCCACTATTCATTGTAATTTATGTAGCTACATTTCTAACGGCACTTAGCTTTGCTTTTATAAATGACAGGTTTGAAAAATAATTGTCTCTCTTATTACATCATCATTATTCACTTGATTTAATGAATATTTTTTTTAAATATTCTTTTATTTTCTTATTTATATTCTTTTAATTTTTAAAGCATTTAAAATTTTCTTTAAATTAAAATTTAGAACCCTCTATTAATTATCTTGATCCGCCACAATTGACTCAACTATGTTAGTTGGTGTCAGAGTATTAATATATGTGTCAATGAATAAGAAATTATGAAATCATTTAATACAATCTGTTTCACAACTATTAGAGTATTAGTAAGGGTGTGTATGGTAACACTCCCAAAATGACTTTTTTCTTAATTTCTGTGCCCCGGAACAAAAATGGATGGGAATTGTGTTTGGTAAATCCGGTTTTTTTTAGTGCTCTCAGGATGAACCGGTTTATTTTTTGTGCTGGAGAGTAAAAAAAAGAAGCTAAAAATTTTAGCTTCTCTATTCCGATTCAAAAAATCAGAATTTATTTTTCCCTCAATCGAAGCAAAAATTTATCTTCGTTCACCACCGCCACTGCCACCATCCTACCACCATCGCACCGCCACACCACCACCACCGCCGCCACCACCCCACCCCCACCACCACCACTACCACCGCCGCCACCACCACCACCACCCCCGCCACCACCCTGCCACCGCCATCGCCGCCGCCACATAAATAATTTTTTGAATATAAAATTTACATAAATAATTTTTTTTGGAAATTTAAATTTAAATTTATTTGTAAAGTATAATAATTATATTAATTATTAAATAAAATGACAAAATAGTAAAAATAACTCATTAATCCTTCATCTTCCCCCCGTACTATTTTTTTAACTCCCAAAGAAGGGGAGGAAAAATGTGTTACCAAACGTAATTCTGATTCTCAGAGTAAAAATAAAATGGGTTAACACACGTAATTCTGATTTTCAGAACTTTTCCAAAGCATAGAATTAGAAAAAATTGTTTTATCTCAGAAACAGTGCTGGACAACAGAATGATTGTCATACACACCCCTATTTTTTTTTGCTAGGAACGAATCAAGCCCTTTCAAATCCATGTCTGGGGATATGATAGAGAACAATAAAGGAAACGAGAATCCTGACCAATGTGTCAGGTTTGTGTATTTGACAAGCATGTCTCTAGGCTCTTCTTTCTGCCTCATACAAAATATATTGACTTTCTAGTCACACAACATGTGCAAGCCTTTATACATTCAGTATCAACTTATTTTGAAGTGTATGTGTTACAAAACTGCTGCTGGTTCAGAGGTTGTTGCATCTTCAAGTTCACACTCTACTCGCGTTCCAACCTTTCATGTAAGGTATCATTCGTGTTCCAACCTTTCATGCTGGTTCAGAGGTTTGTTAAATCTGAATATGAAGAAATATTTTTCAAAATTTATAATTTATAGTGATTACATTCGAAATATCAAATTGATTTGTTAAAATACTGATTAAAAATAGGTATGAAAATATGTCTTCATTTTCAAACTCATCAACAACAACTTTTTGAGGTACTCAATCTACCTTCGGTAAGCATTCATACGTTACTTATATTAAGAACGGGAGGGAGTAATAACAATGGTTAATAATTTAGGGGGCCACTTGTAATAAATTTAACCTATCACTTGTAATATTTGAACAAAATTATATTTTCATAAAAATAGAAAATGATTTAGGCTTGTACCTTTGAATGTCTATATATATATATATATATATTTGACTTTAAAACTTGAAAAAATTAGAAGCACGTGAGGGGTTTAGGGTTTAGGGTAATTTTTTATGTCGCTAAGTATATTTTAGTCAAACAGATTTTCAGGCAATCATATAAGTTTTAAACTTGAAAATGTCTTCTTTATTGATTTTAATCTTAAATATAAGTATATGAGATTATAGAGGATAAAAAAATTTACTATATCAAAATATAGGAAAATGATATCCTCATTACCCTCTTTTATATCATCATCTTATCTTCATCCTTAGATAATGAAATGTATATTTTAGATTTAATATTTTATAAAATTATTATTATTATATTTTATAATTTAAAATTTTTTTATTTATTATAGATTGCAATTATGAAAGGTACAAATCAAATTTTAAAAGTTTAAATTTACTTATTTATGTTTATAGAAATAATTTTATAAAAGATTGAATCTGAATAATATATTGTTTTAATCTTACGGTCTATATGAGATTATGAGAATAAAATGAAAAAAGAAGACAAAAAAAAAACCCCAAAATATAAGGTAGACAAATAATTAAAAATAAAAATGAGTTTTACAAGGTTCCAAAGTTCAGTGAGGATTGTGGACATAACTAAGAATTGTAACGGAAAAATCCTCAATATAAGAACAACGGTGGAAATTCGAAATGGAAATGAGAACATATTGAAATCGACGCAAATGACGTTAGAATGAAGTTTTCTTCGCTACCCACCAACGGATTTAGTAAGGATTTGGTAAAAAAAACGGAGGGGAGAGGTTTGGGGGGTTTTTGTAGTCGATTAGGGTTACAAATGCCGCGATTGAGATTTTTAAAAAACCCCCTGTTGCGATTTAGTCGATTAAGTACTGTGGCTTAGTCCACTAAATCATGGGGATATTTAAAAAATATATATGACCCTACATTTTAATCGACTAAACAGGGGCATATGGTTAAATAGTTTCCAGACATTGACATTTTGTTAAATAGTTATTTAATAAGAGACAAATTGATAAAAAGGACCTATAATACTTGTGTGCGTCTGTCTTCATGCTTGGGCAATACAATGCATGGAAGCTCCTATGTTTCTAGAAAATGAATGTTGGTTACTAACTAATATGTGTGATTCGTTTGATACATGTGAGAGCTGTTGATATTTTCAAAACATGGGAATAATAAATAATATATCCATTTTGGTTTTTTCAAAAATAGAAAAATATTAGAGGGTGTTCGGTGCACCACAAAATACTTCAAGGTGTTAAATGCACCTTATACCCTGAATGAAATTAGTACGCAAGTCTCAAGTTGATTTTGAATTTAAAAGTATCCCTTTACCTTATTTTTAATTTCTAATGGTTTTTGTAGTTTTTTTACTAGATCCTTATAACTTTTTCAATTGCAAGTATAATTTATTACTCCTCCGATGCTTAATGTAAGATATATTTTATCTAATTTAATTAGATTAAGGAAGTTAATTGAGTTAATTAATATGATATATATGTTCAAAAACACTTCAGTCATCTTCCTTAATTCTATCTCTTTCTTGATTATTGTTGAAGAATTCTTACAGGGGTAAATTAGAAAAATAATGACAAATATAAAAACTATATTTTATATTTAGAACTAAGATGAACTTTTTAAATATATCTTATATTAAAGATGGAATACGTAATTTGTAACCAAAATAACACTAGTAGTTGATGACGACGCTTAGATTAACTTAGTAGTCTGATTTTTTAAAAAAATCAAAATCAAAATCAACCATGTTACCTATTATATATAAATATAAGGACGGTTTGAGCATAAGAATTTTTTACTTTTATGTTCATAATAAATAAATGACATTCCATCATTTTATTATTTTTAAACATTTTCATTGCGTTGCCACTTACAAGTGGCTTTCATGGCACTATGCTTGTGTGTGCTTAATGTATTTGCTATAAGAGTCCCCTCCTCCCCCGGCGGGGCCCCCCTAAATAAGTACAACTGTTTGTTTGTTTTTTATTTTTATTTTTATTTTATTGGAGACATTCATACCCAAGATATTATCATATACTAAACATGAGCACTTCTTTAAATGAAAATTCGAATATTGATTCATCACTTTATAATTAACGTTTCCTAGTTGACTCCAGGGGTGGACCCACATATAAAAGAAGGAGGTAAGTGCCCACCCTTGAATTGGGGATATATATATATATATATATATAATTTTAAAAATTAATACATGTTTGAATGAATGCTCACCTTTAAATTAAGTGTCTATCCTTAATACATCAAAACTGCACTTCGTAATCAGATAGGAGATAAATAGTTGAATGATTGTTTAGTGCCTTATATTGAAAAGATATATTTGATAGCATTGATATAATAAGGCAATTATGATGGAATTTCAAAAAATAAAGCCTAGAAGGATGATATTATAATTATTTTTATTGTAATATATTTTTGTTATTAAAATATATGTATTTGAATTTATTAAGTACCCAACCCCTTCATTGTAATTTATATAACTACATTTCTAACAGTACTTAGCCTTGCTTTTCTAAATGACAGGTTTGTAAAATAATTGTTTCTTTTATTACATCATTAATATTCACTTGATTTAATGAATTTTTTTTAATATTTTTTTCTTTTTTTATTTATATTATTTTAATTTTTAATGCATTAAAAACTTTCTTAAAAAAAAATTGGAACCCTTGATTAATTTTCTGGATCTGCCACTCATTGACTCAACGATGTTAGTTGCTATCACAATATTAATATATGTGTCAATGAATAAGAAATTATGAAATCATAAAACGTTAGTTATTAACGGGTACTAATATGATGTTAATGAGTATTGATTTAGTTGTTAACAGTTAATGATTTAGTTGTTAGGATATTATTGTTAACGGCTATTAATTTAATTGTTAACGTTCTACCAATATTATTGTTAGCGTTTATGAAATAATACCAGAAAATGCTTTTGAGTCTTTTTTGACATATGATTTTTTCTTGAGCTTTTTTTAATATCTTTTTGCTACTTTGGGCTCTGAGGGGGATTTTTCCAATATTTTTTGGTTAAAAAAACCAAACATTTTAAATTTGTGTTTAAAGTAAGAGGTTTAAACCTCTCATGTTGCATGAGAAGAAGAAGATTTCTATACACACATGAAATAGGACTCACACATATATATATATAAGGCTAATTATCTATAGATATATATGTGGGGCCCACCATTTTATATGTATGTAACATAATAAAACAGTTCTCCTACAACATGAGGAGTGTTTTTTCTAATTATAATCAATATCTTGCATTATTGACGATACCTCATGTTTGACCGACGACGGGCGTTGATGTGCAGGTGCATATAGACATATACATTGTCCACACCTTTTTATGAGAAACTTTTTAGAAAATGATATCTAAGTTCCAATCAAAGGATATAATATATTAAGAAGTTTCATAAGTTGTTAATAATAACTGATTCACTTGTTAATCTTTCTTGTTTATTTATCAATTAAAACTTTTATGATGTTATTTTCTTTGGTTGGGACCTAAAAATTATTCTCCCAAAAATTTTTAGGATTCTTGTGTCCTTTTTTTGAGAAACATCAACAAAGCATCTACTCTACAGTACTTGATTTTAACAAAATGTCGGGAAAGGTATCAATTTTTTCAGAGCAAAAAAAAAAAGAAAGAAGAAAGGTATCAATTTTCCTCTTATACTCTCAATAAAAGGAGTATTATATTTATTAATGAGTATAATTATTAACCACCACCAACTAATTATTAAATGAGGGTATTCTAAATAATGGGTATTTTTAACATATCTCGCAATCAAATTAACTTCAATCTCTTATAAAAAGAACTAAAAGGGGTAAAGGATTATTTTGAGAGCTGATATGACAATGTTTTGATTTAATCCTATGCATGTTTAAATTTAATCCTATGCACCAAAGTTTATTACTAATATCATTTTGGCTTTTTATTAAAAAAGAATATGAAATAACGAGAACATGGATTCAAAATCTAGAAAGAATAAAGATTTAAAGTGACATGCCATGTTCTAATCCAAGAGTGATCAGCTGTCATGAACATAAAATACAAAATACTTATTATATTTGACACAAATAACAGTTGTAACTAAGCCGTAATTTATTTAGTAATAAATATTATGGTTTTTACAAAACAACCATCATATAACTCTTACAAACAATTTGTCTTTCAACATCTTATATCAGCAAGACAAAATATAACAGTATTGAAATGGAGGCTTTGATGTAGATTTTGGCTGGCCTTGACCGCCACATAGGGCATCTCGCAGCATACGTCAACAAGCTAAACATGAAGTTAAACCACATGCTTCATTACAATGATGTTAAATATGACTTGTAGTTAAATCCTTCATATCTCCATCCTCTGAGGATTAGAATGAGGAAGAGGAGGAAGGAGACGGTAGTAATGATGATGACTGAACATCATCATTGTTTTTTTAAATATTAAAAATGAAGTTTAATTTACAAAAACAAATATATTAATAATTCACAGTTATTAATTAAGAATTGTAAAGTATTTTTGTCTACCCTCCTCATCCTCATCATCGGAGGAAGGAGATGAAGTTAACGAAAGAGTAACTCAATAAGTCACGGATATTAATTAAAAACCGTATAGTATATACTCAACGTTTCTAACTTAATAAATGTTAAGTTAATAAAAAAAAATTAACGATTTACGGTTATTAATTACAAATCGTAAAGTATTCTTACAAACATATTTAACAATTCTATTTTAATAAACGATAATTAAAGCTTTCGAAACCTTTCCACTTCCCCGTATATGCTGATTATGGGTGCCTCCTCATTGTCCAATGATCTTAAGGAGAACAAGATACCCTTTTATTATGCTTTTTCAACTTCCAACGTGTGCAATGATGTTTTTTCATGTCCCTTACAGATGTTTATTATTTAAACTCCACATTTTCATTTATTTTCTCTATGTTTTCTTCATCGCCCTCCTCTTTGTTCTTTAGCTCAGTCACCAAGATGAAACGTGGTGCGGAAGACATGCCAGAAAACTATCGATGTCATCCTCCACCACCTCCTCCTCAACCTCCATCTCCTCCTTCCCCTCCCCAACATCCACCTCTGCCTCCTTTACCACAACTTCTGCCTCCGCCTCTGCCATCTCCTCCTTCACCTCCACATTCTATGATTTCTCAACTGAAGGCAATGTTGTGGCATGCACAGCAGACTAACCATGCCGTGAGGAGGCTTTTTGGATACCTCTCTAGTATAAACAGGAAGGTCAATCTCATACTTGATGAGTATGAGATTGGCCATGATCCTAACAATGATCTTCGCCAATCCTCTGGTGATAAGTAGCCTGGTGATCTTCCTCCACTGTTCTTTTGTTTTTTCCCCCCTTTTCATTTTATCATTTTCTTAAAGATTTTGTAAGAAAAATATAACCAAAAGTTCTTACAGAAAAACCGTCATGAAATAAAATAAAGATGTGTTATTTTGAAAAGATCACTAAGGAGATGATGAATAAACTAGTTCAATTGTAAACAAGTGAATACATGTAGCATTTGTGAAGTCATGACGCGATAACGCATTCAAGGTGACTATTAAATTGCATTTGTAAAGTTATATTCTTTTGGAAAACTCATTATTCCCTTAATAGAAGGTTATATTGAGCATGTGACACCAAGTTAAAAACTTATAAATTCAACATTGTGATCATTTCTAGACTCTTTAATGTGAGAGTTTCTGAGCTACTTGGTCTCAAATCTATCTAATAGAGTAGTACTTCCCAAATCGAGTAGCCATGCAATTCAAGATGGATCAAGATTTTCTAGACTTTGTGGCTAAAATAAATCGCACTTTTGACTTTTATATCTCATAATGTAACTGTTCATCACCTATACTTTGTGTCTCTTCAATAATTAAGCTAGGGAAACAATGGCTGGGTGAAAAAAACATGAACATGTGTATAGGAAAGACTGTAAGGGGTAAGCATACCCTTTAGTAGCTTAAGGGTTTGCATACCCCTTGTGTCCTTTCCTATACGCATATTCGTATGTTTTTTGCTCCTCAGCCTTAACTTTTCAGGGTTGATTCTCCCCACAAAGCCTATAATGTCTTAGTCCATCTTGAATTGCATAGCCACTCAATGTAAAAGTATTGTTCTATTTTAGCAAACGAGTCCAACTAGCTTAGAAACTCTAAATTGAAGTATTTTACATCCATCTATCATAAGAACCTTCATTTATTATAAAAGTTCAGGGTTCATATTTAGAAACCATTATTAGTGTATTAAATACATAACGGTTGTCTACATGACACCGTTTTATATATTTTTATTAAAAGTAATGGTTCTTACATAAGACCTGTTATATATATTACTGGATAAATAACGGTTGTCAATATGAGATTGTAATGTATCATGCTAACATTACCATATATTATAATGGTTGTTCATGTGTGCCTGTTAATTGTTATCACAATAAGTCATAAAATGTATTATATTAGAATCGTTAAAATAGATCCGAAATAAATAATTGTTTTGTTGAACCGTAATGTATATGTGCCAAACGTATATAGCACCTGCATATATGATGGTTCAAAACTGTGATTTATAGTTGATAATAACCATCATATATCGATATTTCTATAATAGTGATGACAAGCCAGAATCTCAATTTTAAATTGAGAATTGCATTTAAAATTTAAATACTTTATTTATATATAATTAAAACTTCTAAATTTATAGTTGTTTAAATTGATATTTACATCTCATTTCTTTATAAAAATTTATGAATATGTCAGTTTCAAACCTAATGGTGATTTTCATAATAAATAATAAATGAAACCACTTTGACCACCATATATGATAGGACTCATTATCCAAGACTTCTCTCTTTCTTGAAAATGGTGCTTACACATATAAACATATAAAAAACATGTAAATATAGGTATGGAATGTGGACTCTGATAGGTTAGATTCAGAAGGGCGTCTATGAGAGTATCGGGAGAGGATTTTCTCATAATCTTGTTTCTCCTTTTTCCTTATTGGCCCCATCTGGACCATTGATTGGAAAGAGAATATAGAGGTTAAAGTAGCATTGTGATTGATTGGATAAATATGATTTAAAGATGATGAAGGACAATAAGAAAAAAATGGGGAGAGAATCCCAACCCGAAGTATCTTGCTGTTGCTTTTTGGATCCGTGAGTATATCACAAATCACAATCTGGTTCTTTATATTATACTCCCTCCGGTCCTAATTATAAGACAACATTTGGAAGTTAATTTTGGTCCTAATTATAGGACAACATTCTAAATTTTGTCAATTTCTTCCTAAAATACCCCTATTTTATTCTCTCAAGTGTGTTTGGTTTTTTGTGAATGTAATTATATGTATGTGGATGTGTAGACTTTTCTAATCATTAAAACTTTTAAATTGTTAGATTTTAATCTGTTTATCGATCAATTGTCATTAATTTGCCAATATATATAGACACACACACACACACATATACATATTCATACACATAGATATATATGTGTGTGTGTGTGTTTTTTTTTTTTTTTATATGCGTGTCTACACACAAATATACATAGGCATATATATAAACCCACACACACACACACACACATATATATATCTGTGATGCGTGTGTTGTCAATATATATGTGTATGTGTACATATATAAACACACATATATGTGTGTATGTATTCATATATATATATATATATATATATATATATATATATATATATGAGTGTGTGTGTGTGTATGTTTTTATATGTGTGTCTACACACAAATATACATAGGCACATATATAAACCCCCCCCCCCCACACACACACACATATATATATATCTGTGAGTGTGTGTTGTCAATATATATGTGTATGTGTACATATATAAACACACATATAGGTGTGTGTGTGTGTGTATTCATATATATATATATATATATATATATATATGAAAAAAAATATTTATATATATATATATGAGTGTGTGTGTTTGTGTGTGTTTTTATATGTGTGTCTACACACAAATATACATACGTATATACACAGACACACATATAAACACACAGACACACACACATCTGTGAATGTGTGTGTTGTAAATGTATATGTGTATGTGTACATATATAAACACACACACATATATATATGTGTGTGTGTGTATTCATATATATATATGTGTGTGTGTGTATGTATATCTATACATATATACACACATATATGTGTATATAACAATACCATTATTTCAATTAGAAAGCGTGTAGAAAAGAAAATTTTAGATCGAAGACGTATGTGGTATGAGTTATTATTTACTTTTACTTTTGTCATTTTAAATTTATATAAGGGCATTTTAGGAAAATGAATAAAATTAACTAATTTAACTTCTCTCCTTAATCTCTCCAAAGTTGGTTAAATATGTCCTATAATTAGGACCGGAGGGAGTATTATAATATCGGTCACGACATATATGAGTCCAATAAATTAAAAATGTCTTCTGGAAAAGTACACCTAACCCAATAAAAATTGGGAAAATTCGTTTCAGGACCCCTATTAGGCAAAGAATTCCAGAAAAGGCCCAAACATTCTGACAATACGGAAAAAGGCTCATAGATTCTGACAATACCCAAAAAGGCCCCAAGATTCTGACGGGGGGCTGATATAATTGTTAATAGGTTGATATAGTTGTTGACGGGGGCTGATATAGTTGTTAACCGGGCTGATTTAGTTGTTAAATTTTTTTTCCTAACAACTAAATCAGCCCGGTTAACAACTATATCAGCCCCCCACTAACAACTATATCAGCCCCACTAACAACTCTGTCAAAATTTTTGGGCCTTTTTGGGTATTTTCAGATTGTTTGGGCCTTTTCTGTAATTTTTTGGCTAATAGGGGCCCTGAAACGAATTTTCCCATAAAAATTTCACTGATAACTTGTGATTTTCACCGGAAAAGGCCCATCGCTTTATTATAACTCTACCGCACCGTTAATAATTTTAGGAAAAATTGAATTGAAGTTCCTTATAGTTGGACTCGATTTTGAATCAGGTCCCTCAACTTTTTTTCCCCCCGAGTCCCTTAACTTTTTGCCGTTAGGGGTGTTAGTCCTTACCATTAAATTTAGATTAACACCGTTAAATTTCTCTTAGCCACTCAGTCAGTCCTAAGTTTTCCTCTCCTCTCTCCTTTTTCATGGTTGAAGCTGAACATCACCTCCCTCCACTAAAAGAGACCATGGTTTTTTTCCCCACCATTCTTCCTCTGTAAATGGTTTAGCGTTCCGTCCCACACTCCCACCTCTCCATAACATCTTTTCCCCTAATGTTATTTTCTTTTTCCTTTTTTTTTTCCCCAACTCTTAAAGACTATTTTTTCTGCTATATATATGTGTGTATATATGTATATGTATGTAAATTCTAAATTTAGTTTAAGTAGAGGAGATTTTGATTGTTTAATTTAAATTAGAGATTTTGAGTTTGAGTTTGTGTAAATGAAAAAAAAAAAGTCTTTTAGATTTGGGGGAAAAAAAGAAAATGTTTTAAGGATGGTTATTCCTATTGAACAGATGAGACTCAAATCTGATTCACATGTAATCAAGTTTATTAAATCCGGACCGGCTACTAAACTAGTTTAGATAGTGGGTTAGATCGGATTAAACCGGAGCTAACTCGAGATTAGACCGGTGAGGAAGTGAACTTGAACGATAATATTTTTTGAAGTGGTTTTGAAATTTGATGGTTTAGGGTTTAAAATTTTTTGAGTGATTCCTTTTTGCATTAGAAAGTATACATCTCAAGTTTTCCATAGAATCTTAATTTATAATTTTTTAAAATATATAAAATTAGATATAAATTTTTGAAATTAAAAACTTCTAAATAAATATTAAACTAGTTAGACCGGTCTGATAAAAAATGCAAGTTGTAATAACATAGCATATAACCATTAAAAAATGCAGATTGTAATAATGTGACAAAATAAAGTTACTAAACATATAGCATGCATGTTACCGGAAGAAAAACATATAACATGAAGATTCCTAATAAAAACAAAGGAATATGCTAATAGTTTAATGCCACTACGACATGCCTCGATGCTTGCACCAGAAGTCATGCATAAATTTTTTTAAATATTTTGAACTTTTTCAATGTCTTGAAAACTCAAGTTTTTTTTTATGAAAACTCCAGTTTTGATGTTTTGGACTAAAACACTTAATTTTCATTAAAAGTCCAAAACTCGAGTTTGGTTTTGGAAACTTGAGTTTTGAGTTTCATCCAGTAATGTGTTCCAAAGTTCAAATCGCAACATTCCTCTCTGGATGGAGGGAACTCGAGTCTTGATATGGAAACTCGAGTTTTGCCTTAAGTGCACAGTTGAAAACTCAAGTTCAGAAGAACAAACTTGAGTTTCTGTCGCAGAGTTTGAAAATCGAATCTGACGAATTTATGAAACTTTCTTGTTTGATCTTAATACTTCTTAACATTATTCTTCTATGTTCCTATCTATGTTTAACCACTTTGTTAGTGAGTTTCAGATGACTTAGAAGATGTTTATTGAAGGTTTAAAGCAAACGCAAAAAGTGACGTCAGCACATTAAATGCAAAACCCAGAAAGTTGCATACTTTTGGGTAATCCTTCTACACACACTTACAAAGAATTAAAGAATGTTTTCCACATTCAGTAGCTGCTACTCCAACGGATTAATATTTAAGAAGTCAACTCTAAACTTCTGCACAGCTGGATTAAGTGAAGATTAGTGAGAGAAGAAGACAAAAGCTTAAGCTAAACCTTGTCTAATGAAGGCAACGATTATATTGAAGATTACAACGATCATTTAATACTCTCTTGGTATAAATAGAGCTGCATTCAAGTCTTCTCAACTAACACATCTGCTGAAAACGAATTGCAATCAATTCTTTTCAACTAACACATCTGTTGAAAACGAATTGCAATCAAGTCTACATTTATTCTTTGAGTTTTCACTTATAAAGTATCTTCTGATACACTAAGCTTCAGTGTTTATCATTATCTACTTTTAGAGAGAGTTTCTTTTGTGTAATTCATTTATTGTAAAGAATCACAAGTCAAGGGATTTGGTGATTGGGTGCATTGATTACAACTTATAAGGGGGAGTAAGTTCTAATGATAGAATTACTCTTGAGTACAAAGTGTGTAATCAATTGAGATAGTGAAAATCCTAAAGAGTTTGGGGACTGGATGTAGGTCAAAAGATTGGACCGAACCAGTATAAATCTTTGTATCTTGCTCTTCTTCTCTATACTCTCTGTTTACCTCTATTTTTCATTGCTCAAAACAGAGGAGTTTTGAAAAGTTTTTGAAATCCCCAATTCACCCCCTCTTGATGATTTAGCTCCACCTTCACCTTTTCCTCTTGACGCATTTTAAAGCCATGAGGGGTGATGGGGCCCAAAGCGTACAATATCGAAAGCGAGATGTTAAGATGTTACAATTGGTATCAGAGTCAGACTCGAGTTGATGTGGGCAGATGTGCTAGTGAGGATGTTGGGTCAATAGGTGGTGTAGTGTTATGTTCCATATTGGTTGGGGAAGGGAACCAAAAGACCCTTTATAAGGGTCTGGATACCTCCCATCTCGACACATTTTAAAGTCGTGAGGGATGATAGAGATCCTAAAGTAGAAAATATCAAAAGGGAAGCACTGTAATGATGAGGCTGTCATGCCCTGAAAACTAAGAGGTGACCGGCACGGAATATGAGAGAGCTCACATTCCTCAAGCCTTAATCCTATAATTACTCGTTAAGGAATACTCACAATAACATTTGGAGCTATGCTCCAAAACAGCATATACATGTATGTATATTCCAATTCACAATTAAAAACAGGGATCTTACCTATAGGCTACGTGGAGCATCTACGCTACAGATGTTAATACATAAGTGAAAACTTAACTTTAATTACATTCACTAGTAGTCGTTCCAAAAATATCTACAAGCTTTGTCAGCAATGCCAATCTTCACTGTTCGATTGAAAGTGGAAGGACATCAACGCCATCTGAGGCCAAAAATTTTCCGGTGAATAACGTCCCATTTATAAAATTAGATGAAATAATAATGAATGTAATTTAAAGCAATTTATCCTTAAATCAAAATAGCATGACAATGATAAACATAAGTGAAACCATATAAAATACTGTTAAAGAAATAAATTCAAGCACATAGTAAAACCTTTGATTTAAAATAATCAGTTGGAACCATAATTTTCAATCTTCATCTATCCATAGGACCTCAACAGAACGGAATAACAAGCGTGGACACACAGTCCACGAGGGTAAATAACCAAGCGCAGCACGAAGCCACGAGAACAAGCGTAGGTAAAAACCCACGAATAACAAGCGTGAGAACTAATCCCACGAGTATCAAGCGTGAGTATTATACCCACGAATACCAAGCGAGCTCGAGATTAACCGTGGTGCACCAAGGACTAACAGTACTGCTGTTAGTAACCAGCGTTCTGTATTCGGCCCTCTCAAAAACAATTTCAAGCATGACTGGGGCTGATTTATCAATATCAACCAAATAGATTTCCCTCTAATGATAAGAACTCAAAAAGAATATTTTGTAACAGAAGACCCCAGCATGAAAGTTACAAACGTCTCAAAACATTTCTTTCCAATTCTATCAATTGAAAGTCTTTCCGTATAATAGCAACTTGCATACGGGCATCTCAAATATATAACCATCTCAATATGAAAGTATACAACGAATATCTCATAACTTTTCTTATCAATTATTTACATAAGAATTCATAGAGTAAATGTTATAAACCTTTAACCTCATTTAAACATATACAAATAACAATAGAAAACTGATATAATTTCCACAAATCTGTCTTGAAGAAACTATACTTATGAAAGCTGAAAATTCAATAAAATTATAGCAAGTAACATATTGTTTTAGAAAATTAATAATAATGGGACGCTATTCACGCACCTGCCAAACCTATGCTACGCTTCCCTCTCCAACTTATCGGTTTCCAAACAATTTATTCCATCACCTCCTGACACCCAACAAATGTACCAATTAAAGCCTTGTACAAAATTCACTATATTCACATTCAATTGACCCCTTCCTTAATCGGCACACAATTCTTTTAATCATGCAAGTACCTTCTTCATAACCGTATGAATTTCATAATATTATTTACCAAAACCCCTTTAATTCACAACAACAATAACCACATCTTCATAAAGTATAGGAACCCCAACAATATTTCTCAAAACAAACCAGGGTACAATTTGCTCGGTAAATGAAAACAAATTATGCTTCAACCATTTTCACACAACATGAGCGAGAAGCATTCCAAAAATCATACAGATGACATACTCTACCATTAATAGTGGATAGCAAAATTCCCAAACTTAAATTTTTTAATATTTAACTAATGATTTCCAACATCATAATCTTTCCTTAACCCGCTCTGAAATTTCAGTTTGAAAGCTAGATTTAAATCTTCACCTTCATCCTATAACTTGGAACCTCATTGCTTAGTTTATATTTATAAATATAAATCAGCAAACGAAGCATATTTCATACCCACAAATAATTAAACATCATTTTTTAAGGTATTGCTCTAGCCATTCTCCATCGCACATACCTATTTTTATTTTCCACAACATTCCATATTTTTGGTCCCCTGCACAACGCACATCATAAAGCCACAACAAAACGAAATGCAACACCAATTCATACACACAAATACATATAAGACAGCCACCATCAGCGCACACACGGATCAAATGAAATAATTGCATTAAAAGATTCATGAATTCAGCTGCTCACTCTAAACCAACGACAAAGAAGAAACAGAAAACTTAAAGGAATACAGACAGCAGATCAGTAACGAGCTCACATAAAACAAACCTAGAAGTTCTGCCTCCCCAAACTCTTTCCACCATGAGTAGCCTCCAGCCTAAACGATTCCTAACGCCATCAAACAGAAAAGAAATAATTCTTCAACCTAATACACACAAATACACAGCAGCAGTCAGACCTAGCGACACAGAGAGCCAAAACGAACCAGACGAGTATCTAAAAAAAAAAGACAGCAACAGCTTCGAACCGGAAAAGAGGTACCGGTGGCGAACAGCCGTGCGCCAGCGGCGGTTCGGACGGAACAGACGGAGGAGACGAGTTGAACGCCAGACCTGAGACTGAGTTCCAAAATTGCGAACTCTCTGTACTCCTCTGATTCTATCGATGCGTCCGCGATTTTTTAAAAAAAACTGACCCCTTTTCTTTTCTTTTCTTTTTTTTTGATTTTAAAGAAAATCCTTCAGGGTATCTTGGTAATTTCCCCAGTCTCAATACAAAATAAAAACACTTCTTGCTCCAGCCAGGACTCGAACTCAGCACAGAAGAAACCCCTGACCGATCCCAAACCACCAAGCCACAAGCTCTATCTCAATACCCAACTTCAATAAATAGCAATTACATAATTAGTCTATAATTTTATAATTTAATTACTTAATTTAATTTATAATTATTTTTTAATTCTCAAATATTTAGGTTATTACAGAGGCGCTGAGATGTTACAGTTTGCATATCAGGTTGTATTGTGATGTGTGACCACCATCCAATGAGATGCAATTTGTATTATCTTATACATAAATAATAGTGAGCTTGAACCATTTATGTTTAAATTCCTTCTTGATGATTTTCTCCTTTGATGACCAAACAAATATATTTATACTAAAAAATTGGAAAAATTTAAATAAAGGACCTAAAGAAAATAATATTTATTATAAATTATCATAAAAATTGTAATTACTAAGAAAGACAGAATATCATAATAGAAATTTAAAATTATTAAATTTCCCTCAACTAAACCTCCTCTGTTATCACTTTGATTTATAATTAAAAAATAATTAAAATTAGATCTTATCTTCGTTTTTTTAATTTTTTTAATATATTATTTAATTAACAACGATTAAACTCATTTTTTTAATTTTTATTTTTCACCAATATATATTATTAATTTGCCCGATTTTTATTATCAATATTGATATCAATTAAGCTCTTTTAATAAAATAAAAACTAAACTCATTTAATATTTTTCTAAGATATAATAGCTTATTTATATTTTCTTAACGTTAAATTAATTTTTTTAACAAACATAATTTTTTTATACAATTAACCAACATAAATCTCCTCTTAAAAAAATCATATAATTTTTTTTTTGTTTAACATATAAAATAAAGGGTCAAGGTACAGATTTGCCAACCAACTATTACCCGAAGAGTGTCTGACACAAATAAGGGACCAAAATTGCCAATCAACAATTAAAAAGTGAAAAAAAAAACACACACACACACACACACACACAATTTGAAGCAGATTCGCCAACGAACTATTACCCCGTCACTGTTTTGGTGTCTCCGTCTTCCATTGACTGTCACAATGTCAGCGATGTCTGCATTTTCAAAGCTTCTATCTGGGTGTTCCACTCACTCTCTTGAACTCATCCAGTAGTCCACAGCGTTCGACTGGCATACACCTTGTACCCTGGTTCCATCCCTTCGATGCAACAAGTAGCAACCGTTGTTGCCACAATACCTGCTCCCATGGGTCCCATCTCTATTGGTGTTTTCCTTTTCCAACAAGAAGGCTTAACCACTCTTTTCTCCCGCGTTTCCGCCATCATCCGACGCCAGTGCCTCATATTTTAACTTAATTGTGATAGTTGTTTTTTTAATAGTTATTTGGTGTTTTTTTTTCACTTTTTAATTGCTGATTGGCAATTTTGGTCCCTTCAATAGTTATTTATACCAAACGCTTATCGGGTAATAGTTAGTTGACAAATCTGCACTTTCACCCTATAATAAATTACAAAAGAACTTGAGTTTTATAAAAATTTATTTTAATGAGAGAAGACAAACCCTATACCCCACCTTTATAAACCCCCTTTTCCCCTCATTTCTTGTACTCAGGCGCCGTATCCCTGCCAGACAAAGTTTTAGGAAATTAGGTCAAGACAGGATAATCGTCTTGAGCCTTGTTCATTTCTATTTATAATATTGAATACAATCAGTGTACATTTACAATACATAATTACAATTATTTGTTTCCTAACTTACAATTATTTGTTTCCTAACATACAATGATTTATTTCCTAACTCTCTCCTTCACTTTGGACCCTCTCCTTTCCTTTTTGCATTTTGAAATAACAGATTGAGTTTGTTCTGTCCTTTTTGCTGGAGAGATCGTGACTCCTAGCTTATCTCTGAGAAGACAAAAATGTGAGTGATTCAATGGCTTTGTTAGACAATCTGCAATCTGGAATTCAGTGGGAACATGCTGAACTTTCAATGCCTTGGATAGGACTTTGTCTCTAACAAAATGTACATCTATCTCAATGTGTTTGGTTCGTGCATGATGAACAGGATTGGATGCTAGTGCTGCTGCACCAGTATTATCACACCAGATAGTTGGGATTTTCTGAATTTTTAGGCCTAGCTCAGACAACAGAGATTTGATCCAGCTGAGTTCAGCCGCTGTATTGGACAGAGACCGATATTCTGACTCACAGCTTGAACGAGAAACAACTTGTTGCTTTTTGGATGACCATGTGACTAGGGAATCTCCAAGAAAGACACAATAACCTCCAACAGATCGTCTGTCATCAGGACATGAAGCCCAATCAGCGTCTGAGTATGCCTCTATATCAAGGCCTGAAGAAGGTTTTATATGAATACCATAATGGCTGGTTCCTCTAAGATATCTTAATATCCTCTTGATTGCCTTCCAGTGTGCTGTGGTAGGTTGTGAAAGAAATTGGCTCAACTTGCCAACACTGAAGCTGATATCAGGGCGTGTGTTACACAAGTATTGAAGAGCTCCTACTGCACTCCTATACTCTGAGGGGTTAGGAAGTAGTTCACCAGAATAAGCAGATAATGACTTGTGGCCGGACATTGGTGTTGGACATGGTGAAGCATGAGTCATATGAAAGCGATCCAGTAAATCACAGATATACTTCCCTTGTGATAAGTAAAGACCAGTGTTATCTCGGTAGACTTTTATTCCAAGAAAATAATGAAGTGAACCAAGGTCTTTCAGAGAGAAGATTTTGTGCAGTCTTGTGGTGAAACGCTTAAGACTGTAAGGATTACTTCCGGTGACCAGGATGTCATCCACATAAATAAGGATCATAAGAATTTGAGTTTGATCAGAGTAGACAAACAAGGATATATCACTTTTTGAATTTTTGAAGCCCCATGCAAGTAAAACATTGCGGAGTCTATCAAACCAAGCTCTTGGCGCTTGCTTCAAACGATAGAGAGCTTTGGATAATTTGCATCCATGATTAGGTTTAGAAGAATCCACAAAGCCAACAGGCTGTTCCATGAAGACAGGCTCAGATAGAAAACCATTGAGAAAGGCATTGTTAATATCAAGTTATTTGATGTCCCAATTTAATGCAATAGCAATAGTCAAGATAATCTGAATGGTAGAAGCTTTAATAACAGGACTGAAAGTCTCATAAAAATCAATACCTTCGGTCTGTTGAAAGCCCTTAGCAACAAGACATGCCTTTCTTTTAGCAAGAGTTCCATCAGGATGAAATTTGGGTTTAAATACCCATTTATTATCAACTACATTTTGGTTGGGCGGTCGTGGAACTAGTATCCAGGTGGAATTTCGTTGTAAAGCATTGAACTCTTCATGCATGGCTTGCTTCCAAAGAGGAGAATTTAGAGCTTCTCTTGCTGTCTGTGGAGTGTATTCTGAAGCCTGTGTAAGGTCAACATAGGGCATTTTTGGCTTGTGAATACCATGTTTGCTTCTGGTTTGCATCGGATGTGTGTTGTGGCTGACCGAAGATACTGGAACTTGTGGAACTGAAACTGAGAGTGGAGGAGCTTTGTTGGGAGATTGATTTGATGTTGCAGTAGCAGACAATTGAGGAAGGGACTGCACTACCGTAACATTTTCAGTATCAAGTACCTCCTGGGGCTGTTCTGTTGTAACATTTTGATCTGAATTAGTAATTTGCAGTTCTCGGCTAGATTCTGGTTGGGAAGAAGCAACCGGAGTGTTTAGAGCATCATCAATGCTGAGAGAGAGAGAACGAGAGCTGATAGGAGAACTCATAGCACCAAGCATAACAGCAGAACTTTTAGACCTTGCAGTAGAGTTTGCAGTTTGTAAGTTAAGTGAAGGCATGGCTTCACGAATTACAGGAGAAATACTGGAGAAATTGATGATCTCACTGTGTGGAGGTTGCTGTAAATTCAAAAAACCATTAGCAAAGGGATAATCATTCTCATTAAAAATAACATGCCGTGAGATATAGATTCTGCCCGTGGAGCTTAGACATTTAAAGCCCTTATGTGATCCACTGTAACCAAGGAAGGTACACTTTGTGCTATGACATTAAAGCTTATTGTGATTGTAGGGGCGTAGACAAGGGAAGCATGCACAACCAAATATTCTGAACTGAGTATAGTCTGGCTTTTTGTGGAACAATACTTCAAAGGGCGAGACATTCATCAGAACAGCTGTTGGAAGCCTATTTATAAGATAAACAGTAGATGAGAAAGCATCCCACTAGTACGAAGTGGGCATATGAGCTTGAGCAAGTAATGTAAGACCAGTCTCAACTATATGACGGTGGTTTCGCTCAACTCTACCATTTTGAGCTGAGGTGTGTGGACATAAGTGACGAAAAATAATGCCATGTTCATCAAGAGTGGTCTGGAAGCTCCTATATTCACCACCCCAATCACTGTGAAGTGTCTTAATCTTCTTCTCAAATTGATTCTCAACCATGTTCTTGAAAACTTTGAAGGCAGAGAGTGCTTCCCCTTTAGTTTTCAAAGGATAAATCCATGTATGTCTACTATAATCATCAAGAAAACTGATATAATACTGATAACCTCCAATAGACTTGATAGGGGATGGCCCCCAAAGATCAGTGTGCACTAGATCTAAGACATGTAGAGCACGAGATTGTGAAGTGGGGAAGGGAAGTTATGGGACTTGCCAAGTTGAAATGAATCACATAAAGGAAAATCTTCATTATTATCAATGGGAACATTACAATAGGTAAGCACTTGTTTTAAAACATCTCTACTTGGGTGACCTAGACGTCTATGCCAAGATTCGAGAGAAGACAAGCTTGTTCCACAATGTTTATTACATTTATTTGAAACTGAAACAAAACCAGCAGCTAGTTTCTTTGCAGGCACCACTTCATTCTCAATTCGGTACAAGCCAGAAGTACGTCCTTTAGTTACCTTTCCATGCAACAACGCATCAGGTTGACCCTTGTCCTTCACAAAACACCCATGAGAATCAATAGCAAGGCAGATATCATGATTATCATTAATAAGTTTAGAGGCACTGATCAATTTCTTTGCCATTTTTGGAGCAACAAGCACATCATTCAGATTCAAAGTAGCAGAATTATCACAAAGTATTCTAGAATTGCCAGACCCAGTGACATTAATACGGGCGCCATTACCAACCAAAATAGAGTTTATACCTGTGTGAGCCCCTGGCTCTATGTTCTCGTTAGTGTTGGTGACATGGTGAGTTGCACCAGTGTCAAGGTACCAAGCTGGATCAGTCACAATGTCAGGAGTAGCAATGAGGGCAGAAGCATTATCAGACTTTCGAGGACTTTTGAAATTTTTATCAAAACGACGAAAACAATCTGTAACGTCATGTCCTGGTTTTTCACATAGCTGGCAGAATTTGGTGCTTCGACCACTGAAAGAACCTCGGCTGTTCCTTCCTCTTCCTCTCCGACCTCCACGGCCACGATAGCTTGGAGCACGATTGAAGTCAGACTGGGATGAGCGAGGAGTGGAGTGAAAGGACAGGTTGGCAAAAGCTCCAGACAAGGTGTTATTCGAAGTAGTGTTGAGTTGCTCAAGTCATGATTCAAAAATCAACGATCAGACCACGTGAGATTGTCCTTTTCAGAAAGAATGACAACAATCGGTGTATACTCAGTATCCAGTCCAGCAAGAGTCTGAGTGATGAGATCTGTCAGAGATAGGGGACAGCCAGCGAAGGTGAGATTATCAGACAGTGACTTCATCTTTGCGAGATACTCCCTCATTTTTAATGAGCCTTTCTTGAGTTGTTGAAAAGAGCTCTTTAAAAAGGTGACACGAGTCCGGGTATTTGCGCCAACAAACTCAGTGATAGCATTCCAGAGAGCCGCTGAAGTCTTGCAGTTAGTCATTTGAGAAGCAATCTCTACAGTCATAGTGCTAAAAAGCCAGCCAAGAAGAAGTTTATCCGTAGCAACCCAGTCATCGTAAAGTGGGTTGGGACAAACCTGGTCAAAGGAATCCAGAATGTATTCAGGGGGAACGGTCTTGGTACCTAGAATGTGACCGTCTAGTCGATGACCGCGGATGAGTGGCATGACAGTAGATTCCCATGTAAGGAAATTGTCTCCGTCCAACTTGACCGGACTGCCTTGATTAAGAGAACTGAGAAGAGGTGTCGGACGAGTAGTAATCTGTGGGGAACTGAGTGGAGAACCAGAGAAATGGCCTGAGTAATATGCCTGAGCAGGAATTTGGGGAGATTGGTGAGAAATTTGATGAGGTAGGTGAGATGATGGATGAACCAAAGAAATTGGATGCGCTTTTATGGATGAGGGTGATGAATTTGTGGAGTGAAGGAGATTAATGGAAGATGATGGGAAAGCCGTGGAATAGAGAAAGTGTTGTGGGGCGAAGATGGAGCTGGTCGGAAGAGACGTGATCGTGGAAGGAAGAGAAAAGTGAAGGTTCAGATTTGTGACGGTGGAAGAAATGGAATGAGATGGGAAAAGTGACAGAGATTGCGAGATTGGCGGTGGAATTGGAATGGTTGCAGCGGTCAGATTGGTGGAATCATGAGATGAAAAGTTCAAAGGCTGTGTTGGTGGCTGATGAGGAACTTGAGAGGTTTGTGCAGTGGTGAAATTGGCATTAGAATTTTCCGATAGAGACAGAGAGACGGCAGATGTTGTCTGGTGTGTAGAAATTCCGGATGAGGCCATTTTTCTGGTCTGTGGCTCTGATACCAAGACAAAGTTTTAGGAAATTAGGTCAAGACAGGATAATCGTCTTGAGCCTTGTTCATTTCTATTTATAATATTGAATACAATCAGTGTACATTTACAATACATAATTACAATTATTTGTTTCCTAACTTACAATTATTTGTTTCCTAACATACAATTATTTGTTTCCTAACATACAATGATTTATTTCCTAACTCTGCCGTATCCCTGCACCATACACGGTATCGTATATTGTTTGCTCTCTTCTTCTACTAACGTCTTGCCAAACAAAAATTTCAGACTTCCTTTGCTTTCTTCGGGATCTTAACTCGTCTTTTCATGGGTATTTGTATATTGAAGTTGATCACGGTTTGAGTTGGTGTGTGTATCTTCCTTACTATTACTACTGTATTCTATTTTTCTTCCCATAATAAGCCTACTTCTCTAGATCGCATGCGTTATTCTCTCTCAAAGTCTTTTCTCTCTGATTGTACCCAGCTGCTTTCCATCCATGTGAGAGTGCGTACAGATAAATATGAAAAGAAAAAACAGAGAGAAATGGGGTAAAAACCCATAGTATATATATGACCGTTTGTTCTTGGCTCTGTTTTAAGGCTACTGTTCAATCTTTAAGTTTTTTTTTGGTGTGTGTTTTGTTCATTTTATTTTATTTTTCTCCGCACAATCATCATCTACAACTTTCATCCTTTTTCGGTGCGAGGATGGAGGTACATATATAAATCTATATGTGAGCTTCTCTATTTGGTACATCTCCACTTTCATTGATCCACAAGATAATTTTTTTGTCTGGTCACTGGGTTTTTCTTTTATTTGTTTTATATTTTATTTCCCATCCTTTTTATGTGATTGTGTGTGTAAATATATATTTTACTTAATCCTACCTATAGCCTATTCCTGAACCAGCGCGGAACCCTTTTATACCCTTTTTTTTTAAGGCTAAAGTATACTTTTAGCCCTTTAAGTTTTACATAAGGCATACTTTTGGTCCCTTAACTAAAGTATACTTTTGGTCCTAAAATTCTAACATCGTTAATGTTGTTAACGGAAAACGCTCACACAGCAAACTCAAGTGATGACTAATAACATTTAATTACACAAATTTCATATATTCTTTAATTTACTCATATTTTAAATTTAAACTTAATAGCATTTAATTACACAGTTATCACTTACGTTTGCATTTTCCGTTAGAATAACTAAAGGGGTTAGAATTATAGGATTAAAAGTATACTTTATAAAGTTAAGAGACCAAAAATATACCTCATATAAACTTAAAGGACTAAAAGTATACTTTAGCCTTCTTTTTATTGTTCTTTCTGTGCTTTGGTTCATCATTTTCAGGGGGGGAACAGAGCTTTGTTCGTGTTATGAAAATAAGCCACCTACCATGACGCCTTTTAGTTTCTTGTAAATACTCTATATGAGAAGAGAATATATATATATATATATATATATATATATATATATGTATAGAGAGAGAGAGAGAGGGTTTCATATTAAAATCTTTTGCCTGTGGTACTATATCATATAAAAATAATAAATTAATAAATAGGTTGTGATAGGTGGGAGCTCTATGTATATAATATTTGTCTTAGAGGGTGGTTTTAAGGCCATAGCAAGAGAAACTTTAGAGAAGTTTTTTATTGATATACTAGTAGTTGTTATGTATGTGATTTTGTAGACCCTCGTTGAGAACTTTGGAGTTAGTCTAGGTAATTGCTTGTGAGTTAGGGAATACCAGATAACTCGTGAATATTTTTTCATATACTTACGAATTATGTATGATTATGTGACTATTTAAAAAATGGACTAAATTATATGTATATATGTATGTATTGTAAATTGAAAATTAAGTCTTTGATTTAAAACTCCAAGTTGAATTACCTGCTGATATATTGCTCTTCTTTACACCAAGATCTTTTTTGAATTGTATGATTGCTTATTGAGCTACTTACTGCTGCATTTTAAGGGTCATGCTTGTTATCTTCAGAAAAAACAGTTAGTGTATGGTTGTTTGTGCTGTATTTCTATGACAGATAGCATTATAAAGTCATATTCTCAGATGATACTTCAATCATCAAGTTGTAGTCTCTCCAAGAACATTGACTTGGGATGGTTGCTTAGAATAGTGGTTTTGCTTGTTTCTTGCAACATGTGTGTTATCCCTGTTGCTTGTCATGCTTGTCTCAAATAGGCATGATTAAAAACATTCTGCTAATTGCTAATCTTAAATGATTTTCTTGACTCCAGATAGCCATTGCTCTTTTGGTGGATCATTGCGTACTTAATTCATGGTGGATCCAACATCAAGCCAAACTAGTGCGAAACTAAGAAAAGTGAAAGAAGGTCTTTTGCAAACATGTTGTGAACAATCTAGGCGTTTCTTCAATTTAGGAAAATTTTCAGGTAAAGATTATTCTAATGCTTTTTGATAAACAATCCTATATTTTTAAGGTTTAATTACATTTCTTTCTCATGTTATAGACGCTATATATTATGGAGAACAAGCAATCCCATATTGTGACGAACTTGGTAACGAGGAAGAAGCTCAAAACATGCACCAGACACTTTATTTATCCTATATTTCCTTGAGCAATCATTTTGAGAAACAAGTAGGACGTTCTGAAGGTAAGATTCAATGCTAATAATGGTTTTAGCAGGCTTTTTACCCCTCAATGTATTAGTTATGTCTTTATCCTATATTTCCTTGAGCAATCATTTTGAGAAACAAGTAGGACATTCTAAAGGTAAGATTCAATGCTAATAATGGTTCTAGCAGGCTTTTTACCCCTCAATGTATTAGTAATGTCTTTTTATTTCATGGTGCAGATGCCTTGGAAAATGCAAAACTGGCGCTTAAGCATTGTAAAGAAATAGAAAATAAGGAATTTAGAAGGCTGACACATCAAGTGCTAGCTCTAGTCTTTCTTAAACTACAAGACTTTGGAGGTACATGTTTACAAATGTTGACTTAAATGTTTTATTTTTTTATTAATGTTTTGAAGTTAAGATTCCAACACTGATACTTATTTCTTTCTCATGTTACAAAAGCTTTAATTAATGGAGCAGAATGGTTGAGTTATTTTGAAGAAAATCATGACATTGAGGAGAAACATGAAGCACAGTGGACAATGGCCTCAACCTATTACTCGTGGGCTCTTAATTCCCTAAATAATAAACAATTTAAAGGTGAGAATTCTAATGTTAATAGTTGTTTTAGCAAACATTTATTTATTGATAATGTATTTATTTTTCATGTTACAGAGGCTTCAGATGATGGGGAGCTGGCCCTTGTGTGTTATAAGGACGATAAGAGTCTTATCATACAAATACGCTGGCTATTAGCTAAAGCATATTTCTTACAAAAAGACTTTAAAAGTATACATAGTTATAATTAATTTAATTAGTTTTCACATGTCATATATAATTATTTAAATGAATGTTTGCCTTAATTGGTGCAGATGCTTTGAAACAATTTTACAGCGATATAGATATGTTATCACAGAAGCGTGATGCAAAAGATTACATAATTGCAGGGTAATTTTTACATTTTTTCCTTTCATTTTCATATTTAATTTTACTGTTTGCGTTTATTGATTTATAACCCTCATTTGATTTTGTTGCAGGGAGATTCACCAAGCTTTGTGGAGATACGATGAAGCCAAGATGTATTTTGAAAAGGCAGAAAAGGATGCCAACAAAAAGGCAGAAAAGGATGCCAACAAAAAGGACATTAAATTGATTTTTAAAAAAAAGGGTCAATGAATTGATTCGGGAGGCTAATAAATTGATAAAGGATGGTAAAATAAAAAATACTTTTTTTTTGTCAATTTTCAATATTCAATTATTCAACATGGTAACAAAATTATTTTGTAGAAGCTATATATATTCCCCAAATGCTAAAAGATACTAAAGAAAAAGATATTGGGAAGCAGAAAAAGATATTGGGAAGCAGGGGAAGAAAAGTGAAAAGCATAAAAAGGAAATTGAAGATTTAAATTTAAGCCAAAAAAAAAAATCGAAGAACAAACCTTTTGCGACACAAGTGATTGTATGTTTCATTGGTTTCAAATTTAAGTGACTCTTCCTTGAAAATACATTAGTTTAGTAACTATTATTATATTTTATTTTTATAGAGGAAAATATTGAAAAAGAAGCTTCTGGTGATGAAGGTGAGCCTCATACGGAGGACATAACAAAGCAACAGTATGAAGTTCTACATGCAGGGAGAACTCCTTTTTTTTTCAGATAAGAAATGAATTTTAATGGTTACACCCAAAGAAATTTGGGTTCTTTAGTTCTTTACTAAGTTAGAAAGATAATAAATAAAATTAATACGTTGGTATAATTTTTTTGTTTTTTGATTTTAGCAACTAGGCATGAATGTTTTATAGTTTTAATTCTTGTTGCTTGAGCAACTATTATGTGGGATAGAAATTATCTTATCTTGATGTCTGAAATCATTTGGTGTTATTATTTTCATATTAAAGGCTGATATATATATATATATCATAACATGTTCCTACATATGAAAAGAAACCGTAGTAGACATTGGAAGAACTAATAACATCATAGGAAACTCTAACACAAGGTTGAAGGATATGTATGTCATCAATCGATGCACTCTGTTGACGAGGTAATCTCTTGAATCCTTTGTACTGAGTTTTGGATTTCACAAGCAGCCATAAAACATCAGACTCTCTTGAGAAAAAACTTGATTGTGTAACAAACAGGAGAACATCTAAAAAATGGTTCAGTTTGGCCTGCACTTTGCTACCATAATACTGTTGTCTACATGATTGTTGTTATAGATATGAAGCAGCATAAAGTAGTCTAACTTGAACCAACAAAGAGAAGAATGAGTACACACCCAAACAAGAATAAAACGTAAGACCAATAGAAACCCCAAGAAACCCCACTCCACAAGCTCCCGAAAAAGGAAACACAAGAAATAGCCTAATAAAGAATCTGGAAAACCATCCACCAAGAGTTCTAGTGTATGGTTGTTTGTGTTGTATTTCTATGACAGATAACATTATAGAGTCATATTTTCAGATAATACTTCAATCATCAAATTGTAGTCTCTACAAGAACATTGACTTGGGATGGTACTTAGAATATTGGTTTTGCTTGTTTCTTGCAGCATGTGTGTTGTCGCTGCTGGTTGTCATGCTTGTCTCAGATAGGCATGAATAAAAACATTCTGCTAATTGCTACTTTGTTGGTTTAAAATGTAGCTATAGAACAATCAGTAATTTTGGATTTTTGTTTCATTGCTAAACACTCCTTTACTAAAAATCATATATTCAGCTCTTATCGACACAAATGTACATTATTCAAAAGAGATTTACGTACATATCTGTTATCTATGTTAATTAATTTTTAGAGCTATACCTCACGAGTAAATCTTATGTACATATCTCTGGCGATGGCAAAATTGTAAAAACAAAAAAACAAAAAAACTCCTTGGAAGCGGAAGAAACATAATCCGAATTCCATTTGATCTATGAAATGTGACCCTCATGTGAATTAAACTAAACTTGACTAGCTTTCCATTTGTAATTCTACTGACATTCTAAAAGGTGTCTGAAGTCTAAACCCAAATCACATAAATTATAGGGAAAATCCACCTAAGGGCCCAAATAACCAAAAAAATGTCAAAAACTGCCCAAGAAAAAGTCACATGTCAAAAAAGGCTCCAGGGCCTTTTCTATTATTATTTCATAAAACGTTAGTTGTTAACATGTATTGATATAATTGTTAACGGCTACTAATTTAGTTGTTAAGATATTGTTGTTAACGGCTACTGATTTAGTTGTTAATGTTCTACTGATATTATTGTTAACGTTTATGAAATAATACCAAAAAAGGCCCTTAGACCTTTTTTTACATGTGATTTTTTCTTGGTCCTTTTTTGACCCTTTTTTTTTTTTGGCTAATTTGGACCCTAAGGAGGATTTTTGCTAAATTATATGACCAAATTTAAATTGGACTAACTCAAGATGATTTATTGATTCTCATATATAAGGATTACTTTTTTGAACCAACTCTGACCTGTCACCGTTTAAGAATTGCTTTCTGAACAATATTATTCTCTTTGTTATTGGTATGCTTTGTACATTTGACTTTTCCTGAATTTTATTTCATCCATTTGGGTAAGGTTCACTTGTTCACCCTATATTGCATATGATATGAAATAGAACAAGACTTTCGACCCGTGCGATGCACATATATGTTTATACCAAAAAGACTTGAAATGAATAAGATAGACTAATATGTAACAAATTAACCGTTCTATTAAATCAATACACTTTTACAGAGATCATAACATAGTACTCATTATGAAACCTACCCTATTGCTATCAATGAAACAAAAGGTTTTGGAAAACTTCTCTATAAACATCTTTTATTATGGTATTACTGCATTTACCAAACTCGTTTAGTATAAGGATTTTTAAACCACTGAAATTCTTAACTCTAGACATGGCAACATATAATTGCCCATGTGAGAAAATTGGGCTTAGTAGGTAAAGGCCTGCATTTGACATTGATTGACCTTGGCTTTTGTTTATCGTCATTGCAAATGAAATTATGATTGGAAATTGTATTCTTGTCATTTTGAATGGTAGTGTAGTTTCAGAAGGATTCATATCCATTCTGTGTATCAAAATCTCTTTGCCTGCGCTTGTTCCATTCTATGCCTTAGCTTTAACGACATTCTTCCCAAGTTGTGTAATTTGAAGTTTTGTACCGTTGCACAATCCTGCAGCTTGGTCAATGTTCCTTATTAACATAACAGTTACACCAATTTTCAAAACCAATTTATGATGAGGAAAGCCAGAGCATTTAATTGCATTCAGGTATTCTATGTCATATAAATCCGCAAAGCTTTCATTTGCATTGTCGACACGATTTATAGAATCTGAACTGAAGTACTGCACTGCATCTCCTGGCAACAAAGAGCAAATGTAGTCATTCAATGTGTCGACGCTCTCTGCTGTTGGTGTTAGGATTGACCTACTATGCAAGTAATCTTTGTCAAATAGCCAAGGTCAATCAATGTCAAATGCAGGCCTTTCCCTACTAAGCATTGACCTTGGCTTTTGTTTATCGTCATTGCAAATGAAATTATGATTGGAAATTGTATTCTTGTCATTTTGAATGGTAGTGTAGTTTCAGAAGGATTCATATCCATTCTGTGTATCAAAATCTCTTTGCCTGCGCTTGTTCCATTCTATGCCTTAGCTTTAACGACATTCTTCCCAAGTTGTGTAATTTGAAGTCTTGTACCGTTGCACAATCCTGCAGCTTGGTCAATGTTCCTTATTAACATAACAGGTACACCAATTTTCAAAACCAATTTATGATGAGGAAAGCCAGAGCATTTAATTGCATTCAGGTATTCTATGTCATATAAATCCGCAAAGCTTTCATTTGCATTGTCAACACGATTTATAGAATCTGAACTGAAGTACTGCACTGCATCTCCTGGCAACAAAGAGCAAATGTAGTCATTCAATGTGTTGACGCTCTCTGCTGTTGGTGTTAGGATTGACCTACTATGCAAGTAATCTTTGTCAAATAGGTGCTCTATTAAATCTGGATAGGTAGATTTAACGATACAGTTAATTGGATTACAATCATCGTGAAGCAAAAAATCTTCTAGAATAACGATGTCTGCAATACCATCGTGTGGTAATTCAATGTCTCCATCTCCTACAAGTAACAACTATTCTGAAAATGATTTTATTTGTTGTTGCTCAATTGGATCGTTGGAAGACTTCAACCTCATGTTCTTTGCTAATCGCAGTAATTTGCAATCATTCCATAGATAAGAAGCGTTGATTGTTGCATCTACAATCTCTACTCACCCACTTTTCGGTATGATCAGAAGGATTTGCTTAAAATCACCACCCATGACGACACATTTTCCTCCAAATATGGAATTGCTCTTCAATAAGTCCCTCAACGTTCTATCAACAGCCTCGACACAATGTTTCTTCACCATCCCAAATAATGATGTCAGTAGCTTTTAGTAAATTTGCAATTGGTGATTGATGAGAAATAGAACAAATGGAGTCTTCATTGACGTCAATAGGTATACAAAACCTAGAATGTGCGATCCTACCGGATGGTAGTAGAGTTGCAGCTATTCCACTTGATGCTACATTTAGTATGATTCCCCCATTTGATCTTACTAAAGCTGTCAATGCATTCCATATAAACGTTTTTCCAGTTCCGCCAAATGGCCCAAATCCATGCAAAAAGAAGAACCCACCTTTCTTTGAAGAAACAGCACCCATTATCTCATCAAACACCTGCTTTTGCTCAACATTCATCAATCGTTGCAACCTTTCTGATTCTTCTCTTTCCTTTAGCTTGTTGTAGTTTAGTTCTTGAAGAATTAACTGGTTTGAAATATCAAAGATGTTATCTGTATCAGGTGTAGGAAGTGATGGATAGTCGTTTAGACTCCTGCCATTGCGTAGCAAGAGTTTTTCAATAATAGATAAGCCTGCAGCTTCTTTATCGGCAGATGATATCTGTAAATCTTAGTCAAACAGTAAAAGGTATTTAAAAACATGTGATATAAACAAATAATAGACATATATAATAATACATGAACGTGTTGATACATAAATATTTTGAATTCTATTATGAATTGCTGAACATGCATTCGCAGCCATATTCGAATTACTTAACTATCAGTAGATATATTTATCTTGAAATGTTATAATGCACAACAAAAATAACAAAGTACAAGTACAAATTATAAATAATCAAATACCTGGAAAACAATTATCACCATGACTAATATGTAACAAATCTTCACATAAAAATCCCTTCCTATGTTCCCAAACAATAGCGGGTTGAGATAAACAATGGCTCAACAACATGCATGTGAAAAACTGACATAGATAACTGCCTGATGCCCATGATGATGCCTCTTTAATTGCATCAATGTATTCTTTGTCACCATCTAACAATCCAAGCGTGTAACATGCTTCTCTAAATGTTGGATAAACTACAGTATTCACAGTTCTTATATCGGTGTAAGTGTTTGCGCCACGAACCTTTGTAAGCAACAAACGAAGATAATATAGTTCTCCTTGAGCTGGGGTACAATGACCAATCCTTTCAACTGAAAAGCCACGCTCACGAATTTTCCAAAACCTTTTTTCCCTAACAAACGTGAAGTGGTTAGGGAATTGAGAATAAGTCAATGTTCTTGCGAAAGGGTCATCCTTGTTTTTTTTCAAACCAAGCAAGGAACATTGACTCCTTGACCCGAGGGTCGTTCACAAGGGAGGACATTGTTTCACCTTGAGTGTAGTAAATTGATTGCTTTTGAGGTAGATGAAAACTGAGTCTTTCCACAGGTGGATGTCTATGGTGTATTTCGAAACCAAATATTCGCCACGACACCTCACATGAAGATACATACCTACAATTGAGGTAGTGAGAAACTTCATCAACAGATTGTTGAGAGCCTAGACTATTATTGTTGTTATATATACCAGCAATGACACGGTCATTCCCTTTACTAATGTATTTGAACAGATACTTGATGGCATGTGATTGATTTGTCTTCTTAATGTTCAAATGACCACAAAATAGTTTCAGTAACCTAGCATTATAAGGGACGACAAATCTATTATCAAGCTTAACTCCCTTTCTTGAAACCGTACGACCGTCATTTCTCCTACGATATGTTGGGTAAATTTTTTCATCCAAAATTGTATGTGCATTATATCTTTTTGGGAAATACTTTGAACATTTACCATCTTTCATGCAAGGCGCATTTCTTGATGATCGACTACATGGACCATGAACCATGTAGCTCCCAACTAATTCATACAATTCAGGATCTACAAGATTATATGGTATCTCTACTGATATTAATTGGTCAACATCAAACGAAGATGTTATTTTGTCCGCCTCAAACAACCATAGTATGATATGTGCATGTGGAAGCCCTCTCTTTTGAAACTCAACAGTGTATACATCTGCATTTTTCAAATGCATAAATTTAGTTAAAATGTTTAAAAGTAAACATCGATATTTAAACAATCTTGGAACTATATTGACTATTAAAATGTTAGATCTAGATAATTTAAAGTAATTTTTTTAGAAAAATACAACAAACATTTAATGATCAATATGCAGATTCTGTAAATTATATAAATCCGAAAGTTGATTATCAATGACAAAAAAATATTGAATTACTTTACAATGATTATTTAATCTTGTTCAAATAATAGTAAAAGGATACTTGCTTTGATGGAGCCGAGTATCTTCTCATCCTTCAAAATCCTCATTAATTTGTCAAGCTTCATGTGAAATACCCTACTCAATATTTCTGGTTTGTTATAGAGTTTTAAACCGTCTTTCTCACAATGACGAGTAATCTCAGGCCACATTGGGTTGCATGTGAAGGTCAGAAATATATCTGGATAACCAGCCCAAGCACAAATGGCCATAGCATCTTGATAGTTTTGAATCATGTATCGTGCGCCACCAGTGAAAGAAGACGGTAAACTAACTCGCCGTCCTGTCGATGAAGGGTCCGTCTCTCCTCTGGTAACTGCATCTGTTAGTCCACTGTAAAGATCAACCCTTAAATCCTTTTGATGCTTTCTAATGTAATCAAGCCTATCGCTTTCAACCATTGAGTATCCGTCTACAATGAACTGTTGTAGTAATTTTTTTCCATGCAATATGACTGACCTTTCAGACTTCCTCCTCATTAAACGGAATGCCATGTACTCCTTGGTGTTAGCTTCTTCTTCTTTTTGTGGTTGATAGTGACTCGTGAGCATGTTCATTTGACGAGTCATAATCGTTGTCTCCATATGGGAAAGCAACAGATACTGCAATGGGAGATATGCCATATCTAGCTCATCGATTCTTTGTAAACTTCCACTTTGTCGTTTGACAATGATGTCCCTTTTTGTATATGAATTATCAAAGTCACCTACAATTAGAGTTGCAAGCTCAGAAGTTGTAGGCATATTATATTGCTTAGATTGGCCAATTACGTTGCTACTTTTGATTAGCCTTATACTAACATCAGATATGACATTCTGCTTAATGATTTCTGCAGCGTTCCTATAATGTTTGACCACACAGTTGTGTTTATCTAGGCATTCTTTTAACATTTCAACAATACTTTGACCCAAATGTCCGCCACCAAAATGACTGCTGGGAAAAATCAGAATGTACAAAATATTAAATCTGGTGTCGTATTTATTAAAGAAATATGTACAACGGGTAAATATATTTAAATAACACTAACCTCATGGTCGAAATTCAATTTGACACTTCATTTTCAGTGTCGTAAATATATAGTTGGGCGTAAACTGGAGGATTTCCTTGAGGAGGCAATAAACTACCAATCAAATGGTGGTTTTGACCTGAAAGGACAAATGAATAAGGGCCTCCTCCTTTAGAGTTGATTGAATGGTCAATTCTGCCACCCATAGAGGTGAATGAAAACATGTTATTGTACAAACGAATATTTCTCAAGAAGTTTTTTGAATGTGATGAATCTTTGTTGAAAAAGAGTTGTTCAAGCTCTTCAGGAGGCCTTTTCAACAAAGGAACGACAATCTTTCCTTTACAACAGCAAATGCCAAACTGCGCAACTAAATTTTTCTTAAGACCTTTCAGTCCTGTGAACCACAGAATTAACATTCAAGACTAGCATCTCCATCGTCTAAGTAATTAGAATGAAACGTACACGTCAAATTGTTGTCGACCACTCCATAAGGGGTAGATGTATCATGTTGATCGTTAGTAGCTCTGGAATCTGGTAGAAAATGTTTTCAAAAAGTTTTATTTAAATATGATGAAATCTGACAATAAAGAGAGAGAGAGAGAGAGAGAGAGAGAATGTATTTACTTTTTTAACCGATACTTACTTTCATGTAATGAAATGTCTAGACTTTTGCATAAATCAGTAGCTAATTCACGAATTTGTGGCAGATGTGTTTTTCGTCGCTTCTTTTGATTCACTGATTGTGACTCAGGTCGAATTGTATGAGTAACATTAAGGTTGCTGTTGTACGTTAAACAATTGTCATCGCGTTGCATGCAATTTGAGCTACTGGGTGTGTTAGTAATATCTGTCAAAACAGATTGGATATGGTTACTTGACAATGGATTCAAAAGAGAAGATTTTGCAGTTGGTAACTCATTCTCAGTTACAGTCCCCGGACAATTCATCGTCAGCTGGTTAACTGAATTTCTAGAAACACCAACAGAATTATAGCAATGATTTTCTGAACAACCTTCTAAACATATTCATTTACCTACAGAACCGGTTTGTTCAAAACTGAATAAATATTAGCATTCGATTGATGAAAATCTAAACAAATATAAGCTCTACAGTATATTAACATCAATATGAAGTGACTGACCTCCTCCTTCAATCTGGCTGTTTTTTGACACAGCAGAGTGCTTGTTACGCATAGTTGATTCCTTTTTTTAAGAATAATGAGAGGTCACAGATGCTTGACGTCTTTGATTTATAGATCGGCAGACTATATAAGTAATTTATGTAAGTCAATAATAGTTCATATGACTAACCTATTCTTTCATGACAAATGGTCTATAACATTCAAAATGAAATGTGAAAACTGAAACATCTTGAAAAGAACTAACGGCTAGATGTGATTCAATGGTATCCAGACGGTTTGATCCCATTATGTGTTTCAACTGTTGGCATGGATCGCCATGTAAGAAAACATCGTATTTATGAATTTCCAGTTTTTGTTAAAATTGAATCACGAAAGTAAATGGAATTAATTGTCGTGGTTAATGTAGTTGACAAAATTCTTATTTCCTTCCTTTGAAAGACAATTATTCGATCTAATTTTCCTTCCTTTTTTAGTTTCTCTTTCCAAATTTTCTCCCATAATCATAATGTGATCAAACCACAAAAGTCAACGAAGGTGAAAAAATGATATGAACTCAACTTCTTAAGTTGTTATTACTAATTTTCGCACTGCAATTAAAACAAAAATACTTACGAATCAGCCTTATAATTCTGATTGGTAATATAATAATGAGTGATTCCATAATTTTGCAAATTAAGCAAGTCATACATTCATACTTTAGTACGTCAAAATTCCAGATTCTTTGCAGCTCTTTAAGGATATTAATATTTATAATATACCACTTTGGTCTTATTTATAAGAGAAAATTCCATATAAAGACGGTTGAATTAATATTTATTACCTATCTTCAAAATCGGAGTCTATGTAAAATTCAAGAACATGTTTTTTTCCTTGAATATTAAATTAATAATATATATTAACAGCTAACCAAATCCCAACATTAATTCTTCAAAAATGGATTAGAGATTCCAACAACAATGGAAAATGGAGTTTTTGGTTATTTTTGGGAAATGCCTATTACTTGGTTATGATTTTTGATTCAATTATGATTTAATGTATATTTTCAATTTAAATTTATTTTATTACCTTATCTTCGAAATGGAAACAATATCCTAATTAATTCGAATGGCTTGAAAATGAAATGCATAACTGTAGCCCACAAGTAGTATTAAAGTCGTCAAACTTTCTGGAGTATTGGGAAATTATCTAAACCACAATAATAAAAATTTGAATTAAGTAGGAATAATATCCTAATAAATTCAAATAACTTGAAAATGAAATGTGTAATTTGAGCCCTTAATTATTATTGAGAGGATCAAAATTTCTGGAGTGAAGGGAAATTGTTTAGGAAATAATTTATATTTGTTTTTTAGAAAAAAAAATTACTTTAACAGGTATTGACTTAATTATTTTCAATGTAATAACACATGGACTAATTTAATGATATGATTATTTGACCCGTTTTGTAGCGAAATGGGTTAGGAAGACATGGCTCACAAGAAAGCAACCAGGAATTTAAATATCCAAATTTCATATATCCCATGAAACAAAAGTTATCCATTCATTTTGCATGTAAGTAACTACACCTCCACAAAACTACAAGGAGAAATAAATGCACAATAGGATGCTAACATAATATTAAACATCCAAGAGAAACATAATACTAATTCAGGAATTCAAAAAAAACCATGATATCCATAGATTCATGCTAAAATAGGATGTTAAACATGATAAGAATTATTTCTCCTTCTTGATGTTTTTCAAGGATTTAGTTGAGCTCATTTTTTGTGTGTGAATCTCTGCAAGCCCAAGGTCCTCATACACAATTGGAGTATCGTTGCCAAGCGTCTTTCGTTTTGTGTAAGCCTCAGGTGGTGTTGTCAGTTGTGACACAGTATTATCACCATCTTCGATGACATTTTCTTGTGACATTGTGCAAATATTACCTATGGAGTCAGTTGATTCCTATGGGCATAGAAAATAATATGTTATGAACAACACCAGAACATATCAAAAAATAGACTATGTATAAAAAATTATACCTCTATTATGGTTGTTGTTTGTTTGTACAAATACAAACAAAATTTAGTTGTAATTTAATCACTGACATATAATTCAATAGTACGAATAATTGTTGTTCCTTATATGTCATGAACACTTACCTCTTGATTGGAATACTTAAACTGTTTGATCAAATTATTGTCAGCACAGAATTGTGTGACCTCAATGCTAACTTGTCCTATGATTTATGTTGTGGCTTTTAATCTTAAGTTTGACAATGACAAGCTTCCCGACAATTTCATCGAGTTCCTTGGGAATAGTAGAATTTCTTCTCTCCTTCATTTAAACAAATAAATACATTAATGTGTTTACAATATCAAATGAATATAAAGTACTTTGATGATTACATGTGTGTAACTTTTTCACAACCTCTTGCATATCCTCTTTCATCTTTGATGCAGATTTACCCAATAACTCAGTTGCATGACGATAAAAAAAAACAATCGAACATTTGCCAGTGTCATCGTACACTTTGTAGTGCACCTCATATTTGTCAAGTCAAATTGAAAAGTTTGCAAAGTTTATTAGTGTAAATAAACATTGTTCTCTAAACAAACTGTACTGAATATAAATGCCTTACTTAGGAACAGTCATAAGCATGTCTTTATCACACTTTGTGCATTTTAGAGAGCCGTTCGATTGATACTCAGGCTTCTTATTACATGGACATGCATCATAGAACCAACCATACAATGTTTCACATTTTTGAATTGTCACTTTTGTCATGATATCACACTCCTGATCAATGAAGAAGTAAAAAAATATTTGCTTATGTAACCAATAACTATTAGCAATACAGTCATCGTTGATTTATTAATTCTAAATAACATTACAAAAATAATAACCTAGAAACAAAAAACATAATACTTACTTGATCTAACTTAGCAATGTCACACAGTGAAATCCTTGTTCTGAAGCTTAACATTGATTCAGCTGAGTATGTAGGATAATCTGCACTTGATACTTGACTAAACAACTGTGTGCCAAGAGAGTCTTGACTAAGTCTGTACATTTGGACGTTTATTCAAAGTATAAATATATATTTTTTTCAATATGAAAGACAATAGCATTTGAAATTCTTTTAATAGTCTTATACTGTTATCCCACCTTTCCTTCATCAAATTTGCCTCAGGAATATTTGGATTTAGAGTGACCAAAGTAGCATTAAATGCATTACTCAAATGTCCATAATCTGGTAAGAGTAAAATATGCTATAAAATTAACAAAGAGATAAAAAAAATAAAATAAAATGAAACTATACTTATGTGGTAGATAATATCATAATCTGAGCAAAACCTGTGTTTCTATTTAGTCTGGCAAAACGTACAAGCACTGTAATTGGAGGTTCCATATCCTCATGCTTCTTTCCAAAAGTTTCTTTAGCGCAATCACCCCAAAGAGCAACATTTATAGTGTTTTCACTTAAATAATTATAGAAAAAACATATGGCATAAATAAAATTAGAAATCTGTACATTAAACGAAAACAGAATAATGAGGTGGTATTTTACCTTTGATCAGCAATACTGAAATTTAAGGTCTCAAAGAATTGAAATTGTATTTGCTTACGTAAGGATGCTTCTGCAAAATGATGTGGGAGATATCTTTGGCCCAAAAACGGTATTGCAAAGTCCTTGTATGATTTGTTGCTTCATGACTAGAATATTATTATATAAACATTAATTTTGGCGGGAAAATGAATACAGTCAGGAGAGTAGCAGTTGATTGGCGCCGAAATTGAATAGAAAAAGTCAGCATAATGGTAATCACAATAAATTCATGATTAATTTTTTTCCTGGTGAAAATTTCGAATTGATGATAATTGATGACGATAATTGATGATAATTGATGACGAATTTCTATTATTATGATGATGTATAGAAAAAGTCAGCATAATGGTTATCACAATAAATTCGACATTAATTTTTTTCCTGGTGAAAATTTTGAATTGATGATAATTGATTACGATAATTGATGATAATTGATGACGAATTTCTATTATTTTGATTATGTATAGAAAAAGTTAGTGTTAGTTCTCAAAGTGTTTTGATGATTAACAACAAGCATACACGTGTGTTGAAGTATTTCAAAATCAGTTAGAAATTGCTTAACAGTTGTTTACTCGAGTAAAGGTAAGCTTACTCCAGTAAAGGACTGTTGTAGGATTGCTCAAGTTCGTTTTGGCAAGTCTTTACTCCAGTAAAGTAGCTTTACTCCAGTAAAGGACTTACCGAGAGCAATCCAAGTTTTTGAAGTTGTTGCTTACTCCAGTAAAGCTAAGTTTACTCCAGTAAAGGCCATCCAGAGAGCAACCAAGTTTTTCAAAGTTCAGTCTTTACTCCAGTAAGAAACTACTTACTCCAGTAAAGAACCTCGAGAAAGTAAAATGAATTTTTTTGAGCTTAAGTTGCTTACTCGAGTAAAGCGTTGCTTACTCCAGTAAAGGACTTACAGAAGCAAATCAATTTTTCAAAGTGATTGCTTACTCAAGTAAAGGTTCGTTTACTCCAGTAAAGACTTAGAGTAACCTCTCTTCTTTTGAAGAACAAAGTCACTTACTCGAGTAAAGGTTAGTCTACTCGAGTAAAGCCCATACAGAAAGGTTACTAATTTGTCTAAGTCTGGCTTACTCCAGTAAACAAATCCTTACTCCAGTAAAAAGGCATTTCGAACTTAAAACGTTTTCACATGAATAGTGCCTTACTCGAGTAAAGTACTAACTTACTCGAGTAAAGCTCTTGGATTTCAAACTCAAGTCTCGATGGTTTATCTCTGGGAAGAGTCTACTCTAGTAAACTTTGGTTACTCCAGTAAAGACACTTTTGCACAGTGCCTTACTCGAGTAAAGAGGAACTTACTCGAGTAACCAACGGTAGCTTTTGGTTTTTGAATTTCACGAATTCACAAATCACTGTTGTTTGATCTAATTGCTTTCATATATCACTCACTCATGTTCCCAGATATGTTTAACAAATTTGTTGAGTGTCTTTCAGTTAGCACAGATCAAGATTATTGAAGATTAGTGAGATAAAGCAAAAAGTGAACAGTGCATTTAATGCATTTCTGAAATCTCACCTACTTTCAGCTAATCCACCTGAGCACGCCTAATGAACGTTAAAGAAAGCTTACTATATCAAGTAAAGTCAATTTCAACGGGCAAAAACTCAGAGGGCCACATCAGACATCATTAAGACTTGGATTAGCAGAAGTTTAGAGAGAGAAGATGACCAGAACTTAAGCAAATCACTTCCAACGGTTGGAATCATCTCACAACGGTCATTTAATGTTCTCTACCTATAAATAGAGAGCATTAACTTCATCTCCAGCTGATACACCTACTCTGAGCGAAAAATCTACTAAGTTCATTCATTGTGTATTAGCTTTCACTTGTACTGTATCATTTTGATACTTAGAGCTTCAGTATTCATCTATCTACTCTTGAGAGAGTTTTTCATCTGTAAAATCATTTATTGATTGAGAGAATCACAAGTCAGGGGACTTGGTGATTGTGGGTGTATTGATTACAACTTGTAAGGGGGAGTGTGTTCTAGTGAGAGAACAGCTCTTAGTACAGAGTGTGTAATCAATATTGTTGAGTTAGTGGATTGAAAATCCCAAGTGAGGCTTGGGGACTGGATGTAGGTCAGAGAAAGGACCGAACCAGTATAAATCGTTGTGTGCAAAGCTCTTCTCTCTATCTCCTCTGTTCTGCCCTGTTCTGAGAGTGTAAAAACAGAACCAGTTTGCGAAAATTTTTAATATACCCAATTCACCCCCCCTCTTGGGTATAAAGCTCCTCTTTCAGTTAGCATAATGGTAATCACAATAAATTTGTCATTAAATTTGTAACTTATTAAAATTTCATGTTAATAATGGTAATCACAATAATTGATGATAATTGATGATGAATTTCTTTTTTATGATAATTGATGATTGATTGATTGAGGTTTAGTGGACCAATAACTATGTTATAAAACGCATAGTTGGTAGGCCAAGTGGACCAATAATTGAGTGGCTTAGAGATTTAGTGTTTTATAATTGATTGATGATAATAATAAACATGAAAAAAAATGTTATAGTTTAAACTAAAAAGTTCTAAGTAATTACAAATAAATACATTCATTAAGTGGAAGTTTAATTAAATCTTTTTTTTAAAAAAAAAAAAGCTACAGTTAAACGGGCCTAACGGGCCGGCCTGAGGCCTTACAAGGCTGGCCTGATTAAACCTGAGGCCTTGCAGGGCCAATTTCAAATTTCTAACATATTTTTCAAGCCCGAGCCCTGCAGGGCCAGGGTTTAAACAAGCCGACCTGATGGACTTGACCTGATTTCCCAGCTCTACTGATACCCTCCCTCACCGCGTCTTAGTCCCCAAGGTCTATTAATTTTGGTATATCTAAAATTAATCATTCAGTTTTGTTATATCTTTTCATGTAGAAAATGATGAATCTCAGTATCCTAGACTGGATATTCCAGGAAAAGAGCCACTGAATCATGAGGTAGAATTGTGGGGTTTCTATTTTAGCAGTTGCATTGTTAGTCCAGAAATATGAATAATTGACCATAGTAATCCTAGATAACCTATGTATATTCCATCACAGGATGGTGATATTTCTTCTACTTCGACAACTTTCAAGAGTGACAATAATAATAGTCATGCATCATCGAGTTTAGACAATTCGAGCGCTTCTCAAATGCCAACAAATCTACGCTCCAGTCAACTACATATTCAAAGGAAGTTTTATGCTGACTCCCAAACCGGTAGGTCCAGTTTTCAGAAGCTTTTGGAGCCAAAGCTACCTCAGCTTCCTGGAATTGCTCCTTACAGGGTTGTCCTTGGGAATGTAAAAGATAAGGTAATTGGTTCTGTTTTACTTCGTCAGTAAGCACTTCAAATTTTACTATTGAAGCTGATATTCAATGTTTGGAGTTTGTTCAAGATAAATTATGTGCTGCTGGTTTCTTGGACCTGGTATATGCTTGATATATTCCTTTCATTTTCGTACTATCTATGTCGACGTCAAATGAATCACATTACACACTAGTTTGAAAACGAAATAGGTGATTTTGCTTAAAATTTATGTTTGTGTTGGGTGCAAGGAAATGCTGGCAATTGAAAAGTAAAGTCACATGAACAATACTGTTTAGAAGATGGATTTGTGTGACATAGCGATGAAATAAATGAACAATATGCTGTCTCACCTCTTATATTTATCTGTTCATGTGTTAGCTTATTTTTTTCACTTGAATTGAAAGGGAAAGCATCAAAATGACATGGGAAGAGGCATTTGGGAATATATGTTTTGATGAGAATTTTTTTAACTGACATTTTAAAATATCATTTTCTGCTACCATAATTTGATTGCGTTAATATATACTTCCTTCGTTCTTAATATAAGACTTATTTACCTAATTTGATTATATTAAGAAGGTTAATTAACTTGGTTAATCTGACATTTTTTTTTAAAACACCTTAATCATCTTCTTTAATACCCTCAATTTCTCTCTTACTTAATTATTATTGAGGGAGCAAGGGTAAATTAGGAAAAGATAGAGACAAATATAAGAAATAGGTCTTATATTTCGAACCAAGGTCAACTTCCCAATTAGGTCTTATATTAAACCCCAGAGGGAGTATTTAATTGTTGTCCAAGAGTTAATATATATGTATTATTAGGGTCTTGTGAATGCTTATTTCTTTGGTAAAAGTCTTTCAGAAGGAAAAAAAAAACATATATGGATAACTCCATATATTCTGATAACTGTAGTGCCCGTAAATAACATAGATTCATGCAATAAATACTTGCACTTATGCTTTAAAATCGGACAAAATAATCTTGACTAGTACATCTTGTCATAGATTTGCCTCTGATATTAATTCATTTCTGAATATTATTAAACCCAGATTTTCTGAGTTCTAATTTTCATTGGTAGTTCAGAACTATCACTCTTTCATAAGATTGTAATTGCATTACATTCTGTCCCGTGTTCAGCTTCTAAAAAGTCGAAGACGGTTGGAGCTTCTCCTTGAGGACAGTCCATGTGATTATGATCCTTCAAGTTATTATGAAACAACTGACCAACTTTTGGATCCTTTGCTCCTCTGTTATGAATCTCTGGTGCTCTCTGTCTCTCTCTCTCTATCCCAACTCTTTTTCTTCCTTTCACTGTAAGGTTGTCTGTAGTCAGTGTTAACTTTTGATTTGTGCAGCATTCCTGTGGATCTGGGGTGTTAGCTGATGGTCGACTTGCTGATCTGATCCGAAGAGTTGCTACCTTTGGAATGGTGTTGATGAAGCTTGACTTGCGTCAGGTCTGATTTATATTGGTTGCCTATTAATTCTTGGGTGATCAGTTGATGACTTAAACAAGGAATATGACAGGAATCTGACAGACATGCTGAGACACTTGATGCAATTACCAAATATTTGGATATGGGAACTTACAGTGAATGGGATGAAGAAAAGAAACTGGACTTCTTAACTCGAGAACTGAAAGGGAAGAGGCCACTGGTTCCTCCCAGTATAGAAGTGAGATGGCATTACACATTACCTCTCTAGTTTGAAACCATTTTAACCCCGTTCAATTTGTTACTATTTTTCTTTTTAAATCCGATTTTAGCATTTATTGACATGATTTATTTATTTCTTTGTTAAATCTTCCCTGGTGTTACTAATGATCATTATCATCATTTTTTCTTTTTAGGTTCCTCCTTAGAGAAGTCTTGGATACCTTCAGAGTTGCGGCTGAGCTAGGAAGTGATTCACTCGGAGCTTATGTGATTTCTATGGCTTCAAGTGTATGACCTATTGCCATTAGTCTTAAAATTATGCAATTCCAATTCTAGATGCTAATATCACCTGGCATTTTGAGATTAAATAAGTGCTTTGTTGTATCCGAAAAAAGAAAAAAGTGCTTTGACAATCATCAGTGGCTACCTTTTTATTTTTGTTGGTGTTTGGTTTTGCAAGGAAAGAAGTGATTTTTGATGTCCTGCCTTTCTGTTTTGAAAAATTTGTTACAAAAACATTTGTTTCAATTAAATCTCGAGCTTGTAATGGATTAAAACATGCACAATAAAAATTTTCCAGACAGTATCCGCATTCTACTTTGAAAGGTATAAGTTGGTCATATGGATTGACATTAATATTGATTTGAACATTACTTGATTGTTAGGCGAGTGATGTTCTTGCAGTGGAGCTTTTACAGAAAGATGCACGGCTTACTGTTATTGGGGAGTTGGGACGAGCATGTCTTGGTGGAACGTAAGTATGGAAACCAACATATTCCTATCACATAGCTTAAACTTATCTTTCTATTGATCTGGTCAAAAGTATGCCTGAAGTTAAAAATTTATCTTTTCTGTTTACTGAAGAGTTGAAATATGTGGGTTAATAAATACTAACTAATAGCTATATATAATTGATGTAAATGTTGGTTTATGCTTGTGTACTTGTCATGTTCAAGAAGTTTGGGTATTTTTTGGTCTAAATGTTAGGAAAGCTCTGATCTCTTCTAACAGAGTGTAGCTCCATTGTGATTGTTCATTATGTGGTGAAAAATTAAAGATTCTGTGAAAAAGAAAATTTTGAGACTGCTCTGTAACTAGTATGTTGACATGCATGTCACAATGCAAATGTTCAATTTACACTATTTGCGATACGGTTTCAATATTTTGACCTTTATTGACATGCATGTGTTATGTGTCTCTTCTAGACTGCGGGTTGTTCCTCTATTTGAAACAGTGAAGGATCTGAGAGGAGCTGGTTCGGTTATTAGACAACTTTTATCAATTGATTGGTATCGTCAACACATCATTAAAAATCATAATGGCCATCAAGAGGTGTTTTTTTTTTTTATATATGCGATTAATTTCATAGATTTGTGGTATGACATTGTTTTGAAGAGTTCACACCACGGTACTATAAATTTTCTACTTGAAGGTTATGGTTGGGTATTCTGATTCTGGTAAAGATGCTGGGCGATTCACTGCTGCTTGGGAACTTTACAAAGCTCAAGAAGATGTCGTAGCTGCTTGCAATGAGTATGGCATTAAAGTTACTCTTTTCCATGGCCGTGGAGGGAGTATTGGTCGTGGTGGAGGCCCCACATATATGGCTATTCAGTCCCAGCCACCTGGCTCTGTGATGGTGAGTTATACATTTAGACCACCGGACTCTAAATTTGAGCCTCTTTTTCCTTTCAAAATGTGAATGAGAATCAAGAGATAGTTGTTATTACTATTTTCAGCTGGGTGAAACTGAAACTATATAGCTATAGTTTTTGTACATTGAACCAGTCCATATGTTGTAGATATCAGTGGTTGGAACCTCACATTGTTAGAAATTTAACTTGATTGTTATGAACGATGAGATTCCTAAGATGGAATTTCTTGTTTCTTGCAACTGACAGAAAACCATCATTTTCTTTTTGGCCACATATCATAAATTATCAATAATGAGTAATAGTTTATAAGGTTACTTTGAAGAGGAGTTTGTTCAACTGTGGTTAAAATATAGATTATGGTCCTACTGCTATTCTGGACCATTTCTGCTTCTAACAGGTTTGGAAGCACTAATTTGGCTTTTAGTAAACTGTACTAATTACCAGCAGTGCTCTAAAATCTGGAATAATCTTCTTGTTTTTTACTTGGTACATGGCAGGGAACCCTTCGTTCTACTGAGCAGGGAGAGATGGTACAGAATAAGTTTGGATTACCACAGATTGCTGTGAGACAGCTTGAGATATACACAATAGCTGTGCTACTTGCAACCCTTGGTCCGCCTGTGTCTCCCCGAGAACAAAAATGGCGTAATGTCATGGAAGATATCTCAAAAATTAGCAGCCAATATTACCGAAGTGTGGTATATGAAAATCCAGAATTCCTTGCCTACTTCCATGAAGCCACACCTGAAGCAGAGCTTGGCTTCCTCAACATTGGAAGCCGCCCTACAAGAAGGAAGAGCTCGAAAGAAATCGGACATCTTTGCGCTATACCGTGGGCTTTTGCATGGACTCAAACCAGATTTGTTCTTCCAGCTTGGCTTGGAATTGGAGCAGGTTTAAAAGGTGCTTGTAGGAAGGATATACTGAAGAATTACAAGCCATGTACAAAGAGTGGCCTTTCTTTCAATATACATTAGACCTTTTAGAGAGGGTTCTGGGGAAAGCAGACGTTCCTATAGCCAAGCACTATGATGAAGTCCTCGTGTCAGAACAGAGGAAAGAGCTCGGCCGTGAATTAAGGGAGGAGCTCAAAACAACAGAGAAGTTTGTACTTGTTGTTAGCGGAGTTGAGAAACTTCAGGAGAACAATAGGAGCTTAAGGAGGCTAATTGAGAATAGACTTCCTTTTCTAAACCCCATGAACATGTTGCAAGTGGAGATTCTAAAAAGGCTTCGCCGGGATGATGACAACCATAAAATCAGAGAAGCTTTGCTTATCACCATAAATGGGATTGCTGCTGGGATGAGGAATACTGGTTAACTCAAGTGAACTTTGATGTACACTGTCAGTTTGAAAGTCAACTCAAACTTGCTTGCTTGATGTCTAGTTTTAGGTCGTATATATATAGTATGCAAAGCAAATGTCAGTATGTAATATAAAGATGAGTACAATCTTAAGCATATGAAGTGAATGAATAAGTTTTTTTATGGTTTTTCTTTTCTGCTTCTTATTGCTAGTGTAGCAGGTGAATGATGATGTTGTTTTCCCCACTTTTTTACTAGCCAAGATTCGAATGATGATTTTTCAACTAAGTTTCTAGAAACCTAGTTTTGAACAGACTTACCAATCTTATTGCTCGAGTATTTCTCTATTTTAGAAATTCTCTAAGGGGCTGTTTGGTGTGTGGGGAGGGAAAGTGAGCAAGGGAATTTTTTTGAGTTAGATATATTTTTTTAAAAAAAAAACAGAAATGGGGTTAAAATTTTGTAATTAAGGTTTCTGACTCTTTTATTTTACATTTTCCCTTTATTAAAGTTTTAAAACCCTGTTTCACCAATTTCTTGTTTTAAATTCAATTCATAAAATTTTTTCTCATTCTTCCCCTCCAAGTCTCTCATACCAAATAGGGCCCCAGTGCCCTACACACAAATCCATAAAAAAAAAAATGGCATCATGTAGTTAAGAGGGAGAATACTTAAAAAGGTCATAAAAAGTTATTAAATCAGTCCATTTATCAGTTCACTCACTTAATCCCTCTTATGCACAATCTATCTCTAATTAGCCCTAATTAACCAGTTAACAGTTGCCAAAAACCTGACATTAGACTTAAAAGTGCATAGAAATAATGAGAATTAATAATGTAAAACTGCAAGGATATATAGTTATATGCCATGCTTCTATATGTAACTGTTGTCTTCTATTCAAATAGAACTACAACCACAAAACATAAAGCAAAGGCATATACCAAACGTGCAACTTGCTGTAAATGATTCTGCATTGTTCTTTAAAATGAGCTGAGCTGTGATACTTGTGAGGTACTTTAATTTCCATTCATTTCAGAGTGGCACAACTCATTTTTAAAGTGTTATTGCTTCATCTTCACACAGCTCATTAACAATAGGACAGAAGAGGGCAAGGTTCAGGCACCTTGTCTCCACTAGCTACATGACTCAGATGTGAGATAACAAAAGCTGCTCTTGCAAGCTTTTAACTAAAAATATAGTAATCAATGGGCATGAGGAGTAAGGTCATCTTGTTCGTTAGTGGGTTTGAATTATTTATCTATCCTAATGTTGGTAATGCGTAGGATTGAGCATTGATTATAAGAATAAATTGTTAATACCAAATTTGGTGGTATTGAAATGTTGAATTGCATATCGAGTTGAGTTATACGGGGTTGTATTGAGTTATGATTGTGGGAGGTTAGATTCTTTTATATATACTACATGGTATTTTAGCCATTTGGCTCATAGTAGTTGGCTTCAACATTCTTAGGACCTTTGATATCATCTATCTTTTGGTTAGGTTAAGGGATATAGACACTTTTTTGTAGTCTAAGGAAATGGAACCCAAAGTTTGATATGAGTTTTGTAGCCTTTCGTGAGGTAAAAAAGATTGATCATATTATGTGTTAGTAGCTTATGAGTTTTGTTAGAGGTAACCTTTTGACATTTTGGAGATTGTGGATTGTAATTCAATTGCAATTTTGCATCATTTGCTTTTTCTCCTTTTTTTTTTTTTTGAAGATATTATTGTTCCCCACAAAATCAGAATCTGACCCTCAATTATACATTCTTGTCTCCAACAATTTTATATAATTTTTCACCCTCTTTTTCCTCAAAATCTAGAAGATGCATCTTGTTGCTTAAAGCATATACCATGTGTGCATTCAAGTAAGGTTCAATTAATGAGGCTGCCTTTAAGGGACAATATATATCGTTGAAAGTTGAAACTTGTCCATTGGAAACCACATATAAATCTCTCTTTTCTCAGATAGTGGTTTCCACTTTCCAGAGCCAAGAGGGGGTGACTCATACCCAGCATTGTCCTAGGTTGTTGTAATTTTTCTCACAGGGTTAAATCACTTCATTTCTTTTCATAGATTCTGACTTCACTTACCACTTTAAGGAAAAGCGTGTTTGTATGTACATGCACTGTTTGAAACTAGACTGTTCATGTCTCGTGGTGCCAACCAGCCAAACTCGAACACATAAAAAGCTAGGAGCTGCATTGTTCAGATGTATCAGATCAATGAACGTAACATGCAGGTAGATATTTTAAAGGTTTAAATAATGGGAGAATCAACCACAAAAGACCAGAGTAGAACGTTTTGATAGGTTTTAGTGCAGGAAATGAAAACATGTCTATATTTGTTCATTTATTATCAGGATTTTTTAAATTAAAATCCTCATTTAGGATTTAAGTAACTCTCCCTTAAATAAATTCAGTTTATGAATGTAGAGCAAAATAATATGAATTTCATGATTCTTCATTCATATAAAGGGTTTATATATACATTTGGAGGGAGACTTAACATTTACGGCTTTTAATAATAATATCTAATCTAATTCCTGACTAGCAATATCTAAACTAATCCCTGATTTCTAGTGATCCAGATTTGATTATATAATAATTATAAATATATATTTCCTAACACTTCCCCTCAAGTTATAGTATAGATGTTAATCAAGCTCAACTTATTATAAAGATAGTCAACATGAGTCCTATTTAAAGCCTTCATTAGAAGATCGCTCAATTGGTCACTAGACCACACATGCCTTATAAAAATAAAGTTTTGTTTGATCTTATCACGTACAAAGTGACAATTAATCTCAATATGTTTTATTCGTTCATGAAACACAAAGTTGGAGACTATGTGTAGAGGAGCTTTATTATCACACATTCACACCAAAATTTCACAAGTAATGACATGGCAAAACCAATCTCCTTCATTAATTGGTGAATTTACAAAATTTCTTGTATTGACTGTGCCATGGTTCTCTATTCAGTTTCTGCACTAGAACGAGAAACTACATATTGCTTTTTACTCCTCCAGGACCCACAAACACGCAATATCATTTGGTGGATCTCTTGGTAGCCTTTAACCCTGCATGATCTGCTTCACAAAAGCATTTAATCTTGGTGTGGCCATGATTCATATAGAAGTCCCACAAATGAATAGTATGCAATGACAGGTTCTATTAGAGTTGAGATAAAAGTAGGTGTGTCAAATAAGAACAAGTCCCACATTGTTTGGGAGAGAGAGAATACAAGTCTATATATTACACCTTGTGAGTTTGGACTAGAAAATTGGCCAAGAGGAGAAGTGGGCTTGCGTGAACAATAACAGGCCACCAAGAGGCAAACACAGTGGAAATCTTGCGATTCCCCTTGTCGGCCATCATTACCAACGTACATGTCAACGTTCACATTGCATGGCACTATCTTCATGTATGGACTGGGAACTTTTTTGCTATAGCCTGCTATCATTGCCTAGTACATGTTGGCGTCCATATTGCATGGCACTATCTTCATGTTCATTTGAATTTGAGACTTTAATGTTTTGATTACAACATTTTGTTGTAGCCGGCTATCATTGCCTACGTACATGTTGGCGTCCACATTGCATGGCACTATCTTCATGTTCATTTGAATTTAAGACTTTAATGTTTCGATTACAATATTCTGCTATAAACGGCCATCATTACCAATGTACATGTTGACATCCACATTGCATGACATCATCTTCATGTTCATTTGAATTTGAGACCTTAATGTTCATGGCATGATCCTCTTTCGAAACTGATCAATTAAAATTCTTCATGGCCTTCAACATTTAGCAACTATCTCATAATATGTTTTCATTACTATCGTACACCCGTGGTTATTGTCTTTATGTGGTTTAAATTGTGTCCAATGTCTCTCAAGTCTGTGTCTATACAAGGAGACATTGCATGGCACTATCTTCATGTTCATTTGAATTTAAGACTTTAATGTTTCGATTACAATATTCTGCTATAACCGGCCATCAATACCAATGTACATGTTGACATCCACATTGCATGACATTATCTTCATGTTCATTTGAATTTGAGACCTTAATGTTCATGGCATGATCCTCTTTCGAAACCGATCAATTAAAATTCTTCATGGCCTTCAACATTTAGCAACTATCTCATAATATGTTTTCATTGCTATCGTACACCCGTGGCTATTGTCTTTATGTGGTTTAAATTGTGTCCAACGTCTCTCAGGTCTGTGTCTATGCAAGGAGACCTCAGCAAGAGGTTTAGGCTTCGCTCTCTGGAATCCTCGAGCTCCCTCTCCCTCCTCTAAAGCTTTCGAGCTTCCTCTTCATCTCATATTCTCCTTGCCTGTTGGTTGCTTTTATATTTTGCTGTTATGTTCGCCCTGCATCTGCAGGAAAGATCCATTTTATCTTGGGGAGGGCTACTTCCTGTAGTTGTAGAATAGCTTTTAAGGGTAATGTCTTTGGATGTGATTTAGATTACATAATGTATTTGCTAGAACTACGTCAATAGATTCTAACGTAGGAAATGACAATATACTCACTTTTTGTGAGACTTTTTGCTGATTGATTTTTTTTTTTTTTTTGGATATAATATTTAACACACAATAAAAGAAGGGCGAAAAAAACTCTACAAATTAGAAAAGGACAAATGAGTTATTCCAATATTCCAATTTGGGATTATGAAATCAAGGCAAAAAGACACCCTTGCCCTAGAGTAGAAAGAAGGTACCGTTTTGGATACCCTTGGCCCCATTATTTGTCGCAAGCCAGATCGCCTCTGTCGTATTCTCCAACCTCCAGCGATGGGAACTGAAGGCCGGTGACTGCGGCGATGAGCTCCAGCGCCGGCAACTGAGAGAGTGATAGCCAAGGTTGAAGAAGGCACTCTCTCTCTCATTGATTTTTCCTTTTCTAATTTGCAGAGTTTTTTTGTTTTTTGGATTTTCCCATAAAAACTAACATAATAGGGTTTAGGACTAGGCTTATCAAGAAAGTTGAGAGGACTGATGTGGGTCCACTTTAATTTGATGCAATATCCAGGAGCCCTTCTTTGAAGAGTATACCGCAGTTTCAATTGCTTCTCACTCTTAATAATGCATCCAATGAATGATAGTAAAATTCCACTATCTATCACCTTATAGTGCTACCGCAAGAACAGAAGACGAACAAGTTAGTCGATAGAAGGATAAAAGAGTGCATGAATTAAGCAAGAGTGGGGTTTTTGTCTGAAGAAAGAAGAATGATGACCAAGCCCACTATAAGGGTTCATATTATATGACCTACTTCTAGTGTCTTTGACCACTTTGTTTTCTTTCAAGTAAAACACATCACCAAGCAACATTAATTAGATGCTTCCCATAATATTCCATATTATTCTGGCCACTTGAGCTTTGGTAGGAAAGCTTTATTAAATTTGACCCTTTCTTTAATTGTCTTCTCTCTTGTCCTTTGGTTCTTAATTTACAGTCAAGTGGTGATTATTTGAACCTTTATCTTCTCTATTTTGTGTTCTTAATTTTTGGTTTTGCAGTTGTTAGAGGTTGAATCATATCCCACCATAACAAGACGCGTGGCTTCATTAAGCACATTGATTGGGGAATGATGGGATGTCACGATCAACATTTGATTCTGCATGAGCCATCTTTGGAGCAATGCCATCTTTGTGTTCATCACTTTCACGAACACAACATCACCAAATCCATAATGTTAAGATTGATTTTGAACGGTCCAAATTCAATTAAATTTTTATATTTTAAATAACATATATGTAAAATTTAATATTAAATATAATCTTATAATATAACTCTCACTTCTCATAAAAACAAATGGGTTAAGGGGAATTTTGACTCAGAAGTTGTCACTGAAGGGCAATTTTATCCTGGAAGTGTAAAAAAGGGAGCAATTTTGCCCTGACCGTTATCCTAGTTAATTTTGACTGTTAGCTAAACAAATATGCTGAACTGACAATCTACATGTCATCCACGTCATTTTTGTAAGGTGAAAATTCTCCATGGAAGTTTTAAATTTAACTTTGAAAAAAATTAAAAAAAAATGATACATGGATTTCCCAGGTAAATTTGTACTTTAACAAAAATGACATGAATGACAGTCAGACTGTCAACTTAGCATATTTAGTCAACTAATATTCAAACTTAATTGAGATAACAGCCGGGTAAAATTGCTCTCTTTTTTATACTTCCGGGGGCAAAATTGTCCCTCGGTGACAACTTCCAGAGCATAATATACCCTTAACCCAAAATAAATTTATCATTTTAAAATTGCAAATACACAATTTTTAGTTTGGATAACTTAGATTAAGTTTAAATGATTAGATCTCATCACAATAATGATAAGTAATAGGTTGCTCATCTCTGTGATGAGCACCGAATACAAACCTGGTTGCGGTGCTCCATTCCAATCAAGTTGTTGTTCAGCAGCTGCTGGTCTTTGCCCTCCTTAGAGTTGGTGCTTATACAACATATCTCTTCACCTTGTTTTGTTGCCATGGTCTTGCTTAAGCTACTGGAAGTTAGTCGTAGTATCCTTTTATCCGTCAGTTTGTTGAATGCTTAGCTTTAATCTGGCTACCCTTTCACGTAGTTTAAATAATTGTATACATTCAAAGTTTTTATGTCATGCCTTGTAAACTTTCAAAAAAACCTTGTACTATCTCATTAGTTAAGTGAACTTGAATTAGGTTGGGACTTGAATGAATTAATTAGTTCTTTAAAATACATCTTTGGTATTTATACATATTTAACCTAAGATATTGTGTTTCAGTGAATATAACCCCTTCCACTAAAATTAACCCGTTAGTTACACGACTTTTGTTTGAAATCAAAATGTTTACTTATTTTTCAAGTATCAGAAAAATAAAATAAAAAATAAAAAGAAAGCAATTATTAAAAAAATAACTACTATCATATGCATAAGCTATCAATTGGCACATCAACAATATTTGAAAACCATGAAGGGAAATTCGTTACAATGAAGTGTACATATTATAATTGGATTATGTTTATGGAAACGCATTAATTAATACCATTAATTTGGTGGCCGATCATGATTAAGAGTTGAACCAACTAGAATGTGCTCATGCATGTATTTGTTGTTAACTTGAGCCAAATTAAATTTCTCTGAACTATTTTTTTCCATGTATTTATTTCATCGCAGAATCTGAGGAACAATGAACAAAATGGTTCTACAAAATTCACCTAAATTTTGTACCAATGAAAAGTGCAACTTTCTATATTATTCTAAATTAAACAAGAACCAACATATATATATATATATATATATATATATAGTGATCATGAACATATGACATAAGCAATTCACTGCTTCAATTCTCTTCATAATCTTTTTTAAAAAATTATTTCTTAAATTTATATTACCTTTTCTCGTTGACGTGCATTTAGTCACTGTGGCTTATAGGCGTAAATATCTTGGTGGGTTATGGACAACCCTTTAATTTTTACCATGATGAACCTAAGAGGATATGAGGTTAAGTCAACTTATAGGCAAACATACCTTGGTGGGTTCTCATCTATCTGAGTTTGCTCATTTTCTTATGGGGTTGTGGTAATTCCTGCGGTCACTTCATAGTATATATTATTGCGCAAAATCACCAACCCTACGTTATTGCGCAAAAACTTATGTTCATAGTATATTATTGGGCAAAAAATTGTCTTCCCTGTTCAAAATCACCAACCCTACGTAATAATATCTCGTGCTAAGGTAATATTCATCATATTTATGACCAACCAATAAAAAATGTTTGATTTCAGTTTGCTTTAATTTAGATCATTAATTTGATTATGTGCACGCACAAAAAAAAAGCTGGTGGAGACATTAGTGAAGAGGGGATAAGATAGTCTTTGGTCCTATAGAAGTCCATAAAAACCAAAAACGACACTTAAAAAAGTCATTAATTGATATCTCCTGATATGTACTCGTAACTTATTAGTAAAGTTGGTTTTGAATATATCACAACAGCATCGTGGGATTCATATAATCTATTATATTTAGTATAATAAGGCTTTTGCTATTGTTGGTGATTCACTTTATCTGCAATTAAATTGTTTTACCATTCCTCACGTATATATATGAATCATTATTAGATTGTGATGAAATATATTTATGTTGCATGGGTGTATATTAAAAAACTTTTTTTAAAATTAAAAACATTGGTGCTAGAAGTGTGGCACCTTGTCCAATAACAGAAAGGGAATACTCAAATTCCAAATGAAATTTCTTTCTCAAAATGGGATTGGCACAATTCCATCAGATGAGAGAAGAGACTTGCATGAGAAGAGACGTATCAAACATGTTGTTTTATATCTTCTTCAAAAATCCAAAACTTATTAGACCTCTAACAATAATCCTCAAAACTTCATATACATAAATTTTTTTTTGTATTAAAAATGATTATTTTTCTTTTAAACGTCATATCATAAACTGAGTTAAAACAACAAGCTATGTAGTTCAAATTACACCATATCATACAAGAAACAATATTTTTAAGCACAAACGCATTATTATGAGTAAATTTCATTATACACCTTAACTAAAAAAATTAATTCATGATCAACCAATATTGGTTGGTTATAATAGAAAGGGCTTTAATAATTTAAGTACGATGTCTCGAATTCAAGTCTGTATAAATGTAGAAGACACCTTTATTGAGCTAGCTGCTTCCAATAAAGCCCGACAATACTTAAATCTAATTTAGTTAGATAGCCCATATCAAAGTCCATGCAATGCATGAAAGGTGACTATTTAGTTTTGGGGAATAGCTTTGAGAAAAATGAAGCAATGATATGTGGGAGGCAAACATAATAATATCAAATAGGAGGGAAAGGTGCACTAAAAGAGATATTGCAGACACAACAAATTAAAACCAACACGTACTGATCATGACACTATTAGTGGGTGCTTCACTTTATTATAACATCAACTAATAAGTGTGCGAGCACAAAAGTTGGATTTGAACCATTAATTATACAAGAGAAATGGACCATGTGATATGCTTCGAAAATGACAAGTTTTTTGCTTTCTTTTTATGTGTCTCTACACTATATTGTTTTCAATGTATTGAGTAAGTAGAAATCGAATATAAAGTAAATAGAATAGCAAAACAAGAATCTGTATTATTAAAATAGAACATATAGAGAGCATACAACAAGTTTGTCTAATAATAAAAAGCTTTAAGAAAGTTATTTAACGTTCGAATTATTCAACGTTCGAAAATTCAAAAAATTATTTAATAAAAAATTATTTTTAATCCAAAAATTAATTTAATAAAAAATTAATTTTTTATTTCACACGCGCGAACCGCGGATCGGATCGAACCGGGCCGAGCCGGCAGCGCGCGCGACCGACCGGACAGACGGCGGCGCGCGCGTGTGTGGTGGACCAAGGGTCACCTAAGTCCTCACCCCTCCACAAAAGTGGGTTGGCCCAAGGGCCCAATTAGTAGGAGCCAAGTTGGGGATTATATACCCTCCAACTTCTCTCCAACTAAGCAATGTGGGACTATTCTCTCACACACACATTCCTTCTTACTTTTCCTCTTCTTTTCCATCCTCCTTCTTATTCATAACCCATGGGATTTTATCCTAAAATTCCAACAATCCCCCACATGGATAAGAAGTTAGTTCATCATGACCAAATGCAAATGATCATGTATGCAAAGTGCGGTTCCTCTACGAGAAACAACTGCATCGAGAAAGGTAGGGGTTGCCTTTGAACCTTCTCTAGTGAAAAACCTATCGGATATACTGGTCAATCAGTGGACGCGCTGTCTTGAACTGTCGACCTATTAGTGTATATCAAGACAATAGGAGTCACACAGTTACTCCTCTAGTATCGTTGGTTCTCATGCTGTGTCCATTTTGGCCCTAGACACTGCCTGGTTCTGTGAGTGTTCTAGAGAATCGGCCGTTTTAAATTCTCATAGAAGCGGCCCGCACTTCACACTCACATAGGTGATTCCTTGTGATGTAAGTCAACGTACATCATTTGAACACATCAGATTAAGAAACCATTAAAAGCTTAAACGCTAACCCTTATATGTATGCACTATCTTGTCTAGGAATGAGTATGAGTTAAGAAAAAACCCCACAGTGTTATCAGTCGATTAAGACTTAATTGTCTCTTTGAACCTAGTTCGTGGGATCTCCACTCTACTAGGTAGAGTTACCGCGATAATCAACAATGTATCGGCCTTAAACCCATTCCTTTGGACAATTTTCTAACTAACTTTCTAGGAATCCCTTTAGTCAATGGATCTGCTATATTCTCTTTTGATTTCACATAATCAATTGAGATGATTCCATTCAAAAGTAGTTGTCTAACGGTATCATGTCTACCACGTATATATCTAGACTTGCTGTTGTACATGACATTCTTGGCTCTACCAATAGTTGCTTGACTATCACAGTGTATACACACTGCTGGTACCAGCTTTGGCCAACTAGGAATGTCTTCAAGAAAGTTACGAAGCCACTCGGCTTCCTCACCAGCTTTATCTAAAGCAATGAATTCTGCTTCCATAGTTGATCTTGCAATGCAAGTAATCTTTGATGCCATAAATTAGAGGACTCAAGCATATAGAGAGAAGCAATATTATTATTAATAACACCATTATTGGTGACAGTCATTACATTAACTTTGAAAAGGCCCTCACTAAGGTAAACCTTTCCAACATACATATCATTCCTAGAAAGTATAAACTTATCAGATACAAATACAAGCTTAAAACCATTCTTGCTTAAGAGGGATCCAGAAATCAGATTCTTGCGAATATCAGGCACATGAAGCACATCATTAAGTGTCACGACTCTTCCAGAAGTCATCTTCAAAACCACTTTCCCAAAACCTTCAACCTTTGAAGTAGAAGAATTTCCCATATACAGTTGTTCATCTTGCTTCGCAAGAGTGTAAAAAGAAAACATACATTTGTTTGCACATACATGTCTGGTGGCACCAGTGTCCACCCACCAGTCCTTGGTATTTCCAACCAAGTTACATTACATTACAACTGCTGAAAGACTCATACTATCCATCTTGTCAGTGGTATTGTCAACCATATTGGCTTCAGTATTCTTCTTCTTGAGATTCTTTGGCTTCTTGCACTCCTTAGCACGGTGGCCAGGCTTCCCGCAATTATAACACTTGCCTCTGAATTTCTGGCCTTTGCTAGGGCCTCTGTTATGGCCTTGTTTGAATGATCCCTCATTAAAACGCTTGCGTTTCTTGGGCTTTAGACCATCTTCCACAATGTTGGCCTTCGAAACTATAGGGTTGATGCCAAGTTTCTTTTCAGAAATCTTGTTGTCTTCTTCTATTCTCAATCTTACAATAAAGTCTTACTATAGGGTTGATGCCAAGTTTCTTTATGTGAGTGCTGCAGAAAAAATATTTTTGCATCAACTACAGAAACATTAAACCCACATAATTTTCACGCAACACTGTATTATATATTATATATAATTCACTAGTCTCTCTCTCTCTCTCTGTAGTTGTCACTGGACACTACTTTCACATCTCCTTTTTGTACATCCAGGCAAACCAGATTGTCTTTCGTGGTTCAGATCTGGTTCTCAGAAGTAATAATATTGTTTTTTCCAACTACAATTTATGCTTTCTTCCTCAGATCAAACTCCAAGCTACCTCCTGACCCTTCTTCACTCCCGAACTCCCTCAAGATACGATCTTTTTTGAGATCTGTATTAAGTTTCATCCAAGTTACTCCTCTAACCTGTTTAGTTTGCTTTTTCAGGAGATTCAGACTCTTGGGATCCTCACACTCCGCCGCAAACTGTTGTCTTCTCTCTCGAATGGCAATTAAAGATCTAATCACATTCCGTTGCTTCCATAGATACTAGCAAGAAATCCTAAAAAGAGAGGTATGCCTAGCTCTCAGCTTCTGATCTCCAAGGTTAGCTATGAGACATCTCTGGAGCAATTATTTGAAAAAAATTGGCAACAATTTCCCATACTTCCTTTATTGCATGCACACAACCCCTTATAACGAGGTTTCACCTTCATCCGTGGCCTTTTGTGCTTTAGATCTATTTCTTTATCCATCTGTTTTTGCAAAACCCTATGTTCATATTAACAATAGTTATCCCTCAGAACCTTACGGTGAGACATCATGGTTAGCCATTATTGTTGCCGCTTCTTCATCTCTCAATGTCTTTGAAGTAACTAGTTCATTTTGTCTCCTTAAATCTCCTACTCACCTCTGTCTTTAAAATGAGTAATATTACAAGTGAATTCTGTAAATGCTTTCTGATCTAATCTTTGGTTTTTTATCAGGTAGATCCAATGAAAGGATCGAAGGATCTTCTAATGGAGAAGAACTGCAAATGTAAGTGATGAGCAGAAATTATACCATGTTTTCCCTATATTTTATGATTAAATTGTACGGTAAATATAAGTTCAAATTACAAACAATATAAGCAAAAAAGCATATATTCATGATATAGGGAAACTGGAGGATAGAAACCATTTACATTCTGAACATGTGCTAAGAAATGAGTAATTTGCAGGGTTTTTAAGAAAGAACGCATAGGTAAAGCTGATACTATGCTATAGCATTCTGACAGCAACTCGTAATGCAATAAAAAGCATCATGAAAGCTATCGCAAAGTAAAGGATGCAATGCTATGCGGCATTTTGTCTGACCTTTTTATCTAGATGATTTCAAGAATAAAGAAGTCGAGAGCAACATGTAGATTGCTGACGTAGTAAAATATAAGATGCGGTGAATCAAAACTAACAGATTTGGAGAATCCCGCAGGATCAGCAGAATCAATCTATCAAGGGCAGAAGATTTGATGGATCTCAACAGATTTGGAAAGCCCAGCTCGTTGGAACTTGTGCCGCAAGAAAAATCTATTTATAAAAGGGAATATGAAAGCAACCCAAAATGAGATTCCACATTCGGCCGACTCAAGAAGAGTGGGAGATTTAACAAAACACAAGACTTTCAAGACAACCCAGCATCCTTCCCTACAGTACGACGGAGAGAAGATGTGGAGTAGTGACGTGACAGGACTTCGTCCACGCCGTCGGAACTTCGTCAAGCTTTCTGTTTTCCTCTTTATTTTAGTATTTAGATCATGGGTCATTTTGTTATTATCGGTTTTGTGTTTCCCTCATTAGTTATGAACTAATTTGCCTAAAGGCTGAACGAGGATAATTTCTTAATTATTAAATGAACCCAGTTGCAATTCTTAATTTAATAAATTTGGTTTGCCTATCGGTGCACTAATTACTAGTCGATTAACGGAAGTTAACGGCTAGATTTGTGGCATCGGCTTACTGGTAGGGAGTCGAGGTTAGACCTCTGAGAAACAGTGTTTGCTAGGTAGCCTGTGCACGGCTTGACCTATTATTGTAAGCTTTAGGAATGGGTCTACCTCTCATAACCATGACACCCTGAGTGTAACGCAGGTCTAACTAGAAAGTTGCCATAGGAATATGGAAGGAGTATAGTTAGTATCATATGTATCGGATGTGGAAGCTTCGGTAAATTATAATAGTGGGTTAACCAGATAGCATTGTAGTTAGTAGCTATGTTGTAGCATTGTGGAAGCTATGCAGTATATATGCTATAATAATGGGTAAAGCAACTGGGGGATTGTGGCACTTAAGGGTGACTCCGAGTTCAGTCTAACTTCTCACTAATATCTTCTCAACAATCACTCTGTTTACTTCTGTTATTAACATAACCATCAAAAACCTCTCCAACCAATTATTTTTACTTTTGCGCAACTATAGCAGCGATTGAGCGTCACTCCTTGATATCTCAGTCTCTGTGGGACAATACTCTACTTTCACTTTATTACTTATTCGACTAGTTCACTTGCCATAAAGAAAATCGACCAACAGTAAGTCACGTGCTTCCTTGGTGTTTTGAAAATATTTTGTTAACTCTTAGTTTTTTTGTTCAAAAGCGACCAGGCTTTTGCTGTTTTGGCTGGAGCTGTACCTGAACGCTTTGACCTAAGTTTCCTTCTCCTCCTAATTATTATTTTTCGATACGACCCTTCTAATTATTTTTTACTATTAGAAGATTTTCTTTTTTCATATGCATTATTGGCTAAACCACTAAACCTTGCTTTTATCTAGCTCTTTAATTATATCCACAACATGTTCTATCACAAAGGCTCTTGTGTACACGTGTTCTTTACCGCATCGATCCAATCCACTAAAGCCCGTTGGATGAGCTTTTTTTATATAAATAAAAAAAGCAGTCTCTTTGTCTGGCAAGTGTGCGGGGGCTGGGGGTGTTTTGCGCGACTCTCAGGGCTCATGGATCGCTGGTTTTGCTTCTTTTTTAGATATTTGCAAACCAAAAGAGGCAGAAGAATGGGGCTTTCTTAAGGGGCTTCAACTTGGGTGGAATATGAAATTCTCTAAAGTGGTAATTGAATCAGACTCTAAAGTTCTTATTGAGTCATTACAGGAAGAGCCAAGTATTACTGAAAGTCTAATTTTGTCACAAATTCGGGAATTTGTGTCAAGAAGGTGGGAAGTGAGCTTCGGATATGTTCCACGCAGTCAGAATTGTGTTGCTGACAAACTAGCAAAGCAAGCTTTATCTGATTCTCATTATTATGATGCATGTCCTAATTTTCTTAGGCACCTAGTTCTCAATGATTGTATGGGAGTTTATTCCCCTCCTCTTTCTTTTTAATACAAGGCAATAGCCTCCTCTTATACAAAAAAAAAAAAAAAAAAAAGCACTCTTTATGTTTAAAAAAAAAAGTTTTTTAAAAAAATTAATTTATAGATTTAGATGATAGTTTTTTAAAAGAGCAAAAGTCACACACAAAAAAACCCCCAAAATTTTGCTTTTTTTTAAAGCTCCAATTTTGAACTTTAAAAAAAAACACACACACACACTTTTTTAAAAAACCCATCCAACAGGCTTATGTTTCTAGTATGCCCTTTTATTGTTTATGGTGAATCATTACTTTTCTGTGTGTGGTTGTTTTGTTTTTATTCGGTGCAAGGAAGTTTCATTTTATGCGTGTCTGATGGCCTAACCTTCTGTACTCTTTAATTTTCACCCCATGTTTGTTTTAGTGTGTTTTATCCTCGAGCTCAAGTTGTTTGCCATCTTGTACCTCTACATTTCATATGAGCAGAGCTTCTCCTTAGTTGTAGGCATAATAATTTACAAAGAAATAAAATTGCAATGTGTTCTTATATGGCTTCTCCTTCTCATGCTTCTGAACAATGTAAGAACACACTGGGGTTTTATTTATCCATAACTTGTTCTGCCTACTTCTAAGTAGAAGCTCTATATTTATATAGAAATGCAGAAGTACAAGATGACAAACATCTTAAGCTAGAGGATAAATGTATTAAAACAAACATGGGGTGAAAATTGAAGAGTATATAGGATGCACCAGCCATCTTTCAAAGAAAGATGGATAATATTTTCAAAAAATACAATTTTATTGTTTGTTATATTGATGATATCTTGATACACACACATATATATATAGATAATTATTACCCTGAAGCAAAAACTCCTCACACTCAAGCCATGGCTTCTCATTTTCATCCTCCTGCCTCTATCAATTTCTTCAAAATGATCTTGAAATCCAGTCTTGAATCCAATATTATATGTGTGTATTACACTGTATATATGGATTCAAGTCTGGATTTCAAGATAATTTTGAAGAAATTGATAGAGGCAGGATGATGAAAATGATAAGCCATGGCTTGCGTGTGGGATATATATAGACATATATATGTACATACACACACACAAAAACAATATCTAAACACATACATACTATATATACATACAAACACATATATATGTGTGTAGGAGAAATCATTTGTTCAGTGACTGGAGATAGTGTTTTTTCCAGTGAGATCTAAACGATGCCGTCGTTTTGTCTAGTTCACGCTCTCTGTCACAAAAAAATTAAAAAAAACGCGCAATGATAATCAAACGCAAAACATCCAAGCTCTATACATTACACCTCTGGATGCGAAAAAATGGACAAAAGACCAGTGAAGATTGCAGAAATGTCACCTCCTGAACCTTTCAATCCTTAAATAATTCTCTGAAATTTGATCCGGCATTACCTTCCAGTACCTCTAGCATCATCTGAGAGTCGCAAGAGAGCACTTCCAATGCTAACTCAAGGACATGTACACGAGACTCTAATGATTGAAGACGATGATGAAGAGCAGAAAGTACTGGAGCAACAAAGCAATTCCAAGGAGTCACAGTTACTTGAGCAAAAATTTCTAGAGCTATATGAGAAATAAATATACGTAAGAGACAAAGATGAGTCGGAGATGCTGATGGAGCCATAATTAACAATGTATTAGGAAGAAAACGTGAATAGTGCATTGTAGAATTAATGGATATTTCATATTTCATTTTGAATTCACTGTTCATCCTACTTTGTTCGCCTCTATTTTGCGTTTTTCATGGGCGACATTCAATTTTTCGATGAACCGTGTAAATCATGTAAATCTTCTTCTTCTTACAATCTCTCAACGCGATCAAAAAATTTACGGCAGTGGTTTTTTTTCCCCCTTTTTCACCGTCATCCAAAATTGCTTGCTCGATCTCCACGAAGCTGGCGGCGGCGGCGTCCATGGCGACAGGAGCAGCACCCATTGCAGCAGGAGCGGCGTCCAAGGTGGGGGGGAGTGGCAGTGATGCAGTGGGTCACGACGACAACGACGAAGAAGACACACGCAAGGTGAATGAATCAGAAAACCTTAAGGGCATTGTGGTCATTTTGCATGAATTTACATATCCCTCAAAAGTTACCTCTCAATCCTTTTACATTCGATGGGCTTCTAGGAATTTTGCAAATTCAAATGGTATTTATTTATCTTTTTTCCAAAAAAATATAAGATGGATAATACATATAGACGCCTCATATCATTATTGGGTATAGCCTTATAGCATGAAGATGAAGAAAGTAAAGAAATAATAACAAGATATGCAAGTGGAAAGCTTTTAGATTCACAAAGTAAATATCATTCTAATTGGAAAGAGTTCTTAGCAATTGTAAAATCTGTAGAGAAATTTGAATTATTTATAATAAATACAACATTTACAATAACAATTGACAATACCCAGGTGAAACACTGGCTTGTTGAAGGAATAAAACTAAAAAAATAAGTAATAAAATGTTATTTAAATGGCAAAGTGATTTATGCTAGAGGACAAAATGTTATTTAACCTGCTATGATTATAATACTGAATATGTAAAATGATAGAATAAGCTGACTTTTTAACAAATGGAATCAAGTCCTAGAACTCCCAGGCCAAGAATGATGAGTAATCAGTCATACAACGGAGTTACAACTCTAGAACAACTTATAACAAAGGTGAATATTCTAGAAATGAATATCAACCTTTGAGCAAATCAAATAAAAAACAGTGTGCAAAACCTGTTGGGATCTATAGTACATGTAAATACCCAAGTGGAAGATACATCCGGAAAGATAGAAGAATTAACTAGAAGGATGGAAACACTTGAGGGAGGAATTAAAATGAGAAATATAAGCACAACTGATGATGCAGCAGTGTAAGTTGGAAATATAAGTTTAACTGGCTCTAACCAGACACACGAAAGTCATATAATTGGGTCATCAACCTAAACCGGGTCATCCACCCAAATACTTCAGAAAGAGTCTTCAGCCCAAGTCCAAGAAAAATCCTATTATTGGGCCTAGTGCTCAACCAATTCAAAAAATAATCCCTTTAGCAGAAATGATAAAATCCCAAGTTTTAGAATCCGAAGCCCAACAAAAGGCCAAGGAAAAAGAAATCCAAAAAGTTCAGGAGAATCCATCATCATCTAAAAACTCTCCCCATTAAACATTTTGTAACCCACCTCAGCAATATGCTTACTATAAAACCCTTGTACAAAGGATAGGGAATTTAGCTTTAAAAACCAACATTGTAAGATATGTCTCCCATTATGCTTTTTATAAGGTGATAGTTTATCCAGGAACATCAGCAACCCTTGTAAAAGTATTATTCCAACATGGTGTGATACAAGCCATATATCCTTCATCATCAATGAAGGAAATTGCCGGATTACCCAGATCTATAAAGGATGTTGTAGGGACCTATTTTGGGATGGTTACCCAATATACAGTATTTATAAGGTGTTACTCGAAAGTTGTGAAATCACACCAGACAAATTTATTCACCTATAAATTTGATAAGGCTTGGAAAAACTAAGAAGCCAGTTGATTTCGAGCCAGAAATTAAAGACAGAAGGCGATCAAGAATTCCAACAGAAGATGTCCAATATCATATCTCAGGACTACATATAATTTATCAAGAAATAAACAGGACATTGGCAGCAGAAGAAGGACCATGGGTATACCTTGTTGGCCCAACAACTTGTGTATATTCATTGGGAACTAAACTAGCAAATAGAAAAATGTCCTCACAGTGGTACGATAAACTAAAGGAAAATAACATGGATAACACAGAAGAAACAAAGAAAAAAAATCTATAATAGATTAATTAATGTATCATCATATCAACTATAATAGATATCATGCAATGTAACATTTCATTCAAGAAATAATGGACATGGAATTGAGATCAAATTAATCTCAAATCAAATGCTACTTCTAATTCCTTCAACACTTCACAACTGACATGTTTGGAACAAAATCTATACATATGGGACAGATATGAGTAAGACAGGTGAACAATTGAACTAACAATTAGGCCCTTAAAGTGTATAAGTTAGCCTCTGTAATAAGCTTGTTGCAAAGTAAATCTTGTTGCCAAGTAAGTCAAAAATGCTAAAAGAAACTAATGTTCAACAAGCTTACTATTTTCAAGGCTAATTCATACACGTACTACCTTTTTTCAATGGCTGAAGCCAATCAAACCTAGTAATTTAGAGGCCAAACTGTTAGTTTACTAAAAATCAGGGAGAAAATTTGAGGAACATAATATATTTGATGCTCTATGCCTTTTGCTTTCTCAAAACAGAAACTTCACTATGATGATGAATAGAGCCTGGATTTAGACTGTGTCCCAATTGGGGATGTTAGCAGAGGCCTCGTTCACCATCTTTACAAGAGTTACCTGCAGAGACATTATGAGAAAGAGTAGGTTAATGTTGCTTCCTATCATGTTTTATTGTTCATGATGAAAGCAAGAAAATGCCAGAATTAAACCGATGGCCCAGGTCAGGCAAAGATGAGGAATCTGCTTTTATAATATGGTTATAATAATATTGATTGCTTGATACTCCAGAATTGAAGGCCTATAGGATGGGGCCTGAGGTCTATTGCATTGAGCTGGACAACTTAGGATCTATTTCTTTGTGATTTTAATTTCTTTTTTCCCCTGTCCCCAACTTCAGAGTGTTATATAACAAGGAAGCTGGTGGGGTTTGACCAGAGAAAATGGTGACATGTAATCAAGAACTAGGAGCACGTTTGATATCAAGAACAGAATGAAATTAAACAAAAACGAAAGTAAGCAATTATTTCATGCCCATTCTTTCAAAAAGTAATAAATTACAACTTAAAAGGTAATAAATGTTACCAAACAGAGAAAAGAAAAGAAAAAACAAAGTAACGGGAATTCTTATCTTTGGTTATGCCAAACAGAGGACTTGGGAAGAAGGACAAGCGTTTATGGTGTATGGTAGCATATACCAAGATTGTAATGCAAGAAAAAAAGTGACAGGCTACTTAGTTCACCTCAAAGCTGCAAGTTTTTATCCGTTAGTCAATAATTATTTTTAAAATTTGATATAACCGAATATATATATATATATATATATATCAATTAAAATTTTATTAAAAAACCACGTTAAAGTTAAAAGAAAGCAGATAAAGCATGCAGAACGCCAGAGTGCAATCCTAAATCTAAAATTGATAGAACATGTAGGTAATAGGCCGTGCCAAAATGTCATGCCACAATTAAATGATACAATCTGAAAATAGCTGTCTCAGATGATGCCCTAAGGATACCTTAGTTGATGATGCTCACTAATTCATCTAAAACATAAAAAAGATAAACTAATTAAAAAGTTCAACTAAGAACTAGCAAAAGAGAGTAGTATAGACTGATTGCATAAACCCCAGTAACCTTTCTAGTTTAGAAAATGGTCATGTCAAAATGGCTCGGACCTACAAAAGCTCTTCACATTGGTTCATTTTGTCAAGGCTTTCCTTCCACTATGACACTCCTGATTTTCTTTTCTTTTGTTTTTGTGAGTGTTTTTGAGCATGTGCATGAGAGAGATAAAAGCAAGACTTAATTTCGGAAAGAAATTTAAATCTAGCATATTATCTCTCTCCTCACATGAATCTTATGTCAAATCAATTATTATGACAAAATTGTGCAAGGATAGGATAAACATAAACTCAAGACGACATCTCAGCTATCTAGACTTTAATCCAATCATGGCATAAAAACCCAAATATTTTGTGTCATTGCATAAAATAATGAAAATAATTTCATCACCAAACAAACCATTCCCTTTAAACTTGCAAACCCCGATTCACACCACACTCTTGACATACAGACCCATTGCAAAGGTGAAAATAAGGTGTACTGCAATGCACAAATGCAATCAAAGAACACAACAGAGCAACTAATTCAACAGTCTGAACATTGGGTCATTGATTGAACTTGCAAAATATGGATACTTTAGTTCCTAATTCACATAGTTTTAGGTAATAGTGGACATATAAATGGAAAGCATACCATTTTCCTGATAGATTACACACATTCATGTTATATTTCTAAGATATGCATGACCAGTAAAAATATTATGTAGGACCTATTATAATTTTGAAGCAAAAACCATTAAAAATGAAGCAGAAATATACTTTTGCAGCCTCTCGTTTTTTTAACAAAAGAACAGAAAAGAAAGAAATCCCTAGACATACCACACTTTCAGGAACACCTGGTGGGGGTAAGGGCAGGTTTCTTGGGGGAGGTCCACGTAGATGTGACCTTTTGTCAAATCTCCACTCACCAATTGTACCATATGTCAACTCACCCTGAGCATAAAGATTAATGAAACATCATTAAGAGTCCTATAAGATAATATCAGAATGGATAAGAAATGGCCGTGTCTTTCAGAAAGAGATAATATCAGCCCAAGCATAGCTTTGTAGAGGAATAGATAATAGTGCGAATTTCAGGGAATCATGTGTGTTCAAAAAAGAAAGGAAATTCATACGCATGTATTCAACAACCAGACGTTTTCATAATCCAAAATAAGGAATAATAAGAAATAACTAACCTTTAAATTGTAATCACATCCATATGTATAATGAATGATAAACTTATTACGAGTTTCAAGATCCCATGGAGGCTGAAAAAAGGACCAAAGACGAAGAAGAAATTTTAAACTCGGGTATGATTGTGCCAAGCTGAAATTAAATGACATGACCCAATACAAAAGCAGGAGCTTCATGCTAAACCATACCTGTAGCATGAAGTCTTTCCGTAAAATATGTCGAACACCATGGAGAGCAGATGCTATAGCATAACCATACCTTGGTTCAACAAGAAAAAACCATTAACATGACATGAAAGTACCAGTATGCTTGGCCACTAGAACCTTGAATGTATTAAATTGCAACAACCAACAAGTATCAACTTGGCTTACATACATTTCTAGCACCCATCCAAAAGCCTTATCAGTCTCTGGGTCCTCTTTCATTTTCATAGAAATATTCATCCATGTTGGAGCAATCTTTGAAAGCAAATCCTGGGAAACAGAGAAAGAGTATATATAAAATTGTTCACCAACTTAAATCTCAGAATGATAATGAACCATACAAAAAGGAGGAGAAGTAGTAGTTGATACCACTGACTGCAAGAATCACGGTAGAATCTGTTATTATTAGAATATTTTATTAGTCCCATAATTATAGGGATTAACTAAACCTAGAGATTATAGGAAGTTATTGTTAGGATACTAGTTTTTTAAATTTCAAATCTAAATCTCTATTTTGTCTATAAATGTAACCGTACTCCCATCTAAATAAATCATTCAATTATTCTCATCTGATATTCTTCAATCACTATAATGGAAAGGTGATGGGCTAACCAAACCTAGGCCCAAAAACAAGATATTTTGTTCAAATCAGTAATTAAATTCTGAGTTACCCCAACTACCCAAAATATAGACCCTAGTTCCCAAATATCTTCCCACATTGCACCACATGTTCATAGCAAGTCATGTAAGCATCGAGGATGTGAATGGATCCTGGTCTAAGCAAGTGGAGGCTAGTACTTTGTGAGGAAAATCTACCTTTCTTATGATTACAGGAGAATTTCCAATTGGATCAACATTTGTGACAGGTCCATTCTCCTCAGGATAATACTTCCTTACTATTTTCTCATTCTTATCTGGCTTGATATAAAAAAATGGAAAAGCAGCTGGATGTTCCCCATGAGCCAAATTTGGAAGAGGATTCACAATAATGTGATCAGGTTCTGCCATCAAAACATATCTGATAAAAATAGTGAGGAATTAATTCAGGTTCAGGTATTGGTAACATAAAGAATGGATAACATGGACATAAAATATCTTACTCTTCCTCTATTGTTGCTTTCTCTAGCCATTGCACAAAGGCCCATGGTCTGTTTAGAACTATGTATCCCTACATACAAATTAAGAGATGTCAGAAAATCATTGAATGGTATTAATGAAGAAAGAGGCAAAATGTATTCTGGTATGCTAAGAAAAGAGACACATACTATTCAATTCTTTATTTAACAACACCAAAGCTTCCCTCAATTCATAATTTAGTCTACAGAAATCACAGACATTCTACATCACTTAGGTAATTCTATTGGCTATCCCTCCTAACTACGTTAACCAACAGCTGTTAGTTAGCTATCAACTAACTAGCTATTTCTGCACACTGATGTTTCTAAAATTGCCATGTATCACATGCATATGTGTATGGAATCTAGACATTTAAGAAACTTCCTGGCATGGAATTCAAAATTCACTTTTGATTTATAATTTTATTAATCAGAACTCTGGAGTGAAAAGCAACAAGTAGACAGACATCTAAAGATAAGCCTTGAAAATAAGTCAAGTTTATTTGCTAGTAAAAGGATGCATGCTTACACACACACACACACATCCTGGAAGTAGATTGAACCTTAAATAGTAACTTCCACACAAGTTTTTTTTTAAAAAAAACAACAACAACAACCCTTAAACTCTTAGCATGCGAGCCATATTTTTTTCTTGGGTCTATAAACACAAACCGTGTGAATCAGCTCAAATTGAAACATCTCATGGTTATTCTTGGTGTTGCATTGGATTCCTTCAAATCAATACTTCCTAAATACTGAATCAAATGTTACAATTTTGTGTAATCAAAGTCTTTCAAAGCCTGAGTTTATCATATATAGAAGGGGGAAAAAATCATTGAAAAAGAAGAATAAGGATAGGCAGATATACATACACAAGCATGCTACATCTTAACGGACTTTAATGATCATGTAGAATTTCTAGCACCAATATTAGAAGACAAGGAAATAAAGATAGTAAATAATTGATAAATAGCTTTGGACATCCTCACCCGGTCCAACCCTGGAGGAAGAGGATTAACCACAACAGTAGGAATTTCATCCATCAAGTTGTCTGGATTTCCTGAATGTAGAATTCTAGTGAATCCTCCCATCTCTGAACCAGGCGAGGTCTTTTTCTTTTTATACCAGTAATACATGATGCGGCATTGCCATTTATTGTATGGGGCATCAGTAGCTGTTAAGGCTACATGAAAGAGTGCTTTTGGTCTCTTCTGATTCTTTACATTCTCAGGCATCTCAACAATGGGATCAAATGATAATTTAACATCTATTTCGTCAGCTGTCAGGTTTGCTGAAGATGTGTAGCGAATTATCATTGTTACCAAATTATAAGTTGCGAAGGAAGAGCCAAGAACCAAAAGAATTAGAAATAATGGTGAAACCCGTGCCATGGTCTTCCTAATGCAGTTGGATATCAAATTATCATGGGTTGAACTTTCCTCAGTTCTTTATTCTTACAGAGCCTGTTCTCTTCTCTGTCAACCTTTTAAAAACAAACTGTTAGTCAACGCTGAAAGAACTAAAGAAGAATCACATTAAAGGTAAAAAATAATCTTTACCATAATTTAATCAACAATTCGACACTCATTCGGAAATCACTAGAATGAGTTAGAGCAATTAACCAATCAGTGAGGGAAGCCACAAATCAGTGATGTAGAAAGGGAAAAAAAATGAAATTCAGGAATAAAGAGTCGGCAAGGAAAAATATCCTAGAAAGCATTAGAAAGAAAAATTCACTCGTTAATAAAAAGAAACACACATGAGAAAAATGCAGACAGTAAAATATTGAGATAACAATTCAGGACATGAAAATCAATCAAAGAACTATACTCTATTTAATAAGCATTAAAACAAAATAGGAACCGAAGAAGGGAACAACCTATGAAGCTATGATACTAACACGGATTCAGACACAAGTTACGAGTGATAGATACATATCTAACAAGATATAACTCCATCTTTTGGCATGTTGCCTCTAAGTTACAACTAATAAGGAACATTCAATGAAGCTAAAGTGGGAGTAAAAGGAAGTAAAGAAACAGCAGGTTCATCAATTTCACGATTTGGAGCAAATCAACCACATTTAAAGTTGAAACATGCTACCAAGTACCAACTATAACAAATCACTCCATCAGCGGTAACCTGATTGGCATCGATGATCCACCGTAAAATCGGAACAATACAAGTTACAGCGGCCAACTGCTGATAAAAAGATTCCACTTGGAAAATGAGAATAAATGGCCAATGTTCAAATTACTGAGGAAATCGACTGGTTACGCGCAAAAAAGAAGACAAAGAGGTAAACAGGGAGCAAGTCACTGGAAGACACTTCGTTGTCATTGCTTATTGTCAAAAAATCAGTCTAACAAAGCTAAATCAGTGCATCAAAAGTAATTTGACCAGCACCGATCCAACATAAAACTCGAACTGTCAATTGACGATAAATTACATTGGCAAACTGCTGGTTAAAAAAAACAAAAAAGTCCACTCAAAAAATAGGAAAGGCCAATAGAACTGAGGAAATTAACCTCTCAAACACAAAAAAGAAAACCCAGATTGGCAAAAAGAGTGCAAGTCGCAGGAAGACACTTCGTCGTTATTGCTTATTGTTAATAATTCAGTTCAAAAATTAAGCTAACAATAACATTTAACAAAAAGAAATTGAAAGGCTGCCTGAGATCATAGAAAGAAGGAATTATGAATGTTACCTTCGAGACAGAGAGCAAGGATTTTCGGATCCGGTGGATTGATTTGATAGGGAAGATATATAAATAACAGAGAAATGTACTTGGCGATCTGCACTCTTGCTTCCGACGGTGGCATCTTGGCGCGGCGAAAGTCTTTGAAGCAGATTTTTAATGTCTAAATTAATTAATTATTGGCTCAAAATTATTTTTCTAGTTTATTAGTATTTTTTTTTTTGGCACCAATTTTACACCTCTAGTTTGACTTTAGTCAAAATCAATTTTTGTCTTTTCTTAGTTATTTCGTTTTATTTATGCTTCGTTGTCTTTTTGTCCTTTTAATTATTTTATTCCGGAGCGTAGTTGTCCTCAGAAAAATACAGGTACACCGTACACGTCGTGATAGGATGCGTTCCTTTTTAATTTAAATTTAAATTTTTATGAAAAACTCGAACCGCAATTTATATAATGACTCTGTTTGGGTTGGCGGTAGGAGCGGTGGCTTAAAAGCTACTGACTTTAGAAAAAGCTCGGTAGGAGTGGTCAGGGGCGGATCCAGGAATTTATGAGAGGGGGCACCATTAGTGGAGTTCGGGGGCAGCGACCCCGATTTTTTTTTAAAGCAAAACTCTAAATACATTAAAAAATAAAAGAATATAAAGGGAAAAGTAAAACTATGTGTTATTAGAAATAGTAAGCCGGACACCAGATATTTTAATAACAAAAATATATTACAATAAAAACAATTACAATGTCATCTTTCTAAGTCTTATTTTTTGGGATTCCATCATAATTGCCTCATTATCAATACTATTAAATACATCCTTTTCAATATAAGACACCAAGCAAGTGACAAATTGGAAAATAGAGAGGGATAAAGAAAAAGGAAAACAAAATTAAGAGACAAGAGGGAAAATAGAGAGGGAAAAAGAAAAAGGAAAATAATTAAACATGTATTAATTAACAAAATGTAATAAAGAGAATGGCTAGTTAGGCAAAAGGTCAATTAAATTTTATTTAGTTTGTTGTCGTAACTAAGTCTGTTACTTTAACTATTTTATTTGTTTTCACTGATGACATATGTACTATAGTGATTCTACATATAGGCTACAGCTATACAAAAGCAATTACATTGAATAATATTCTTTTCTCAGTTTTCACTATTTTCGACTTGATTTTATTTTCCTCTCTCTTCGTCCCTTTCTCATTTTCTTCATTTACTGTGCTTATTCATCCTTCATTGTTTCTTTGGCTCTCTCGATCCAGAGAAATTCTGCAGCAACAACAACTGATTTGCCTCATTAATTTTTTTTTTCCCAGTTCCCCAATTTAAGGGTGGGCACTTGCCCCCCGAATCATGTACCTAGATCCGCCTCTGGGAGTGGTAGCTTAAAAGTTATCTAATTTATGTTTGGATTGATAGTGGTAGAAGTAGCGGGACCCACGTCAAAAAGCTGAAAGCGTTTTGGAAAAAACTACATGGTAGAGCTTTTAGCTTAACGGGCTTTTTGAGCGTTAGGAGCTTTTTCTTAACGCTCAACCCAAACAGACCAAATGAGTGTTTGGCAGCGTTAGTGGACTTTTTTTCAAAATTACTGGTTCTAACGCTTCTAACGCTCCTAACGTGGTGCATTCCAAACAGAGCCAATATAAACACACGAGGCAATATGCTTGCTTTACAATAAGCATGGATGTATAAAGAGGTGGACCAAGGCCTTGGGTTTTTTTTGGGGGCATTAAATGACGTCGTTTGAAATATTTTTTTATTTTTATTTTTATTCTGAAATATTTTTTATTTTTATTTTTATTTTTTAAAATTTAGGGTAAAATCCAGCCTGAATTAAATTTTTCCTCATCAAATCTTCTTCTTCTTTGGTTCAAAGGGGTATAATCGTGGGAGGTGGAGGTATTTTGCTGCATAGTTCCAGTCACCCTTCATCGTCTTCATCTCTTCGATCCAGTCTTCCATGAGTTCGAGGTCTCTTCCATTCTCTTCTTCCGGTATTTTGCTTCCCCTGGTACCATCTTTGTTTTATGTAAGTTTTTTTTAGCCTAACTTCTCAGTTCTCACCTCTGTTTTTAGTCAGACACAATCGATTTTCACCTCTATTTGCTTTTAAAAAGAAAATTCGGGGGTAGAACCCTCAAATCCCTCCGCTAATAGTGCCCCCTTTAATAATTTTCTGGGTCTACCACTGGATGTATATATATATAATATAAAAACATAATATATTAATAGAATAATATTTCTTTTGGCCAATACGGATTTTATCTTTTTATATCAATTTTTGTCTTTTTTAATTTTATTTTAAAGCTTCAATATCCTTTTTATGTTCTATAAATTTTTGCAAGGGTTAAAGTGTAAAAATATGCACGAGTTAAAGTGTAAAAATGGTAATAATGCAGTTAGCTCCACCACTTTTCTCTTGGGTGCCATTGCACAAACAACAAGAGTGCAACGGCACTATACTACTATTTCTCTCCGTTTTCATAACCAATCTAAATAAAATCTAGATCTTGCTATTTGTTTGTTTGTTTTGTTGGTATATTTACACTACTAGAAAAAATACATCTCAGACCACGGATCCGGTTTCTCTCCCCATCACCATCCCTCCCCATCACATCTGGACCGTCCAAATCTTGATCTGACGATCCAGATTTTAAAAAAAAATTGTTTTTGTCTTTTTCGAAAAAGACAAAAAACAAAATTTTTTTTTTATCTGGACCGTCAGATCAAGATTTGGACGGCTCAGATCCGCCTGTGAGAGATGGGCAGAAAATTTGATAAGGAGAAGATCCAGTTCCCTCAGACCACCATATTTAGACCTCTATAGGTAGAGAAAGTTTAAAAACTATAATCAATGGCATTTTTAAATATTGATACAACTAATATTGTTAATACGTTCTCGATAGTATTAAATATATGAAAATTTTAATTTTGACATCGAGATAGTTTTGAAAATTTAAATGTGGTCTCCTCTCTCCATCAATGATATTTGTATCAACAATATTTGATAAAATGTCACCAATCATAGTTTTTGAACCATCTCCATCTATAGAGGTCTTCTAGTAGTGTAAATATATCAACAAACAATAAGATTTGCATTTTATTTATACTAGTTATGAAAAGTGAGGGAAATGATAGCATAGTGTCGTGGTACTCCAATGTTTTGTTGTGACACCTGAAAGAAAAGTGACACAAGTAACTGCAACTTAAATTGCGTTTTCAATTTTACTCCACGAAAAATTGTTATCTAATGTTAATTATGTTGGATGCTCAAAATGTAAAACATTATTACTGCCATTTTTACACCTTTACACTCTATATAAATATATGCAGAACAATTAATCTTTTTTTTTGATACAAGGCGATAGGGGGAGGGGGGATCGAACCCAGGACCTAAGAGAGGGAAATGAATCCCAATACCACTGCACTACTAGTAGTGCTGGTAGAACAATTAATCTTATTTGTGCTCATTCCCAACATTTTTTGTCCGAACATGTCAAAGCCCAACATTTTTTATCTTCTAGCCTTCAGTAGCAATGAGTTCAACAACATTCATCTTTGAAAATTTTATTGCTAGATTTCATTCCCTAAAACTTGAAAAGTTCATTGATAGGCATGTGCTTGTACTTTTGGATGACTATGTAAAGAAAAATTTGCTTAAAAATGCCTCTTTATAAAATATATTGCTTAAAGCTACCTAAAATTTGTTTGAAAATTATCTTCAATTGTGGATAACCTGTATTTGACTATGTGCAAAGCATAATGTTGTACACAATCAAATAAGAGTTGCACTACTATTTGATACACCCCTTGTGGCATGGCATTAGGTTTGGAGTTCAATTTTCACTACTCCTCAGTCATCACCATGCCTTCCATGAGATACTTTTGGATAATAAATTTTGTGATAAAATATTTTAAATCAAATTTTCCCCATTTAAAAGGCTGGCTCACATAAACCCTAAATGGCTGAGTCATATAAGGTGTTGAACTTAAAAAAAAAAAAAAAACCCTTTTATATTTAAGTAGGCTTAGTTTTTTAATCCCATATTTAATTAATGCATAAGTGCATGGCTTCTGCTATATGACATCTCATACAAATTCTAACTTGTTTTTTAATTCTGGCATGCAACATCGAAGGGTTAACCTAGCCTCTTCTCTGCCAAAGAATTTCCCATTTAACGATGCATTGACTTTTTGTCACTCTAACATCCAACATCAAAGCTTCGATGGCGTTTTCCTTTATAATTTTTTATCTACAAAAATTATTTGAGAAAATTGTCACTAGATTTTTTTGAATGAAAAGGTAAATTTCACAATAAAGTTGTGTAAAAAGTGCAAAAAAGAGAGGCCATTTTTAAGAATTCTACTAACTCCTCCTAAGTCCTAACCTTTGTTAACTTACTGACTTATGGGACCCACCAGAGACGTAATTTTACCCTTGTTTCCAAATCTTTAGAGGTTAGTGTTGGGAACTAGGGTTAGTCCTTTTAAGCTCAACGTAAGAAAAACACATATTTTTCAAGAACTAACCTATGAGCAAGCGGGTCAAGGAAAGCTAGGCCAACCTTATAGGGCCAAAAACTATTTTTCTAAATTTTAACTATTTTTTCTGTTTTTTTTTTAAAAATATAATTAGTACATTACAATAATTAAAGTTTTACTTTATCAAATAAATATTGTCAATATTTATGTCGAAACACCACGCATAAAAAACTTAGCACTAAACAATATGAATATGATGACTATCATTTTAATTTTCTTGGTCACTATCATCAATTTCAAAGACATTTGACTGTGCTTCACTTCAAGTAATAGACTTTGCTTCATAGATAAAAATACCAAGAATTTCTTCTCATATATCATAAATATATTCATAATCTTTATTTGCAACAAATACTAAATGAAATCATAAAATCAAAGTATAGTTATTATATATTTGTAATTAAATCGATAAATAACTTTATAAAAAAATGAAATACATATAAATTAGTAAATTACTATCATATGTGAATACATCCAGTTGTGAGTACAAATAAAAGCTTGAACATTACATGGAAGAATGGAATTTCTATATATTGTTAGAACATGTGAACCAACACTGAAAGATGACTCACTGACTAGTGTAGTAATTGGAATGCTCAGAATATCAATTGTTATCTTTAAAAGAATCAGAAATCCTTGTTGATTGTTCTTCCATGAGTTCAAGACATCAAATTATTTCCAATTATGAAGCTTTGGTATTAGTTCTATCAAATAAGTTTCCAATTCAGAATTGTTCATGGAAGAATAATCCATACTCACATAAATATCTTGATAATCCTGCATCATTACAAAACATCTTAGTTAAAACAAATTAAAGGACATAACAGGCCAACCCTTTTAATGCATCGGCCCTACAAGGCTAGCCCTTTTAGGCCGGATTTTATTTGAAGGCTTCATTTTATAAGCCCAACCCTTAAAGAACTAGGGTTTAAACGGGTCAATTCGACAGGCTTGACCCGATTTCAATTCCTAGCTCTATTATAAGATGCCTTCTTCCTCTTTCTTTCTTGTTGAGTCGAAACTATCCTCCCTTATGAATATCTCTTTCCGCTATAGTGGCACCCTCAATAGCTGTTTCTTTCACTTCTTCGACCTTAAAGCCCCACCTACTCCCAAACCCATTGATGGCGTTAAGTCCTCCGACGTCATCGTCAACTCTTCCCGTGGTCGTCTACTTCCAAGACAGCGCCTTCTTATTCTTGTCCACATTGGCTTCCCTATACTGCGTCGTTTGCCGACAACTCTCCCGTTCCATTCCTTCTATTGTCATCTCCGTTAATAATTGCCTCTGCCATGATCAATGCCCTTAACTCCAACCTTCTCCTCCATTAAAAAGCGCCAGGCTTGGTAGGTAGCAGGGTTGGAGAGCAGTGAGGAGATTAGAAGGGTGCCGGAGTTGGGCAGAATCTATCGGAACGTCAGTTTCCTAGCCGAACACCTCTGGAACAGTGTTATTAAAACATAGAGCCTACGTAGAAACGGTAAAGGTGAGAAAAACGTAAAATCGTAAAACATAAACGAAACGTAAGAGTTTACTACATACTACCCAAAAAAAAATCAACATATATAAAACTAAAACGCACCAATACATTAAATTTATCACAAATTTAAGTTCAAACACTCAAGGAAATAATTAAGTTCAAAATCAGTCATCATAATATATATTAAAATCAAAACACTAAGGCAATAAAATTATAAAAGAGATCAATATCTTTAATTTAAGTCATGGGAGTTAAAGTCAATAGCTCTAATTTCTGAAAATATTTGATGGTATATTAATTATTTTGGATTGTAGATGCCAGAAAAGATTAGATCAAACTTAAAAAATAAAAGTTTGAACCCAAGTTGTAAAAGTTTCAATTTAGTCCCTCTTTAAAAAAAAGATTTAAACTTTGCAAATTGGTCCCTAATCAAAACTCTGCGTTTTGACCAGAAACCAATTAATAATTAATTAGGTCAGCTGCTTCTTTTCCGTATTCTTCTTCCTCTATAGCCGACTACATCCTTCTTTTCCATCTTCTTCTTCCTCTCTCGCTGGCGGCGTCATTCACCACCACTGGCTGCCAGCGGGCATCATTCCGGCGGCCACGTCTCCTTCATCTTCTGTTTCCCCTTCGATTTCCAGTGGTTTGTATTCCACAAAAATACGCTCTCTCTTTTTTTTTTTTCTAATTTTCAAAACTCAGAAAACTCAACTGTTTGGACCGTTTCTACCGAGTTTGAACGGTATTTCGACCGTTTCAGATCAATTTCCGTCTCAACCACCGTGCTGACACAATTTTCCGGCGAAAAACGTAAAAACGTACCTTTCAACGATTTGAAACGACGTTTTAACAACATTGCTCTGGAAGAGTGTTTCATGGGAGAGAAGAGAATCAGAGGAAGAAAGGTTGAAACACTAGTCAATAAATCAACTAGTGATACTTTGAGGGGATTCTTGAAAAATTGAGCAGAAAGACAAGACTGACAAATCAAGATCTTAAGGCAAAAAATACAAAATGACGTTGTCGAATTAAGAAACATGTGGACTGCAAACATCAACTAGGTCTTCCTTCTTTTGTTTCTTACCCAAAACAACTTGCTCATGATCCTATATAAGAGATCAAATAGGTAAACATGTACAAGAATGAAAAAAGGAAGATTGAGAGGGGTGTTTCCTTGGAAGCAGCTTCTCTCCTTTACCTATATCCTTCTCTCTTAAAACGACACCGTTTTGGTGTAAAATCACACTGCTCTATTTTTTTTAAAAAAAAAAATAGCATCCACTATTTTGCAGTATTTTTTAAGTATCAGTTAGTACCTTAAAATTTTTTTAAGATCCTAAAATTGCTTTAGGAAATCATGAAGTATTTTTTCAGTACTAGTCAGTTTCATGAACTATCTTTTTAGTATCCATTATTACCCTAAAATATTTTTTAAAGATCCTAAAATAATTTCTTAAGATCATTAAGTATTTTTTTTTATTAACAATCAATATCCTTAAGTAAATTTTTAGTACCAGTCAGTACCTGAATATTTTTTTCAAGATCATAAAATACATTTTAAAGATCATGAAGTATTTTTCAGTATCAGTAGTATCCTCAAGTACCTCCTTAGTACTAGCCAGTATCTTGAATTTTTTTTCAAGATCTTAAAATAATTTTGATCTTAAAAATATATTTCAAGTAAGTGATTGGTACTTAAAAAATACTATAGGATGATGAATGTTATTTTTCATTAAAAAAAAAAAAAAAAGCATTGTGATTTTATACCAAAATGGTGCCGTTTTAAAAGAAAAGGACTGGAGCAGAGAGAAGTCGTGTTTGTTTCCTTCCCACAAGCACATCTATAAACAACACCATTTCTCTCTCCTCGCCAGTGATGGGGCAGCTGATGTACTTGCAACAGCTAACATTGTTGCACAAGTAGCCTGGAGACTAGTGAGGCCAAAAAGGATGAACACGGATGTTACTGAAACAATTCAAAAGGTTGATGTTACTTATGATTGTCTGTTGAAGGGGTTCTTAGCCACTAAATGAAGTAGTTTGTGATAGATGGGAACAAAGTTGTCCTGAGTTGTGATCTCATCTATTTTAGTGGACTCATTTCAATCATTTAATTAATAAATATATTATTAGATAACCAGATTTATATTATTAAGTATTAATATTAATATCCATTAAACTCTTTTTATAAAAATAAAAATTAAACTCATTTTGTTTCTTTCAGAATATAATTGTTTTTTTTAAAATTTTATTAACATTAAATGAATTAATTAAATCACATAAATTTTTTCTAAAATAAAAATAAATCATTTAATTTTTTAACATATATTATAAATTATAAAACACCTTGAGTTTTATTTAAATCATATAATTATGTTTTTAATGAAAAGTTTTGCTTATTTTAGCAAATGAGTAATTTTTATCCATAGATAACTATACAAGTAGTTTTAAATAATGACAATTGAGAAAACAAATTATTTAATTTATTGAAATTTAAAATTTTGTGTTGGGCGCTCCTGAGTAAAAGTTTTTTGTGCTGGGAGCTCTTGGAGTAAAAGTTTGTTGGCCAATTTACACCTTAGATAACAGACGTTATCTTTTTCTAATGGTATTATGCTAACTGCACATTTTTAAAAGTTTATTATGTTGGGTGCACATTTTTAAAAGTTTATTTGTATTTTTGGTCCACTTACAACTTAATTGTGCTAGACACTCTTGAGCCAATAATTTGTTGGCCAAATCGCTCCTTAACCCTTTAAAGAATCCAAGGTTAAAAATTTTAGATTGCTTAAAACTTGTTACCTTTGGGGCCCATCACCTCCTCACTGCTTTAAAGTTTAGATGATCTATATGCACAGAGTTTTTAAATTCAATTAAATGGTTCTAGGATTCCTAATTATAAATTGGTTTTAAAGGTGAGAGTTCTAGTTATGTTAATAAGGAATATTGACTAGGCATTAGGATTGTGCAATGGTACAAGACTTCAAATTACCGAACTTGGCAAGAATGTCATTAAGGTGAAGGCGTTGAATGGCACTGGCGCAGGCCAAGACATTTTGATATACAGGATGGACATGAACCCTTGTGAATCTAAACTTCTATTCAAGATGACCAGAAGGCAATTTCCAATAATCATATCATTTGCAAAGACAATTAACAAGAGCCAAGGACAATCGATGTCAAATGTAGGTCTTTACCTACCAAGTCTAGTTTTTTCACATGGATAACTTTATGTTGCTTTATCTAGGGTAAACAGTTCCAAAGGTTTGAAAATACTGATTTTAAATGAGTTGAACAAATATATTGATAACATAGTTAATGTTGTATATAGAAAAGTTTTCCAAAACATTTTATCACATACATAGTGGTAAAGGGAAACTTTGTTTGACTTTGTTATTGTTGTGCTTTGAGTTTAATATTTAAATGAATTGAATGTCTTATTACTTTCATTAGTGTATTTCTTCGGTGCTTAATTTTACCTATTAATTAATAAAACAATTTTGTTATTACATTTACATCTTTGTTATTCATATTTAAAACAGAATAGACCTCAATATTCTACGCAACGCACGTGTCCGAAGCCTTGTTAAAAAAAGAAAGGAGACTGTTCTGTCTTGAGAACACAGAGATTGGACTTGACTAGGTTGTTAAGCCTAGAGCCTACATACCCTTTGAAGGGATCAAAGTCCACATAGTTCGTGTTACACAGTAAGGTGTGTAGCCAGGGGAGTGGGGTGTGTGCTCTGTGTAACAGAAGGTAAAGAGAGCATGAGATAGAACATGTGCACCTGTTTAGGGTTTCCTTCTATTTAAAGAGGAGTCTGGTGTTCGTATCTCTGCCTTAATGAGCCATATCTGGGATTGCGCCGTTAGGGGCTGATTGGCTGGTCCCATGATTGTAGGAGAATCTCCATTGATGAGATCCTAAATCCGGGGGGTCTTGGATCCTTTCCTAATATAGCGCAAATCCTGTTGTAGGCGTAGTTGGGCCGAGGTCTGGACCTGGGCCTATTGGGCCGGTCCGTAACAGTTGCCCCCCAGCTTGGTTGTTCAGGCTTCTGGACGGCCGAGGTGTTTAATGCCCCTGGTCCCCTTTATGGCCGAGGTCCTTTGTTTAGACTGAGTCGGCTTTAGGGTGCCGTGGCCATCAGTCCGGTCCGGAGCTATGGTCGGCTTAACCTGTCTTTGTCCTGCCTAGAACGCCGGGTTCGTTCTTGACCGGGCGGTTGTTCGTCCTTCCCGGGTTTCTGGCTCTTTTGCCTTCTAGGATTCTCCAAATGCTTTGGGATTTGCCCCTATCGTGCCATCATTACGGGTTTACAGCTGTCAGGTCTCCATTGGGTGTGCTCTGCAACCGCCGCGTCCCCTCGCTTTTCGAGGTTAGTGTGCATTTATTACGCTTGCGTCGTGCTTCGCCAATCTGTCACGTCTGTACGGGAATAGACCGTAGCACCCCTGTGCTGGGTTTTAAATAGCCCTCTTCTCTTCTCTTTTCAGCTTTTCCCGCTATTCGTCTTCTTTTCAGATACTTTCGTTTTTCTCCCGGAGTCTAGAGAGGTTTTCCCCTTGTGCGAAGCTTTTCGCCGTTTACCAGCGTTCCGATTCTTTTCATCTCCTTCACACAGGTATTCCATCTCTCTACTGCCATTTTGTTCAGTATTTTCCTTTATTTTACCGTTTATTTTTGCCTGGGTCATCGTTCTTCTACATTTCTGGGTTTCCTTCGTTTGATTGTACCCAGAATTCGTCTCCCTTCCTTCTGAACCACTTGCTGTTAGTACCTTAGGTTTCTGATTATGGTGAGAGGCGGAGATGTTTCGAGAGCGAGGGCGCCGTTAACGCCGGAGGAGGAAATGCTCCTCCGCGCACGCCTTCCGCGGGCCACTTACTGGGTGCTTGGGGGTGAGCCACCTACTATGGGGATTTTGAATCCTTTGCGCCGGGGTGGCGCCGCTCGTCCCGGACAGGGTTTCGGTCCCAATTCCTCGCCGTCCTTTCCGACCACAAATGCGCGCACTTCCTCTCGGATCCCCCGGTGGGGCCGGTGTAGGCTCCTCTTCTGGATTTGGCCCACTGGTGGTGATGGCTCAGCCTTTAAGTTTCTACGAGGATCCTTCCGCCATTCGTCCGGCGTCTGCCCCGGAAGGGTATCTCGGCCCTTGCTAGGATTGCCTGGCGGAGGCTTCTGCGTTGATGGCTCGCAGTGGAGTTGCTGAGGCTTCTGCCGTGCTTGGCTCGTGTCGGCATTGGTCTGCCCCGGTTGCCCCTTCTCGTGCCCCCGTTCGTCCGAGTCCGCCGCCTTTTTTGCCTGCTACTGTATCTATGCCGGGTATTTCTGCTTCTTTGCTAATACCAGCTTTGTTTATTTTCGTATAGGCTTATTTATGGCTCCCAAATCCCAATCTTCCAAGCGGCGTTCCGAGCCAGAGAGTTCAGGCTCCTCTAGTCTGCCAGAGGCCTTGCGTCGGCGCTTTGATTGGGTCTCGTTCGAGACGCTGCTAACGCTGTCCCTTATGTCCGAGGCCGATGTTGCCCGGCTCCAGCTATCCGGGTTAGAGGGTTGTGCGTACGCTCCCATGGGGGCAGGGGAGCCGTTGTGCTCGGCCCACGAAGAGGGGATGCCGAACTTCTTCAACTTTTACCAGGACGTGTATACCCGAATTGAGGTCCGCTTTCCCTTTACTGCGTTCCAGATGTCGGCTCTGGCCTACCTTAACCTCTCGCTATCGCAGCTTCATCCGAATGGATGGGCCTACTTGGTGGCCTTCGAGAAGCTATGCGGTTCCTTCCCGATCCCTATCCCTTGTACCGCCAACCTCTTCTTCTATTACTTTTGCCCCTTCACCCCCGGTTTGCCCAGGGAGGGCGATAAGCTCAAAGGGCTGGTTTCGCTCAGAAACATGCCGGATAGGAAGTTGATGGGGGCCTTCTCGGACTCCTTTAAGCGGTTCAAGAATGCCTTCTTTAAGGTAGTGGCCGTACCCGGCCGGCAGCCATGGTTTTTGGACGGGGCTGAGGGCCCGAATGTGGAGTGGCGGTTCCCCCTCTACTAGGAGAAGGGGCATTATAAGAAATCACCGACGTCCTATTTGGTAGACGATGGCCATCTGCTGCCTGAGACCGTCCCCCATATCCCTAGGCTGGTCGCCTTTGTGGAGAAGTATAGGGTTCAGACCGTGGCCTGCTTTATCTCGGGGGATGCCTCCGAGCCTTTGCCCCCTACCTGTAGGTCTTTGTGTCTTTATGTTTAACTTTGAATTCTTCTTTCTAAATTTCTGGACTTATTTCGTCTTTCGTTGTTTTCAGCTAGGACTATGGATGCCCTGCCCCTGTATGCTCGGCTGTCAAGGGTTGCCGCCGCGCCTTCCAGCCGCCAGAAGAAACGGGCGGCTTCGGCTAATGCCAGTGCCCCCGCCGCCTCAACATCAAAGAAGGCAAAGGGCTCCGCTGCTGAGGGTCCTTCTTCCGCCAAGGCTTCCCAGTCTGTTTCTGTGGTGGAGACTTCAGCTCTGGAGAGTCAGGAGGTTGTTACTGCTGCTGGTCCCCTCCCGGCCGTTGAGCCCCAAGGTTCTGAGCGGGAAGAAGTTGTCCCAGTGTCTCCGGCTCCCAAGGGGAAGGAAGTGGTCATCTCGGATGATGATGTTTTGGAGCCACTCTCTCCTTCTGGCTTGCCATCGCCCAGGTCTTCCCCAGTGCGGATTCGCCCTTCTTCACCTCCGCCGACAGGTCCTTCTTCTGTTTTTGCCCGCAGCTTCTTGTGGGATCACAGGGTGGTCTCCGAGGTGGACGTGGCCTTCCTTCCGCCTCGGCACTTCCTGGAGGGTGGTCGCCCCTTATCTCCTGACGCCGTGGACCGGCTACAGGTGGCCCAGACGGAGCTGATCCGGTCGGTGGGGTATATCCAGGCTCTGCGGATGGTGCAGAACCTCTATGCTCGAGTGGAGGGCGAGGTTGTTAGGCTGAAGAAAGTGGAGGCCGAGCTGAAGCCCCAAGCTGCGGCTGCTGCAGAACTGAAGAGGGAGCTGGCCGAAGTCAAAGCGAGCGCTAGTTCCTCCGAGGACGAGCTTATTGTGGCCTGGGCGGAGCGTGATGAGGTCAGAGCCGGGTTGGGGGTGGCTAAGACTGAGCTGGCAGAGGCCCAGGCTGAGCGGGATGCGGCCAGGGCGGAGCGGAGCGGGATGCCGCCAAGGCTTCGGCGGTGAAGGCTAATCGAGAGCTTCAGCTGTCCCTGGAGCATGCCAACTCGGTGGCCGAGGAGTATGCTCGGGCTCGACAAGGGATGTCTGAGAGCCTGGCTGCGGACAAGGCTTTGGAAGACCAGCTTGCTACTCTGGCTGCCGAGAAGGAGGAGGTCGAGAAGGCCATTGCTGCAGAGAAGGTGACTTCCCGGGAACTTTCTGACGCCCTGGTGCAGACTGCCGAGGCGTGCTTTAAGCAGGCTCTGCTCCAAATCCGGCACTTCAATCCTGGGGCCGAGCTCAATGTGGATGGGTACGACCATCGTGCCTTTGTGCAGGAAGACGGGTCCTTCCTTCCTTTTGAGCCGCCAACTGACGAGGATCTTGCCAAGGATGAGGAGGAAGATGCCGCCGACGCTGAGGGTTTCGAGCCGAAGAATGCCGACGTCGGACCTGACTCCCAGTCCTAGCTTCGTTTTGGTTTTTTCTTTTGTTATTTCCGAGGCGTTGGGGCCCTTGTAATTTTTTGCTTGACTTTGGCCTTGGTGCCACTTTGTGTAAACTTTTGATAGTAATGAACGATTGAAATATTTACCATCCTTTTGCCCGTGGATGGCAATGAATGATTTTAATTTTCATCATCCTTTTACTGTATTTCCGAGCTTGCTTAGCTACCTTAGGCAATGAATGGTTTACGTTCCGTCTTCATCCTTTCGCCTTGGTTTGCGTTAGCGTCGGCTTGTGAGCGTTTAGATAACTTAGACAATGGGTAAGCTTATCACTCTTTTGTCTAGGTTCGGGTGGTTATCGGCCGTATGAATACAGGCCGTCGTTACTCTGCCACACTTAGTGTGTGGGAGGTTGGGGGCAAGGTCGTCTTGTTTCAGCCTCGTCAGGCATAACTGACCGTACTGCCTCGGCCCGACTTTCTAGTAGTCGAGCTCCAACTTTCACGTAGTCGGATTAAACTTAACCGGCGTAAGGGCAAGACTACCACGTGTCTAACCAAGGCTTCGTCGGCCTAGGGTTGGACATTTTGACCTGATCAGGGTCGACATGGCAGGCTGCTTGCTTAGCCGGGCTAGCGTTGACGCGTCAATTTCACGAAGGGTCATGTATGGCGCCTTCGCCGGGCTCTAACCAGTGCCTGTCGGAGTACAATGGCCTGTTTCATACATCTAGATGTTTTTGTTAGCGACCGGGTATACGACCTTGGGGCCTTTTGCCGGTGCCGGGCTTAATGGCCTCGGCTTTCGGCTTCTTGGTCGGGCTTCTTTGCCTCGGCCTTATTGCGTTTGGCCGAGCTTCATGGCTTCGGCGTCATGCTTACGCGAACTTTGTGCACATTCGTAAATCTCCGCAATGGGATCCTTTATTGATAAGAAATAGCCCTAAGGGGCTTTACAAAGCATAATAATCAGAAACGACATACCTTGGACTTAAAGTGAAGGTAACGATAAGGAAACACACTCAATGAAAAATTCATAAAGCAAACAAACACTGCCGAGAAGAGGTCTAGCTATAGTAGATCTTCAGCTTGTCGGCATTCCAAGTTCTTTTGATTGGCTTTCGAGCCAAAGTTTCGAGGGTATATGCTCCTCCGTCGAACTTTTCCTTAATCCGGTAGGGCCCTTCCCAGTTTGCCGCCAGCTTCCCGTCCTTGGCATTCTTGTTGCCTATGTCGGCCTGTCGGAGTACTAGGTTGCCTCGGTTGAAGGACCGGGGTCGGACCTTTCTATTGTACTTAGCCACGAGTAGCTGCTTGACGGCTAGTTCCCGGCAGTGCACCGCGACCCGGATTTCGTCAATGAGGTCCAAGTCTGTCCTCAAGGCGTCATCGTTCGACTCCTGCCCTTCCTGTCTGGCTCTGACCTTTCTCCAGGATGGCTGTCCGATTTCAACCGGGATCATTGCCTCGCATCCATAGGTTAGCCTGTAGGGTGTTTCCTAGGTCAAAGACTGTACACTCGTCCGATATCCCCACAGGACGCTGTGGAGTTGCTCGGTCCAGCTGGTATCGGCTTGCAACATTCGTCTCTTCAGCCCGTCCAGGACGACTTTGTTGGCGGCTTCGGCCTGGCCATTTGACTGAGGGTGTTCCACGGACGCGAAGTGCTGCTTGATGTCCAGGTTGGACATTAGCGCTTGGAAATGATGGTCCATGAACTGGGTGCCATTGTCCGTGACGACCTCGACTGGTATTCCGAAGCGGGAGACGATGTTGTGCCGGAAGAACCTTATCACTCTGGCCGAGGTTATGGTGGCGAGGGGCTCTGCTTCGATCCATTTGGTGAAGTAGTCTACCGCGACTATGAGAAACGGCATTGCCCTTGCGCTGGCCGAAACGGTCCGAGGATGTCCATGCCCCACTTGTAGAAGGACCAGGGGGCTGGCATCCCCTTCAATTCTGAGGGCGGTGGCCATATGATCCTGGCATGTTTCTGGCAACTGTCGCACGTCTTAGCCTTTTCCATGGCGTCATGCTTCATAGTGGGCCAATAGTAGCCGGCGCGTAGCGCTTTCCGGGCGAGTGCCTTGCCCCCCATGTGGTGGCCGTTGCTGCCTTCGTGGAGTTTGGCCAACACATATTTTGCCTCAGGCTCTCCGAGGCACCGCATCATCGGGCAATGGAGCCCTTTCCTGTACAGTTGGTCATCGACCACAGCGTAGAGGGCGGCTTCTCTAATCAGCTTCTTTGCCTCGGTCAGGTCGGCTGGGATAATTCCTCTTTCGAGATAGTCTTCAATCGGTTTCCTCCAATCGGTACCGGCCGAGATTGTCATGATGCAACTCGGCTCGGTCAGATTTTGCTGGATCACGGTCCTGTGGTTATCCGGCCCCTTAGTGCTTGCAAGCTTAGAGAGGATGTCGGCTCGAGCGTTCTCTTCTCTCGGGATATGGGAAACCGTTACCTCCTCGAATTCGGCCATGAGTTCTTTGGCTCTGTTCAGGTACTTTGCCATTAGTGGGCCTTTCGCTTGATAGGTGCAATCTACCTGAGCCGCGACGAGCTGCGAGTCAGTTAAAACCTTTACTCGTTGGGCGCCATTGTCCTTTGCCTGAAGCAATCCGGCCAAAAGGGCCTCGTATTCGACCTGGTTGTTGGAGGTCTGGAACTTTAATTGCAGAGAGTGCTCAGTGGCTAGCCCCTGTGGGCTTTCCACGATGACTCCGGCACCGCTGCCCTTTGCGTTGGACGAACCATCCACGTAGACCTTCCAAATCCCGTCATTGATAGTGGCCGGGGTGAGTTCCCTGATGAAATCCGCAAGTGCCTAGGATTTAATCGCTTGTCGGGCTTCAAATGTGATGTTGAACTCGGACAGTTCTATGGCCCAATTGGTCATTCTTCCCGCCAAATCAGGCTTGTGGAGAACCTGTCGGATCGGCTGGCTAGTTCGTACCACGATGCGATGCCCCTGGAAATAAGGCCGGAGTCTTCGTGCCGCGGTGAGTAAGGCGAAAGCTACTTTCTCCAGTTTCTGGTATCGGAGTTCAGAGCTTTGTAAGGCCCTACTGATGAAGTATATAGGCGTCTGTCCGGCCTCGAACTCCTTCACTAGAGCGGCGCTGATGGCTTCGTGCCGATTGACAGGACGTCTGAGAAGGCGGCGTCACAGTCTGGGTTCCAGCCACCTCGGGTTTCCTTCTTCAGCAACTTGAAGAGAGGTAGGGCTTTCTCGGCCGACTTTAGTAGAAAACGCGTCAGGGCGGCTAGTCGGCCTGTTAGCTGCTGTACCTCCTTCTTGGTCTTCAGGCATTGCATGTCGAGCACGGCCTTACACTTGTCTGGGTTGGCTTCGATTCCTCTGTTGGTCAGCATGAAGCCTAGGAATTTCCCAGCCGGAACTCCGAAGGCACATTTGGCCGGGTTCAACCTGATTCGATGTCTTCTTAACTTTTCAAACATCTGTTCTAGGTCCCGGATGTGGTCTTCTGGCAGTTTCGACTTGACAATCATGTCGTCTATGTAGACCTCTATGTTGCGTCCGATCTGATCCTCAAAAACCTGGTTCATCATCCTTTGGTAGGTGGCTCCGGCGTTCTTCAGTCCAAAAGGCATGACGTTGTAGCAGTAATTCGCCTTATCAGTCATGAAGGCAGTCTTTTCTTGGTCGTCTGGATGCATGGCGATCTGGTTATAATCGGAGTAGGCATCCATGAAGGAGAGGAGCTGGTACCCGGCCGAGTTGTCCACAAGCTTATCGATGTTAAGCATTTGGTAGGAGTCCTTTGGGCAGGCCTTGTTGAGGTTGGTGTAGTCGACGCAGACTCTCCATTTGCCGCTGGGTTTGAGGACCATCACTACGTTGGAGAGCCAGGTGGTGTACTGCACCTCTCGGATGAAGCCGGCCGCTAGGAGCTCCTCTACGTGGTCCTCCAGGGCCTTCTGCCTATTGTCCGCAATGTTCCTCTTCTTCTGTGCCACTGGTCTTGATCCCGGCCATATGCCGAGCTTGTGGCAGCAGAAGTGGGGGTCGATGCCAGGTACTTCGGCCGAGGTCCATGCGAAGACGTCTTGGTTCTGCCTTAGGAAGCGAATCGTAAGAGCCTTTAGGCCGTCCTCCATGTCTCGGCCAATTTTGGTGGTCTTGGACGGGTCTTCGCCTAGCACTATCTCCTCCAACTCTCCTTCTGGCTCAGGCCTCGGATGATCCTGTTCTCGGAGGTCGAGCTCTACCATGTTGACTTGTTGCCGCGGGCGCTCGTCCAAGCCGGCTTCGGCTACGTGCTCATCGGATCCGAGCCCAGGTGGAAACGAGGGTCCTCCTTCCTCGACCCGGAGAGCTTCAAAGTAGCATTGCCTCGACTCTTTCTGGTCTCTGGATATCACAACTATCTGATTCTTATTGTTGACCATCTTCAGTTTTTGGTGTTTGGTGGATACCAGAATGTCCCAGTTGTGGATCGTTGGTCTGCCCAGGATGATGTTGTAAGGGGATCGGAAGTCGGCGACTACGAATCTTACTCGCTCGGACTTGAAAGCTTCCTTGGTCCCAAGGGTCAGCCTGAGGTCGATGTATCCTTTCGGAAAAGACTGTTCGCCATTGAACCCAATCAGGGTGGTTTTGCATGTCTTGAGGTCCTCCTTGTCGAGGTGCATCCTTTTGTAGGCATCCCAGCTTATAATATCGGCCGAGCTCCCTGCATCCACGAAAATTCTTTTAACTCGGCAATTAACCAAGGTTCCAGTAATTACCAGTCCGTCTAGATGGCCGAGTATGACGTCTTTCAGCTCTTCGTCAGTGAAGGTTAGGGTAGGCGGCCTCGGCTTTTTGGGATCCTCCTTGAACTTTGGGAGGTCTCAGACGGTCAGTACCTCGCAGAGATATTTCTTCCGCTGGCTTACAGTGTCTCCTCCTCCGCCGAATCTGCCACTGACGACGTTACATTGGAAATCCACGTCGGGAAATTCGTCGTCCGAGGCCGTCCTTTGCTTCTTCCCCTGCTTCCTTGTCTCCCTGGGCGGACTTCTGGTGCGGCCACGGTCATTACGTTTGCCGCTCGTCCTTCCCTGGGTCTTGATGATGTACTGACGCAGCTTTCCGTCCCTCACGAACTTTTCAATGGCGTCGCAGAGGTCATAGCATTCGTCAGTAGTGTGTGCGTTGCAGTCGTGGAAGGTGCAGAACTTCATACGGTCCGTATTGGAGCGTCCTCTGATTGGTCTGGGCTTGTCAGCCCTTTTCATCTCAGTCTGGGCTACCTCTTTCCACACCTGAGACCGAGGGACATTTAACGGCGTGTAGCTGTCATACTTGGCCTTATGGTCGGCTCGGTCAGGCTTGGATCGGCTCTCACGGTTCCGTCTTCTAGAGTCGGCCTTTGTACCTCTTGGGCGTTCTTCATCGCTAGGCGGACTCTTCCTAGACTTTTCAGGTTCATCGGCATTGGCCTCCTCCATCTGTTCCATTTCCAGGTACTTCTTCGCTTCTGTATAGAATTCGGTCAAGGTGTACACCAGGTTTTTGCATAGGTGTCGAGCCAGCCGGGATGAAGGATCTAGTCCATTGACTAGGCAGTGTATGTGGACGTCTTCGGGCAGCGACCGTACCTGCATGGCTACATCGCGGAACCGATCTAGGTACTTCTGTAGGGCCTCTCCTTTCCTCTGTCGTACCTTGCTCAGCGTGAATGTGGTCTTTGGCTGTTTCTTACTAGTGGCGAAATGCAACTCGAACTTTCGTCCGAGGTCTTCATAGCTCCGGATCGAGTTGTCCAGGAGAGAGGTCAGCCATCTGTGTGCGGGCCCGTGCAGGGTGGCCGCAAAAAGACGATGGATAACTGGGCCACTAATTTGTCGTACCCACATCAGCTTTTCGAACACATCAAGGTGGTTGCGTGGATCTTGGGTTCCGTCGTACTTCGGAAGGTCGGCCAAATCGAAGTGCTTCGGATAACGGGCCGTGGCCGCCTCCCTTGAGAACGGGGATCTTCCAGAGTCCGACAAGAACGTGACTCGATATTCACGAGGGGATCCATGGCGAGGTGACCTGCGGGTCCGGGGAGTTCTATCCTCCACACGGGGCTCTTCTCGGTCTCGGTCCTCTCTTGCAGGCCGATCAATGCGGTTAAGATCGACACCGTGGTTCTCTCTGCTTTCCAGGGACCGTGGTCTGCCTCGTTCTTCACTCGTCCTCCGACCCGGTTCGCGGTTGCCACGGCGCGTGCTCCTCGGCTCTAAGTTGCTCGAGGAACTGCTACCATCCACGGGGGCTCTCCTTCCACGCCTATGGTTCCTCCGGCGGTTTCCCTACCGGCGATCTTTTTCGAGCGCTTCCTGGATCATTCGGCCAATAGCTTCAAAGTCGGACTGCCTCTGCAGGCCGTCTCGTTTCTCCTTGTTTTCTAGCCGCTGGAGGAACGACTCCTGCGTCCTCCGAATGATGCGGACGTCGGCTTCAACTGCCTAGACGTCTCTCGTTGGAGCCACTGTGAGTGCTCCTAATGGCTGCTGATCCTCTGCCGAAGGGGTGGTTGCCGTGTCAGTGACGTGCCCTTCGGGGGTGTTTTGTCGCCGCAGTTGCTCCGGCGGTTGATCCGGTGGCGGTTGGCTTGGCTAGGGGTCTCCTTCCACCGGCTGGGGGTTTTTGGTGTGGCTTCTAGTGCTCACCATCAGTGGTCACGGGGATTGAAGTTTATAGCTCCCCACAGTCGGCGCCAATGTTCTGTCCTGAGAACACAAAGATTGGACTTGACTAGGTTGTCAAGCCTAGAGCCTATGTACCCTTTGAAGGGATCAAAGTCCACGTAGTTCGTGTTACACAGTAAGGCGTGTAGCCAGGGGAGTGGGGTGTGTGCTCTGTGTAACAGAAGGTAAAGAGAGCATGAGATAAAACGTGTGCACCTGTTTAGGGTTTCCTTCTATTTATAGAAGAGTCTAGTGTGCGTATCTCTGCCTTAATGAGCTATATCTGGGATTGCGCCGTTAGGGGCTGATTAGCTGGTCCCATGATTGTAGGAGAATCTCCATTGATGAGATCCTAAATCCGGGGGGTCTCGGATCCTTTCCTAATATAGCGCAGATCCTGTTGTAGGCGTAGTTGGGCCGAGGTCTGGACCTGGGCCTATTGGGCCGGTCCATAACAGAGACATTTGAGTAAAAGCTTTAAACTTTTATTTTTTTAAAAAAAAAATCAAATTAAATTGACAACAAAGATAATCCTTTTTATCTATTTTCTTGGGTTCTATTGTGGTACCTCGCAGTTTTGCCTCAAAATCAAATATATTTCCTCACATACAACACGGAATCACACATATCCACAATTTGATTTTGATTTTGATAAATAAGGATATTAATATATTATTAACATTGGGTCATATTTATTTTTATTTTAACTCCCTTTTTTATTATTTATGTTTGTGAGGAAATATATTTGGCTTAATATTTTGATGTTTAAATAAAATATAAAATGTCATTTCATTTTAATCTTTAATCTGATTGTGTACATTTTTTATTTGAATTTATTTTTTATGGCATTACTTGAAAAATGGGTTAAAAACTAAATAAAGGCACTATTGTCATTATAAATATTACTATGTATTTTCTCTCTTCCCTCTCCCCTCTATCCAAACACAAGGAGGGATTATACTCTCCCCCTACTTCTCTCCCCCCTCTATTTTCTACTCCCCCAACTTTTCTCCCCATCCAAATACAATGCATTGATACAAGAGTTTTAAGCAGGTTGATTGCCTGGATTTTATTTGTTGTTCTCTCATTCCTGAATCCTGAGTATGATACAATGCCATTTAAATTAACAAAATAACAATGTCAGATTTCTGCTTCAATAATTCTTCGTTGCTGGATGAAGTGTGTTTCAATGTTGGGATTAATATATTTTTTTTTAAAAAAAAATATTACTCTTCAAAATTATATAGGAATACTGGAATACTTTTACATATTAATTAAATTAAATTATTTTAATTATAAATATTGAATATAAGTTAACGGGATTCAACTTGGACTACCTAGTAGGTCCACGAAAAGATGCCAAGATTATATTCCTGCCAATGAACAAATAAAAGGCAACAAATTTTTTATTTACCCTTTATTTTGCTACTTGCTGCTCCTAGCTAGTATTAAAATACTCATTTTATTCATAAATATAAGACATAGTTAACTTTTTGAAGGTATTAAGAAAGCTAGTTAAATTAATTTAAAATTATATCACTCTTGTTTTATTTATAAGTTCATTTTGACTAAATTTTTTTTTTATCCTTATTAGAAGTCCAGTTTCAGTATAATAAATGCAATTTTTACAATTTTTCGTCCATAAAGGAAAAACAAAAATATTTATGCTGATTTTTGTAATGAGGGAAAAATTGAAAATTTAAGTTATAATTAAGGGAAAATTATAATAAAAGACCTAAGAAAAATAATATTTATTAAGGGGGACCATAAAAATAGTAATTATTTTGAAGGACCAAAACTTAAAATATTAAAATAAAAAAGACTAAATTGCCCTTGGTTCTACAGTTTTTTTTGTAAAGGTAAGAAATCCAAAAAAATATTTTACTTTTACAATTCCAAGTCTTCGTACTTACTGTATACTGCCTCAGGTATTGAAAAGAGATAATTTCATAAAAATTCATAAATTCATAGAACACAGGGGAGGAGGCTTGGGAGATCTTTGTCAATAGAATAACCTATGGTTCCTCCACAGAGAGATAAAAAATTACCAGTAGAGACTCTAACTTACATATTCTAGATTTTGATTTGATTTCTTTTTATCATTTTTAATCAATCACTTTAGATTCTGATTTAATTAGATATAATATAGGAAATCTGACCAAGGGCAATTTAGTCTTTCTATTTTAATGTTTTAATTTTTTATCCTTTAAAATAATTACCATTTTTTATGGTCCTTCTTAATAAATATTATTTTTCTTAGGTCCTTTATTATAATTTTCCCTATAATTAATGTGTTAACTATTGGATTTTTGGATCTAATCTCATGGGTTATAAATAAGAATAAGGTTGGTGAAGTAAAGGAAAAATGAAGAAGGAATGTATGTGTGGATAGAAGTCCCACATTGGATAAAGGAAGAGGAATTAGAGGCTATATAAGTCTTAACTTTGTTCCTCTAAATTGGATCCTTGGGCCAACCAACTTTTGTTGAGAAGTGAGGACTTAGATGACCCTTGATCCACCAAACAAGCACCGACTCGGTTTGATTGGTCAAGTGCACCGCCAACCCTTCAGTCCGAGCATGTGTGAAGTTAAAAATAATTTTTTAATTAATATTTTTTAATTATTTTTTAAACCCAATTTTTTATTATTAATAATTTTTTTATTATTTTTTAGTCCCAGAACTTTCGTTCGGGTCGTTCGCTCTGTTTTGGACCGTCTGTTCGCACGACACACTAGTTCACTGCAATAGATGAGTCCATCTAATCAATTTTCTTTGTCCATAAATAGGGCATGCTAGTAACAGAATCGATATCTGCAATTTCTCACAAACACTCCTCGCTACATGCTGCATTATGTAAGCATAGTCTATACGATTCTGAAAGCAGACACGTTGTGTTCGCTTGGGTTTCATATTGAGAGAGCCTCATTTTGAAGACGAAAAATCTGCTCTATCCTGGGAGACAATTGCTCGGCAACTTTGGGCATCCATATTGAGGGAGTAAAATTGTCTTAAGGAAACAACGTAAGTTGGGCTCGAATTTCTTCAAAGTTCATTACCATATTCAGCAATGTTGTGAGTTTGTTTATAAGTTTTCCATTCTATACGCACCAGTTGTATGTTTGTTGTATATATAATTGTAGTTATACAGATTCTTGTTATTTAAAATATATGCAATCTTAGTCATACAGATTCCTGTTATTGTTCGATTTCTACCTATTTAGTATATTTTCTACAACATTAATTAACTTTCATTGGTATGTGAGAATTAGTTAATTTGGAATTAAGTAGAACCAATGGTATTTATCATTTTTCTCTAAACTATTTTACCTAATTTATAAAAATTGATAAATAATCTAATAATATTCAACATATAATATGACTAAATAATTTATTTAACTTTTTAAATCTCTTTTAAAAAAATCAATTATATCTTATAACTAAAACATGAGGAAGTATTATTTGTTAGCGTCCCGTCCATCTCTCATCTCAAGCTTTTAAAGTCAAACCATACACCTCAAACTCCCCATAGTCCTAGAGTCCCACACACTAGATTGGTGGCTTGAGCCGCTGGAACTCCATTGCTAGTTATCAAAGTTGTGGCGTCGTGCTGCGCAAAGGTTCATTCCACCAAGGCTTTATCTGTTCTGATTTGCTCTTCCTCAGTTCCTCTTACATAGTCTCCACCTCGTTTCCTTCATTTTAGAGGGGAAGGGAAGGGAAGAGAGGGTTTTGGTAGTCCTTTCCTTTGATAAATACAAGGGAAGGGATTACCAAAACCCTTATTTCCCTTTCCTTTCCCTCCAAAATGAAACTCCTAAGGCTTTGTTTACGAGTTTCATTTTGGAGGGAAAGAAAAGGGAAGAGAGGGCTTTGGTAGTCCCTTCCTTTGTTAATTTACAAAGGAAGGGACTATCAAAGCCCTCCCTTCCCTTTCCTTTCCCTCTAAAATGAAACTCGCAAACATAGCCTTAGTCTCCACCTCATGTTTCCTTTTCATTTCCCCTTCCTTGTTCTCTTTAAAATGGAATAATACTCTTTGATTTTTGATATTAAACTACGAGTTTTGGTTCTTTAAGGGATAAAATGATTTAAGTTTTTATTAAAATGTTAAGTAGTAAATTTGCCCCAAAGTATATATCTAAAAGATATATTTTCCTGAAAGAATTTTTTTTTTTTTTTGTCTTAGTGTTGCCCCGAGAGTTTAAAAACATAGCAATGTTTGCTATTTTTCGTTAAAACTTAACAGGCAACGTCAATTTTTCAACTGTCAACGTTAGTTTTTTTAACGGAAAAGGGTAACATTTCTTCGTTTTTAGACTTCTGGAACGACATTGAACCTGAAAAAACTTTCAGAGCAACATTGCTCCTAGATGTATACTTCCGGGGCGGATTTGCTACTTAACTCTTTATTGAATCATGGAGACTCATATTTTAAACCCAAAACTAAAATGAGAACAAAATCAAAAGGTCAAAAATTGTATGAACCCTATTTTTATTTAAGGGACAAATTTTATCAATATGAGGTTACGTGTAGAACCAACCTTGTGACTTTCTACTTAATGATATTTCATACCCCTTCCTATAATGTCCTTAACAAAGAATCTCCCCCACATTATCTTTGTAAGAATTTTATGCGAGTCAGAAAATTATTTTACAATTTATTTCCTTGACTTTAGGATCAAGGAAATTTCTATCGATAGCAATAAACAAAATAGCAGCAGTTGCAGCCTCCACTAGTGGCAGCAGTCGATGTTTTGATTTTTAGTTTCAATTGGCCCCACTCTAAAAATTTGATTTGACTTTCTTTCTTTATTTTTTTCTCCTCTTCTTTTCTCCACAGCCATTAAAGTAAAATAGGGGAAAAAAAAATCTGGTGTGCTGCATGTAATTACTTAAATTATTAACACTCTTCTTTTATGAGATATTATCTTGTGAATCTGTGATTAATCGTTTAATGATATTGATAGAATCATCTTTTGTTGGCAAAAAAAGACTCATATTTTATCTGAATGAAAAAATCGTTTAAAATAATAAAAAGGCATACTGCCAAATAAATTAATTTCATAAAACAGTACAACTTTAATTATTTTATATACAGATTCCAACTAGAGTACAAATAAAAGATGATAATTCTTTTACCAAAAAAGATGTTAAGTCTTGTTTTATAAATTTAAAATATTATAATTCTTTTTGAGAAAATTGCTGAAAAGATGATAATTCTTTTTGAAGAAATATGTTATAAAATCCCTTGCTATAAAATTTAAGGTTAAAGAGTAAAAATATTATGAGTTTTTTTTTTTTTTTTTCAGATGAGCGCCTACCACTAAATACTTTCAAGTTGTGTAAAAGTACTTATGAGCTTGCAAAATGGGAGGGAAAAAAATACAAATTTCATTTAACTGCGTTAACAGATGTTAAATATAATATGAAAATACCAAAGTGCCCTTCACTCCAAAAAAATCCTCTCACTTCCAACCTTTGGATTAATCCTTACACAACCATCAAATACTTTCTTTTCCCCTTCCTAATCTTTACTTCGGTCATTTCACTTTCTCTTTTCCTTCACAATCCTTTTAATCTCATGTTTCATCTTCTTCTCTTCCACTCAGAGGAAAAGGCGTCAAGCTTCAATTTTGAAGCAATATGATAATAATAAATGGAAAAGAATGATAAAATGCCCTCAAAAAGAATAAAGCTCTGAACAAGAAGTCTATGATTGTTCTTTGTTCTAACATCTTAGGAAACAGAGACATTCGCATCAGAAAAACCACAAAGCCAAAACTCCAACAAGTTCGGATTTTAAATGATAGCCATTGGAGATTAAACATTTGGAGAGTTATAGCACATAAATAGGGAGGAAAGGGGACAATGTGAGAACGCCAAGAAGGGAAAGGAGAAAGAAAGTGAAAAACAGGGCTGGAAATATGTGTACCAACACAGCAATATATGTTCTTTAGCATATAAGATTCTATCAAAGAAAATATATGTTCCACAAGAGTCTGAGTCTGGATCCGTACCACCTCAGCCATTACCTTCATCTGAATGGAGAAGACGAGAAGGATCAGGATTCAACAATTTCTCCATCTCACGAAGGCGTCGAGATTGGCTATGAGGGGCGGAGTAGAAGAGATTGTGGAGGTTCAAGGCGGCCACATTGTTCGCTCCATCGGATGCAAAGATCGTCACAGTAAGGTGTGTACCGCCGAGGGACCTAGAGATCAACGAGTTCGTCTCTCCACTCATATCGCCATTCAATTCTACAACGTCCAAGATCGCCTTGGCTATGACCGCCCTAGCAAAGTTGTCAATTGGCTTATTACGAATGCCGAAGCCACCATAGATAAGTTTTCCAAGCTTCTGGCATGGAACCCCAATACGGTGAATCAAAATGCCCAGCAAGAGAAGGATCGACAGCAGATGTTCTGGTTGCTGAAGAACAAGTATGGTGGCAAATAGTGGCGGGATAATTTTGGAACAAATGCATGAAAACCCTAATCGTGGTAAGTTGGATTTTATGTCGCCACTTTCCCTCTTCCAAAATCGATCCCTCTATCCTCCACCTTCTTTATCTCCCTCCAGCCTCCTTGCTGCCATGGCGTGCACCCTCTTGTGGTAGTGGTTATGGTGGGTCAAATTTGATCGGATTTGAACCACTGAACAGGTTTTCATTGTTTGAAGTCTCGGATCTACAGTGCAAGACGTTGGGAGAGATGAGAATCACCACAATCGCTAGTAGATGATAGTTGTTGTTGTTGCTATGAAGATTTCGCCGTCCTTGGTGGAGGTCATTGGTGCCGTTACCGTTACCGTTACCATTACCAACATCTAAGAAGAGGTTGGAGAGATCAAGGGAGTAAGGGTTGTCGTTGGGTGATAAGGGAAGGACAGTAAAGGAATTTCAAAAAAAATGGAGACATTCTTATTTTTAAAATGGTATGGGCCCACTAACGGAGTTAGTCAATTTTAACAGCAATGTTATTTTTGCTCTAATTTTGCAAACTCATGGATACTTTTACACGACTTAAAAGCATATGGTGGTGGGTGTTCATCCGGAGGAAGCTCGTGGGTATATTTGCTTCTTAACCTTAAAATTGATTATCTAAAACTACCTTAAAACTGTTTTAAGGTAATTTATCTTAAGTAACTTTTATTTAATTGCATCGTTCGGGTTAAGTGTTTGGCAAACATTGAAACCATGGTTTTAGAAACTTTTTTGAGACAAAATTCTTTTTACATCTTTACCTTGTAAATTATAAATGCTATTCTCTAGAAACTAATTGAAACACACACAATTTAATCATCAGTGCCTATTTAGATTGATGGTAGAAACAACTTTTCGAATGTTATTTACATTATATGAATATGAGATAAATTTTGTTTTGACTTATGTGAATAAATTACGTGAACAAACTTTTTCACCACCAACCTTTTTTTTTTTTTGCTCGAAGTTCACCACCAACCTCAGGCCATAAGAATTTTTTTTTTTTTTTGATCGAACAGGCCATAAGAATTCATGACATGGATCTTGGCTAGTTATAGAAAATAAATTTTATAATGGGAAACATTTTCTTTTCATTTTTTCGTCTTTTCTTCTATGATATACTCTGTCATTTATCCGTCTCTCTTTTAGTCCGTCCATCCGTCCGTCTTTCGGCATCTAGCTTCTGAAGCCAAGCGCTAGACGTCAACGTCCCCCACACACGAGACCGATGGCTGGAGACGCCGGAGCTCTGTTGCCGGCGATCAAAGTGGCGGCGCTTTGCGGATCACTGCGTAAAGGTTCATTCCACCGAGGCCTTATCCGCTCTGGTTCGCTCTCCATCTCACTTACTCTCCTCTCTGTTTAACCTTTTCGTTTCTCCTTCCCTGTTCTTTTTCAATTCTTGTTATTAATCGTCGACTAAGAAATTTCGAGTTCGATTATGAATGGAATTGAAATCAAAACGCAATGCTCTGGTGATCTACAAAGTTTGATTTCTATTGATCGTAGCAATCGAGCTGAGCAAAGGAGACATTAGAGGCATGGAAATCGAGTACATCGATATTTCTCCTCTACCTATGCTCAACACTGATCTTGAGAGTAACGGCACTTATCCTCCTGAGGTGGAAGCTTTTCGCCAGAAGATTCTCGCCGCCGATAGTGTTCTTTTCGCTTCGCCGGAGTATAATTACTCTCTCACAGGTCCTCTAATCTTCTCCATCTTCTTTCATATTACTGAACTTTGCTGCGCATTTTTGTATTTATGCTGAAATTCCAGTGTCTTATCAGCGAAGCTTTTTTGTTTTTTGTTTCGACCAAAAAAAAAAACTGCGAAGCGGAAATGGGAATAAGGAACTCTTTTTAAAATATAAAATTTATGTTTGTCTTTGTCTGGGTTTGTTTTGGGCTGCCATAACGTGGGGATTTGGGAATTTTGACTGAGTTGTATTTGGGTAGAGGAAGTTTTCGATTTTGAATTTTATTAAGTTACCTTTATAGAAAAGAACAAAATGTGATGACTCGTAAAATATTAAATTTATATCTAAGTTTTACTCCAATCGTTCGGAAAATTCTCATAAAACTTAACGAACTTTTTTTTTTTTTGGAAATAAATAGGATTTTTAAAATCCTTTAACTTAACCCTTGTAAAATTTATGAGTGAGATATCCCAAAAATAAGGAGTCAAGTTATTGCTATTTGAATTAAGTAATTTTCTTTTATATTCATTCACTACCCAATATGACTCATGGTAAATGATGAGATGAAGGTTATTGTTGTGCTGATACTCACCACTAAAATAAGCATGCACAAGGCCTAAATTTTAATTTATGATTGTTGAATGAGATAGCACATTTACTAATCATAGAACAAGTTGATATAAATGCTTTGTTTCAAATAATTATTCATTGTTTCAGATAATCACTGTAAATACAGGGAGTTTCTGATATTGCCAGTTGAATTACTTTAGTTATTTCTTCCACGCTCGCCACTTAATTAATAAGCCTCCTCAACCACAAAATTACAGTATCAAAACAATTTTATTAATCATAGCAAAAGTTGAGAACTCTTGCATAAAGTCCTCTGGCCATTTCCAACTATCCTTACTTCCAAATAACTTGTTTTCTGTGTTATCTTTGAGAATGACAATAAAGAAATATGTAACTTATTATCGTACTTGAATTAACTCAGTAAACATATGATTCAGCTGGTAGGAGGTTGTCAGCTTAATCAGTGGTATAGTGAACACGTAACTTGATATGAACTCTTTCATGGAATCCTTTGTTAGGAACACAAGTTCAAAGAAAGAACACAATTTTAAAAGACTAATTTAATATGAACTCTTTCATAGAATCCTTCGTTAAGAACACAAGTTCAAAAGAAGAACCTTGTAAAAGACTAACCCATTAGTAGGGTAAATCCCTTAACTTATAAACTATTTTCACTGATGTGAGATTCATAACATCATTTGATCTTGTCGAATTAGCTCTTCTCCATGAATGCTTTCTTTAAGAAATCTCAACCGTTTCAACTTATGGTTTCTGTATCAGCTCCGCTGAAGAATGCAATTGATTGGGCATCAAGACCACCAAATGTGTGGGCAGGCAAAGCTGCGGCCATTATAAGCACAGGAGGAAGTGTTGGGGGAGCGAAGGCGCAGTATCATCTTCGTCAAGTGGGAGTGTTCATTGACCTTCATTTCATCAACAAGCCTGAGTTCTTCCTCAATGCATTCCAGCCTCCTGCTAAGTTCAATACTGATGGCGATTTGATTGATGAAGAAGTCAAAAATAAGCTCCTGAAGCTTCTTCTTTCTCTGCAGCAATTTACTCTCAGACTTCAAGGCAAAGCCTGATCAACTTGAACCCTCACAAATACTGAACACAGAGAATAATAAGCTGTGGATTTCAGGTTCACCATCACATTATTGATTGCAACTTCTGTATTGTCTGTATTTTTATGGAACTTTTCCTCATATATTGCCTTGTAATTTCTGTGCAAGGTTTATTTTTGCCGTGAATGAAATGTATCACATTGGTCTGATTCATGTGCGTGACAATCTGTGTTTAGCTCCTTTGAAATCAGGTGGAGAAAATTACATCTCAAAATTTACCTCCATTTAGATGGAAAGAAAAGTTTGGGGAAAGAAAATTAGATATTTCCTCGGTCCTAAATATTAAATAAAGTTGACTTTTTTAGATAAATTAAAGAAGCTACTTAAATTAATTTAGAGTATTTTAATTTTTTTCTTCAAACTAATTAATTTGACTAATAAACTAATATTACAGTTTTACCTTCGATCTTAATTATAAGACATAGTTGACTTTTTTTTGGAGAGATTAATGAAGCTAAATAAGTTATTTAATCATTTCATATGTTGTGTATCCTTAAATTATATTTTAGTTTATTAGTCAAACTAATTACTTTGAAGAAAAAAATATAAATACAAATATTCTAAAGTAATTTAATTAGTTTCATTAATCTCTTCAAAAAAAGTCAACTAAGTCTTATAATTATGACTAGAGGGAGTATATAATATAAGGATACACAAAATATGATATAATTAAGTAACTTATTTAGTTTCATTAATCTCTAAAAAAAAAAATTAACCGTGTCTTATAATTAAGACCGGAGGAAATAGAAAATGTTAGGCTAAAGTACCCGTTTGGTCCTTTATGTTTGCTTCAAGTATCCATTTAGTCCCTTAAGTTTGTAAAGTGCTCGTTTGGTCCTTGGAAGTTAACACCGTTAAGCAGACTTAACGGAAAATACTAACTCAGCAATTTTAAACGATGACTGTGCACTTAAATGCTGACAAAGCAAGCTTACATGTTTTTTTTTTAATAAATTAATATTTTAAATCCTGTAAATTAAAATTTATTCAAGCAAACTTTGGGTATATGTTCTTCGTTTGAGACATTTAAGTGCACAGTCATCGTTTAAAATTTCAATTTACAGGATTTAAAATATTAATTTATTAAAAAAAATAACAGGTAAGCTTGCTTTATCAGCATTTAAGTGCACAGTCATCGTTTAAAATTGCTGAGTTAGTGTTAGAATATAAGGGGATTAAATGAGTAGTTAGAAAGTTAGTTGGTGAGTTAGTTAGGGGTCCTAATCTATATAAAGGGGTCCTAGCCTAGCTAAATCAGTCAATAAATGTGTATCACAATTACTTTGTAAGAGCATTATGCTCTCCATTGTGAATAATACAATGATACTCTTCTTCTTCTTCTTCTTTCTCCTAATTATCTTCTCTAGTCACCATTGTTAACATGGTATCATGAGCCTAGGTTTTGAGGGGAAAGAACCTCATCCAATCTTTTGAAGGCCCAAGATAAAGACTGGCTCAAGCGTTGGAGAATAATCAAGATCCAGCCGAATGAAAAGCTGCCCACGCACAGGTTGATTTTCAAGATCCACGAGGTTGATTTTTCAAGAAGGCAACCGTGGGAGAGAGAAAGCCAATTAAACAAGATCCAATTGCTAGGTGGTGAACCCCACGACTTCTGAAGAAGACCCTTTGATCGTTCTTTCTCTGCCAGGCACGACAAGGTCTCTGCTGCATCGAGAACCAAGAACAGCAATAACATTCGGGAGGAACATTCAAGAATTTAGTAGAGTAGAGAGCAAAGACAAGCCTCCTCCTAATTGGTAGAGTAGAGAGCAAAGACAGGCCTCCTAATTGATGGCGACAGATTCGCCATCAATCAAGGCAAGAAAACTGGAAAGCGTTTGAATTCCTAGCCTTCCACCCAATTTGCTGCAACAATCACAATCAAGATTCACAAAGATTCAGGGTTTCTACGCATGAAAGGCTCTCTACAGCCCTGTGGTTTTGCTTCAGGCTCGATTTGAGCCAAGGATCCACCAGAAGCAGGATTCGACGGTGAAGAAGATCCCAGAGAGAATCCCCCGTTGATGGCGCGACACCCCAGAGAGCACCCCCACGTTGACGGCGCAACACCTCCAAAGAGGGGAGAGATCGACGCCGGCAAAGAGGGAAAAAGACTCCTCCGAAGAAGGGAGAGATCGACGCCAGCGGAGAGGGTAAAATCGGATGACTCACACACGCGAGACGCACGAAAGGCTCCGCCCCTGCGATCTCCGGCAAGAATAAACGGAAGACGCATGAAAGGCCATCTGCCCCTGTGATCTCCACCGACCATAATGGAGTAGAGTAGAGAGCAGAGATAGGCCTCCTCCTCCAGGTCACGCAATTCATCCGCGGCGGATCTGAGAACCAAGAACAACTGAACCAAGATCAAAACGCACGATAGGTGACTGACATAGCTCACGCCCCTGCTATTTGGAACGAAAACCAAGATCAAGACGCACGAAAGGCGATCTGAGCCTTCTCATCCTCACTTGTGGTGAAATATTTCCTGAAACGCAATTAGAAGACTTCTGGTCTGAGGGCGAGAAGTGAAAACTGGCAGTATTCGGAGGTAATAGATCGGCGATAAAAACAAGAAATGAAACCACCGTCCATGTTTGCTTCTCAACGTTTCTCACCGAAATTTAGTGAATTTGCTGGCTCAAAGAATTGGGTTTTCAAACCCTAAAACTCCTCGGTTCTTCATATTTCAAGTGACAGATTTTTGCCGTATTAGGAAAACGAATCCTCTGAAGCTTGTCTATTATGATCCTTAAGGATGAGATTCACAATGCTATGTTGAGTTTTGAGAAGGCATCTGAAGAAGATCAATTCTATACATCTCTTTCTGCCGCAAGTGTTATAATTCAGAAAAGGAGGAGGCTTGGTCTTGGTCAAAACTGCTCCCAGATTTCCTTAATGGCATAAGGAGATGCCCTTGTACTCTGTTCGTCACTCTAGGAAAGATCAATTACTATCTAGAACATTACAGGCATTAGAAGCACAATGATGTAGTTTGGCGCTTATGAGTGGCTCCTTGGCGGATCCGAGGTAATTCACTTGCACTAAGGAATAATTTCTCCAACCTTCAAGTTACAATCAAGGCCATTATGATAAGGTCCATGAGCTGTACCATGAAATGTGCATTGAAGGTTATTTGAAGATTGAAGGAGCTCTAGTCATATTCAAGGAGCTGAGACTATTTCCTTTAATTAAGCTGAGTTGTGCAATGAGCCTGTGCAATACTTAATTAGAGGGGGCAACAATGGCAAGGTTATGCAGGTGAGCAAATGCAGGACCAGATCTTGTGAGGAGGCCAGAAGATAAAGGAGTTTGTTGAACATAATAATTGAAGAATTGGATTTTATGTTGAGCTTCTTTGTTGCTTCGTGAAGGCTTAGAGTTTTATTGATAATGGTTTGCTTTGGAAACTAATGTCATGAAGAAGTTGTGCTCAATAATGGAATTGCTATTAGTGAAAAAGCATCAGCACGTAGACTTCTTATTTTCATAGGCGAGTTAAAGAAGTTCAAGGCATGTGAGGAGCTTTGAAAAAAGTGGTGGCAGCTGGAGAAGATTGTCTTGAAGAAATCGTTGTATTAAGAAATTTTGTATTGTTGTGTTTTGTAAACTAGTCAATTTGATTTACCTTATCCCCTTATCTTTGTTGTTCAAGTTGAACACATCTAAGATAAATAATGTTCAACTTGAGGGGGCGTGTTAGAATATAAGAGATTAAATGAGTAGTTAGAAAGTTAGTTGGTGAGTTAGTTAGGGGTCCTAATCTATATAAAGGGGTCCTAACCTAGCTAAATCAGTCAATAAATGTGTATCACAATTACTTTGTAAGAGTATTATGCTCTCAATTGTGAATAATACAATGATACTCTTCTTCTTCTTCTTCTTTCTCCTAATTATCTTCTCTAGTCACCATTGTTAACAGTTAGTATTTTCCGTTAAGTCTACTTAACGGTGTTAACTTTTAAGGACCAAACGAGTACTTTACAAACTTAAGGGACTAAATGGATACCTGAAGCAAACATAAAGGACCAAACGGATACTTTAGCCAAAATGTTATCTCATAGGGGCAGATTGATCGCCATTAAGCGAGATTTGGTAATTACTCTATAAGCTACTATCCGCTGGTACGTCACAAAATCCAGAATTCAAAGATAACAAAGGTATCTTGTAATATCCCGAATTTTGGGTCTAAAGATTTGGAAATTAGTCTATATTTGGAAGACTACTAGACCCAGTATTTAAATGTGACAAATTTGGGATCAGTATATTTTGGGACTATGAATAGTAATTTACTATTCATATGTACGTATTTACTATTCACGTATACATTATGAAAATTTGGTCTGAAAGACTATATGAATAATTATTGAAAATAAGGAAATTTTATTGGAGGATTACAATTAGGAAATTCCAAATGCTTATATGGATATATTTTATTGATCAATAAAGTAGGCTATAGAATATTTTTATGATAGCCACATCAATATTCACGTAGCTTCCATGCATGCCCATTTGATTTATTAAGCAGTATCTTTCCAGCGTCATACTTCACTTTAAATGGAAGAATATTTGTACAAGACACACACACTCTATCCTCTTGCCAAACCCACGGCCAACACCCACACACATTCACACTACCCATGATAATTACTCTTGGCCAACATATGGAAAATTGGTATATGTGAATGTATATATAAATGCACCGTAAGAGTTGAGGAATGGGTGAAGTATGAAATGGAGAAAGTCTCCAACCTACGGATTGGTTTTCTCATGCACACATATATATTTAACACCCACTTTTATCCTTATTCACCAACATCACCAAACTCCACCAAACTCACCAAACTTCCTACGTATGCTCCACCATCCCTTCTTCACTCTTGGCCTATATATAGAGGACATTCACACCTCCCCATTTCTATATGTATGTCGTCCAAAAGAGAAAGAGAAGAATAGTGAAGAGGAAAAGAATAGTGGAGATACCAAGAGAGTATGAGAGAATAATAGAAATTGGGAGAGTATTCGGTGAAGACAAGAAGATTTAATGCAACTGATTTTTGGGCTTAGGTAAGGATTTTACTCTCTCTCTTATCTTTATTTCAGCGGATTAATGTTATTTTTGAAGATCAAAAGCTTACTGGAAAATAAGAGTTTTCATAAGAATTTTCTGTCACCTTATAAGACAGTGTTATTTTGAGATGTTTTTCTGGACAATATTCACATTTTTAAAATCTGGGAATAAACGGCATGTGATAAAATTATGAAATTTTTCAGATATAAAGTAGACATCTAGGGCTTTCCGTTGATATATAATTTGTAACGTTTTGAGCTCTGGACAAGGAGATCATAATTTTTGAAGTTAAGCTTTGTTTACTGGATTTAAATCTGAGCAGTGTTTGGAAACGGAAAATCTGGGAATGACTCATGAATTTCGAGTTAAAGCCGTTATTTTTCCGTGAAAATAGACATATCAAGGATTATGTGGAATTTTACAGCACCTCATTCGGAGTTTTGTAGAATTAATTATGATTTTTCAAAGTTAGAGAAAAATCTGGGCAAAATGCTGGAAATTCCGTTTTTGGAGAAATGTAAGGGTAAAATGGTCAATGCTGATATAAATAACCCTTAGAGCATTATTCTAAGTGATACGGTGATATGTTAGGATGTCCGGGAAGTTTGGAGTCGGATTCAAAGGACGGGCATATTACTATTCATGAATAGTGACGTATACATGAATAGTAAACTACTATTCACGTGGAAGGAAGGTACGTTCGCGTACAGTAACGTTAACTCTTATTAGCATGTATGTATGTAATCATGTATGACTGATCATGTTTGCTAGATAATTTGCATGTTTATTTCCTAGCTATGGATTTGAGGCTGCGGTCTCATAGGGCTGCGTGTCCTAAAGGGCTGAGGTCCTTGGCCGTTAACTGCGGTTACGGTGCGACTTGTTTACTGTAAATTATTCTATGCTTTTACATGTGTTATACTGCATTTACATTTCATATTTGCAAATAAGGTTATCTGTTACCTGAGATTCAATGTGTATTGAATCTTAGATTTAACTAAAGCTTCAAGAAGAGAAGCTGGATGAAAGAAGGAACTATTCAAGGAAGTACGTGAAATGTCACCAGACAGAACGAAGTTCGGAAGAAAGACTAGTTCTGGAAAAAATATTCGTTCGAGATTTTTAATATGCCAGCTTAAGTTTGGGCATTGTATCGGATACTCATTATCCAAATGATAATGTATGCTCTATCATCCGCATTACTCTGATTTGACAATACCGTATTCCTCAGTATTATGTGTTTATGAATACAATAAGTGGTATGGAAATTGGGGTGTTACATATCTTGCATTATTTTTTTGTTTTTGGTCAACAAACGTGAATTGCTTTGACCAAAAAAACCAAAAAAAAAAAAACGTGAATTGAAATAAGCCTACGAATCCTTGCGAGTGAGATACTGGCCAGAACATAACAAGGGAGTGAGTGAGATATTTTGATCAAATTAAAATCCCAATTTTATTTTAGAGAAGACGAACAAGAAAAAAGAAAAAATGGCTGGACCAGTTGCAGAGCCGCCGGTAACGATCAAAGTGGCGGCCATTTGTGGCTCTCTTCGCAAAACTTCCTACAACAGAGGTCTCATTCGTGCCGGTAAGCACCTTCACTGATTCAATTATAATCGCCAGTTTTGATTTTCTGATTTCCGATTTGATGTTTTGGAGTTCGCAGCGATTGAGATTAGCAAGGATGAAATCGACGGAATGGAGGTGGAGTACATAGAGATATCGTCGCTGCCGATGATCAACCCTGATCTTGAAGTCGACGGCACATATCCGCCGGAGGTGGAGGACTTCCGCCGCAAGATTCTCCGAGCTGATTCCTGTATCTTCGCTTCTCCTGATTACAACTACTCCATCACTCGTAAGCTATTTCCTTCATCCATCATCAATATTCAATATGTATCACTGTCTTAATCTCAATTGCGATACCTGTAATTGCATTAACCACAAAAGATAAGAAACAGAGCAGAGTCAGCTAGGGAGAGTAATTTCTGGATATAGAAAGAAACAATAAAGTTGTCAAAAAAATGAATTCTTCTATGCATCATCCTTGATTAATAATAGGTAATCCAATTAGTACTCTCTGATGCACACACATGAATCTATAAGGCATTTTCTTGTTTTTAAGGAGGCATTAAATTTTTTTTTTTCTTCTATGTATGCCATAATTAATATGGGTAATAAGTAAAAGTAATAATAATATAATATTAGAGTTTAGTACAACTAGTAGGGGTAATGTAAATTATTTAAATTTTAGAACAATTTTATTGACTTTGAGTATTTTTATTGGTTTGTGTGAATTATTAGTTGATGTCTTATAATAAGAATCAGAGAGAGTATTTACTTATTTAATACTGATCATGCTTGCTAAAATTTCACAACAAGTCACTTCAAACATATGTTTGACAAAAATTTTAAACCTCATTAAATTTGTTTAAAAATTTAAAAAATTTCTAACTTTTTCCCTATTCCTAATATACATTATAGCTTGTGAAAACAAAATCAACATAATAATAAAATAATAAATGATGGTAAAATTGCACATTGATATGAAAATTTAAGAGTAAGTTGCTAGAAAGTTCCAATAATAACTGAAAAACATACAATAACAAGTTCCAATGGATGAAATTACAACATATTGCTTTTCATTGAGATTTCTTGATAATAAAATCCTTTTCTTAGGATCTCATAGCAGCTCCCTCAATTTTGTAACTTATAAATATGAAGGAAAAGAAAATTCTCTCCCTATGTTATAAATAGGAGCCGAGAAGTATATAAATATCAAATGATGTAGGCAATATTATTTTATTGCTACAATTGTTGCTTCTAGTTTTTGTTTATCATGGCCTTCCAATAAATGCTTCAGAATAGTATGCAGAAAAACTTCAAATTATATGATCATATATTTAAATTAAATAAATAGATAAATAGATATCCTAATAATTACAATATTAATGATTTGTTAGCACCATTGAAGAATGCATTGGATTGGGGATCTAGACCTCCAAATGTATGGGGTGGAAAAACTGCAGCGGCATTAAGTGCTGTAGGAGGTGGAAGAAGAGCACAATATCATCTCCGGCAAATAGGAGTATTTCTTGATCTTCATTTCATCAATAAGCCTGAGTTCTACCTTAATGCCCACCGTCCTCCCGGAAAGTTCAATGATGACGGCGACTTGGTTGATTCTGAGACCAAGGACAAGCTCAAGGAAGTACTTGTTTCCCTCCACACCTTCACATTGAGACTTCATGGCAATTGCTGAAAATATTTACCGCTTGTTTGAAATAACGGCGACAGAAATGACTTATTTTCAGATGGGACATTTTTACGAACAAAAGGTAGGATATAAGTTATATTGTAGATGCGATTTGTGTTTGAGATAGTAATGACATAATTGACTTTTTTCTAGATGATCTCTTATTTGGAATAATGTTTGAAAAGTTAGTTGAGTGGAAAATGACATGAATCTTAATATTGAATACTACATATGTATATTAGTTGTATATATTGTGATATTGAAGATAACAATTCAAATTTAAATTTGATAAAAAATTAAATTATTATTAAAAATTTTAAAACTCTGAAATACTTAATTAAATATATTCTAATAGATAAATTAGAATGCATACAAATGTATGTTTAATACTATATTGCTTATAAGATCATCTATTCCTAACATTTTTCTTTATAAGCTAAAAAAAGTGACTTCTATCTGAAGTGTGTGTCTCTCTCTTCTTCTTCTTCTTGTTTTGTTTTTGTTTTTGTTTTTTTTTAAAATAGAAGCTCATCAACCATTAAAGCTATCCCAAACAGTATAAATTAACTTTTTTTTTTAACCTTCCGTTGGGCGTTTCCTCCAAGGCGTTGGTGTTTTCATGTTATGCCAAATAGGCCCTTAATTAGTTGGCATGAGAGCAAGAAGCTCCATAGTAGCTCTTTTATGCATGGGATTAAAGCGTATTTTTGTCTTGAAACTAATTTTGTAGGAGCAATTACATGAAAAATTGTGGAACAATATACTCTTTCCATTCCTAAATACAGGAATTGGATGACTAATATACAGAGGAATTGGATGACTAATATACAAAGATTACGTAAATTAGTTAAACTAGAAATTGATTACGTTACAACACTCAAGAAAATTGATTACCTACTCATATCTCTTATATCATCTCCCAATGGATAACAAGTCAGTTTTTAACGAAAAAGATAAAACTACCTTATGTGATCCATATGTTTTGTTTATTCAAAACATGTCTCACTTATTTAATTGGTTTTGAACCTAATCCACAAAAAAGTGGAGTTAATATAATCTAACATTTTGGTTGGAGAGGAAGAGAGACGAAATATAACAAAATGTTTCCTCCACTCCCCTTAACTCTCCTCCTCCTCTATTGTTTTTAATAAAAGGCAAAAAGATGTTAATAATAAAAATAAATTTACAACAAATATGAAGGAAAGACGGAGGAAATTATTTACAAGATTATAAAATAGAGAGGGGGAAACTATATAAAATAAGAAATTGAAGAGAAAGCCTTAAACAAGGGTTAAAGAGCGAATTAGCCAACAAACTATTATCTCAGGAGCATCCAACACAAATAACTATTAAGTGGACCTTAAATACCAACCAACTTTTTTAAAGGTCCACTTAGCACAAAATCGTTTATTCTCCGTCAACATCCGTTAGTTGGCTTTTTCCAGCTTTCCATCCGTTCGATGTCCATACTGGAGTTTCACTATATTTTTTTTCATCAGGCTACGCTCTGAGCAGAAAGTACCATATTTCCCTGCTTGCTTCTTCCTCTTCGCATCTTTCTGCACAAGTCTAATATCACTAAGGGATACAAATTACTTTCTTGAGAGGCAAAATGGTACGATGTCTCTCAAAATGAATGAAAGAGAACCAGGTCCAGGTTGTTCTCTCTCTTCCTCCTCTCCCTCCTCTCCTACTGCTTCGTCTTAGCACCTTCTTTCATCGGCTTCTCTTTCAATCTCAATCTCCCCCACTTTTGTAAGTTTCTCCCCTCCCTCCTCCCTCTGTTTCTCTTTTCCTTTTTCTTATTCTATACAAGTCCAAGTCTAAATTTTGTTTACCTTTCTTTTTTGCTTTTTAGACCCTCCTGGGACGGAAAATGGTTCGGCCAACCTCGAGTTCTGCTCTTTTGTTTCTGTTGGTCGATTCTATTTTTTTCCCTTGTCATCTTTTTGGTGTCTATTTTAGATGCTCACTCATGTTCAAAGGGAATTGATCTCTAGGATTATACTTGCTTCCCTTACTGACTAATTACAATATGAAGGAGACTAAGTAATGAAAGACATGCCCTTTATCTCAGAAATTCCTTTCATTTGGACTTGGGATAGAGACGAGTCTTAGAAGCCCTCTGCTTTTAAAAGATAGATGGATCAATCTTTGATACATTTGTAACTTTCACATGCGTACGTATCTTCTATAATTGGTTTGCTCTAACTATTCAATAGTGACTCCTAGTTTAGACTTTAGATCATCACTCCACCAAGTGCCTTTTTTTTTCCTTTGATATCTTATGTACTTCCATTGGAGATGCACAAACTATATGTTGTGACAGGACTGGTTACCGTTTTGATGAGAAAATGGCAAGGAACTGTGAGAGAGGGGAGTGAAAATAAAGCATGAGGGAGAGGATGAGTTTTTGGGAAAGGGACAAAGAGGATTCAACGGATGCAAAGTTGGAAAAAGCCAACTAATGGATGGTGACGGAGAATAAACGATTTTGTGCTAAGTGCAACTTTTAAAGAGTTTGTTGGTATTTAAGGTCTACTTAATAGTTGTTTGTGTTGGGCGCTCCTGGGGTAATAGTTTGTTGGCCAATTCACTCCTTAACCCCTTAAACAATCCCGTCCTAGTCCTGTCTCATCTAATTGTGAAATTACCAAGTTACCCTTGTTCATTTGAAAATAAGGATAAAGGGGAGGGCCTTGCGATTGTTATTATCACTCTCACCCACTTTAGCTTTTGTGTTCATCATATTTCAGTACGTTTTCCATTCTTCAATTTCAATATAAATAAAACCAACCGCCCGCCTTCGAATACCAATGAAGAGATCTCTTCTATTAGTTGGCCTGATTTCAGTATAAATAAAACCAATTTCATGAAATTGCTATGTCTTATTTATACTTTTCCTAGAGAAGAAGCTTTCGAGACGGACATAGGCGGATCCACATAGGTGGATATGGCTTGGAAGTTCTCGTATGCTATGAAAGTAGGTTCTAGGAGTTGTTGAAGCATCTTGAGGGTTTATTTCTTTGAAATTTCAATGTCTACAAATGTGTTCATTTTTGGGGGCATTTGTTGCTGACATTAATCGATTACTGAAGCTTTTGAAATTTGTGAATATTACCTTTGAGTGTTTGTTCTTTCCTTGTTTTTGCCAGATGTTAATAATTGTAATGGAAGAGAGAATATGAGAAAAGAATATGAAATAGAGAAGATGAAGAATCAATTGTATTAACAACAAAGAAAGAGCAATAAGCTCATATAATGAATAACCCTCATGGTTAACTCTAAAACCTAGAAGGAGACCATGTTAACTCCTTCTTAGAGAGAGACCAAGTTAACTCTCTCTTGTGAGATTCCACATCCCACACATATGGTGAGGGCTCCACACCCAACACACTAAACTCAATATGATTAAGTCCTTTATATAGATTAGGGCCATAACCAATTCACTAACTAATCAATAACCACCTATATTTCTAACAGAGGAAAAGCATAACAAGTTTTTGTTCGTGAATGATAGGATTATAATGCATTTTGAACTGGTACATGGGGACTGGGGTGGAGGAAAATATTTTACGTGAATGAGGGATTATTGTTTTATTTTTCTCATAGTGTTTTGCAGCTTTCCATTCTTTAGCACATTGTTGCTAGAACTTTTGAAGCCTGTCGCAGTAAAATTAATTGAATATTTTTACCTTGACTGTAATTGTTAGAATACATATGCCTAGTCTTCCCTTGGTGGGTTAAGGTCTAAGCCCAATTCATGTGGGGCTATTATGTAAATATTGAGAGATATGAGTCTAAATGAGAAATTTTTTGTTTAAATTTGAAATTTAAATAAAACTAACTTCCCGTACAGGGCCGGCCCAATAGGGTCTGGGGTAAGAAAAACATCTGTTTTTCAAAGTTCAGCCTGAGAGCACCAGAGCCAAGGCCAGCCCAGAAGTTACTATTTCAAATTTTAACTATTTTTCCTTCATTTTTTTCCAAAGAAATATAAGTAGTAAATTACAATAATTAAAGTTCTAATTTATTAAATAAATGTTATCAACATTAATATCCAAACAATACGAATTACCTAACAAATAAACATATTACTGATTCGTAATCAAAAGCAAACTATTGTTCATAAATAACAATAGAGCGAGGAACGATGGCCGACAGTGCGAGTAGTGACGGAATAAGGAGCGAGATTGAGCCGTGAAATTGAGATTTAGATTGAGATTGACTGAGTCTGTAAGTGTGAATGAGATTTTCGAAGGGGGAAAAAAAAAGGAAAGAGTGACGGTCGCTTGCAATGAGTTGAGAGCTTAAAAAGACACAATCAATACATGGATCCATGAATTTCTCCGTGTGGAATCTCAGGTTAGCCTGGTGTATACCCTCTTGCTGGGAAAGTGTGATGCCAGGATAGATTCGCTCTTACCCCGGCTCTTAGTTTTCGGTGGTTGGGTATGGGATCCTAGACTAGTTATCCTCTCGCCCCGACTTCTAGTTTCACCATGACTCTTAGTTTCTCGAGGCTGAGATCTCTTCCTACTCCCCCCACTACACTTCCCACGAAGCAATGCCGCTTGCTTCTCTTCTTTAGAAAGGGGAATGCCTCAAAACCAAAACCGAGCTCTAGGAGGAATTGTTTGGCGTAACTCTTCTTCTTTTTTTTTTGGAGTTATCTTATCCTTCTTCGTTGTTAGCAGAAGTCTCACCAAAAGATGTTTGGTAACAAGGGGGCATAGAGATATAGCAAAGATGATTCTCTAAAGATTTAGGGTGTCATTCCGGAAATTAAATAACAAGAATCAAAGAGGCAAAGGTGTTTGAAACCCAAAAAACGAAGCCTATCCAGAAACCCTTATCGACGTCTACCCAAAAACCCAAGAATCAATTTTTTGGAAGACACAAGTGAAAAAGCAAGAATGAAGCAATAACGAATCAAAGAACTTCAAAGCAAAAGCAAAGAAGTAGGGAGAAACAGTGAGAATACCTAGTGTTAGCAAGGTTTGAGAAACCTAAGATGTGTGAAATGGAGGACTGTAAGAAGGCAAGTCTTTGAGGAAAGTGAGAGGTTTCTTGGAAGACAGAGCAAGCGATGAAGAAGAAGTGGTGAGATTTTTTTTTTTTGGGGGGGGATGTGAATAGATAAACGTAACCGTTGAGTTTTCAAATCGGAAGAGGCAAGGGCGAAAGAGTCAATTCACACTGAAAAAGCAATAATGACCTATGTGAGAAGACGTGGGCATTAAATGCGCACAAATATCGAAGATGGCAAAAGGTGGTTGTTCTATGAATGTGGTGGTTTTACGCTATGACGATTGCAAGTGTACGGCTGTGAAGTTGTTAGAAAGGTATAAGCAAATTGAGTCCATTCATCTTCAGGATAATCCTGATTGGGGGAAACATGGTGCTAAAACATGTGAACCCAGAAACTCGGATGTTGATGCAAAAGAAATCCAAACAATCATGAACAGGAACGGATAGTTCCAAAGTGAATTAACCCAAACTAAATGGCTAGGGGCAATTCACAACTAGAACACAAATCAATCCGAAGTTCGGTAGAACTCGGATAAAAGCTGAACAACTCGGATATGAAATCTGGGTTAAATAATCAATGCACTCCAGCAGCCTAAAGACCTTGACAACCGGGCTGGGGGCAATTGTTATGGACTCGTATATGAGGCCCATCCAATGTATGGCCCAACAAGGGGCAATCTACGTGACTTAGAGATGACGGTATAGCACTTGGGCTTGGAGGCATAAAAGCCCGTGAATCCAAACCCTAACCCCACAAGTAACTCCATAAATAAGAGGTAAACCCTAAAGGTACGATTCATTCTCTCTCAATTATCATTCTGCCGTCACTATGCACACACACCATTCCCTTTGGCTAACACCTACTTGTGTACAGTGATATGTTATTCTCATAGATATCTAATTCATAGATATTCAGGAGAGAGTTAACCAATCCTAAATCAATATACTACTCCATCGGATTAGATATCTCAATCAATCTAGACGGAACACAAACAAAATTAAATGCAAGCTGAAAGCAGGAGCTTTATACCCAAGAGGTGGGGTGAATTGGGTATCTTTAAAATTTTCGAAACTTGTTCTGTTTTTGGTTACTCATAACAGGGCACAACAGAGAGGATAAGGAGAAGAAGCTAAACACAATGCAATTTATACTGGTTCGGTCCTTTCCTGACCTACATCCAGTCCCCAAGTCTCACTTGAGATTTTCAATCCACTAACTCAACAATATTGATTACACACTCTGTACTAAGAGCTGTTCTCTCACTAGAACACACTCCCCCTTACAAGTTGTAATCAATACACCCTAACTACCAAGTCCCCTGACTTGTAGTTATCACAATCAGTAAATGATTTACAAGATGATAACTTTCTCAAAGAGTAGATAGAATAAACACTGAAGTACTAAGTATCAAAATGATACAATACAGAGGAAAGCTTGATACAATAAATGACTCAATAAATTTTCGCTCTAAGTAGTTGTATCAGCTTGAGAAGAAGTTAATGCTCTCTATTTATAGGTAGAGAACATTAAATGACCGTTGTAGGATGATTCCAACCGTTGGAAGTGATTAGCTTGGGTTCTAGTCATCTTCTCTCTCTAAACTTATGCTAATCCAAGACTTTGATGAAGTCTGATGTGGCTCTCTGAGGATTTGCCCGTTGGAGATAACTTTACTTGTTGTAGTAAGTATACTTTAACGTTTAGAAGGCGTGCTCAGATGGATTAGCTGAGAATAGGTTGATTTGCAGAAGTGCATTTAATGCACTGTACACTTTTTGCTTTATGGCTTTGACCTTCATTGATCTTCATCTGTGATTGCTGAAATTCACTCAACAAACTTGTTAAACATAGCTAGGAATATGATTGAATGAATTATGGAAGCAATAAGATCAAACAATAATGATTTGCAAATTCGCGTAATTCAAAAACCAATTTTGACCGTTGTATATTGCAGTATGTTCCTCTATACTGGAGTATGGCACTTGTGCATAAGTGTCCATACTGCAGTATCCAAAGTCATACTGCGGTAAGCAACTTCCAGAGACAAAAACATCGTGATTGATTTTGAAACATATGCTCTATACTGCGGTAAGCAACTAATATACTGCAGTATGCGAGTTTTTGTCAAAGTTGAGAGTCCCCGTGATTGCCCAATACTGCAGTATGAAAACCTATACTGCAGTATGCAATAGTTATAAAATTTTGAGAGCTTTCTGTAAGAGCCTATACTGTAGTATCCAAATACATACTGCGGTATTGACTTGGGTGAGAAAATTTGATTGCTCTCGGGTTGGCCCTATACTGCAGTATACATGCCTATACTGCGGTATTGGCTTGACTTAAAAATTTAGTTGCTCTCTGGATGTCCCTATACTGTAGTATACATAGCTATACTGCGGTATTGGCTTGTTTTGAAAACACGGTTGCTCTCTGGATGTCCCTATACTGCAGTATACATAGCTATACTGCGGTATTGGCTTGTTTTGAAAACACGGTTGCTCTCTGGAAGTCCAATACTGCGGTATGTCATCCTATACTGCAGTATTGACTTTACTTCAAAAATTTGCTTGCCTTCTGTAAGTCCAAATACTGTGGTATAGCATTCCATACTGCAGTATTGACTTAACTAGAAAAATTGGATTGTTTTCTGGAAGTCCAATACTGCGGTATGTCATCCTATACTGCAGTATTGACTTAACTTCAAAAATCTGATGACCTTCTGTAGGTCCAATATTGCGGTAAAGAAACCTATACTGCAGTATTGATTTAACTTGAAAGATTATTTCCTTTCTGGAAGGCCCTTTACTGCAGTATGTAGACCCATACTGCGGTAAGCAACTATCAGATGATTTTTAAACATCTTGGAAACTTCAAAACATGTCTTACACTTGTTGTTAATCATCAAAACACATTGAGAACTAACACAAGCTATTTATACGGAGAATTCAGAGAATTTACTTGAGCCTGTTCAGAAGAAAAAAGAAAAAAAGAAGACATGTTACAGCCTAATGAGACGTGAAACCTACCACGCAAATTTTAAACCATATATGCTACTCTAGAGGCGAAAATTCGCACTGCAGGGCTAACAGGAACTTTTCAAACAAATCAAAATGGTGGGGATTACCTTCTTTAATGGCGATGAGGAGAGCAGTGACCGAATAAATGGTGAAGGAAAAAAAACCTGTGCTAGTTGAGAATGATTGGAAGAGTCACTTTGTAATCAAGGTGGAGTAGAAAGTGAGGGCTTGAGGGACTACTGTAGAGAGAGAAGGTCGATCTTTTTGGAGTCAACTTCCCTCCTCTTCTTACCATCTATTTGATTTCCACTACCTATTTCCACTCTTAGATTGAAATTTGAGTCTTCCAGATTTAATGGTTTACAAAAAGTATTTTTAAAATAATTTTTTTTTATAGTTTTAAATTATCATGACTAAAATGTAGCATTTTTCTTAAAAGGGGAACCCTTGATCAAATTATTTTTTTTTAGCACTTTGAATTTATTTATCTTTTTAATAATTTAGTATTTTATTAGTAATTTTATAAAACACTAAATCTGGACAACTCAAATTTTAATCTAAAAGTAGAAATAGGTAGTGGAGGGGAAGAGGATGATAAAAGCAGATGAGGGAAGCCAAACCCGATGTTTTTCCATGGCATAACATGCCCTAATGTTTGCTTAAGTTTTTTTTTTTTAAAAAAAAATCATTAAGGTTAATTTGGTAATCCCACCCTCGGGACATGTTAATTATTTGAAGATTTCCTGGAGTCTCATTATAATTTCTCTTGTTTGGGATTTGAATGTAATTTCTCCAATGATATATTTTTTTAGCGTAGTACCATGAAATTCAAAATTCATATAAAAAAGAAACACCATCAAACCAAACACTAAAGTAAAACTAAAATGAAAATATTTTTCTATTTTAGTTTATAATTTAAATGTTAAGCAAAATATATTTCAAGACAAGCTAAATTAATGAGAAGAAAGTTAAAAAAAAAAATAGACATGTAACAATGACAGTAATATACTTTTATCTCCTGATTTAATAAATCAAAATAATATTTTTATAAACTCAAATTTTAAATTTTATTTATAATTTATCTTTATAATTATAATAGAAATAAGAATTTTATTAATATATAAAAAACAAATGATATAAAGCCACATGGGCCCACGAAATTGATTGAGAAAGCTCGGGCAGAAACGGGAGAATTTGAACTTAGGGCTTTGATCGAGAAAGGGCTTGAAGTTAACTGGGGTTGGACGGGTGGACTAATGCAGTTGGGTTGGGTTGGATTGCTTTGGAAAACTAGTTTTGTCCCCAAAATCTCTCCAATCACCCATCGGACTCAACTGGTAAAGGGGTCGGACATTCTCACTAAAAGGAGAGGGTTCGATCCTAGAGTTGGTCAAGGTGCTGGGGGAGGCATCCTAACTCCTAGGTGTCTATGTAAACGCTTGAGGGTAATAGACGGCTCACCCTGCCTAATATCGGTATCACCTAGGAGGAAGAGAGATTTTGTTCTGCCTTTGGATTGTGGGTGAACCCAACTCCTTTCCTAAAATTTTGTTATTAAAAAAAAAAAATCTCTCCAATCCTTGGGAGAAATTTAGGGAGAAAAATACAAGGGAGCCATGTCATTTTTTCCCTCCCATTTTTCTCTTCCCCTTCTTCTTTAATCTAAATAGGGAAAAACACATCTTCCCCTCCATTTTCCCCCTAATTTTGTCTCAATCCAAACAGAATGTTAGAATTGAGGGGGAAAGGGAAAGGAAGGGATGTGAACTGTGCATTTTGATATTCAAAGGAAAAAAACAAGTAAAAAGAAACATGGGTTTGCCGTTGCCCGAGCCCAAGGGACTTACGTAGGACGAGTTTGAAAACCCTTTTAGGATTAAATCTCCAAATTTCAAGGCCCAAACCATTTTGGCCCACATTTTATTTGTGATAGGGATTTGAATATAATTAATAAAATAATAAGCTAACAACAATTAAAAAGTAGTTGTTATAAAACTATTATTGCTAGACAGTTTCTTATTTTCTCTTGGTTTTTGAAGACTGAATTTTTAAAATATTATAATTAATTGGAATCTGACCAATATAGGTGATGATATGCTTCATATTTTTAGATTAAAAGTTCCAATATAAATGATAGGTTGACTCATTAAGATTGTGTGATCCTCCCCGATTAAAGGAAAAAATATATATTAAAAAGTCTTCATTATTTATTCCTAACAAGATGCGCCACTTGCTGCTTCTATAATTATATATATATATATATATATATATATATATATATATATATATATATATAGAATCAGTGGTCTTTGTTGAGTTTTAGGGTGTACATAACAATCATAAAAGATACCCCTCGTTATTTAGCAACATTTTCTTAAGAGAATTGTTCATAATATTTTTCAAACAACGTCCCTATCCTTCAATAGTTAAGTTCTATATTGCGTTTATATAGTATTCACCAATGGCAAATTTCTGTTCTGGGACCCTGGGCCAACAACATGATGTCAAGGTTCCCTTTCTTCCCTGTGGAATTAGACCTTTTGTCATATGAAATAAAGTTTATTATTATTATATACAATGTGGCAATATCAATCTTTTTTTTATAATTTAAGAATTTTCTAGTGTGGGTTTTTTTGTTTATTTTTCAACTATTTTCTTCTTTTTTCAATGAATTTTGTAATTAATAGTTAAAATATTTAATTCCATATTTAAATTGAATAAATTTACCAGTTCCAGTTGTAAAATATGTCTCCATAACTAAATTATACCTAAAAATTTATTTAGATGTAAAATAATATGTAAAATAAATTGTAGTTTGTGGGTATCAATCTCTTTAATTTAGAAAATATGTAAAAGGTGTTTATGGCCTTTATTGCTCATGACCTTTAGCTGGGTTTTATTTAGGTCTTTTTGGTTTTTTTTTAAAGGTTAGTTATCGATAGCGAACTAAGATTATTTCTTAAAAAATAATAATAGGGATAGGATATTGTTACAACCTTTTTTTGTTACAACCAATGTTACTACCACTTTTCCACCGTTAGATCAGAATCTTAATAGGAGAGAGAAATTATATAGGTAAATGAGATTCTGATCTAACGGTGGAAAAGTGGTAGTAACATTGGTTGTAACAAAAAAAAAGTTGTAACAATATCCTTTCCCATAATAATAATAATAATAATAATAATAATAATAATCTAAACATCGCTAAAAATGTCAAAAAAAATATTCACAATCCAAAACCATATCTAATTTTATTATGGGTCATTCATATCCGTTTCACAAACTTATTTAAAATTTATTGTTCTCATTAATAATTTAAATCAACATGACATGTGAACAGTGGCGTAGCCACACTTGCTCCCCTGTCCCCAAGTGCAGACACAATGATGGGGTAAGTTGACAATATTGACGAAGCGACTGAGTTCACTATCCGACTCGCGTCCTCGGAGCGACTTGGGATGGATATTTCTGACTCGGAACACAAGCTGCTTGTGAGAGGCATTGTTGAGTCGTGTCTGCTCACTATCATGGTAGGGTTCCGGCTTTTGACCAAGTGCTCCACAAGAGACAAGAGAGGTGGAGGTGAAACCAAACAAGGAGGTTACGGAGGACTACGAGTACATAATTTGCCAGGTTAAACATTTGTTTTATGATAATTTTTTTGCTTTGGCTTGTAATCCAAATTTAGTTTGGACCAGTTGTATGGAAAAATTGAAACATAACCTTCTAGATGTCAATCATCAGAAAGCCCTAAATTCTGTTTGTTTTCCGGGAAAAGTTAAGGGAAAGATTATGAATTTACATTTTCAGAGTGATTTTTTTGTGTGTTTGTTGTTCTAGTTGTCTGTACCTTCTAGTTGATTTATTACTTGTATTTAGTTTTTCAGTTTTTCTAAGATAGCTTCCATGCTGTTTAATGTGGAAAGTAAAACCTTTAGCCTAATGTGTCACGATATACTGGTGGAAAATTTGTAAGCTTTTAGTTGTCAATTTGTGTTGTTTTCTAGATGTTCTGTATTTTGTTTCTTTCTAATTGTTGGTCTTAGACTCTTGATTGACACTGTTTGTTTCTTCTAGCTGTCAAAAAAGAGGAATGTGGCGGTTGATGATTTCAGAAGGAAAAAGTTAGTCTCAATCCGGGAATATTATGTGAAACATGGAAAATAGCTTTCTTCAGCTAAAGGTGATTTCAAATGTTTAGTAACAAATTTTATAATGCTTGCTTAACTTTTAGTCTTGCTAATTCAACTACATGAATGATCTCCTTCTTGAGCAAAGCATTGCATTTATTGTCTCAAATGCTGTAAGTGCATAAATTTCTTTAGTGCTCTTCAATGAGGATTGTTGAAGCATGGATTTAAACCTAGGAATAGAATGGTTTGAAATAATCCTAGGGGGAAAAAGACCATTGTAAAGCTGCAAATAGGTTGCCAGATCCTTTGCAAAGCCCACATTTCTTTTGGAGCCTCATTTGAATAGTCTGACTTTGATGAATTGTTGAAGCTACATTTGACTCATGTTTTATTTTTTACCATTTGTTATATGTAGTCATCTGGACTAGTTACTTAACTGACTTATGTAATATGGGTTTTATACTGGTCTATATAATTTGCCCCCAAATATCGTTGTGTACATATGGTAAGATGATGGATTTTCTAATCGAGGGTTGTCACTGTTTATTTGTCTCTTGATGTCCTTTATTTAATCCCCTTCAATTCTTTTCTGCCTGAAACAGAGGAAGATGCTAACTTCCTAACAAAGGTAAGGAGGTTGGTATTCCCCTATAAATGGCTCAGTTTTGGTTGGCTAAATTGATCTGAACCGATCCACTATCTCTGCTGCTGATTTTAGGGATAAGTTTGCCGTCTGAACAATGGTCTGCCTTCAAGAAAAGTGTCCCTGTTATAGAGAAGCCATTGTGAAGATGGAAGCAAAGATGGGGTTGGTTTACATTATGGAATTGTGAACTATTTGACGGCATGAATATTTCTGATTTGATACTTTATTTTGATCACTAGTTTGTGTTTGCAAAATGAACCTCCCAATTGTGAAATGTGAACAATTTTTGTTTTGACCATGAAATCTACATAAATAATATATCCAAATATCTTAAAACATGTTCACATATACTTGCAAGTAAGGATGTTGCTTACCAAATGTCCATTACTATTTGTGTTAGTGAGCGAACCAGATTGATGATGAAGATATAATATAATATTTTCAAGGAATGAATAATCAAAAAATGTTTTTGTAATCGTTCTGTTGTAATAGCTTAGTTAACTCTTGATTATTATTTTTCTATGTTAAGTTGAAGTATTCTTTTCTTTTCTTGTTTATATTTTTTTTTTGGTTTTCTAATGCATTTAAAACTTTCCCTTAAAAAAAAAAAAGGGGTAGCCCCTGAACCCCTGAATCCCCCTCACTAATTGTGCAGACACAAATAAAAAAATCCTAGCTCCGCCATTGCATGTGAACAATATCAATTTACGAAAATAATGCTTTCATGAAACCAACTTGCGCTTCTAGGGTGATAATTTTCACAAAAAACTACTACCTCTGGTCTTAATTATAAGAACATTTTTGTAGTGCAAATTGTGTTAGTTCTCTATATGTGTTTTCATGATGATTAACCTTTGGAAACAATGTATGGATAAAGGTCTAGGCAAATTGATTTAAACTTAGTCGAAAAAGTGGTTTTTATCAGTAAAACCTTTTGCTGTTAGATTGGCTTGAGCCAATGGTTAGTAGACTCGAGCCAGTCCCTTTACTTTTATTGCCAAAATGACATATTGACTCGAGCCATCGAAAAGTCTCTCTCGAGTTTGTGACAAGACTTGAGCCAAGATATTCTGAGACTTGAGCCAATTGTCTTTGAACTTGAAAAGATTCCAAAATCTCAGTGCTCTTGCCTCAAGCCAGTGTGTGTTGACTCTAGCTAGAATCTTGACCGTTATATTTAAAAATCAAAATTGACTCAAGCCTTCACTTAATGACTCGAGCTAAAGACTTGTCTATCGAGCCTTCAAATATTTTCCTTCGCGATTGACTTGAGCGAGATTTCCTACCTCGAGTCTAGAGGTTAACTCAAGCCTCGTCATTTTACCTTGAGTTCAATCTCTTCTATATTTTTGAATGATCATCTGACTTTGCCTCAAGCCATGTTTTTCTGTGACTCAAGCCTAAGCTTAAACTCGAGTTAATGCTTTGACTGCCTCAAGTCTGACTGTAGTTTCAAATCTTCTTTATGCCTTGAACAATGGATTGACTTGAGCCAGTGATAACCTTTACTCAAGCCAATGTGTCTCTATTTTTGAAAATGCTTAACAACATTCTGAAAATCTCTATGTCGTTGAATTCTTCATATTATCTATCATTACTGTTCTTAACTACACTTAATCAGTTTGTTAATGAGTTACAAAAGATTAGAATACGGATTACTCTGTTTTTCAAATAAAGTAATCTGTCATGTAAGAGCATTTAATGCACTTACTTATTCAAGACACTCAACCAACAGACATACCTCTATGTTTCCAAAAGACGTTTTGGGCAAGCTTATTTTAGTCCTTCCTAATAATTACAATATTAAATGCACTGTTCACTTTTTGCTTTATCTCACAAATCTTCAATAATCTTGATCTGTGCTAACTGAAAAACACTCAACAAACTTGTTAAACATATCTGGAAACATGAGTGAATGTTATATGAAAGCAATTAGATCAAACAACAGTGATTTGTGAATTCGTGAAATTCAAAAACCAAAAGTTACCGTTGTTTACTCGAGTAAGTTCTTCTTTACTCGAGTAAGGCACTGTGCAAAAGTGTCTTTACTTGAGTAAGCAAAGTTTACTTGAGTAAGCTCTTACCAGAGGCAAACCATCGAGGCTTGAATTTGAAACCCAAGAGCTTTACTCGAGTAAGTTAGTACTCTACTCGAGTAAGGCACTATTCATGTGAAAAATTTTAAGTTCAAAATGCCTCTTTACTTGAGTAAGGTTTTGTTTACTTGAGTAAGCAAGTCTTTGACAAGTTAGTAACCTCTCTGTATGGGCTTTACTCGAGTAGGGGATCCTTTACTCGAGTAAGCAACTTAGTTCTTCAAAAATGAGAAATTACTCCAAGTCTTTACTTGAGTAAACAATCCTTTACTTGAGTAAGGAAGAACACGTGCTATGTTTGAAAATCATTTTAAGAACTCTTTACTCGAGTAAGCATTACTCTACTCGAGTAAGCAACTTCCTTGAAAAAACAAGTTTGCTCTTTGTAAGACCTTTACTCGAGTAAGAAATCCTTTACTCGAGTAAGCACTTCAGTTCAAAAATTCATTTTGCTTTCTGGAAGTCCTTTACTCGAGTACAGCTCCCTGTACTTGAGTAAAGGCTTAACTTTGAAAACTTGGCTGCTCTCTGGATGGCTTTTACTCGAGTAAGCAGTCCTTTACTCGAGTAAGCAGCTACTTCAAAAATTTTGATTGCTCTTTGTAAGTCCTTTACTCGAGTAAGCTTTCTTTACTTGAGTAGAGACTTATAAAAATGCATTTGAGCAATCCTTCAACAGTCCTTTACTCGAGTAAGCTCACCTCTACTCGAGTAAGCAACTGTCAAAACCTTTTAACAGATTTTGAAAACTTCAACACATGTTTATACTTGTTGTTAATCATCAAAACATCTTGAGAACTAACATTCTCCCCCTTTTTGATGATGACAACACTTATAAACATTCTTTTTAAGGATTTAGAAAGATGTATAGAACTTGATTTGAAGTTTTCAAAATATCAGAGTTAAATTATCAAAAAACAACCAAAATCACATTTTTAACCATAAACATCAGAGAATAGCAGCAGATATATAATTGAACTCATAAACATGTGCAAAATATATTCATATTCATTTAAAACATCATACATGAGTTGCATCTAACTGATATCAGAAAAGGATAAATACTCTGATAATCACTGATATCAGTAAAACAGAAGCAAAAAGTTGCATTGTCCTACAAGTAATCAAACACATAAACATATAGTTCTAGACACACTCCTAGAACCCTAAGCGTCATCATCTTTCTCTCCTTCTCCCCCTTTGTCATCATCAATATAGTTAGAGTCAAGAACAACCAGTGGAGGAGAATAGGGAACAATAGCTCTGCTTGGACCAAAATTGGGATCTAAAGAGGGGTCAAACAAGGAAGGATGGCCAAATGAAAGATGGCCATATGGAGAGGGTGTGGGGAATATTTCAGTGGTAGGAGTGGGTGGAGATGGAAGTGGGTTAGGAAGAACCTCTGTGGTAGGGGTGACAGGGGAAGATGTGGTGTGAGGTGGACTATGAGGTGGGCTAGGAAATGAGAAAGTGGGTGAAGATGGTGGTGAGAAATGTGGTTCTGGTGAGGATGTGGAAGGGTGAGGGACAGGTATGGAAGGCTGGGCCTCTGGAGCAGGTGTGGATGAAGATGGACCGGTAGTGAATCCAAATGTAGCAGAGGAGGAAGATCCACCAATCCTGAAGTGCTGGAGAAGTTGCTGTGCCTTGTCCGGGGCATCAAAGTCGGCTGCTAAGGTGACAGACATAGTGGAAGCCAAATTGCTTCCTTGCTCATCAAGATCGTCTTTCACCTTGGCCAAGTTGGACAAAACCTCTGTCTGAGCCACAATCACATCCATGACTCCCATCTTGATATCCGCTCTAATCATATCAAACTTAGCCTTCATAATAGCTCGATGAGACATCAGTGCAGCATCCACGATGGCTCTCATTCTTTCATCAAAATCAGATGGTAGTGGTGGTGGAGCAGACTGGGCCTCATGAGTCACAGAATGAGATACATGCGTTTGAGTTCTCTGTGGTGCCTGAGACTCTCCGGATGCTTCTGGTCCAAACTTGATCTTCATCATCTTTAGAGTGGTCTTTCCAAAAGCCGTGACATACTTCATTTGCTCAGGTGGCCCGACAAACCATATCTTGTGATAAAACATTATCACAGATGTCAAGGATGCAAAAGGCATGTACGAGTTCTTCCGGGATACAAACTTGAAGTAGTTCATCTCCTTGAAGATCCACTGCCCAATGTTCAGAGGGTGCTTCTTGATGAAAGTCGTGAAGAACCGGTAGTCCTTCTGTGTGAAATGAGTGTAACTCCCTCCTTTATTCACGAAGTTCCGGGCGTAGATGTGCCAAATTACTCTGTGAAGCTTAGGCATGTCAGCAGGCTTGAAGGTTAGATGAGCTCTCTGATCATCCGGAACATCTTGAACAGATACAAGCGTCCTATACACCTCTTCATTACTGTATCTTGGTGTAGTGGCCTTCGGGGGATTTTCAACCTTTAGGATCCGGTTGATGATGGCAGCTGATAAGGTAAACTCAATCCCTCTGACTGAAGTAGTGATCCTCTCCTCAACCACCTTATCCTCTGAGTCCAGAACATGATCAGTCTTCATGTTGAAGTAGAATTTCTTCACCAAGTCCGGGAAGAAAGGGGCCTCAATGGATATGAAGGATTGGTAAGGCCCGAACCATGGGGAAAGATCAACATCGCATTCCTGGTAGACTTTCTCCAAGTTGACAGAAAACAAGGCACAAAATCCACGTGTTGAGTATTGTTCCTTGAATTTGGCATTCAGTCCGGGTGGAAGAGGAACAGGAGTAACTTTAAAACCTTCAGGAGCATGCTCATATTGGTTGTACTCCTCTATTGCATTGACCATGTATGGAGATGGTTGCTCAGCTTCTTGATCATTTCCTTCCCCTTGCTCAGAACCCGAAATAGAGGCAGAAACAGTGGCCTCATCAGAAGAAGAGAATACAGCGGAGGAGGCTTTCTTTGATCGCTTCTTCTTCTTTTCTGTAGCTTTCTTCTTTCCTTTCTCTGTCTTCTTCTTCTTTGAAGAAGATTCTGGTTCCAGATCCTTTGACGAAGAACCCCTCTTCTTGGGGTTTGGAGACTTTGCCACCGGTTGGAATCACAGCGCCAACTCCGGGTATGGATGTATCAATGCCCCTTTGCAGCTTCTTTGGGATCGATTTGCTTCTTGGAGCACGAGGAGGGTCGGATGGCACCGGTTGAGAAGATTGAGAAGTCTCTTTTGCCATTTCAGAGGTTAGGGTTTCGAGAAAATGGAAGAGGAACGATTTGGAAGATGTTTCAAGCAAATTTAAGGGGTTTAATGGAGGATTGTGACGGTTTCAGAGGGAGAGGAAGAGAGAACAACGCGTTACTTAGGGTTTTACTTGAGTAAACGGTCGAGTAATGAACAGTCACAACGTTTCAGATATATATAGACAGACCCCTTTACTCGAGTAGAGTTCTAGCTTACTCGAGTAAAGAATACTTCACTAGCTTACTCGAGTAAAGAGTCAAGTATACTGACCTGGACTTCAAAAATGTAATGTGAATTTTTGAATCCCCGATAGCTTGACTCGAGTAAAGCCACTTACTTACTCGAGTAAGCCTCTGGCTTCCCTTCAATGTTGGTCTCTGTCTGGCCCTTTACTCGAGTAGAGCATCCTTACTCGAGCAAACTTCCTCTTTCCACAGCATTGTGCTCTCTGCCTCTTGCTTACTCGAGTAAACATTTACTTACTCGAGTAAAGCTCCTCTGAACTTCAGGATTGGCTTTCTGCAACATCTTTACTCGAGTACCAACATCCTTACTCGAGTAAACACCTTCTGATACATCAGAAAATCCTGCAAAAACACTTTCTAAACACTCCGATGCTTAAGTTAGTAAGGATTAATCATCAAAAACATAACTAACATTAAATTGAGAGGAATTTGCTTACAATTCATTGGGATTTACCATTCCCAATTCTCTCCTTATGAAAGTAAATTGCTCCTTGGCTTGAGGCTTGGTGAATATGTCTGCCAATTGGAGATGGGTTGGAATGAACATGACCTTCACATCTCTCTTCTGCACATGATCCCGGATGAAATGATGTCTCACATCAATATGCTTGGTCCTTGTATGTTGCACCGGATTCTTAGCCAAGCTTATTGTACTAGTATTGTCACACAATATCGGGATCTCCTTCAAGTGCACTCCAAGATCAGCAAGTTGTTGCTTCAACCACAGCACTTGAGCACAGCAACTTGAGGCAGCCACATATTCAGCTTCGGTTGATGATACGGCTATGGTTGTTTGCTTCTTGCTAAACCAAGACACAAGTGAGTTCCCAAAGAACTCGCATTGCCCACTTGTGCTCTTTCTATCCGTCTTATAGCCAGCATGGTCCGAGTCTGAATATACCACCAAGTACTCCGGCTGACCTTTGGGGAACCACAGCCCAAGAGTCTTCGTATTAGATAGATATCTGAATATTCTTTTTACGTGCTCAGCATGTTACTCTTTGGGTGCGGATTGGAACCGAGCACACATCCCAACGCTGAATTGGATGTCCGGGCAGCTTGCAGTGATATAGAGCAATGATCCAATCATTCCTCTATACTTGGTGATGTTGAAATCCTTGCCCTCTTCATCAGCATCCAAAGAAGTGGTAGTGCTCATTGGTGTGTCAGCTCCATTGCACTTGTCCATTCCAAATTTCTTCAGCAAATCATTCAGGTACTTGGTTTGGGATATAAAAATCCCATCTTTACGTTGCTTGATTTGTAGCCCAAGGAAATAGTTGAGCTCTCCCATCATTGACATTTCAAATTCACCCTGCATGTTCTTAGAGAATTCCTCACACAAGGAGTCGTTAGTAGCACCAAAAATAATGTCATCAACATAAATTTGTACAACTAATATTTCATTCAATTTATTTTTCTTAATAAACAATGTTGTATCAGCCTTTCCTCTAATAAATCCTTGATTGAGTAGGAATTGACTCAATCTTTCATACCAAGCTCTAGGAGCTTGCTTAAGGCCATAAAGTGCTTTCTTCAATTTGAAAACATGATCTGGAAAATGCTCATTTTCAAAACCTGGAGGTTGTTCAACAAATACCTGATGAGGACCTTTTGTCATTAGCCTTGGGGTCCACAATCAACAATTAACCAAGGATTGCATATAGGCAAACCAAGGATCGTTCTCTCTTCTCGAGGAGCCTTTTATTGGATCCTAAGTAATCTAGATGTCATGCAAATGAAATGAAAACAAGGGGGGATTGGTTTTTGTTGAAATTAAAACATGAATTAAAGACAGAATGAAGAAAATTGAGATTAATCAAATTGAAATGGATCAACCCAGAATTGGGATTCCAAGACCTTCCATCATCGAACAAAAATAGGATAACTGAACTTGTGATTGATTCTAGACAAACCGAGATCTCTGCATTTGTCCAGAAACTCCCTCGACTAGACGATCGCCTAGCATTTGATCGAACACGTGGTGAGCTCGTTGTACGATCGCACAACGTTCTCTGCAACCCGGTTCGACCTAAGTCCTTGGGATTTCAATCTGGATATTAAATCTAATACCCAATCCATAATTATAATCGGATCCGATTAAAATTAATAGAAACAAGTCAGTTACTGATTAAAGCGCAAGTCCTCCGGATGACACCATGGAATCCTCAACTCATGGGTCGATCACAGAAACTTAGCCAAGCATGGCTTTGTGAAATGAAAATGTAGAAATGTTCATCATGACCATGAAGAACATGAACAAGTTCATCATGAACACGAAGAACACAAAGAACAATTAAAGAAAATGAAAGCTTCTATTCAAAAATAAATCTCAACAACATAATGAATCCATATAGAAAAAGAAGAAGAACATAAAATCAAAATAAAATAATTAAAAGGAAAGATTAAAACCTAAGCCTTCCATGTAGGAGGCAAGAAATTAAAGACAAGAATTAAAGACAATACATGAAACTAATAAAGAAAAACTAAGCCTTCCATGTAGGAGGCAAGAAGTAGAAGAAGGAAAGAATGGGAGAGATCTTGGTCTCTACAAGGTGTGTCTTGCTCTTCACAACTCCCTTCTATTTATAGGCAGCTAGGAGCATCTCATCCATGCACTTTACAACACAAATTCGTCACTTTAGTTAGTGGCCAACTTGGAAGCATCTTTGAGTCACTTTACAGCTCCAAAAACCGTGTCCTCTTTTCCAGCCCATGTTAGGCCACGAAATCATCCGAATCTGGCCATGTGATCTTCATATGAAATGTTGCCCCGGATGTCAGATTTCCAGTCGTTCAAACGGTGCCCCATTTGGAGGTCTGTAGATCTAGATATGGGTCAAATACTGAACGTCATTCCAGAGTCCAGTGAAAGCAGCCTGTTTCAGTTTCCAGTCCAGTTTTGGCCCTCTAAACATCTGAGTTAGCTTTTGAGCTCTTCATAGGAGTTGTAGGGCTTCCTCTTAGCTTTCTGAAAATGCAAATTTGGGATCAATTGAATTTATATAACTCAAGTTATTCCCAAAATACCGAACAGTATTCATGACCCAACTGCAGTAAGAATGTGACAAAAGTCCAATTTTGAATCCAAACTCAAGATGTGACCAAGATTAATGCAAATAAAATCTAAAAACTCATTATGGTGATGAAATCACATATTTCACTAATTGTTCCTATTAAAGTATGATCATGACAGAGTTTATAGCTTCTTTTTGCATTTAAAATAATATGAATTTAATGATTATCAAACTCCCCCACACTTAGCTTTTTGCACTCCTGGGCAAAATCTAAAGCAAGAAAACAATTTTTTTTTTCAAACAATTGCCAGTAATGTAAAAATTTGAAAGCTTCAAAAGATCGATAAATCAAAACCAAAATTCTTTTATCTCCAATCACGATTATGGCAATCTCAATCAATGACGCTAATTACATAAGATGGTCTCTCAAAAGATACGCACAATCAATCAACCTCTCAAGTGTATCTCTCAAGTATTTAAGGTGTATAAGTGTATCGCTCAAATTCTACCCAAGAAAATTGTTCTACCATAAGCTTGCTCAATTTCTACGTCTCCACTACTCATAACACATGCATGCACAAATCAAGAGAGCTTGTTATTACAGGTTGTAATGAGGTTAGGGTGAAGGTAGGTAAAAGTATGGAATGAGAGGCTAAGCACCAAAGAAATTAAATTGAGCACTGATTAACACTATCATTCTCTATGTATGAAAACTTTTATTTAACTCAAATACCTCCTTTCTTTCTAATTTTTTTTTACACCTTTTTTTTTTGTTCTTTATCTTCTTTTTTTTTTGTTCTCTCTCTCTCTTTTTTTTCTTTCTTTTTTCTCTTTCTCTCTCTCTCTTTTTTTTTTTTTGGAACTGTACTATATATAATCACAATGGCAAAATCAAATATCTTCCTCCCACACTTAAACTATTGCACTCCTGAGCAACCCCCAGACTTAAACACAAAACCAAGGTAAACCAATGCTCAATAATTTTTCACGATGCGGAATAAAATGGTTTTACGCTTAGGCTTGTAATGTGGCTTAGAAAAGAATGGACAAAAAGGCACAAAGGGATTACCAAAGGGATATTAATGCATGGGAAAGGCTATTTGGCCAAAGTGTGGAAAACAAAAGGAAACATGAACAAGCTTCCATCATACCTATGCACATAAGTGAAAATGTAGTTTCAAAAAGAATAGGAGCAAGTTCTAGAGAACGCAAATCATGAGCAGATGCACACATGAATGAAAGAATGACAAAAGATGAATTCCATTCATGCAGGCTCAAAAACTCACAGGGTCAATACCATCTTATACAATCAACATCACCAATTCAACTACCAAGACATGAAATCGAAGAGTCCAGAATTGCAAACCAAATAGAATGATCTATCAAAATGTTCAAGTTCATAATATGTAGCAATCATAGAAAGAGAAAATGCATTGTTCTTATTTTATTTAATAAACTACATTATTTCTCTTTTTTTCTACTGGATTGTGTCCCTCCCCCACACTTGTCTTCCTCATACAACAATTAAGCCCAAAAATTTATAGAAATTAGGAAGAAAATAAGTGAGGAAAGAGACAACCTAGGTTAGAAGATCTTCAGTCGCTTAAAGGAGAAGTTCTCATCCTGGATGGGAATCATGCATTTGTCTGTTAAAACATCTTCTCCCACATTGATTTTCCTTGGTGGAGGTGGTTCAGGATCCATTGGAAGAGGTCCAAGAATGTACGGTGGATGTTGGTTCCATCGAGGACCTTTCCAAGAATGTGCCTGCAAAGAAGACAAGCAACCAGCAGTATCCCATCCAAAAATAGAAATATGGAGAAGCTTCAAGTGAATTAAAGGCATGTTAATTTCCAAACTCTCCAAATAACTATCACATCCAAGGAAATCAATGATACTCCCATCAGTAGGAGTCAAGGTACCAATTATAGTTTGAAAATTCTCTTGTGGTTGCAAAATGGAAGGTATGGAATCCAACTTAGTGTTGGAGTATACCTCATCATTGTCACAATCACAAGAGATGAAAGGGAAAAGAGTGGAAGAAGGAAGAGGATTTTTGAAAGTGTCACCACCCGGAATGTGTAAAGATTTAAAACAATTATCTTGTTTTTCTAAATCAGGTGGCAAATCACATGAGAGTACTTGTTGGAAAGATTCATTGACATGCAGGATTTTATCAATCAAAATCTCAGAATCTTCATCACCAACAAGACTACAAGGAGGTAATCCAATGGGAATTTCGTGCATCGGACATTCCAAGCTATGATTGTTCTCACTCATATCAACAGCAGAATCCACAATCAATGCAGAATCACTAATCAATTCAGAATCACCAAATAATGCAGCATTAATCTCAGTGCAAATAGGACACCATTCATTATCAGAACATGCACAATTGGCAGAATTACTTGTCCATGCAAAATCAGGATAATCAACATACCATTGTGCAAGAACATCATCAACAACATGGGCATCCATGCTTAATTCAACCCTTTTAGAATTGACATGCTTACTATCTTCAATAGTATAAGACGGTGCATTTTGATCAATGGTAGAATCAACCACTTCACTAAATGCTTTCTTTTGAAGTTCAACAAGTGAATGACATTTTTCATGATAACAATTTACACATATTTGATATTCTTCACAACAGCATGAAAATATGTCATTCAATTGATTGCAATCATCACTAGTACTATGAAGAGAAGCATTTTCATCAGTTAAAGTATCACATGAAGAAATAGGAACACACTTATCAACAAGTACAGTCAAACCACTACTACTAAAGTCAATTGGCTGAGCAATTTCATTTCCAAAGAATTGAGGGGATTCAACAATGATTTCCTCGTCCACCTCATTATCACTCAAATTATGAATTGCTTCATTAACCAAAGTAGTAGGAGAGTCTACTTCTATAAGGGTATGATTATTACCAAATGGATGAGAAGATTCTTCAATGTGCTTTTGCACTTGTCTCACTTCTTGTGCATGTGTGCCCATGATAGAAGGAAAACTCATTTTTAAAACTTGTGCTTGCTGCTCAATTTTCCTTGCTAATTTCTCAGTTGATTTCGCTTGTTGTTCCATCATTCTAAGCATAGAGTCCATCTGTTGATGAAAGTCATCCTTATGTGACCACTCCTCATTTATAGCCCAAGTCGTTTGATTGTGGAAATCTCCAATGATTTCACAAAATGAAGGATCTTGGTAGGGCAAACATGGTTGATAATGAGGTTCATAAGGTGGCTCAAATGAGTATAGGGATTCATGAGATGGATGGCATGGTATAGAAGTGGGATGGAATGGAGGATGGTAAGGTAGGTGAGAGGGTTGATGATATTGTTGGAATGAGGAGGGTTGATGATATTGTTGGAATGGAGAGGATTGATGATATTGTTGGAATGGAGGTTGTTGGTATGGTTCATGGTATTGGTGGAATAAGCCATCACATTCTTGATTGCCTACAAAAGAGTGAGAATTGAAAGGTAGATTATGATTATCATAAAACCAAGCCATGAAATTTCACTACAATTAATTCCCAAGGAATTACAAGATGACTATCTAACTATAAATTATAAAACTAAGAAAAGGAATTTAAGAAAATACCAATGCAAGTGAAAAAGAAAAGAAGAATTTTTTTTTTTTTAAAATACGAGTATGTTATGAATTAACTTGGAGACATGGTGAATTCAAACAAATGAGCTCAAAATTATATCGGATCTGATTTTAACACACCACACAGAAGCTACCAAGTCAAGACGGTGCAATAATGCAATGAATGCTATGCAAGCTACCTAAATGCAAAAATCCTAAACTATATGCAATGAAAAATCAAAAATGCAAAACTAACAAGCTTCACATGAGAAACCCCTTGTCAAAAGTAAATTTGACAATTAGATTACCTAGGGAGCCAATTACTTAGCTCCCCGGCAACGGCGCCATTTGATGAGGACCTTTTGTCATTAGCCTTGGGGTCCACAATCAACAATTAACCAAGGATTGCATATAGGCAAACCAAGGATCGTTCTCTCTTCTCGAGGAGCCTTTTATTGGATCCTAAGTAATCTAGATGTCATGCAAATGAAATGAAAACAAGGGGGGATTGGTTTTTGTTGAAATTAAAACATGAATTAAAGACAGAATGAAGAAAATTGAGATTAATCAAATTGAAATGGATCAACCCAGAATTGGGATTCCAAGACCTTCCATCATCGAACAAAAATAGGATAACTGAACTTGTGATTGATTCTAGACAAACCGAGATCTCTGCATTTGTCCAGAAACTCCCTCGACTAGACGATCGCCTAGCATTTGATCGAACACGTGGTGAGCTCGTTGTACGATCGCACAACGTTCTCTGCAACCCGGTTCGACCTAAGTCCTTGGGATTTCAATCTGGATATTAAATCTAATACCCAATCCATAATTATAATCGGATCCGATTAAAATTAATAGAAACAAGTCAGTTACTGATTAAAGCGCAAGTCCTCCGGATGACACCATGGAATCCTCAACTCATGGGTCGATCACAGAAACTTAGCCAAGCATGGCTTTGTGAAATGAAAATGTAGAAATGTTCATCATGACCATGAAGAACATGAACAAGTTCATCATGAACACGAAGAACACAAAGAACAATTAAAGAAAATGAAAGCTTCTATTCAAAAATAAATCTCAACAACATAATGAATCCATATAGAAAAAGAAGAAGAACATAAAATCAAAATAAAATAATTAAAAGGAAAGATTAAAACCTAAGCCTTCCATGTAGGAGGCAAGAAATTAAAGACAAGAATTAAAGACAATACATGAAACTAATAAAGAAAAACTAAGCCTTCCATGTAGGAGGCAAGAAGTAGAAGAAGGAAAGAATGGGAGAGATCTTGGTCTCTACAAGGTGTGTCTTGCTCTTCACAACTCCCTTCTATTTATAGGCAGCTAGGAGCATCTCATCCATGCACTTTACAACACAAATTCGTCACTTTAGTTAGTGGCCAACTTGGAAGCATCTTTGAGTCACTTTACAGCTCCAAAAACCGTGTCCTCTTTTCCAGCCCATGTTAGGCCACGAAATCATCCGAATCTGGCCATGTGATCTTCATATGAAATGTTGCCCCGGATGTCAGATTTCCAGTCGTTCAAACGGTGCCCCATTTGGAGGTCTGTAGATCTAGATATGGGTCAAATACTGAACGTCATTCCAGAGTCCAGTGAAAGCAGCCTGTTTCAGTTTCCAGTCCAGTTTTGGCCCTCTAAACATCTGAGTTAGCTTTTGAGCTCTTCATAGGAGTTGTAGGGCTTCCTCTTAGCTTTCTGAAAATGCAAATTTGGGATCAATTGAATTTATATAACTCAAGTTATTCCCAAAATACCGAACAGTATTCATGACCCAACTGCAGTAAGAATGTGACAAAAGTCCAATTTTGAATCCAAACTCAAGATGTGACCAAGATTAATGCAAATAAAATCTAAAAACTCATTATGGTGATGAAATCACATATTTCACTAATTGTTCCTATTAAAGTATGATCATGACAGAGTTTATAGCTTCTTTTTGCATTTAAAATAATATGAATTTAATGATTATCAATACCTCCTCTTGGATGAAACCATTTAGAAATGCACTTTTGACATCCATTTGATAGAGTTTAAAACCTTTTGTGCATGCAAAGGCTAGTAGCACTCTTATGGCCTTCAATCTTGCTACTGGGGCATAAGTTTCCTCATAGTCTATGCCTTCTTCTTGATTGTAACCTTTGGCCACTAATCTAGCCTTGTTACGTACAATAATTGCTGACTTATCATGTTTGTTCTTGAATACCCATTTTGTCCCAATTACCGGATGGTCTTTGGGCCTAGGTACCAAGTCCCAAACTTTATTTCTATCAAATTGATGTAGCTCCTCTTGCATAGCAATCACCCAATCATTCTCTGAAAGGGCTTCTTCTATCTTAGAGGGCTCTATATGTGAAATAAATGCAGAAAATGTGACCTCATTCAAAGTACTATTTCTGGTCCTAACTCCTTGGTTTACATCACCTATAACTTGGTCTAAAGGATGATTCCTTATAAATCTCCAAGCTCTAGGTTGAGTCTGATCATAATTTTCAAAATTATTTTCAGGATCAGCCTCAAAAACATTTTTAGAATTTTCAGAAGAAGTAGGAGCATTTTTTGAAAAGAATTTGTTTTTGAAAATTGTCTCTTCTTCATCATCCAAGGATTTATCAGATTCAGACTCACAGAATACAACATGTATGGACTCTTCAACAATTTTAGTCTTAGTATTAAATACTCTATATGCCTTACTTCTATTTGAATAACCGATAAAGATAGCTAAATCAGCTTTAGGATCGAATTTACCAAGATTATCTTTACCGTTATTGTGCACGTAGCACTTGCACCCGAAGACATGTAGATGGCTGAGGTTTGGCTTTCTCCCTTTGTATAGCTCGTATGGGGTCTTGTTCAGTTTCTTCCTCAAGTAAGCTCGGTTGGAGATGTAGCATGTCGTACTCATCGCGTCAGCCCAGAACACTTGTGAAGTGTTGTATTCATTCAGCATTGCCCTCGCCATCTCAGTGAGCACTTGATTCTTTCTCTCCACAACACCATTCTGTTGTGGTGTTCTTGGTGCTGAGAAATTATGGTTGATCCCCATACCATCGCAGAATTCAGCAAAAGCGTTGTTCTCGAACTCTCCACCATGATCGGTCCGTATTCCTGAAATTGAGAACCCTTTCTCGTTTTGGACCTTCTTGGCAAAGGAAACAAACTGATCATATGTTTCATCTTTAGAAGATAAGAATATTGTCCAAGTAAATCTAGAAAAATCATCAACAATGACCAAAGTATATAAGTTTCCACCAAGACTTTTTACTCTAGCTGGTCCAACTAGATCCATATGAAGAAGTTGAAGAGGTCTATTGGTTGAAATCTCATTTTTCGCTTTAAAAGAGGATTTGGTTTGTTTTCCTTTTTGGCAAGCATCACAAATCATATCATTTTTGAAATTCAACTTAGGAATACCAATGACCAAATCATTTTTCAGCAACTTGTCAAGTTGAAACATATTGACATGAGCTAATCGCTTATGCCATAGCCAACTTTCATTCAAGTTACTTACAAAACAATTTTCAAAAACAGGAGCATTGCTAGAGAGGTTCAAAGTATAGCAATTTCCATCTCTAGGTGCTCTAAACAAGGCTTTATTTTTGAAATCATTTATGGAGACCAAATCCTTTTTAACAATAAAGCACTCATCAGAATCAAATATTACCAGATTACCCTTATCGGCGCTTTGGCTCACATTTAAGAGGTTGTGACACAATCCCTCTACCAAGTATACGTCTTTGATGAGTGGGCCTTCATTGTTGCCTATCTCACCAATGCCAGCGATTTTCCCAGATTGGTCACCTCCAAATGTGACTCTACCTCTATCTTTTGGCTTTATTGATAAAAGCTTTGATTTGTCTCCAGTCATGTGCCTTGAGCATCCACTATCGATATACCACTTGTTAGGTCTTGATGCTCTAAGACAAACCTGCAATTCATGAAAGATCAAGTTTTAGGTACCCATCTTTTCTTGGGTCCTTTGGGGTTAGCATGTACCTTGGGAACATATGTTCCTTTTGGTACCCAAACATAATTTCCTACAAGTTTAGCTTTTCTTTCCTTTCGATGAAAACAGGATGAAGTAGAATGACCCTTCCTATTACAATAATTGCAATGTGCAAATGGATTTGAAGAATGCACTGATTTAGTAAAATAGTTCACATATAATTTCTGACCACTCTTCTTCTTGCCTTTCTTTTTGTCAAAATCTGGTCTGTAACCAATGCCCGATCTATCGTTTATAAACCGTTGTTGTTTAAGAATCACATTGAGCATTTCACTTCCCTTAGTGAATTTCTCAAGTGCTTTGGTTAGTTGTGAATTCTTTTTCTCTAAAATAGGGCATTCTTCACAGACAAGATTTTTAGAAGAGGAAAGATTTTGAACTTGCAATTTAAGAGTGGTGTTTTTCCTTTTCAAGTTCAAATATTTATCAGATAATTTTTCAAATTCAGCTTGCACATTGAGATATTCAGTGAAAAGTTCATCATAGGAGGGTTTCGGCTCATATACCTCATCGCTTTCATTGTGTTGCTCTTCTTCTTCAGCAACTAGGCATATGTTGGCTTTTTCACTTTCATCCTCTTCAGCTTCATCCTCATCCGATGAGCTATCTCCCCATATTGCTGACACATATGCCTTCTTTTTATATTTCTTGAATTTCTTCTTCTCTTTCTCTTGATTTTTTAGCTGAGGACATTCCGCCTTAATGTGTCCGGGCTTTTCGCATTCATAGCAGATAACCGGCTTCTTCGATTCATAGCTTGAGCTTCCCTTTTGAAATTTCTTGAAGCCTTGATCTCTCTTATAAAACTTCTTGAACCTCCGGACCATCATGCCGATTTCTTCATCCTCATCTTCATCTTCCTCATCTTTTTCGGCATTAAGAGCAACTCCCTTGTTACGGTTGTTGCCGCCATTGACATCTTCCAAGTCCTTCTTGAACCTCAACTTGCTCTCGTACTCAGATAAGCTCCCAAACAAGGCAGCAACAGATGTAATTGACTCACCACGAGCTTCTTCAATAGTGGTGACTTTAGCTTCCCAGTCTTTTGTGAGAATATTGAGAATTTTTCTCACTTGAGACCTTTGATCAAAGATCTTTCCCAAGGCAGCCAACTGATTTGTAAGATGAGTATATCTAAGCTGAAATTCTCCAATACTCTCACCTTGTTTCATTCGCAGCAAATCGTATTTTGTGGTTAGAATGTTGATGCGGTTCTCTTTGATCCCAGAAGTCCCTTCATATGCAATTTCCAGAGCTTTCCACATCTCCTTTGTTGTTGCCAAGTTGCAGACACGAAAGTACTCCTTTTGACTAAGAGCACTTTGAAGCATCAGAATAGCCTTGCTATTAAGAGTGATATTCTTCTTATCATCATCGTTGAACTCAGCTTCAGTCTTTGGAACAGTAATCCCTTCTTCGACTTTAACCGGTACATAATCTCCAGTCTCAAAGACTCTCCACAAACCATACTCAGTAGCCATGACAAACACACGAAATTTTGCTTTCCAGAAAGAGTAGTGTTCGCCATCGAAACCAGGAGGTCTGTTGATTGAAGCTCCATCTGGAAGAATTCCTTCCATCGTGATCCTTCTCGAGTGGTTAAACTCTTCTGAGAAGACCTTGCTCTGATACCAAATGAAGACAGGAGCTTTATACTCAAGAGGGGGTGAATTGGGTATATTAAAAATTTTCAAGACTTGTTCTGTTTTTATACACTCAGAACAGGGCACAACAGAGAGGATAAGGAGAAGAAGCTAGACGCAGTGCAATTTATACTGGTTCGGTCCTTTCCTGACCTACATCCAGTCCCCAAGCCTCACTTGGGATTTTCAATCCACTAACTCAACAATATTGATTACACACTCTGTACTAAGAGTTGTTCTCTCACTAGAACACACTCCCCCTTACAAGTTGTAATCAATACACCCAAAATCACCAAGTCCCTGATGAAGACCTTTTGTCATTAGCCTTGGGGTCTACAATCAACAATTAACCAAGGATTGCATATAGGCAAACCTAGGATCGTTCTCTCTTCTCGAGGAGCCTTTTATTAAATCCTAAGTAATCTAGATGTCATGCAAATGAAATGAAAACAAGGGGGGATTGGGTTTTGTTGGATTTAGAACAGGAATTAAAGACAGAATGGAGAAAGATGAGATTAATCAAATTGAAATGGATCAACCCAGAATTGGGATTCCAAGAACTTCCATCATTGAACAAAAATAAAATAACTGAACCTGTGATTGATTCTAGACAAACCGAGATCTCTGCATTTGTCCAGAAACTCCCTCGACTAGACGATCGCCTAGCATTTGATCGAACACGTGGTGAGCTCGCTGCACAATCGCACAACGTTCTCTGCAACCCGGTCCAACCTAAGTCCTTGGGATTTCAATCTGGATATTAAATCTAATACCCAATCCATAATTATAATCGGATCCGATTAAAATTAACAGAAACAAGTCAGTTACTGATTAAAGCACAAGTCCTCCGGATGACACCATGGAATCCTCAACTCATGGGTCGATCACAGAAACTTAGCCAAGCATGGCTGGATAAAATGAAAATGCAGAAGTAAAGATGTTCATCATGACCACGAAGAACATGAACAAGTTCAACATGAACATGAATAACACAAAGAACAATTAAAGAAAATGAAAGCTTCTATTCCAAAATAAATCTCAACAACATAGTGAATCCATACAGAAAAAGATGAAGAACATAAAATCAAAATAAAATAAAAAGGAAAGATTAACACTAAACCATTCCAAGAAGGAGGCTAGGAATACAAAAGAAAAACAATACATAAAACTAATAAGGAAAAGTAAAGCCTTCCATGTAGGAGGCAAGAAATTAAAGACAAGAATTAAAGACAATACATAAAGCAAAACTAAAACCTTCCATGTAGGAGGTAAGAAATACAAGAAGGAAGTTAGAATGGGAGAGAAGGATCATCTCCAAGGTGTGTCTTGCTCTTCATAACACCCTTCTATTTATAGGCAGCTAGGAGCATCTCTTCCATGCACTTTACAACTCAAATTCGTCACTTTAGTTAGTGGCCAACTTGGAAGCATCTTTGAATCACTTTACAGCTCCAAAACAATGTCCTCTTTTCCAGCCCATGTTAGGCCACGAAATAATCAGAATCTGGCCATGTGATCTTCATATGAAGTGTCGGCCCGGATGTCAGCTTTCCAGTCGTTCAAACGGAGCCCCATTTGGAGGTCTGTAACTCTAGATATGGGCCAAATACCGAACGTCATTCCAGAGTCCAGTGAAAGCAGCCTGTTTCGGTTTCCAGGCCAATTTTGGCCCTCTAAACATCTGATTTAGCTTTTGGGCTCTTCATAGGAGTTGTAGGGCTTCCTCTTAGCTTTCTGAAAATGCAAATTGGGTATCAATTGGATTTCTATAACTCAAGTTATGATCAAAATACCTAACAGTGTTTATCACCCGATTGTAAAAGAGGTGTGATTTAAGCCCAATTTTTAACCAAACTTCAAATATGACCAAAATTAATGCAAATGAAGTCTAAAAACTCATTATGAAGATGAAACCACATATTCAACTAATTTGATCCATTAAACCATGACAATGATAGAGTTCTTAACTCCTTTTCGCATTTAAAATAATATGAATTTAATGATTATCAAACTCCCCCACACTTAGCCTTTTGCACTCCTGGGCAAAAATCTAAAGCAAGAAAACTTTTTTTTTTTTGCAAATAGTTGCCAGTAATGTAAAAATTGAACAAGGGATAGAAAGCTTCAAAAGATCGATAAATGAAAACCAAAATTCTTTTATCTCCAATCACAATTTTGGCAATTTCAATCAATGACACTAATTACATAAGATGGTCTTTCAAATGATACGCTCAATCAATCAACCTCTCAAATGAATCTCTCAAGTGTTTAAGGTATATAAGTGTATCGCTCAAATTCTACCCAAGAAAATTGTTCTACCATAAGCTTGCTCAATTTCTACGTCTCTACTACTCATAACACATACATGCACAAATCAAGAGAGCTTGTTATTACAGGTTGTAATGGGGTTAGGGTAAAGGTAGGTAAAAATATGGAATGAGAGGCTAAGCACCAAAGAAATTAAATTGAGCACTGATTAACACAATCATTCTCTATGTATGAAAACTTTTATTTAACTCAAATACCTCATTTCTTTCTAATTTTTTTTTTACACCCCTTTTTTCTTCTTTATCTTTTTTTTTTCTTCTTTTTCTTTCTTTCTTTTCTTTTTTTTTTTTTTTTTTTTGAACTGTGCTATATATATAATCACAATGGTAAACTCAAATATCTTCCCCCCACACTTAAACTGTTGCGCTCCTGAGCAACCCTCACACTTAAACACAAAACCAAGGTAAACCAATGCTCAATAATTTTTCATGGTGCGGAATAAAATGGTTTAACGCTTAGGCTTGTAATGTGGCTTAGAACAGAATGGACAAAAAGGCACAAAGGGGTTACCAAAAGAATAATAATGTATGGGAAAGGCTATTTGGCCAAAGTGGGGAAAACAAAAGGAAACAAAAACAAGCTTCCATCATACCTATGCACATAAGTGAAAATGTAGTTTCAAAAAGAAAAGGAGCAAGTTCTAGAGAACGCAAATCATGAGCAGATGCACACATGAAAGAAAGAATGGCAAAAGATGAAGTCCATTCATGTAGGCTCAAAACCTCACCGGGTCAATACCATCTTATACAATCAACATCACCAATTCAACTACCAAGACATGAAATCGAAGAGTTCAGAATTGCAAAACAAATGGCATTGATCCATCAAAACAAAAAAATGTTCAAGTTCATAATATGTAGCAATCATGGAAAGAGAGACTGAATTTATTTTGAAAAGCAAAGGAGTTAAAAGGAAAACAGATAAAAGAGAAAGAGGGAGAAGAAAGAAGAATACTCCCCAAGGGTTTATGGAGGATAAGTGGCATCGATGAGGAGAATCTCTGCTTCCTCAGGCTGTTGCTGGGGTCCCTCGTGAAATTGCTTAAGGCGATGCCCGTTTACCTTAAAGGTTCGTCCTGTGGGTGGATCACACAGCTCAACAGCACCAAATGGAAATATGTTAGTGATCACAAAAGGGCCATCCCATTTAGATCGAAGCTTACCAGGCATAAACTTCAGACGGGAGTTAAACAGAAGAACTTTTTGGCCCACAGAAAATTCTTTCCTTAGAATATGTTTATCATGGAATGCCTTAGTCTTTTCCTTGTACAACCTCGAACTCTCATAGGCATCCAATCTAAGCTCTTCTAATTCTTGCAACTGCAGCTTCCGTTCCAACCCAGACTTAGCCAAATCCATGTTACACTTCTTAATGGCCCAATAGGCTTGATGTTCCAACTCAACTGGAAGATGACACGCTTTACCAAAGACAAGTCGATAGGGAGACATCCCAATCGGAGTCTTGTAGGCAGTGCGGTATGCCCACAAAGCATCATCCAATCGCTTACTCCAATCTTTCCTGGTAGAGTTGACAGTCTTCTGAAGGATTTGCTTAATCTCTCTATTTGAGACTTCAGCTTGACCGTTGGTCTGAGGATGGTAGGCTGTAGAAACCTTGTGAAGCACTCCATACTTGCGTAGCAAGGCACCTATGCTTCGATTACAAAAATGGGAGCCTTGGTCACTGATAATAGCTCTAGGAATGCCAAACCTGCAGAAAATGTTAGACCTAACAAAATCCACCACCACAGAAGAATCATTAGTCCGGGTGGCTTTCGCCTCAACCCATTTCGAAACATAATCAACAGCAAGCAATATGTAAGTATAACCATATGAGGCAGGAAATGGACCCATAAAATCAATGCCCCAAACATCAAAGATCTCACAAAACAATATAGGGTTCTGGGGCATCTCATGCCTACGGGAAATACTTCCTGCCCTCTGACAGTTATCACATGATTTGCAAAACAGATGGGCATCATGAAACAGGGAAGGCCAAAATAACCCACATTCTAACACTTTCCTAGCAGTTCTTTGGGGTCCAAAGTGACCACCACAGGCAGAAGCATGAGAAAAATGCAATATGGAGTGAAATTCATGATCAGGCACACATCTTCTAACTACTTGGTCACTACAAAATTTCCACAAATAAGGGTCATCCCAAACATAATATTTAGACTCACTTTTCAATTTCAGGTTTTGGGCCCTAGTGGAGTCTGCAGGAAAAACACCAGCTACCAAGTAGTTAACAAGATCAGCATACCAAGGAATCTTACCTTGTAGCTGTAAAAGCTGCTCATCAGGGAAATCATCCTGAATAGAAGAGGGATGAGAGACTGAATGGGTAATACGACTCAAATGGTCAGCTACCCAGTTCTGTGCTCCACTTCTGTCTCGAATCTCAACATCAAATTCTTGGAGCAATAACATCCATCGGATGAGTCGTGGCTTTGCATCTGACTTTTTCAAAAGAAACTTTAAAGCAGCATGGTCAGAGAAAACAATCACACTACTAGCTAATAGATATGACCTAAACTTATCAAAAGCAAATACAATGGCCAACAACTCCTTTTCAGTAGTGGTATAATTAGACTGGGCAGGGTCCAAGGTCTTGGAGGCATATGCAATGACATGAGATGCTTTGTTGACCCGCTGTGCTAAGATAGCGCCGACCGCGTAGTTGGAAGCATCACACATCAACTCGAAGGGAAGGGACCAATCTGGGGGCTGGATCACTGGGGCTGTGGTCAGGCAATGCTTCAAGTGATCAAAGGCCGCCTTGCACTCGTCATCAAACACAAAGTCAGTGTCCTTATGCAGAAGGTTGGTCAAAGGTCGAGCAGTCTTGCTAAAGTCCCGAATGAAACGCCGATAGAAACCTGCATGACCAAGAAAAGAGCGAACCTCCCGCACAGATGCAGGGTAAGGCAAAGTAGTAATCACATCTATCTTAGCAGGGTCTACCTCAATCCCTTTCCTAGACACTATGTGTCCCAAGACTACACCTGACTCAACCATGAAGTGACACTTCTCATAATTCAGTACAAGATTAGATTCAATACACCTATGCAAAACTCTTGACAAATTAGCTAAGCATGCATCAAAATCAGACCCATATACAGTGAAATCATCCATAAAAACTTCCATGCAATCCTCTAGAAACTCAGAGAAAATACTTACCATACAACGCTGAAAAGTGCCAGGAGCATTGCAAAGGCCAAAAGGCATCCTCCGGTAAGCATATGTTCCAAAGGGGCATGTGAAGGTTGTCTTTTCTTGATCCTCAGGAGCTATATGGATCTGGAAATATCCAGAGTAGCCATCCAGGAAGCAGTAGTGAGACTTACCAGCTAATCGCTCTAACATCTGATCAATGAAAGGTAAAGGATAGTGATCCTTGCGTGTAGCTTGGTTGAGTCTCCTGTAATCGATGCAAACTCTCCAACTGTTCTGAACTCGAGTAGGAATGAGCTCATTGTTCTGATTGGCTACCACAGTGACTCCAGACTTCTTGGGAACCACCTGGACCGGGCTAACCCACTGGCTATCAGAAATGGGATAAATGATACCAGCTTGCAGAAGCTTAGTTACCTCTTTTTTCACCACATCAAGGATAAGAGGATTAAGGCGTCTTTGGGGTTGCCTTACCGGCTTAGAATCCTCTTCTAACAAAATTCGATGCATACACGTGGTAGGGCTGATGCCAACAATGTCAGCTAATTTCCACCCAATGGCTTTCTTGTTGGCCTTTAATAAGCTTAGCAGCTTCTCTTCTTGGTCAGGAAGAAGATTGTTGGCCACAATGACTGGCAATTGTTCGTCCATCTCTAAAAATGCATACTTCAAGTGATCTGGAAGGGCTTTTAACTCAATCTTGGGTGGTTGCTCAGTAGAGGGAAGAAGCTTGGGTGGTTGTTGCAACAAGTCTGCTGTCATGACATTAGAAATACCTGAAACCGCATTCAAAGAAGCAGAAGAATTGTGTCTATACAGCTCAATGTTAACATCAGAATCAAACCCATCAAAATCAGAGTTAAGCTCATCAAAATCTGGATCAGGATGCTCATTAGGATTAGGATTGAGCTCAAACTCAGAATCAATATCAGAATCTATATGTAATGTAGAATGACCAAGCAAGTCGGAATCATCAAGCAAGTCAAATTCACCAAGCAATGCAGCATTAAGCAAATTAGTGCAAATAGAGCACCATTCATTATCAGCACATGCACAAATGGGAGAATCACTCTCAGTACACCAACTAGCAAGAATATCATCCACAGCATCATCAATCACATCAATGGAGAAAACAGAATGATCTTCCCTAGGATGTTTCATGGAATCAAAGATATTAAAATTCACAGATATATCACCAAACTCCATGGAAAGAGTACCAGAATGCACATCTATCTTAGTCCTGGCTGTTTTCATGAAAGGCCTGCCTAGAATGATTGGTGACCTGCTACTAGGAGACTCATCCTCCATATCTAAGATGTAAAAGTCAGCAGGGAATATCAATTCATTAACTTTGACTAATACATCTTCAACTACACCAGAAGGATGAACATTACTCCTATTAGCTAACTGAACAACAACACCAGTAGGACGTAAAGGACCAAGACCAAGAGATTTGTAAATAGATGTAGGCATGACATTAATAGAAGCACCTAAATCTAGCATGCAATTATCAAATCTATAGCTACCAAAACAGCAAGGAATAGAAAACATCCCTGGATCCTTGCACTTGCGAGGCATTGTAGGCTGGATGAGTGCTGATACATTCTGATTCAAGCTCACTCGTTCACTCCCCTTCAGTCGCCTCTTGTTGGTGCACAGCTCCTTCAAAAACTTGGCATATTTGGGAATTTGTTTGACCGCATCTAAGAGAGGAATGTTGATTTCTACTCTTCTGAATGTCTCAAGTATATCCTTCTCTTGTGCTTTTTCTGCCAACTTCTTGGACTGAATCGCTCTCTGAGGGAAGGGAAGAGGAATGGGGGTGTCTTCTTCTTCAACCTGCTGCATTGTCTTTTTATTTCTAGAGTCAATCTTCACATTGTCTGACGCTTTTTCTAATGTAGAAGTCACATCTGCAGCTGGTGTAGGTTCCCCTAATTGTTTGCCAGACCGTAGGGAGATAGCACTCACATTCCCCTTAGGATTGGGAATGGTCTGTGAAGGAAGAGTGTTGGATCCTTGAGGTTGAAGCTGATTCAATGATGTTGCCAACTGGCCAATCTGTGTTTGCAAACCCTGAATGGCAGTGTCAGTTTGCTGTTGGAACTGGGATGTTTGCTGTTGGAACTGCATATTGGCTGCGACAAATTGCTTCATCATATCCTCAAGTGAGGGACCACCACTACCACTGCTACTAGCCTGTTGTTGTGTTGCCTGTGGAGGTGCACATATGGCTGGTCGAGGGGGTGCTGCTGGCAAAGGCAAAGAAGGAGCAGATTGCTGTTGAAAATTCTGTGGTCTGTACTGTCTGTATTGGTAATTCCCAGAATTTTGCTGATGTTGGTCACTATGGTTCTGATTCTGGTTCCAACGGAAATTGGGGTGATTCCTCCAGCCTGGATTGTATGTATTAGAAAATGGATTATTCTGCTGGTATTGTGGCTTCCCTGGAAAAACACCGACTGCAGCAACCGACTGGTCTTGATGAGTAGGGTCATGCAAGGTAGGACAAGAGTCAGTAGAGTGATAAGGGTCAGGACAGAACCCACATGAGTACCCAATCTGAGGAGGAGAAGATTGTACTGTCTGTGTCACTGCTAACTGCCTCACTAGAGAGGTTAGATCATCAAGTCTATTCTCTAACCTCTTAGAATCGTACTGCACTGGAGGTGTTTGAAGATGGTAAACAGTAGGAGTAGAATTTGCTCTAGTGCCAAACTGTTGAGAATTAGCAGCCATAGTAGATATCAACTCTCGGGCATCTTCAGGTGTCTTTCTATCTAAGGCTCCACCACTAGATGCATCAACAAAACTTTTGTCCAATGGTAACAAACCAGAATAGAAATATGTAATCAAGAGTTGGTCTGAGATCTGGTGGTGTGGACAGCTAGCACACAGTCGCTTGAACCTTTCCCAATATTCATACAAGGTCTCCCCATTGTTTTGTTTAATACTAGTGATCTCCTTTTGGATAGCAATGGCTTTTGAGGAAGGGAAGAACCTCTCTAGGAATATCTTCTGCATGTCATCCCAATTCCCAACAGATGTTGGTTGCAAATTGTATAGCCAATCCTTAGCCACACCATCTAAGGAAAATGGAAAAGCTCTCAGCTTAATGTGGCCTTCATCAATTGCTTGTGGTTTCATCGTGCTGCATACCACATGGAACTCCTTTAAATGTCTGTGAGGACATTCACCTGCAAGACCATGAAACTTGGGCAACAAATGGATAAGTCCAGATTTTAGTTCAAAGTTCGCAGCAAGTTCAGGATATCGGATGCACAAATTTTGATTCCCAACATCAGGGGTAGCTAATTCTTTCAAGGTAGGGCGGATTACTTGTTCTGCCATATTTTTAGAGTCAAAAAAATTACTACTAGAATCAGAATTCTTAAGATCAAAATGTTCTAGTCCAGTGTCCAATTCTGTATTAATTTTATGACCTGACTTAACAGCTCTTTTAGCAATAGAAATTGTTCTTTCTATTTCAGGATCAAATGCAAGCAAGTTTTCTAGATGAGTGGTACTCCTAGTACTCATGCAACATCAAACACACAAAATTTCAAAAATGTCACCAGAAGTGGTAAAAACAGCAAAGTACAACAAAACAAAACAAAACCTAATGCTAGACCAATTTTTTTTTTTTTTTTAATAAAACAAGTTAACAAAAGTTACCAAAAATGTAAATCTAATCAGCTTCACACGAGAAACCCCTTGTCAAAAGTCAATTCGACAATTAGATTACCTAGGGAGCCAATTACTTAGCTCCCCGGCAACGGCGCCATTTGATGAAGACCTTTTGTCATTAGCCTTGGGGTCTACAATCAACAATTAACCAAGGATTGCATATAGGCAAACCTAGGATCGTTCTCTCTTCTCGAGGAGCCTTTTATTAAATCCTAAGTAATCTAGATGTCATGCAAATGAAATGAAAACAAGGGGGGATTGGGTTTTGTTGGATTTAGAACAGGAATTAAAGACAGAATGGAGAAAGATGAGATTAATCAAATTGAAATGGATCAACCCAGAATTGGGATTCCAAGAACTTCCATCATTGAACAAAAATAAAATAACTGAACCTGTGATTGATTCTAGACAAACCGAGATCTCTGCATTTGTCCAGAAACTCCCTCGACTAGACGATCGCCTAGCATTTGATCGAACACGTGGTGAGCTCGCTGCACAATCGCACAACGTTCTCTGCAACCCGGTCCAACCTAAGTCCTTGGGATTTCAATCTGGATATTAAATCTAATACCCAATCCATAATTATAATCGGATCCGATTAAAATTAACAGAAACAAGTCAGTTACTGATTAAAGCACAAGTCCTCCGGATGACACCATGGAATCCTCAACTCATGGGTCGATCACAGAAACTTAGCCAAGCATGGCTGGATAAAATGAAAATGCAGAAGTAAAGATGTTCATCATGACCACGAAGAACATGAACAAGTTCAACATGAACATGAATAACACAAAGAACAATTAAAGAAAATGAAAGCTTCTATTCCAAAATAAATCTCAACAACATAGTGAATCCATACAGAAAAAGATGAAGAACATAAAATCAAAATAAAATAAAAAGGAAAGATTAACACTAAACCATTCCAAGAAGGAGGCTAGGAATACAAAAGAAAAACAATACATAAAACTAATAAGGAAAAGTAAAGCCTTCCATGTAGGAGGCAAGAAATTAAAGACAAGAATTAAAGACAATACATAAAGCAAAACTAAAACCTTCCATGTAGGAGGTAAGAAATACAAGAAGGAAGTTAGAATGGGAGAGAAGGATCATCTCCAAGGTGTGTCTTGCTCTTCATAACACCCTTCTATTTATAGGCAGCTAGGAGCATCTCTTCCATGCACTTTACAACTCAAATTCGTCACTTTAGTTAGTGGCCAACTTGGAAGCATCTTTGAATCACTTTACAGCTCCAAAACAATGTCCTCTTTTCCAGCCCATGTTAGGCCACGAAATAATCAGAATCTGGCCATGTGATCTTCATATGAAGTGTCGGCCCGGATGTCAGCTTTCCAGTCGTTCAAACGGAGCCCCATTTGGAGGTCTGTAACTCTAGATATGGGCCAAATACCGAACGTCATTCCAGAGTCCAGTGAAAGCAGCCTGTTTCGGTTTCCAGGCCAATTTTGGCCCTCTAAACATCTGATTTAGCTTTTGGGCTCTTCATAGGAGTTGTAGGGCTTCCTCTTAGCTTTCTGAAAATGCAAATTGGGTATCAATTGGATTTCTATAACTCAAGTTATGATCAAAATACCTAACAGTGTTTATCACCCGATTGTAAAAGAGGTGTGATTTAAGCCCAATTTTTAACCAAACTTCAAATATGACCAAAATTAATGCAAATGAAGTCTAAAAACTCATTATGAAGATGAAACCACATATTCAACTAATTTGATCCATTAAACCATGACAATGATAGAGTTCTTAACTCCTTTTCGCATTTAAAATAATATGAATTTAATGATTATCAGTCCCCTGACTTGTGATTCTCTCAATCAATGAATGATTTTACATATGAAACTCTCTTAAAGAGCAGATAGATGAACACTGAAGCACTATGTATCAAAATGATACTATTACAAGTGAAAGCTAATACACAATAAATGAACTTAGTAAATTTTCGCTCAGAGTAGGTGTATCAGCTAGAGATGAAGTTAATGCTCTCTATTTATAGGTAGAGAACATTAAATGACCGTTGTAGGATGATTCCAACCGTTGGAAGTGATTTGCTTAAGTTCTGGTCATCTTCTCTCTCTAAACTTCTGCTAATCCAATTCTTAATGATGTCTAATATGGCTCTCTGAGTTTTTGCCCGTTGGAGTTAACTTTACTTGATGTAGTAAGCATTCTTTAACGTTCATTTGGCGTGCTCAGGTGGATTATCTGAAAGTAGGTGAGATTTCAGAAGTGCATTAAATGCACTGTTCACTTTTTGCTTTATCTCACAAATCTTCAATAATCTTGATCTGTGCTAACTGAAAAACACTCAACAAACTTGTTAAACATATCTGGGAACATGAGTGAATGTTATATGAAAGCAATTAGATCAAACAACAGTGATTTGTGAATTCGTGAAATTCAAAAACCAAAAGTTACCGTTGTTTACTCGAGTAAGTTCTTCTTTACTCGAGTAAGGCACTGTGCAAAAGTGTCTTTACTTGAGTAAGCAAAGTTTACTTGAGTAAGCTCTTACCAGAGGCAAACCATCGAGGCTTGAATTTGAAACCCAAGAGCTTTACTCGAGTAAGTTAGTACTCTACTCGAGTAAGGCACTATTCATGTGAAAAATTTTAAGTTCAAAATGCCTCTTTACTTGAGTAAGGTTTTGTTTACTTGAGTAAGCAAGTCTTTGACAAGTTAGTAACCTCTCTGTATGGGCTTTACTCGAGTAGGGGATCCTTTACTCGAGTAAGCAACTTAGTTCTTCAAAAATGAGAAATTACTCCAAGTCTTTACTTGAGTAAACAATCCTTTACTTGAGTAAGGAAGAACACGTGCTATGTTTGAAAATCATTTTAAGAACTCTTTACTCGAGTAAGCATTACTCTACTCGAGTAAGCAACTTCCTTGAAAAAACAAGTTTGCTCTCTGTAAGACCTTTACTCGAGTAAGAAATCCTTTACTCGAGTAAGCACTTCAGTTCAAAAATTCATTTTGCTTTCTGGAAGTCCTTTACTCGAGTACAGCTCCCTGTACTTGAGTAAAGGCTTAACTTTGAAAACTTGGTTGCTCTCTGGATGGCCTTTACTCGAGTAAGCAGCTACTTCAAAAATTTTGATTGCTCTTTGTAAGTCCTTTACTCGAGTAAGCTTTCTTTACTTGAGTAGAGACTTATAAAAATGCATTTGAGCAATCCTTCAACAGTCCTTTACTCGAGTAAGCTCACCTCTACTCGAGTAAGCAACTGTCAAAACCTTTTAACAGATTTTGAAAACTTCAACACATGTTTATACTTGTTGTTAATCATCAAAACATCTTGAGAACTAACATTTGGGATTAAGTTCCTTAGAAGTGATTTATTCTTAATATGACTTTTATAGAAGTAAGATGTATAAAAATCATATTGTAAATATGATTTATATTTAGAATGACGATGTGAGAAGTAACTTTTTGTTGATAAAAGCCAGAAGCTGCAATTTGTGACTCATATCGGAAATAACTTTTTCATCATAAACTTATCACAAACAAAAGTCATGACGAACACATATTTTTACCCCACTGGGTTTTTTTTTTAATATGGCCACTGGGCTTTTGAATCCCCCAACACTATGTCAAACTGATCCTAAAGCGTTTTGTTTTTTGGGGGGTCTTTTGGAGGAGCAATTGATATTACATATGCATGTGTGAAAAATTGTGGAACAATGTACCCTTTTCATTCCAAATTACAGGAATTTGATGACTAAACTAGAAATTGATTACCTACTCATACGTCATATATAATCTCCCAATGGATAACAAGGAAATTTTTAAAGAAAAAGAGAAAACTACCTCATGTGAGCCATAGATTTTGTTTATTCAAAGTATTTCTCACTTATTTAATTGGTTTTGAGCCCTAATCACTTTTTTTTTGGAGGGGGTGTTTGGGGGGCTATATAAAAGAACAAATAGAAGAGAAAGCCTTAAATAATCCCGTCCCAGTCCTGTCCCATCCTGTGAACAACCCTACTTGAGGGTAAGATAATCTAATTGTGAAACTACCAAGTTATGTACTCTTGTTCATTTGAAAATAAGGGAAAAGGAGAGGCTTTGCACTATTGTTTCACCAGGCGTCTCAGTGCAACAGTCTCTTGAGGGTTTATTTCTTTGAAATTTCAATGTCTAGAAATGTGTTCATTTTCGGTGGCATTTGTTGCTGACATTAATTGAGTACCTAAGGCTTTTGAAATTTGACCTAAATTTGTGAATATTACTTTTGAGTGTATGTTCCTTCCTTGTTTTTGTCAGTGGAAAAGCATAACAAGTTTTTGTTCGTGAATGACAGGGTTCTAATGCATTTTGAACTGGTACATGGGGTGGAGGAAAATGTTTTCCGTGAATGAGGGATTTTGTTTTTTGTTTGTTTGTTTGTTTTTTTCCTCGTAGTGTTTTGCAGCTTTCCATTCTTTAGCACATTTTTGCTAGAACTTTTGAAACCTGTTGCAGCAAAATTAATTGAGTATTCCTATAAAAAAAAATTAATTGAGTATTTTTTTTCCTTGACTATAATTGTTGGAATACATCTATCTAATCCAAACTTAGTGGATTAGAATCCAAGCCTAACTCATGTGGGGCTATTATGAAAATATTCAGAGATATGAGTCTAAAGAAGAAATTTTATCTTTAGGATTTTAAATTCAAATAAAAATAACTTCTTGTATGTGACATGTAATGATGCCAGTTTGTATGAGTCATTTTTGATATACCGATAGAATAACTCCTTGAAAACTTCTCTCTCTTCTCTTGGGTTCTCTTCCTACGGATGGTTAATCTTCGAAAGAAAATTATCTCCATATCTCTTTTCTCTTCTCTTTTTCTCTTATTGGCTTAATCTGTCCCATTGATTGAGAAAATAAAAGAAAAGTAAAAGTAGTATTGTATTAATTGAATGGATGTGATTTAAAGATTATGAAACTCTAGAAGAACCGTAAGTTGAACTCCAGAAGTTAAAAACAGAGAGAATCAAAATAATAATGACGCAATAAAGCCTTCTGTTACGGACCGGCCCAATAGGCCTAAGTCCAGACCCTGGCCCAACAGCGCCTATAAGGGATCCGCGCTATATTTGGAAAGGATCCGAGATCCCATATATTTAGGAACTCATTAATAGGAGATCCTCCTACAATCATGGCACCAGCCAATCAGCCCTCAAGGGCTCAATCATGGATATCGCCCATCAATGGGAAGATACGGGCACCAAGCTCCTCTATAAATAGAAGGAAACCCTAAACAGGTGCACACGTTCTATCTTATGCTCTTGTTACTTTCTGCCACACAGAGCACACACCCCACTCCCCTGGCTACGTGCCTTCAAGTTTGTTGCGAACTACGTGGACTTTGATCCCTTCGAGGGTACGTAGGCTCTAGGCTTGACACCCTAGTCAAGTCCAATCTCTGTGTTCTTCATACAGAACATTGGCGCCGACCGTGGGGACCGTAAACTTCAATCCCCGTGACTACTAATGGTGAGCACTAGAAGCCACAGCAGAAATCCCCAACCGGTGGGAGGAGACCCACAAGCCAGCCGCCCGCCGCCAGACCAGCCGCCGGCACTACCTCGAAGAGGAAACACCCCAGAAGGACATGTTACTGATACGGTGACTTCCTCCCCGGACAGGGAACAGCCGCTCCATGACAAGCAGCCGCGGCATGAAGACCGGCATCCAGAAGAAGCAGTCGCGCCATCTCCAACGCGTGATGTCCGGGCAGTTGATGCCGACGTCCGCATGATGAGGAGGACTCAGGAATCGTTCATGCGGCGCCTGGAGAACAAGGAAAAACACGACGACCTGCAGAGGCGGGCTGACTTCGAAGCTATCGGAAAGATGATCCAAGAAGCGCTCGAGAATGACCGCCGCGTAAGAGGCCGCCGCAGGGGTCGCGGTCATACAAGGAGAGCCTCGGCAGGCGACAGCAGCTCCTCGAGCAACTCTGAGCCGAGGAACCCACGCCGCGACGACGGCGAACCGAGGCGGCGCCCGATTGCAGACCACGGCGGACCACGGTCCCCGGGAGACAGAGGAAACCACGGTGCCGGTCCCAACCGCACCAATCGGCACGAAAGGGAATACCGTGATCGAGAAGAAACCTGCGCTGAGGAAAGAACTCCCCGACCCCGCCACGGATCGCCTCGGGAGTATCGTGTGACGTACCTATCAGAGACGGGAAGATCCCCCTTCTCGCGGGAGGCGGCAACAGCCCGTTTCCCAAAACGCTTTGATTTAAGCAGCCTGCCGAAATATGATGGGAGCCAAGACCCCCGGAACCACTTGGTTACCTTTGAGAAGCTCATGTGGGTCCGACAAATCAGCGGTCCGGTCATTCAGCGCCTGTTCGCGGCTACTCTGGACGGGCCGGCACACAGGTGGCTGACATCTCTTCCGGACAACTCTATCCGAGACTATGAAGACCTCGGACGAAAATTCGAGCTGCACTTCGCCACCAGCAAAAGGCAGCTGAAGACTACGTTCACCTTGAGCAAAGTACGTCAGAAGAAAGGTGATTCCTTGCAGAAGTATCTGGATCGGTTCCGAGACGTGGCCATGCAAGTACGGTCATTGCCCGAGGATGTCCACGTACACTGCCTGGTTAATGGACTGGATCCAGCATCCCGGCTGGCTCGCCACCTATGCAAGAACCCAGCGTACACCTTGACCGAATTCTATACCGAGGCGAAAAAGTACCTGGAAATGGAGCAGATGGAGGCGGCCAATGCCGATGAACCTGAACGAACTAGGAAGAGCCCGCCTAGCGACGAGGAACGCCCAAGAAAGACGAAGACCGACCCGAGACACCGCAGCCGGGACGGCCGAACAAAGTCTGACCGGGCCGATCAGAAGACCAAGTACGACAGTTACACCCCGCTGAACGTTCCTCGGTCCCAGGTATGGAAGGAGGTAGCCCAGACCGAGATGAAGCGGGTGGACAGGCCAAAGCCAATCAGAGGATGCTCCAACACGGACCGTTCCAAGTTCTGCAAGTTCCACGACTGCAACGGCCACACCACCGACGAGTGCTATGACCTCCGCGACGCAATCGAGAAGTTCGTAAGGGATGGGAAACTGCGTCAGTACGTAATCAAGACTCAGGGAAGGACGAACGGGAAACGCAACGACCGCGCCCGCTCCAGAAGTCCGCCCAAGGCATCCTGAACTCCGGGAAAAAAGCAGAAGGCGGCCTCGGACGACGAATTTCCCGACGTCGATTTCCAGTGCAACGTCGTCAGCGGAGGATTTGGGGGAGGAGGAGACACAATAAGCCAGCGAAAGAAATATCTCCGCGAGGTATTGACCGTCCGAGACCCCCCTAAATTCAAGGAAGACCCAAAGAAGCCTCGGCCGCCTGCCCTAACCTTCACGGATGAAGAATTGGAAGACGTCATACCCGGACATCTGGACGGACTGGTAATCACCGGAACCCTGATAAACTGTCGTGTTAAAAGAATTTTTGTGGATGCAGGAAGTTCAGCGGACATCATAAGTTGGGATGCCTACAAAAGGATGCACCTCGACAAGGAGGACCTTAAGCCCTGTAAAACCACCTTGGTGGGTTTCAATGGCGAGCAATCCTTCCCGAAAGGCTACATCGACCTCCGGTTAACTCTGGGCACCAGAGAAGCCTTCAAATCGGAGCGGGTACGATTCGTAGTTGCTAATTTCCGGTCCCCTTATAACGTGATCCTGGGGCGACCAACGATCCACAATTGGGATATACTAGTATCCACCAAGCATCAGAAGCTAAAGATGGTCAATAGTAAAAACCAGATAGTCGTGGTCTCTGGAGACCAGAAAGAGTCGAGGCAGTGCTACTACGAAGCTCTCCGGGTCGAGGAAGGAGGAGCATCGTCTCCACCCCGGCTCGGATCTAATGAGCAAGTAGCCGAAGCCGCCTCAGGTGGACGCCCGCGGCAGCAAGTCAACATGGTCGAGTTGGACCTCCGGGAACCGGACAATCCGAGGCCCGAACCAGAGGGAGAGCTGGAGGAGATAATGCTAGGCGAGGACCCATCCAAAACTGCCAAAATTGGCCGTGATATGGACCACGGCCTGAGAGACCTCATGATACGCTTTTTAAGGCAGAACCGTGACGTCTTCGCATGGACCTCGGCCGAAGTGCCCGGCATTGACCCCCACTTCTGCTGTCACAAGCTCGGCATATGGCCGGGGTCTAGACCCGTGGCACAGAAGAAGAGGAACATCGCGGACCATAAGCAGAAGGCCCTGGAGGACCACATTGAGGAACTCCTAGCGGCCGGCTTCATTCGGGAGGTACAATACACCACTTGGCTCTCCAACGTAGTCATGGTCCTCAAGCCCAGCGGCAAGTGGAGAGTGTGCGTCGATTACTCCAACCTCAACAAAGCCTGTCCTAAGGATTCCTACCCGATGCCCAACATTGATAAGCTTGTGGACAACTCGGCCGGGTACCAACTCCTCTCCTTCATGGATGCCTACTCCGGCTATAACCAGATCGCCATGCATCCCGAGGACCAAGAAAAGACCGCCTTTATAACTGATAAGGCGAATTATTGCTACAACGTCATGCCCTTTGGACTGAAGAATGCCGGGGCCACCTACCAAAGGATGATGAACTGAGTTTTCGAGGATCAGATCGGGCGTAACATAGAAGTCTACATAGACGACATGATCGTCAAGTCAAAACTCCCAGAAGATCACATCCGGGACCTAGAATAGACGTTTGAGAAGTTAAGAAGACATCAAATCAGGTTGAACCCGGCCAAGTGTGCCTTCGGGGTCCCAGCAGGGAAATTCCTAGGCTTCATGTTAACGAACCGGGGGATAGAGGCCAACCAGGACAAATGCAAAGCCGTGCTCGACATGCGGCCCCCGGGGTCTAAAAAGGAGGTACAGCAGCTAACGGGCCGACTAGCCGCATTGACGCGCTTCTTGCCGAAGTCGGCCGAGAAAGCCCTACCTCTTTTCAAGCTGCTAAAGAAAGAAACCAGGGGCGGATGGAGCCCGGACTGTGACGCAGCATTCGAAGAAATTAAGAGATGTTTGGCATCCCCTCCGGTGCTCACGAAGCCGGACCCAGGAGAGACCTTATTCCTCTACCTATCAATCGGCAATGAAGCCGTGAGCGCCGCCCTAGTAAGGGAGTCCGAGGCAGGACAGACACCAATATACTTCACCAGCAGGGCCTTGCAAAGCTCTGAAATCAGGTACCAGAAGCGGGAGAAGGTAGCTTTCGCTCTACTCACAGCCGCAAGAAGACTCCGGTCGTATTTCCAGGGACACCGGATTGTCGTACGAACCAGCCAGCCGATCCGGCAAATTCTGCATAAACCGGACCTGGCAGGGAGGATGACCAATTGGGCCATAGAGTTATCAGAGTTTGACATCGCTTTCGAAGCCCGGCAGGCGATCAAGTCCCAGGCACTCGCAGACTTCATTAGGGAACTCACCCCGGCCATAGTCAGTGACGGGACGTGGAAGGTCTATGTGGATGGATCATCCAACGCAAAGGGCAGCGGTGCAGGAGTCATCGTGGAAAGCCCACAGGGAGTAGCCACCGAACACTCCCTTCAGTTAGAATTCCAGACCTCTAATAACTAGGCCGAATATGAGGCCCTACTGGCCGGACTACTCCAGGCAAAGGATAATGGCGCCCAGCGAGTAAAGGTCTTAACCGACTCGCAGCTCGTCGCGGCTCAGATAAACGGCACCTACCAGGCGAAGGGCCCGCTCATGGCAAAGTACCTAAATAAAGCCAAAGAGCTGATGGCCGAATTCGAGGAGGTCACAGTGTCCCATATCCCGAGAGAGGAGAACGCAAGAGCCGACATCCTCTCTAAGTTGGCAAGCACTAAGGGTCCGGACAACCATAGGACCGTGATACAACAGAACCTGGCCGAGCCTAGCTGCATCATGGCCATTTTTGGAGGGGCCGACTGGAGAAAGCCTATTGAAGACTACCTCGAGAGGGGAATTATCCCCACCGACCCGACAGACGCAAAAAAGTTGATCAGAGAAGCCGCCCTCTATGCTATGGTCGATGACCAACTATACAGGAAGGGACTCCATTGCCCAATGATGCGATGCCTTGGAGATTCCGAAGCCAAATATGTGCTGGCCGAGCTACACGAAGGCGCTAACGGCCACCACATGGGGGGCAAGGCATTAGCCCGGAAAGCGTTGCGCGCCGGCTACTACTGGCCCACTATGAGTCAGGACGCCATGGAGAAGGCCAAGACATGCGACAGTTGCCAGAAGCACGCCAGGGTCATATGGCCACCACCCTCTGAACTTAAAGGAATGCCAGCCCCATGGCCCTTCTACAAGTGGGGCATGGACATCCTCGGACCCTTTAGGCCGGCGCAAGGGCAGTGTAGATGGCTCATCGTCGCAGTCGACTACTTCACCAAATGGATCGAAGCAGAGCCACTCGCCACAATAACGTCGGCCAGAGTGATGAAATTCTTCAAGCACAACATCGTCTCTCGTTTCGGCATACTAGCCGAGGTCGTCACGGACAATGGGACCCAATTCATGGACCATCGTTTCCAGGCACTAATGTCCGACTTGGACATTAAGCAGCACTTCTCGTCCGTCGAACACCCCCAGACCAATGGCCAGGCTGAAGCCGCCAACAAAATCGTCCTGGACGGACTAAAGAGGCGAATGTTGCAAGCCGAGACCAACTGGACCGAACAGCTCCACAGTGTCCTCTGGGGGTACCGCACGAGCGTACAGTCTTCGACTCAAGAAACCCCGTACAGGCTGACCTATGGATGTGAGGCAATGATCCCGGTTGAAATCGGACAGCCATCCTGGAGGAAGGTGAGAGCCGGGCAAGAGGGGCAGGGATCGAATGACGACGCCTTGAAGACTAACTTGGACCTCATTGATGAAATCCGGGTTACCGCGCACTGCCGGGAACTAACCGCCAAGCAGCTACTCGCGGCGAAGTACAACAGAAAGGTCAGACCCCGGTCTTTCAACCGAGGAAACCTAGTACTCCGACTGGCCGACATAGGCAACAAGAATGCCAAGGACGGGAAACTGGCGGCAAACTGGGAAGGGCCCTACCGGATTAAGGAAAAGCTCGACGGAGGAGCATATATCCTCGAGACTTTGGCACGAAAGCCAATCAAAAGGACATGGAATGCCGACAAGCTGAAGATCTACTATAGCTAGACCCTCTCTCGGCAGCGTTTGTTAGCTTTTACGATTATTCTTTTCCTCGCATTTGTTTTCCTTTCGTCTTGAGTCCGAGTTATGTCATTTCTGATTATAATGCTTTGTAAGGCCCCGTAGGGCTATTTCTTTTCATCAATAAAGGATCCCACTGGGGATATTTACCAATACGTACAAAGCTTAAGCATAAAGCCTGAGCCGCTTAGCTCGGCCAAAAGCAACAAGGCCGAGGCAATGAAGCCCGGCTAAGAAACCAAAAGCCGGGTTTACTAACCCCGGCACCGGTAGACGGCCCCGAGGTCACAAACCCGGCCAGAACCAAAAACATCTAGATGTACGAAAACCGGCCGTCGTACTCCGACAGGCATTGGTTAGAGCTCGGCAAAGGAATCGAACACGGCCCTTTGCGAAATTGACGCGTCAACGCTCGTCCGGCTAAGCAAGCAGCCTGCCATGCCGACCCTGATCAGGTCAAAATGTCCGACTCCAGGCAGACGAAGCCTCGGTTAGACACGTGGTAGCCTCGCCCTTACGCCGATACAACTTGATCCAACTACAAGAAAGTTGGAGCTCGGCTACGTGAAAGCCGAGCCGAGGCAGTACGGTTAGTCATGCCTGACGAGGCTGAAACGAGATGACCTTGCCCCAACCTCCCACACACTAAGTGTGGTAGAGAAACAACGGCCTGTACATATGCAGCCGACAAACACTAAAGCTTGGGCAAAAGAGTGATAAAATTATCCATTGCCTAAGTTTTCTACACGGCCCGTACCCACACGGACGACCGACGCTTAAGCTAAGACAAAAGGATGGCAAAATCCATTGTCTAGAGCATCCAGACGGTTTGCAACCATACAGCCGAAAGAACACCCAAACTTAGACAAAGGAGAGATAAGCTAACCCATTATCTAAGTTACCTAACACCCACACGGCCGACTGACAAAAAAGGATGGTACAAAGTCAAATCGTTCATTGTCAAATCTAGATAAAAGTGACGGTAAAGATTAAAACAAGTCCGGACCTCGGCAAGAGAAAAATTGCCATTAGTCGTTCAAAGTCTGTACAAGAATGGAATCAAGGCCAAAGAAAAGCAAAAATTACAAGGGCTCTAACACCCCAAGAAATGCAAATAGCAAAAATAAAAGCTAAGACGGGGAGCCCGACCTAGCATCAGCTTCCTCCTCAGGCCCGGCCGCGATAGCACCCTCCACATCAGGATCCTCGGCGGTTTGAGGCTCGTATGGGAGGAAAGATCCATCGTCCTTGACAAAGGCACAATGATCATATCCTTCCACTCGAAGCTCAACCCCGGGGTTGAAGTACCGGATCTGGAGCAGGGCTTGTTTAAAACAGGCCTCCGCAGTCTGCACCAGGGCATCCGTAAGCTCCCGGGAGGCCACCTTCTCAGCAGCAAGGGCTGCCTGAGCCGCCTTTTCCTCCCTGGCCAAAGCAGCCAGCCGCTCCTCCAAAGCCTTGGTCGCAGCCAGGCTCTCGGACCTCTCCTTCACGGCCCGGGTGCACTCCACGGCAACCGATTCGGCATGCTCCTGGGACAGTTGCAGCTCCCGCTCCGCCCGGACCGTCGCGGCCTTCACGGCCTCCAGCTCCGCCCGGACCCCCTCCAGTTCCGCGAGGGCCGCATCCCGCGCCGCCAGGCCTTTGGCCAGCTCCTCCCCGGCCGACATAGCCTTAGCCTCAGCCACCTCAAGCTCCTCCTGCAGCTCGCCAGCAGATGCGGTCTTGGCCTCCGCAGCCGACAAACTCTTGGCCAACTCCTCGACCTGTGCCCGCAGCCTCTGGACATCAGCGTGGGAACGAGCATATTGCTCCCGGACAAGGATCAGGGCTTGGTTTTATCCCACCGCCCGGCAAAGCTCTGCCTGGTTCCTGTGCAGCTCATCCAGGGCCGGTCGAGTCAGGGCAGCGCAGCCAGTGAAGTGTCGGGGGGGGAGGAAGGCGGTGGAGACCTCAGGAACTACCCCATCGTGCCAAAGACGGCCACGGGCGAGAAGAGACTTCGGCGGCGGTGGTGGCGGAAGCGAAGATGACGAAGGCAGATCTGGCAAAGATGAAGGAGGATCATCGGCGAAAAACTCAGCCTCAACCTCCTCATCGGAAATCGGGGCCTCACGCCCCTCAGAAGCCTGCGAACCAGGCACCGGGCTTGGGTCCACAGCAGCGACTTCCCGGCCCTCAAGCACCGGAGACCCCCCCAAGGAAGCCGCCTGTGAAGCCGAGGCGGAAGAAGGGCCATCAGCAGCAGGGCCTTTGGCCTTCTTAGGAGCCGGGGCAGAAGGAGCACCGGCAGTGGAAGAAGCCGCCCGCTTCTTGGGGCGACTCGTAGGCGCGGCGGCCGCCCTCGACAAGCGAGCGTATAGCGGCAGGTCGTCCATAGCCCTAGCTGCAAACATACAGAAACAAAGTAGATCAGAATCCACAGATTCATAAGAACAATACTGAAACAAAAACAAACACAAATACTAGTGACCCTACAGGAGGAAGGTGGCGGCTCGGCGGAAATATAGAAGCCAGCCGGCTGCACACCGTACTCGGCCACCAGGGCCTCGAGCCGCGGCAAAGCAGAAACCGATGCCGGCACCAGGTCTTCAAATGGAACCTGGTAGGAGATGGCCTTAGCCTTGTAATGACCTTCCCCCCAATACAGCGGGAACCAACCACCATCCTCTAAGAACCACGGCAGCTCCCCCGGGACGGCCTCGATCTTGAAAAAAGCCCCCTTAAACCGTTTGAAGGAGTCGGAAAAGGGCGTCATCAAATGACGGTCTGGGTTGATCCGCAGGGATACCATGCCCCTCAGATTGTCACCCCTCGCGGACGAACTGGGGGCAAAAGGTCCGAAGAAGTGAAAAAAGAGGTTGGCGGTACAGGGGATGGGGAGCGGAAAATGGCCGCATAATCGCTCGAAGGCGACTAGGTATCCCCAACCGTTCGGATGAAGTTGCCTTGTGTCGGGGCGAGACGAAGATGCCGCAACGCCTCCATCTGGAAGGGGGTGAAAGGAAGAGGAACTCGGACCCGAGTTAAGTAGTCCCGGTAAAAGAAGAAAAAGTCCGGCTGACCCTCGGTCCGAGCCGCACATACAGGCTCCTCATGCCCCGGACGCCTAAGGACGCATCCGGGCATGGTCGGGACCTCCAGCCGCGCTATGTCTACCTCCGACATCAACGACGTTGTGGCCAGCACATCATGCGATACCCAGCCGTATCGGCGAATCAGGGCTTCGGACGGACTGGGTGAGTCCGAACCACCGGCCTCCGAACGCTTTTTTGAAGATCCCGACTTGGGAGCCATAAATAAGCCTATATGAAAATAAACAAAGCCGGTATTAGCAAAGAAGCGGAAATACCTGGCACAGGCATAACAGCAGGTACTAAAGAAGGCCGACTAGGACGAATAGGGACACGAGAGGGAACAGCCGGGACAGACCAATGCCGGCAGGAGCCCAGAATAGATGAGGCCTCGGCATCTCTATCACCCGCCATCAATACGGAAGCCTCCGCCAGGCAGTCCCAGCAGGGGCCGGCATAACCCTCTGGGGCGGACGTCTGGCGAGCAGTAGAGGGACCCTCGTAAAAATTCAGTGGCCGAGCCATCACCACCGGAGATTGGGAACTGGAAGAGGAACCCACCAGGGTCCCACCAAGCGATTCTTGAGGAAGAGCGGTTGCAAGCGCCCGGAAGGGTGAGCGTGGAATTGAAACAGAAACCCTTCCCGTGGACGGGCGAGCCCCACCTCGCCCCGGACGCACGGCGCCACCTCGGCGCGAAGGATCCAGGATTCCCGAAGCAGGTGGTTCACCTCCGAGAGCCCAGTAAGTAGCCCGCGGGAGACGCGCACGAAGGAGCATTTCCTCCTCAGGCGTCAATGGAGCTGCAGAACCAGGAATACCTCTACCCCTCACCATGGTCAGAAACCTAAGGCGCTAAGAACAGTGTCTAAGGAAACGATGGGACGAATTTCGGGTGCACTGATTCTAAAGAAACCCAGGAAACCCGGAAGGAGGGAAGAGCGATGACGCAAACGTCAATCAACGAAGAATAAACGGTAAAAGAAAAGGAAATACCGAACAAAATGACAGGAAAGTGGCACAATACCTGTTATGTGAAAGAGGAAGGAACTAGAACGCTGGAAGACGGCGAAAGTTCCGGGCACAAAGAATCCCCTCTGAAGCTCTAGAGAAACTAGAGAGTGAGCTGAGCGAGAAAATGTAATAGCGGGAAAAGTGGAAAAGAAGCACAGAGAAGGTTATTTAAACCGAAATCCTAACACAAGAAGGGTACAACGGTATTTTCCCATACAGACGTAACAAGATTGGCGCAGCACGACGCCAGCGCAATAAATGCGCATTGGCCTCGAGAAACGAAAAGGCGCGACGGTTGCAGACTCCCTCCACTAAGGGTCTGACAGCTGTAAAACCACAGTGACGGTTCACGTAGGGGGAAAACCGAAGCGTACGAAGAATCCCAAAAGGCAAGAGAACGCTTGGGGACCCGGACAGGATAAAAACCGCCCGGACATAAGCAAACCCGACGTTCTGGGCAGGACGAGAACCGATTGAGCCGACCACAGTCCCAAGCCGAGCTAAGGGCCACGGCATCCGAAAGCCGACCCAGTCCGAGCAAGAGGACCTCGGACATAAACGGGCACGGGGTGCTAAGCATCTCGGCCGTCCAGAAGCCTGAACGACCAAGCTAGGGGGCAACTGTTACGGACCGGCCCAATAGGCCTAAGTCCAGACCCTGGCCCAACAGCGCCTATAAGGGATCCGCGCTATATTTGGAAAGGATCCGAGATCCCATATATTTAGGAACTCATTAATAGGAGATCCTCCTACAATCATGGCACCAGCCAATCAGCCCTCAAGGGCTCAATCATGGATATCGCCCATCAATGGGAAGATACGGGCACCAAGCTCCTCTATAAATAGAAGGAAACCCTAAACAGGTGCACACGTTCTATCTTATGCTCTTGTTACTTTCTGCCACACAGAGCACACACCCCACTCCCCTGGCTACGTGCCTTCAAGTTTGTTGCGAACTACGTGGACTTTGATCCCTTCGAGGGTACGTAGGCTCTAGGCTTGACACCCTAGTCAAGTCCAATCTCTGTGTTCTTCATACAGAACACCTTCCAAATGACAAAATTACAATCATAAAGCACAAGTCCAGAATCTCTTCTAATTTAAGAACTTAATAATCAAAACCTTAGAGAAAAACGAACACCAATTTGAAGAGTATCTTAGAAGTGGGATGAATCAGAAGGTAAACACACTGATAAAAGAACAAAAAATAGCTAGATTGCAATGAAAGATTGAAGAGTGCCTCAGATCTGGAGTTCAACTTACGCCATAAAAAATTGGTGAAGATTGCAACTAGATCTACGCTCTTGCAACCTAGATTTGCAACCCAGAGACGCACAGAAATTCGAAGGACCTGAAGATCTCCAACCCAGATCTGCAACGACGAGCTATGGCTATTGCTAGTGGGTCGCCGTCACCATAAGGGATGGATAGGGAGGCCACGGGATGAGAGTAGAGAGAGACAATCGCTATTGTTGGTTTACAAGTCGAAGTGGACAGGGAGGCCGTTGGGTAGATCTACAACCCATAGACACACAAAAATTCAAAGGACCTAAAGATTTCCAACCTAGATCTGCAATGGTGAGCTGTGGCCAGAAGGATCTACAACGGCGAGCTGTGGCTATTGAAGTGAAGAGGGAGAGCAAAGTCGCTGGAGCATAAGGTGGGATGTTTTTTTTTCCTCAGGAAATGAAAGACGCGAAGGAGCACAGACGAGGCGAGAGAGATGTGAGAGAGGAGTGAAAGGGAAACTGGATCGAAGGATCTGAGATTGTTGGGGTGCATTTGTGTGGGGCCCACACGAGAGACTTTTGGCGTCTAACTTTTTAACATAGATGTCAAAAACATTACTTTTGGCGTATAAGTTAAAAAGTTAGATGGTAAAAGTTAACTTTTCTCACATATAACTACAAAAATATTATCACTTTTTTTTTTTCAAGAAAAGGACGCTTTTTAGCAACATAAAACCCTTTATTGGAGTAGTGTATATTGTATCATACATTATACATGATACATGCTATTCTTCTTTATCTTGTACAAAGCTTATTCCTCTTTTTGTTTCCCCTTTCATGCTTTCTGTACTTTATATACATGATTTACTTTTATAATCTCAAGCAAGTCACAGTTTTATTGGTTTCGATGTTTAGTTTCGTGAAAACTTCACTATGTTGTTCCCTTGTTGTTCCAAGGAAGGAACTTGTTCTAGTTCTGGATTTTTTTTTTCTGCGCTACATATTATAGAACACACGTGCTAGAACTCTAGAACGAGAAGGCAGAGACTGAAACCACCATGAGCGAAAACTGAAACTGAGGATATTAGTTTTTCCAGATTGGGACACTAGAAATCTAAAGATTTAGACTTTGAAATTGATCTCATTGCATAAATCACCATATAAGAAAACAAAAGACAAAAGGAAGAACCCAAAACCCAATGGAAAAACAAAGAAAACGTCAAGTATGCAACGGACCCAACGGTTTCTTGCGTTTGGACTTGGGTTTCGAGAAAACTCTTGTTTGGTGCCACAAAATTAACATGGTTATGTAGAGAAGAGAAAGACAAAGAAAACGAGATCATTTTCACTGGAAGCAAAGGTTGATGTTACCAAAATTTAATTAAGCACCACAAGTGTATGGGTTAAGAAAATAGTGAGTGGTAAATCAATGTCGTCCCACATAGACTCAAGGTAAAAACTAGTAATTAGGTGTTAAATTTCCTTTTTTTTTCATTTAAGTTAAGCAAATCAAAATTGTTTTCAAGATGAGTAAAAAAGAATGCAAATAAAACAATAAATTAATAACAACAAAGACTTTTCACAGAGAGCAAATTCAAATATCAATGAAGACAACTTAGAGATATTAATCCCTTGTTTGTTTCTTAGATTTCATTCCCACTAAATTAATTTTAACTTAACTTCTTCAGCTAATCTAGAGTATTAATGTATATAAGTGTCCGTCGGTCCACTTATACACCTACCTCAAATAATTATGTAATGTCTCACACAATTAATTAAGATGCAATTTATATCGGGCTCACTCTAATTTGATTATATGAAGCTTCTAGGTATATGTCTATCCTAAACGCAAATTAGATTAAAAATCTAATTCCACATTATTTAATTCAAGGTTAATTTAAGATTTCTTTTGTCAAGTTTAATCCTAAATTTCAAAAATATGTTTAATGGTGGCTAATCACTAAACAATGAATAATAAAAATAAGATTAAATAAACTAAATTAAAATTAAATAAAATTAATTAGTGAGATAGATTTTTAAGTCTCAAACCAGTTTATAATATTCTAAGTTGCAAAAGAAAAATTAGCCACACACATGGCTTTAACCAACATCACAGTAGCACCAATAAATTCAGATTTAAAACCCATAAAAGGAATAAAAGGCAAAAGAGTGAAGTTAAGACAAACAGCCCCCACTATTCCACTATTGCTCCTTTGCTTTCCAATTCCAGAGCTCAGTGTGCAGCAAAGAAGATGACGATGAAGCTCCTCAAAATGCCGCCTCTGCTCCAGCGAAATATCCCCTCTCTTTCGTCTCAAACTCGCGATGCTCCATCAAAAACAATCACCGCCTCTGCTGATTTTTTCTTTATCGTGCCCACTGTGTCGCCAAAAAGGAATTCCCCCCCAAAATATCCAGCCGCCTCACTCGTTCTCCACGGCGCAATGATTCCGCTCGCTCCTTTCTTTTTTTTTTTTTCCTCTTCCAGTTCAGCTGCCTCCGGCGAGAATCCTCATTTAATGTCCGCCTCCTCTTTCTTTTCAATTGCTTTTTAGGTCTTCCCTTCTTCCCAATCCAAACGACGCATCTCCCTTCCTTTTCTTTTTTTTTTTTTCTCCCTCGTGGCTACTGTAGCTTTTAGGTTTTAAATTGATTAATTCCTTTGCTCAAACGGTGCGCATGTGGCTGTGGAAAGATAAGGAAGTTGTTAAATAACAATAATTTTTTTTGGTCAAAGGATACTACTATTAATACTCCAAACAACATTACAAGCACTAATACAAAGACATAATAACGAAAGATACACGCAAATCAACTGACAACAAAGCGAACAGAAGCTACCATGAAACACAAGAAACACACTAATCAAAAGAAAAACTACAGGCAATCACCCCCGAATAGATGATCAGAAAGAGGAGCATCATGAGGGACAACATTTATCAAACGGGAGTCCGAGGCTAGAAAAGAGAGCAAAGAAGGTGTTGGCTGAAAGACCCACCCAATCGGGCACACCCCTTTATAAGCATCAGCCGCAATCTGGTCGGCAGCACAATTACCCCCCCTTGGGGTGAAAGATAACGAGAACCCAACCTTGGAACCCAGCAGACAAATGATATCAAAAATAATACTCCTACTCCTCCAATCGATCATATCCGGAGCTTTGGCATCAACACATTTAACAAGAGAGAGGCAGTCGGTTTCAAAAATCACCATATCATGACCCAGATCGACAGCGAGCATGAGAGCCCTCTTGAGAGCTAAAGCTTCGGTCATGAAAGCAGAGATGGATTTGACTTTAGCCACGAAACCCCATTTGAAACCTCCAAGCTGGTCCCGACAGATAACTCCAATAGCCGCATCAGTACCATTAGGCGAAAACGCTCCATCACAGTTATATTTGAGTGTGCCCGCTGTTGGAGGGGACCAGACGACCGGCTTAGCAGGATCAGCTCCTCGGACTTCCGGATTGATGTTCTTTTTATCGCAATTCACCCAGAAGTCAAAATTATTTTTCCTCGCACATTGAATGACATCAATAGGATTAGGGTCTTTATGATCAAAAACAAGATTATTCCTTTGTTTCCAAATAAACCATAAGACCCAACAGATTAAAGAAAGATTATGTTGGTCCAAAGAAGACATACCTGAAATTTGAATCCACCACGCATTAAAATTCAAAATACTAACCACATCTAGCTTAACACCAAGCGAGCTCCCGAACCATACACACCTAGTCCAAGGGCAATGAAAAAACAAATGCTCCACTGTCTCCACCGCATCAGTACAAATTGGGCAAATTCTATTCTGAGATCTCCTCCTCTTATAGAGAGCCCCATTAGTAGCAACAGCATTATTCAGGATCCGCCAAATGAAATGCTGAACTCTGGGAATAACCTTGATCTTCCAAATTGATTTCCAACACGCAGAGGCAACAACTATTGAGGACCCAGCCTTATTACCGTCAGACAGCACCTTCTCATTACTAATATGATACCCCGCTTTTACCGAGTATACACCGTTTTGAGCATTCGTCCATACCAATTTATCAGGCAAACCATTAGATAAGATGCTCATGCCATAGATGGCAGATTTGATCTCTGCGGAGATATACTGATCAATACTGGAAAGATCCCACTTACCATCGACAATAAGGTCACAAACCCTGCCCTTTGCTATGATAGGATCAAGATTACTGGGCTTTTCCGGGAAGGTAACCTGAGGGACCCATATGTCATCCCAAATACTGATAGAAGCTCCGTCCCCAATGTCCCAGTGCAAATCTTGTTTGAGAAGTTCCCTACCCACCAGAATGCTAGACCAGCACCATGATGCTTTATGACCTTTTCCCGCTTTCATGAAGCCTCCTTTGGGAAAATAGACACTCTTCAGGACCCTAGCCCACAAATCATCAGGACGAGTAAGCAGTCGCCAAGCCGTTTTAGCCAGAAGAGCATCATTCATTGCTGATAAATCTCGGAAGCCCATCCCCCCGGCACTTTTTGCTTTTGTCAGAGACTCCCAGGCCTTCCAATGAATAGAACTACCTGAAACGGTGCCACTCCACCAAAAATTAGCAATTAGGCTATTGATCTCTTTACAGGTCTTAGCTGGAAATTTGAAGACGTTCATAGGATAAATCGAAATCGCCTGGAGAACCGCCTTAATCATCACCTCACGCCCCGCATAAGAAAGGAGAGAATGCCCCCAGCCCTGGATCTTGTTAGCAATGCGTTCGCGAACATAAGCCAAGGCCTGATGTTTCGTCTTACCCCAAATACTCGGAATGCCTAGATACCTGCCTGGGTCCTCCGTCGCAGGGATCCCCAGAGTCCTTCCCACCATATCTTTCACATCATCCGGAGTGTTAGAAGAAAAGAAGATACTTGACTTATCCAGATTGATTACCTGGCCCGAAGCAGTACAATACATTTTCAGAATATCAGCCAGATGGATACAGTTACGTTGAGAAGCCCGCATATACAATAAGGCATCATCGGCAAAGAAGCTGTGTGTAAGCTCCGGGCAGCTGTGGCTCAGTTTGACACCTTTAATAAAATAATCTGACTGGCTCCTTCTAATCATGATTGATAGAACCTCTGCAACGATGATGAAGAGATATGGAGAAAGAGGATCCCCTTGCCGAATTCCTCTGCTCGGGGTAAAGGAACTCACTTACTAATAATAATAAACTGATTTTTTTATCTTTTTATTTTTTAACTTTTCATTTCTATTATTTATTTTCTAAACTTAAAAATTTTTATTTTTAAATTGAAATCTCATATATAATACATATATCTCTTTAAATCTCAACAAAATCTCTTAAAATTAGTAATAATGATTTTTTAAATATAGTAAAATATATCTCAAATATTTTAAAATTGAGAAGTCGTCAGAGATGCTGGAAACAATAAAAGTAAAGTCAGGTACGTCTTCTTCTGGGTCCTGCATGACTCCGCTGGAGGTTGAAGACACCCTCCAGCAGTCAAATAGCGTCATTTCGACAAATTCTAAAACAAAAAAATTTGTAACCTGTTGGACACAGGCTAGAATAAGAAAATGGGGGTTGGATCTGAGGCCCATTGACCAAGTCCAAACAACAACAATAAAAGAACGTCACGTGGTCCGTGGACATTATTGGAGCAACATATGACCCCGTGTGGATTGTGTTGGTCAGGGGCGTATCTCTAATCGAAGGCTTCGTTGTAAAGCGTGCTTGGATCTGTATTGGAGGGCTTTAGGGCTACTTTCAGTTTATTTTCTTATTTAAAATCATGCTAAAATATTTGTATCAATTTATAATAATTTTATTTGAGATAAATATGAACTTAGAGAGTTCTAAAAGAACTGAACCAAAAGATTCTATTCTTTTGGATGATGACTATGTTGAAAAGTACTTTCTTTTGGGTTAAAGAAGATTCTATTAATAAATTTTAAAGAAGTGACGGTTACAAAGAGGGGAAAAAAAACCTGGATAGCAAACAACAAAAATTATAGATAGACCTGTTAAAACGGGCCACCCCGGCCCGTTAGGCCCTAGCCCGCGCGAGCTAGTGCCAAAAAGCCCACAGGGCTAAAAGGCCCGCATATTAAGTGGCTCGCACGGGTCAAAAAATTATATAACCTTGAGGGTTAGGGCCAGCCCGCGGGTCAAAAATTATTTTTAGAGGGAGCTTGGAGGTAGTAATTTATTCATGCAACAAATATTTTAAAACAATTATCCAAACAATTTTTTTAAATTTTTTTAAAAACCTTATTCTTAAAAACAATTTTACAAAACTTTTTTGGAAATAGAAAATAGAAACAAACGAACCATTAATTCTGTTTTTCAATTTTTAATGAAAAATAAATTCTCATCCCAATTTACTAGATGAATTAATTAATAAGTTATAAGAACAAGTAATGATAACAATACATAAAATGAGAAGACAGTGTTCTTATAATGAACTTAGCAGGGTCAGTGGTTTTAAAATAAGTTTTTAGCCAACCTTGAAAATAATTTTCAAGGAAATATATTTTAATATATATATATGATTATGTTTTTGCCCGAAAAATGATAATGACAAAAAAAAAACTTTAAAATCACAAAATCTTAAATAAGGTATTCCCCTAAAATGATTAGTAAATTGCCTATCAAGTCTCATAGTTTCTTTATTAATTTTTGGTAACAAACTTGATTCAGTATTTTATAATTTCAAAATAATTTTTTTTTTATATTTTTTCTATATTAAATATACTACTCATATATTTTAAAATATGAGTAACATTAAAGCTCTTTCTGGAATAGTGCAAGTGACAAAAAAAACATCCCGCCTCAATCTACGTATCATTTTGTTATAAACAAGACTTTCTCCCCGTGCGTTGCACGGATATGAGAATATTTACCATTAACTAAGATAAACAACCACAAAAAGTACATGTCATCATTTGTAATCCACATTCTGAAAAACTTCTCTGTACACTACATTTGTTGTTACACTACTACTTTGTTTGTGTTCATCCAATATAAGTATCCTCAACCCTTTGAAACTCTTGACCCTGGATAATGCAACATATAATTGCCCATGTGAAAATACTGGACTCGGTAGGTACAGGCCTACATGTGACATTGATTGACCTTGGCTTTTGTTTATTGTCATTGCAAATGATATTATGATTGGAAATTGCCTCCTTGTCATTTTGAAAGGCAATTTAGACTCAGATAGGTTCATATCCATTCTGTGTATCAAAATATCTTCCCCAGTGCTAATGCCATTCAAGGCCTTTGCCCTAATGACATTCTTGCCAAGTTGTGTTACTTGTAGCCTTGTACCATTGCACAAGCCAGCTGCTTGATCTATATTCCTTATCAACATAACTGGTACACCTACTTTCAAAACCAATTTATGATCAGGGATTCCTGAGCACTTAATAGCATTGAGATATTCTGTGTCATACAAATCGTCTAAACTGCCATTTGCTTGATCTGTTCGACTTATATAGTCTGAACTGAAATACTCAATGTTATCATTCGGCAACAAAGAACAAATGTATTCATTCGATGCATCAACATTTTCAGTCAAAGGCATTAGGATGGTCCTGTTATTGAGGTAGTCTACGTCAACAACATTTTCTACTAAGTTTGGGTAAGTAGAATTAACGACGGACCTAATTGGATCACAATCATCGTTTAACAATAGCTCATTCGGTATTGAGATGTCCGTAATACCATCATGTGGTAAACCAAGTTCTCCCTCTCCAACTTGCAGAATCCATTCCGAAAATGTTTTTATTTTTCCTTATTCAATTGGATCACTTGAAGATTTCAGCCTCATATTTTTGGTTAGGCGAAGTAATATGCACTCCTTCCAAAGATGAGAAGCGTTGATTGCTGCATTGACAATTTCAGCTCGACCACTCTTAGGTAAAACCGGTAAGATTTGCCTGAAATCACTTCCCATTACAACACATTTTCCCCCAAAAATCAAACTGCATTTCATTAAGTCCCTTAGCGTTCGATCAAAAGCCTCAACACAATGTCTCTTAATCATTGGTGCTTCATCCTAAATAATCAGATCAGTTACCTTGATTAAGTTTGCAGTTGGTGAATTATGAGCAATTGCACATATAGAATCTTCATTAACATCAATAGGTATACAAAACCTTGAATGTGCAGTTCTACCTGATGGTAATAGAGTTGCTGCAATTCCACTGGAAGCTACATTGAGGATGATTCCACCATTCCCCCGTACAGCAGCAGTTAATGCATTCCATATAAACGTTTTACCTGTACCACCAAAACCATGCACAAAAAAGAAACCCCTCGTTTTTGAAAAAACTGCTCTCATAATATCATCAAACACTGCCTTCTGCTCCTTAGTCATTAATCTTTGCATTTTTTCAGAGGCTTCAATCTCTTTATCTTTATTGTAATTCAACTCTTGCAAAATTAGCTGGGATGATGTATCGATTATGTTGTCTTCCTCTGGTCTAGGCATTGACGGATAGTCACATAGGGTCTTTCCATTTCGTACCAATATTTGTTCAATTTGATATAGACTAGTAGCCTCCTTATTGGCATTTGTAATATGCACATCTTTATGACAAAAGGCAACATCGTATAAGTGTTAAGACAACTATTTACATGTAAGAAATGCAAATAATGCATCAAAGTTGTTTAAATTATATTTCAATGAAATGTTTCTATTATAGATGGTTGTAAATGATTTTTGTGTTAGTTCCCTATGTGTTTTGATGATAATCAACAATTGTAAACACACTTTGGAGTTTTGTCTTTGGTAAAAACTTACTGTCAAAGACAAACTCGAGTATTGCTATCAATACTCGAGTATTGACTTGACAGAGAGTTGCTCAAATCCTTTTCACAAAGCAATACTCAAGTATTGGATGCTATACTCGAGTATTGGACTTACAGAGAGCACTCCAAGTTTTTCACCCTGAGACAATACTCAAGTATTGATATGAATACTCGAGTATTGGACCTTACAGAGAGCACTCCAAGTTTTCATCCTGAGACAATACTCAAGTATTGATATGAATACTCGAGTATTGATCACACAGAAAGAATTACAACACTGACTTAAGTTCTCAATACTCAAGTATTCAATTGAATACTCGAGTATTGGTCATATAGAGAGTCATCAAAGTTTTACACCTTATGAAAACTCAAGTATTGGTTTTGCATACTCAAGTATTGACTTGGGAAAAACTCCACAAAGTTTTTAAATGAATGCATACTCGAGTATTGAGTAGGAAACTTGAGTATTGGGCATACAGATAGCTTTTCCCTTTGTCAATGATTTGGATACTCAAGTATTGGGAACAATACTCAAGTATTGAGGTTTTTGAACTTAAAATTATTTTCTTACTGAAAGTTTAGAACTCGAGTATGGGTTTGTTACTCGAGTATTGTCCTAAGGTCCAAAGTTCAAGTCTCGATGATTCCTCTCTGGAAGATAAATACTCAAGTATCAAGATGAATACTCAAGTATTGAGTTAAGTGCATAGTGACAAACTCGAGTATTGATAAACATACTCGAGTATTGAACGCTAAATTTGAAAATCAAATCTGACGAATTTATGAAACACTCTTGTTCGATCTTAATACTTCCTTTTATCATTCTTCTACATTCTTGGCTATGATTAACCATCTTTTTGATGAGTTTTAGACAGATTAACGAAAGTTAATTGAAGAATAGAGCAAAAGCAAAAAGTGGTTCAGTTCATTAAATGCACTACTCAGAAAGTTGCATAAACTTGGCTAATTCTTCTGCACACGGTTGCAAAGCATTAAAGAATGTTTTCTACATCAAGAAACTTCATCTCCAACGGACTAATTTGCAGAAGAACAAATTAGATTACTTGGCCAGCTGGATTAAGCTGAGTTTAGAAAGAGAAGATGTCTAAGCTACTTGCTAAACACCTGAAAACTTCTCTCAACGGTAATATTGAAGATGCAACGGTCAATTAATGCTTCCTGAGTATAAATAGGACAACATTCAAGTCTTTACTACAACTACAACATCTGAAAACGTATAAGCATTCAAGTTCTTCAACTACCTTTCAGTTTTCACTTGTACTTTGTCTTTTGACAACATAAGCTTCAATGTTTATCATCATCTACTCTTAGAGAGAGTTTTCTTTGATTGTTAATCATTTATTGTAAAGAACCACAAGTCAGGGGACTTGGTGGTTGGGTTCATTGATTACAACTTGTAAGGGGGAGTGAGTTCTAGTGAGAGAATCACTTCTTAAGTGTAGAGTGTGTAATCATTGATATAGTGGAAAATCCCAGAGAGTCTGGGGACTGAATGTAGGTCAAGTTGTTAGGACCGAACCAGTATAAATCCTTATGTCCAGCTATCTCTTCCCTTACGCTGTTCACCCCTGATTTTATTGTTTAAAAACAAAGCACTTATCGAAAATTTTGATAATACCCAATTCACCCCCATCTTGGGTATTTCGCTCCATTTACATTTTGTACCTGTATACCGTGGGTCAAAATGGCTAATATGTAGTAGATCCTCACAAATAATATCTTTGGTCTTTTCCCAAACAACAGCTGGTTGAGATAATGAGTAACTCAATAGCATGCTTGTGAAAAATTTACGAAGGTAATTTCCAGATGCCCACTCCGATGCTTCCTTAATTACATCAATGAACTCATTGTCATCACCTAATAAACCAAGCACGTAGCATGCTTCTCTGAAGGTTGAGTAAACTACATTATTGACAGTCATGATGTCTGTATAATTCTTTGGCCCACGAACCTTTGTCAACAACAATCTCAGGTAATATAATTCTCCCTGAGCTGGTGTACAGTGACCTAACCTCCCAACTGAAAACCCATGTTGACGGAGTTTCCATATCCTTTTTTCCCTAACAAACATAAAATAGTTAGGGAATTGAGAGTAAGAAAGCATTCTTGCAAATGGATCATCTTTATTTTTTTCCATCCAAGCAAGAAACACAGACTCTTTAACCCTTGGATTGTTTAGCAATGTTGACATTGTGTCAGTTTGAGTGAAATAGACTGGTTGCTGATGAGGTAGGTGAAAACTTAACCTCTCCACAGGGGGTTGTCTATGATGAATATCAAATCCAAATGTCCTCCACGAGGCCTCACATGAGGAGATGTACCTACAATTAAGGTAGTGAGAAATTTCGTCAAACCCCTAATGCTTAGCTACACCTTCATTAGCATCGTATATGCCTGCAATAACACGATCATGCCATTTACTTATGTATTTGAAGAGGTATTTGATGGCACATGATTGATTTGTCTTCTCAACATTCAAATGGCCATGAAATAATTTCAACAACTACAATTGTAAGGGACAACAAATCGGTTGTCTAACTCAAAACCCTTCTTTGTGACAGTACATTTATCATTTCTTCTGCGATATGTTGGATAACCATTTTCATCCAACATTGTACGCTCATTATATTTTCTTGGGAAATACTTAGAGCATCTACCATCTTTCATGCAAGGAGCACTCCCTGAAGCTCTACCACATGGTCCATGGATCATGTAGCTTCCAACTAACTCATATAATTCTGGGTCAGAGTCTCTATCTGGAATCTCTACAGATATTATCTTGTCAACAGCAAATGGTGTACGAATCTTATCCGATTCCGACAACAAAAGTATAATATGTGCATGTGGTAACCCTCTTTTTTGGAACTCAACTGTGTATACTTCTGCAGTAACAAATGCAAATAATATTTAATCAATGAAATAAAAGAGTAATTACTTTTGAAGATTTAAACAATATTTAATTACATTGACACAACGGTTTCATCTATATAGCCGTACATGAATTCGTGCACATAAATATTGTAAACCATGAAAAGAGTAATCAATGCTATTATTGCTACTTTGAAATTACAATTTACTTTAAACGTGTATTAGATGTGTCATGTGTGAAGATTTAAGTGTGTAATAATTTTAAAAACTAACCTGCTTTAATCTTCCCAAAAATCTTTTCATCCTTCACAATGTGCATTAATTTTTGAAGTTTGATAGAGAATATCCTGCTTAACACTTCTGGTCTGTCACAAGGTTTCAATCCAACTTCATCACAATGACGAATAATCTCAGGCCACATTGGATTGCAAGTAAATGTTAAAAATATATCCAGATAGCCCGCCCATGCACATATTGCCATAGCATCTTGGTAGTTTTGGATCATATATCTAGCACCACCGGTGAAAGAAGATGGTAGTATAACTCGTCGTCCCGTTGATAAAGGATCTATTTCTCCTCTTGTTACTGCGTCTGAAATTCCACTGTAAAGATCAACCCTTAATTCTTTTTGATGGGTCCTTATGTAGTTCAACCTATCACTTTCAACCATCGAGTATCCATCAACAATAAATTGTGGAGAAATTTTTTCCCATGCAAAATGACTAATCGTTCAGCATTTCTCGTCATCAGTCGAAAAGCCAAGTACTCTCTAGGGGTAAGCCTCGTCTTTTTCTTAGTACCCGATAATGATTCTTGGCCATGTTCCATTGAGGAGTCATATCCATTATCTCCATAATGAAAAAATAAGGGATATTGAAGTGGCAAATATGCCATGTGCAACTCATCTATCCTTTGTAATGCTCCACATTGTCGTTTTACAATTATGTCTCTTTTGGTGTATGAGTTGTCAAAATCGCCGACAATAAGAGCAGCAACCTCTGAAGCTGTAGGCATATTATATTGCTTATTGAGACCAATTGAGTTGCCATTCCTTATCAACCTAATGTTGACGTCATGTGAAACATCATGCTTTATAATTTCTGCGGCAGATCTGTACTGTTTAACAACACAGTTATGCTTGTCAAGACATCTTTTTATCAATTTCACGATACTAGGATCCAAAGGCTGTAACAATGGAAAATGCTACTTGATTACGACTTGCCTATTGCTTCATAGTCTTTAAATTAATGATTTTGGAAAACAACAATGTCATGCAAATCTTACCTCACAGTTGAAATACGATTAGAAACTTCATTGTTAGTGTCATAAATGTACAATTGAGCATAAACAGGGGGGTTTCCATTTGGCGGCAATAAACTACCTATGAAGTAGGGATTTTGACCTGAAAGTACAAATGAGTAAGGACCTCCACCCTTTGAGTTCATTGAATGATCAATCCTGCCACCCATCGAAGTGAAACAAAACATATTGTTGTATCAACGAATATTGTTAAAAAAATTTCTGGACACCGATGATTGTTTATTGAAAAACAATTCACAGAGCTCTACAGGTGGATCTTGAATAAAAGGCACAGTAAGCTTTCCATGACAACAACAAATGTTGAATTGTGGTCTTTCAGATTTCTTCAACCTTTTCAACCTTTCTAAAGATCACATGTTGGCACCACAAAATTGATAGACATATATAGCATCACCTTCATTTAGATAGGTTGAAGTGAATGTATGAGGTAAGTTGGTGTCAATACCTCCATGCATGAATTCCTGGTCAGTGTGTTCACCAGTGACCTCTAACAAAAATGAAAAATTTGAGTTTGCGTAGTCATAAATTAAATAAAAGGGTATTACTAAAAATCAGATGATAATAACACAGAAATTTCAAATCATACTTACTTTCATTTGCCAATTCATTAATCCGTTTTAACAAATCTGTTGCAACTTGATTGACAGCTTGTGTGGTTCTCCTTCTTCGGCTCTTATGATTTATATTCTGTGAGTTCAGATGATACGAAGGTGTTTCAACAGTGCTATTTTCACCCGTTAATGCTTTTATGTTTCTTTGAATTGAGATACAGTTACTTGGAATGTTGGTGATCTCAGTTAAAATGGATCCTTTGTCAAACGTTGGATTCGAAGAACTAAGTGCATATCCAGGTGTTGCAACATCATTGTCGGTTGTTGGAGAACAACTTGTATACACTGTATCTATCACTTGCTTTTCTACATTTTCAACTGAACTACAGCTTTCAAGTGTTGCGTGATCTTCTGGACATATTCGCTTACCTGTAAAAGTAGCCAAACGATCCATAACGAAGGTACACCAACATTATGTACACATGATAAAAGAGTAACTACGATTTTTAAAAAGGAGTAAAGGAAATTGTAAACCATACCATTTATGCCATTGCGTATCTGGTTTGCAACCTGGGTTCGTTTGTTCCTCATATGGTGGGAAGAAGTTTTCGAAATATAGAGTATTTCAAAACGGCACTGATTGAATACTCAAACCTTATCATCCAATATATGTAGCTGATGATTCAGCAATCTTCATCGAAAGTTCATAACAGAAATGATGATTTCAACTTCAGAAATTACATTTCAGTAATTGGAGAGTTATATCGGAATTAGTTCAGCATTCATTTGGCGTGGATCGCCAGGTCATTAGAAGTAGAAGTTTTCATGCCGCATCGTTCTTTCATGACACTAAGGAACATTGATTAAACAGCTATATGCCGAGAAATAATAAAAGCTTAAGAATGGCATTCGGAAATTGAATCAGTTGTAAAAGAAGGTTGAGATTATTAATTACTACCATCATGATAAAAGAGTATTAACAAAGGGCAATTGACTTTTTAAACATCTGTGATAAATACATTGGAACTACGCAGCTCAGAAATAGACCACCGATTAAATACATGGGGATTCTATAAATAATCTCAAAAAATACTGGAAAAGTTTAAAATTGATTTTTTGGAGTTTTTTTTTCCTTTCCAAACTTAGTGTCATGACCATGTCTATAATATTGTGAATATTTTTCTAATTATTTTGACCTATTTTTTAAAAAAATGTCTTCCTCCTCAATCCTATGCATGCCTCATCTTCAATAATTAATCTAACAACAAATTTTAGATCCATTAGGTGTACATTTTTTCCACTAAAATTTACCTAACAACTTCTAATATACGTCCGCTTGTTTTGCTTTGATATTTGAATTTTTTCAATCCAATAAAGTGTTAACATCAGACCATGTCTTTCAAATGCCTTATTGAATTCCATAAGAACAAATTTGAATTGGAATTTAAAGAAGATCATGTGAAACTCATAAATAATACATAGATTTCAGAGTCACAATTCACAAGTCTTGGAGATTGTTATCTGCAAAAAACTAATTATAAAAGTAAGATATTTCGTTGGATGCTAATATGGATGGCACATCAAAAAATTAGTGGGTAGTTGTGTTAAATGCATAATATATGCATGTTAAGGAATTTGTAAAAAGAGATTGATATAGATTGAGCTTTCTAACTTAATTAATAAGAACAAAGTTGTCAATATTTGTTATACAAACTAATTTGACCGTAGTTTGTTTGAACTGTCATGGCAGACTTTGTTATTTATTTATTTTTTATTTTTGTCAATGATGCTTGTGAAATGGGAAAAATAAACAAACACTAATAATATGCTTTGCGTTCTGAGATGGGGGAAATTAATAAGGAAAAAAAAAACTGCAAACGTAACTTAATGCGGTAAGGAAACCATGGAAAAGATTCATAATACAAAACTTAACATCAATGAAGGCCAACAACATCCATTTAATTGTCTTGGCTTTTAAAAGGCGATAATGATGATGATCCAAAAAGAAGTTACAAATATGGAATAACTTGCAGGTAAGACTAATTTTTTTCCTTCTTGATGTTTTTCATTGGCTTGGTAGAGCTCATTTTTGGTGTAGCCAATTCATAAAGGCCAAGTTCTTCACATACATTTAGAACTTCATCCGGCAACGTCTTCCTTTTGGTGTTACTACCTGTTGGGGTAATAAGTTGTGACAATGAATTATCATCATCTTCAATGGATATTGTCTGTGATTCCTTTGAAGCCGTTGATTCCTATTGCCATGTGAAAGGAAAAAAAAATAAAAGCTGTTAGACGTGACAAACAATGTTAAAATCTCAGTGAAATTTTTTTACCTCTACGGCATTTCCAGAGTGAACCTACAAAGGTTGAAAAAAGAAACCGTTCAATCATTGATTAAAGGAATAATTTTTTATACACTTAATCTTTATTTTTTACTTCACTTAATTGAAATAACCTATCGAAATACATGCTTTAAATGCAGTTTGAAGAAGATGTGATCTGGTGAAAGTAGAGAGATGGAGAACCGATTGAAAAGAACATTAAATAACGTTGGGAAAGTACTCAACCGTCTCCTGCTTTAATTACTTAGTACAAAACTTATTGCAAAATCCTTGTAAAACCACATCTGAATAAATATCATTGGGAACCAAAATCAGGAGTTCTGCAAATTGATATGATGCCAGTTCTCATCCTTTTCTAAATGAACTGGGAGGTCTTCGTCATCACACTAATTAAAGGGATCTCAATTGATACTCCAAAAAACACAGTTCTACACACGTTGCTGCGTATACTTATCTTATTATCATTTGTCCAATGTACACTATATTCAATGGGTATACGTGATATGTTCGTTTGAAGTTGACATTATTGAAATAATTCTTGCTTCAAAACTCATAACACTGGAGGAAAAAAGGAAAAAAAATGGTGATACACTAAAATATCTGAAGTTGAATAATAAAAGTTATAGATACTTGGTTCATTAATTAATACTATCGGAAATAACATGGAAGAGGTCAGTAAACATTAACTCATACACAACCGGAACACCTAGTGAAATTTCAACTTGCATTACTAATAATTACAATAACCGAGGCACAAAATGCATTCCATATCACTCTGGAAAATCTCTCTACATTACGACCAACTTCAGAACGCAATTAATATGCTCGCAGTCATGAAAAGGAGATGAGAGGTTGGCATATTTAGATTAATGTAAAAGAAATAGATAAATCCAACACAGCAACTGTTATCGTACAAAACAACAAAACTACGAAAATATAGTCGTCCATAAAAAAAAAAAATTACACCAACAAATACTATAAAGAGTTGCAAAGGACAGATAATCATGTTCAAAGCATTAGCACTCTTTTCTTCGCATCTGAAACCTCTGGAAAATTAGGGTCGATGTATACACAGGTTGCTCCAAAAAAGGTGTGTAACTCAACGCCTATAAAAGATGTAAGAAACATAAATCCCTCCAGCATGTTCAACCCACAAATATAAGAGGTTTCAATGAATACAACTTCAACATACCTCTTTCGATGATGCATAACGGCCAATCCTTAATATGTGGTTTATCTCTACAAATTCAAACACAATTTGAAGTGACGCGTGCCTTTCTTCAATATAAAGCAAAACCCAGGGAGAATGACCCTCGAGAATGAAAGTTGGAGCTTGATACCCAAGAGGGGGGGTGAATTGGGTATCTTTAAAATTTTCGAAACTTGGTCTGTTTTTGAACACTTAAAACAGAGCAGAACAAAGGAGTAGGGAAAAGAAGCTTAACACAATGCAATTTATACTGGTTCGGTCCTTTCTCTGACCTACATCCAGTCCCCAAGCCTCACTTGGGATTTTCAATCCACTAACTCAATGAAATTGATTACACACTCTGTACTAAGAGTTGTTCTCCCACTAGAACACACTCCCCCTTACAAGTTGCAATCAATACACCCCAACTACCAAGTCTCCTGACTTGTAGTTATCTCAATCAATAAATGATTTTGCAGAAGAAACTCTTTCAAAGAGTAGATAGATGAACACTGAAGCACTAAGTATCAAAATGATACTATTACAAATGAAAGCTAATACACAATAAATGAACTTAGTAAATTTTTGCTCAGAGTTGGTGTATCAACTGGAGATGAAGTTAATGCTCTCTATTTATAGGTAGAGAACATTAAATGACCGTTGTAGGATGATTCCAACCGTTGGAAGTGATTTGCTCCAAGTTTGGTCATCTTCTCTCTCTAAAGATATGCTAATCCAAGGCTTTATGTTGTCTGATGTGGCTCTCTGAGTTTCTGCCCGTTGGAATTGACTTTACTTGATGTAGTAAGCTTCCTTTAACGTTCATTAGGCGTGCTCAAATGGATTAGCCGAAAGTAGGTGAGATTGTGCAAGTGCATTAAATGCACTGTTCACCTTTTTGCTTTTTCTCACAAATCTTCAATAATCTTGATCTGTGCTAATTGAAAAACACTCAACAAACTTGTTAAACATATCTGGGAACATGAGTGAATGATATATGAAATCAATTAGATCAAACAATAAGATATAGTAGATTTCATAAATTTGAAAATGCACCAACGGTCACAAACCTTGAGGCTAGTTCATCCAACCTCGAGGTTTGCTTGAAGGTTTCAGGCAAATATAGTTTTTAAAACATCCAACCTCGAGGTTGCTATGTGAACCTTGAGGTTTCTCTTAAAAAGAAACCTTCTGAAAAATCTTAGTAACTCACAAACCTTGAGGTTCCAAAGGTAACCTCGAGGCTTGAAGATTGGTTGAAAAAGCATTTTTCTTCTGGAGCCCGATAACCTCGAGGTTGAAATTCCCTACTCGAGGTTAGTTTCAAACTTTGTAAAAACAAGACTTTGATTTAAAGGACTAACCTCGAGGTTTAAAATAGAGCCTCGAGGTTGATATGTCTTTGTAAAAATCAGTTGCTCTCTGTAAGTAGGAAAACTCGAGGTTGCAAACTGAAACTCGAGGTTAATGAATTTTCCTGTAAACTTGAGTTTCAAAATAAAGTGGCCAACCTCAAGGTTGAAATATGAACCTCGAGGTTTTCATATTTGATGAAAACCATGAACTCTCTGGATGGGTTAAAACTCGAGGTTTGCTTTTCATACTCGAGGTTACAAGTGTTAATGCAAAAACTTGGATTTTTCAAGAAGGCCAGAACCTCGAGGTTAACTTCCCAACCTCGAGGTTTCACATAGTTTTTGTGAAACCAAGTTTTGTAACATGAGACACTTGAATTTCAGAAGGCTTCTGTAAGGCCAAACCTCGAGGTTACAATACCAACCTCGAGGCTTGCTCTTAAACAGAGTTTTTGACACTTAAGAGCAAAACCTCTTTAATTGTTTGTAGTTGTTGGCAATCATCAAAACCATCGGAGAACTAACAGAGAATCTACGAATCACATCTCTTCTACGCATAACGGTCAACACAATATATCCCTACACAAAAAAAGGAAAATGTGAAAAATGGCAAATATTGAATTAATCATGCAAAGTTCTTCGCTATAAAGTTGAGTATGTGCACAGTAATACTGTAAAATATAAAATATACCTCGGCATCTGACAAAACAGCATTATAAGTCATCTGTTGATGCTTCCTCGTTGCAGGAATATCCCAGAAATGAGCAATAACTCTAACGCAAATGGACCAGTTGAAGCTCCTACAGTCACATTGGAGAAATGACACAACTTTGGAAGGAGCCACTTCTGTGTAAAACATTCTCGAAGATGACATTTTCAACAACAAAATAGAATTTCCAGATATATGAGTTACGGAACCTCGACTGTCACCGGCAGAATACCTCTTATGGGTTTAAATAGGGGATGACTTGTTGCACCAGACGTTGGAATTGTAAAACGTAGTTGCATGGGAATACTCATGGACGTATGGAGAAATGTAAATAGAAGTCATTGGAAAACATAGTAAATTCAATGGACCTGATGCCCTTTAAAAAAACTGACCCAATATGTGATTTGTCACTTGGGAAAAGAAATACAAAACATCAGAAGTCGAAGAGGATTAAACGCGTATAGCACTGTGTTTAGAAGTTGGCCCAATAGGATTAGCATAAGTTTTGAATTTTCCGCCACAGTTAGGAAGACGTATTACTGGACATTAATGATGTGTGGAAAGTTGTTCAGAGAATGGGTGGTCCAATAAGAAAGTTAGTTTAATCCAACTGGGATGACACTGTGGACCAATTATCTTTGAGCCACAAGATTTAGTAGTATATATTTGATAATCAACTTACTTTTTTTTTTCCATCAGCTCACATCCACCAGAGGTGGTAAATTATAATATAAAATTAATATTACATTCCAGTGGGACCCGGCTATGGCTCTGATCCTTGCAATTCTGAAATCACAGACCCAATATCTTGTGGTCCATGTGACGTTATTCCCAAGAAAGCAAAGCTCAGGCGCTCAACTGTTTAGAGATGGATAATTGAGGGGCTCAACCAAGCCCGCGGTTGGCCCTATTATAACCCCAAAGAAATGGGGGTTATTTTGGGCTAGGGCAAAAAATAACCCTATTATATGGGGGCTAAAAATAAGGGGGCTGAAAGTAGGGTTTAATGTGCTTGCCCACGGGGTTCAGCCCATTTTGACAGCTCTAATTATAGAAACAAAGAGATACAATAAGAACTAAACAAATACAACAGAAACAAACCAGAAAGGAAACAACAAGAAAACTAGAAACAAAACAAGTGTAGCTTGTCTACAGGACACTACTTTCTAGTTGGGAGCTCATGAAAGTCAATATAACCCATAACAAATACATTGGTACTTTCAGTAATGTATTGAAGTGCTTGGAGCTTGAAGATGAATGTATAGAGGAGGCAATTCCTTCACACTCTAAGCCCAAATTTGAGAAGGGTAAGAGGTTCCAGAGAAGGGGAAAGAAGGACAACCCTTAATTCAAAAAAGGCAAGAAATTCTTCAAGCAAAAGGCTAACCTAAGTAAGATTAAATGATTTTCATGCTAAAGAAATAGTCATTTTGCAAAAGCTTGTTCCAAGTAAAGTGACCATAAAACACTCAAGCTCAAAAAAAATAATGACATAGGGATTGAGGATTCTTTATAGAATGTTCTCTATTGTCAAATCAAAGTAAGAGGCTTAATGTTACCAGTAACATGAGGGAGTAATTATAATTTTATCCTTGCAACAGGCCGGCCTAACAGGCTTATTGTAAGGCCTAGGCTTGGCCTATTTAAATAAACAGGCCTGGAAAAAGGCCTAGGCTTGGCTTGTTAGCCTGACAAGTCAGGCCTGTCCAGGCTGGAAACAGGCCAGACAGCAGGCCCTTGACAGGTCCCTGGCCTGTTTCCATCTCTAGTTGTGGCACCTCGCTGCATAAAGATGCAAAAGGTTAAAAAATGTATTAACCCTATTTTTATTTAAGGGACAGGTTTTATTAATATGAGGTTTCATGTAGAACCAACCTTGTGACTTTCTACTTAAGGATATATATATTTCATACCCCTTGCCATAAAGTCCCTAACAGAGAATCTCCACTAGTGGCATTATATTACTTTCTTAGAGTTAGTTGACTTTTTTGGATAGATTAAAGAAGTCAATTAAATTAGAGTAAATACCCTATCTGGTCCCTGAAAAAAATCACGGACCCCTTTTTGGTCCCTCAGTAAAAAAAATTCATCCCGTAGTCCCTGACCACATTTGAGACACTTTACTGCATGTGTCCTCTTCAACCTGGAAGGACTAACGTGGACGGTTTTATTATGGGATGAGTTTTTTACTGAGGGACCAAAAAAGAGTCCGCGATTTTTTTCAGGGATCAAATAGAATATTTACTCAAAAGGTTTTCGAAAAATTGAAGGACTTTTTTTTTGTCAACAAAAAAATAATATATATATATATATATATATATATATATATATATATATATATATATATATATATCTATGTAAAGGACTGGGACATGGGAATAAGGAACTCTTTTTAAAATATAAATTTTATGTTTGTCTTTGTCTGGGTTTGTTTTGGGCTGCAGTAACGTGGGTATTTGGGAATTTTGGCATAGTTGTATTTGGGTAGAGGAAGTTTTCAATTTTGAATTTTATTAAGTTGCCTTTAAAGAAAAGAACAAAATGTGATGACTCTTACCATTTGACAGTTCATATTTTATATACAATTTATGGTAATGGAGATTAGAAAATATAAGTATTCAAAAATATTAAATTTATTTCGAAGTTTTACACCAGTCCTTCAGAAATTCTCATAAAACTTAAGAAACTTTTTTGTCTGAAATAAACAGGATTTTTAAGATCCTTGAACTTAACCCTTGTAAAATTTATGAGTGAGATATCCCAAAAATAAGGAGTTATTTTATTTTTATTTGAATTAAGTAATTTTCTTTCATATTCATTCACTACCCAATATGAATCATGGTAAATGATAAGATGAGGGTTATTGTTGTTTCTGGTGATATTCACCACTAAAATAAGCATGCATAAGGCCTAAATTTTAATTTATGATTGTGGAATGAGATAGCACATTTACTATTCACAGAACAAGTTGATATAAGTGCTTTGTTTCAAATAAACTATTCATTGTTTCTGATTATCTCTGTGAATATAAGGAGTTTCTGATATTGCCACTTGAATTACTTCAGTTATTTCTTCCACGCTCATCACTTAATTAATATGCATCCTCAACCACAAAATTTCAGTATCAAATAATTTTATTAATCATTGCAAAAGTTGAGAACTCTTGGATGAAGTCCTCTGACCATATCCAACTATTTGTTACTTCCACATAACTTGATATTCTGTGTTATCTTTGAGAATGACAATAAAGAAACATGTAACTTATTGTCGTGCTTGAACTAACTCAGTAAACACATAATCCAGCTGGTAGGACGTTGTCCTACTTGCTTAATCAGTGGTATTGTGAATAAGTAGTTGCGTTAAACATAACTTGATATGAACTCTTTCATGAAATCCTTTGTTAGGAACACAAGTTTAAAGGAAGAACCCAATTCTAAAAGACTAACTTGATATGAACTCTTTGATGGAATCCTTTGTTAAGAATACAAGTTCAATTCTAAAAGACTAACCTATTATGAGGATAAATCTCTCAACTTATAAACTATTTTTCACCAATGTGAGATTCATAACATCCTTTGATCCTATCGAATTAGCTCTTCTCCGTGAATGCTTTCTTTGAGAAATCTCAACCATTTCAACTTATGGTTTCTGTATCAGCTCCGCTGAAGAATGCAATTGATTGGGCATCAAGACCACCAAATGTGTGGGCAGGTAAAGCTGCAGCCATTGTAAGCACAGGAGGATCTTCCGGAGGAGCGAAAGCGCAGTATCATCTTCGTCAAGTGGGAGTGTTCATTGACCTTCATTTCATCAACAAGCCTGAGTTCTTCCTCAATGCATTCCAGCCTCCTGCTAAGTTCAATACTGATGGCGATTTGATTGATGAAGAAGCCAAAAATAAGCTCCTGAAGCTTCTACTTTCTCTGCAGCAATTCACTCTCAGACTTCAAGGAAAAGCCTCATCAACTTGAACCCTCACAAATACTGAACATAGATAATAATAAGCTGTGGGTTTCACATTCACCATCACATTATTGATCGCAACTTCTGTATTGTCTGTATTTTTTTGGAATTTTTCCTCATATATATATATATATATATATATATTGCCTTGTAATTTCTGTGTAAGGTTTATTATTGCCTTAGTCAAAACTTTCTGTTGAATAATACTGATTGATTAACCTTGTAAAAGGTGATCACATTGGTCTGATTCATGTGCGTGACAATCTGTGTTTAGGTCCTTTGAAATCGTGTGGAGAAAATTACATCTAAAAATGTTATCACACAGGGCCCGTTCGAATCACAAAATTTGTTGACCGACATTACACGAGGTTTGAGGTTTGGTAATACTTGATCCTTCCGGTGCCTAAAACTAAAATAAAGTCTATAGTCTTCCCTATCAAATTCACAACATTTTAAATGTTAATTTTATTATTCTAAATTGCTGAATTAGTTATTAATTTTTTTAACATTTTTTTTTTAAAAAAATCTGATTAAGATCATTTCAGTCATATAATTTAGCTGGATTTTAATTTCTTGCAATATATGAAAAATCATATTGATATATATAATCCATGCATCACTTCATTCACTAATTGTACGCCTCTTGTCGCTTTGTGAGTAGTTGATCTTAAGAATTGACCATGACATATTTTATCAATAAGTGCCATCAGAGCCACACTTACGCCGCCACACTTATGTCACTGTGCAGACTCATGCGATTTTTTGTATGTTTATTGTTATATTGCTTTTGTAATGAAATCATACCAAGTATATATAATTCTCCATAAATAAAATGACAATGCTCGAAGTTTGTTTGGGAAAAAAGAAAAGCCATTATATGCACACACACAAAAAGTTATTTAATTGAAGGAGCTCATACCAACTATGTATATTGTCATATTTTAATTGAAGGAGCTCATAATAAGAATAATTACTAATAACCAGGAACTATTGATTCCAAACTAATTAATTAAATTAAACTAATTAAATTAAAGACTTCACAAATGGATATATATATATAAATTAAACTTGATATTAGAATAATGAGTAAAGCCGTGGCTGCATTATTATTAGTGTTGCAAATTGGTATGAATATACATACGTGATACGTGTGTACATCTTGATCAGTCTTATGATACAATTCTTGCTCAGGAGATTTGTAAGGTAACAAATGTTAATTAAACAAAATCTTGTGTACGTACATTCAAGAAGAAGAAGAAGAGTTGCATGGAAATGATGAGGCAAAAAGACATGGGGAAGAATGTGAGAGTACTGTGCAGGCGATGTGTTTATGGCCCAGTGTGAATAGGGTCGGGGCTTGCCGGTGTGGTGCCTCGATGCAGCGACGGCAACAGAATCCGATGTTGGGTCGACCAGAACTCAGCCGGCAACAACCTCGCTGCTCCCAATTCAGGAGAAGCAACCAGTACGATGAACATTATCACCACCACCAGTGTCGGAGCCACACTTACGCCTCTGTCTGCACCTACAGACACAAATATATATATATATTTAGAGGAAGGATCGAAATGTGGGACACAGGGGACTGAAAAAGCATTGTATAAACAGAGGAATCTCTGTTTTTTGGGGCTCAGAAACTTGAAGGCACAGGTGAAAGTAAGAAAACAAAGCTCAGTTTGAAGAGAAACGTAACCAAAAACAGTAAGCTTAAAAAGAAAAAGTAAGTTGAGAATAAGGCATACTCCAGAAACCAACCTGAGATTCCGGCGGTGCAGTAAACAAGAATGAAGATGATGCCACCGAAGGCCCAGGCAATGCCGCAGACGTCGCCGCCCGCGTTGGTATTGGACTGGCTCTTGTAGCCGATAACAGTGTCAGTGAGGACGGTAATGTAAAGGAAAAGCAAGGTGGCAATGAACGCAGCAATCACAGCCCTGTAAAAGGACCACTTGCGGAGCTCCTCCGCGTCAATGAGCGGAGCCAGAGGTGGGTCATGGTAGTCCTTGGCGGAGTAACACCCACGCTCTGCAACCTCAACGTCCTTAGCCATTAAACCCCACAAAGGTTCACGAGGAAAGAGAGGGAATTGAGAGCGAGAGGTAGAGATTTTGAGAGCGAATGTGGAGAACTGAGTTGCAGAAATGGGAGAGGAAGGAGGCGTATATATAGAAGAGAGAAATTATTTATTTAAGATTTCTTTTTTGAAATTTAGTTGAAAGTGAGAAGTGATCACTTGTCAACCAATGGGGTTTGCTTTCGTTTCATAATCAGCGGCCTCCACCTTCACACCTGGACAGCTGGACTTTACTACCACTTCCCTTCCACCTGTAACCCCGGAAAGAGACCCCAGGATCTCACCAACCCCCACTCAGAAGAGAGAAACCCTCACGCACGAGAGAGACCAATTTCCCCATACAAAAGAAAACTATGAGTAGATAATTTATTCCATCTGATCATTTTAGATATAAGATATATTTACTTAATCCCTTTAAACCCCAAGTTTTTAGAATAATTATTTTGCCTCTCTTCCTGGAAAGAAAACTATTGGATAATTTATTCCATCTTATCTTAGGTATAAGATATATTTACTTAATTTGATTAGATTAAAAAAATTATTTATGTTAATTGATATGTTATGTATTTTCTAAAACATCCGAGTCATATTCCTTAATTTTCTTATCTTCTCTTTCATTTGATTATTGTTGAAGGAGTATTAATAGAGATAAGTTAGAAAAATGTTAATGAATATAAAAAAAGATATATGTCTTATATTTAGAATCAATACCAACTCTTTAGATATGTATTATATTAAAGACTGGACTGAGTATATATTGTAGAAAAAAGTCACTGTATTTAACTAAAATATTTCTAATGCTCTACTTGAACACTTTCATTAATGATATATAAATATAAAGTATAAAAAAGTCGGATCTGGCTTTCGTCCAATTCATCTAATATTTTCCTGAGCACACCAAAAAAAAAAAAAAACATCTAATATTCGCTGGTGCTGCCCTCCGCTGCACTTAAAACGACATCATAGGGACACAAATAAGCAATCAATGTTGCTTGCTTCAGTTCAACATCCGCAGAAAGAATAGTTTCAACGTGCTTTCTTGGACTACTCTCTTATTTATAATCAATTATAAAAGTCAAAATATCATGGGTTTTTTTTTGTTAAAATTAATAATAAATTCAAAACTAAGCACTTCTCGGTGGTTATTGGAATATCAATTTTTTGGAACGAAAATCAAATTTTAAACTCCAATGGAATAAATAAATTGAATAAATTACATATGCACAACGATTATTTTGTTGTTGAAAGTAAAATTAAGGATAAATGTTAGACTCCTCCCAATTAAATTTATTTGTATATTATTTTTGAGCAAATAAAATTTCTTTTTTGCCAATAGATAATAATGAATAATATGACCCATGAAATATTATGTGTTATTAACAGTAGTTTGTGATGATACATCAAATAATCGTTGTGCATATTTAATTAAATGTGGCATTAACGGTAGTTTGTGATGATACATTAAAAAATATATATTACATGAAACTAAAGCGATAAATTTAAAAAAAAATTAATATTTCATGGGTCATATTATTCATTATTATCTCTTGGCAAAAAAGAAATTGTTTTTGCTCAAAAATAATATACAAATAAATTTAACTGGGAGGAGTCTAACATTTATTCTTAATTTTACTTTCAACCATAAAATAATCCTTGTGCATATTTAATTTATTCAAGTTATTTATTCCATAGGAGTTTAAAATTTGATTTTCGTTCCAAACAAATTGATTTGAGCGCTGCCGGCTGGCCCCCACCGATGGTCGGCCGCGGGAGGGCCATCGGTTGGGGGGGGGGGTGGGGGGTGGCCAGCTAGGGGCAGCTGGCCGGTGGTGGTAGCTGGCCGTCGGCCGTAGGGGTGTTTGAAGGTATTCTTTTATTTATTTATTTAAAACTACAGGTAAAATGGTAATTTCATCTGAATTTGCATATCCCTCATATGTTATTGGTACTTCTCAGTCTTTTTACAAATTCGATGAACTTTTGGGGTTTTACAAATTCAAATGGTATTTATTTGAAGTTTTCCCTAAATATTTTTGCCTCACCCAAAATATATATATATATATATATATATATATATATATACTGTAAATATTGGTTTTTTCTTAGCTACTTCTTCTATCTTTTTCTTCTGAATATTTTCATATTATTAAGTTTGTTAAACTCATGAGTGTTTAAACAAACTTATAAATAAGTAGCTATTAATAGTATATAATTAAATAATTAAAATATAAAAATGATAATTATTTAATTTAAATATATTTTAAATTCAAATAATTGAACTTGAATCTTACAATATTCATAATTTATAATAATAAAGATTTTTTTAATAAAATTTATAGATAAAGTTATTAAGTAGTATCAAATCCAAAAAATTGACATGAATTTAAGAGTAAGTTAATATGATTTTGTAAGTTAGAAAAATAAAAACGACAAACACGGTATATGAATTCGATCAAATTTACAACTATCATGAATTTAATAGTAATTCCAATTAATTTTGTAAGTTTGAAATATAATATCACCTTTGGTCCTAATTATTTTGTTGTCTATGCATTTATTATATGTTACTTTATTAGTCAAAATAATTAGGTTAAAGAAAAAATAGAAACAAAAATACTCTAAAATAATTTAATTAGTTTCCTTAATTTCTTTTTTTAAAAAAATCAACTAGGTCATATAATTAAAATGAATAATAGTAAGTTCGGAGAGTTGTTGACATTAACAACAATAATGGTTATTGGGCCTATTTGGGTTAACGGTAGAACGATGGCTTATTTTTTATCTGACTTCTGCAAAAGCCTAATAGAAAAAAAGTCAGATCGTAAATGTGATTTGTGTTTGGATTACTCGTTTGGCTTTTGTAGAAGTGATTTTTTTCCTCTTAAAATGAAAAGTGTTTGGATTATTATTTCAAAATTTAGTTGAAATGGAAAATGATTGAAAAAAAACATGAATTTGATTGAATAATATATATATATATATATATATATATATATATATATATATATATATATATATATATTCTTATATGCACACACACACACACACATATATATGGTATATGTATATATGGGTTGTCACTACTAATTTTGATCACTATCAAGTCACTACTACTTTTTCACTGTTAAATCAAAATCTCAATATGAGAGAGACATGATAAAGGCAGATAAGATTTTGATCTAACGGTGAAAAAAGTGGTAGTGACAATATCTTATTCCTATATATATATATGATATATTAAAAAAAGTTATAAACAATACAAAGGTGTAATTATTATTTTTTTATATAAAGGTATAATTATTTTTTGGGTAAAGAAAAGTTGGAAGTTGTTTTTGCTATTGCACCCGGTTCACCAGAGCTTCGCCCTGCCTAGTCCGAATCGAGGTTCTATCGGGCGCATACACGGGGACCTCTCCCAGTGGAAGCTCCATCTCAAAAAAATAATGGGCCCTTCATAATTGTTCTCAATTACTCAAGCTCCATCCCAAAAAAAAAAACAAATAATGGGCCCGAGCATTTTTTTCTACAATCACACAAACAACACTGTTGCTTGCTGGAGGAAGGAAGATTTCGCCTTATTTCTGGATCGTAGGTGAACCCAACCCCGTTCCTAAAATTTCTTTATCAACAAAAAAAAAAAACAAAACACTGCCGCTGGAGAAGCTAATGAGGGAGTTTTTATATTAATGATTTTTTTTTTTGGTAAAAAAGTTCAATAATAAAAAAAATCAATTCAAACACCTCTTATTAGACTTTTTTTCACTGAAATTTGTTTCCAACGCCCAGTTAAATTTTTTGCCTGCAACTCTCACCATGCGGTCAGTCCACTACCAGCTGGGACGTTACAAAATCCAAAATTCAAAGATAACAAAGATATTGAGGCCATGTGGCTGTTTCATGAGAATTTTAAAGATTTTTTGAATTCTAACTAGCCTTTTCACGAGGCCTTACCTGCTTGCCTAGATAAATTTCAAGATTCTGTTGCAGATTGGAATTTGGCAGTGTAAAGAAGCAAAAGTACTCTTGGCTAGGTTGAATGGGATTCAGAATTCAAGAGCATATCCCTATTCTAATTTTTTATGCAACCTGGAACTACAACTCTAGCAGGACTTAGAGAACATAATGAATCTTGAAGAAGTCAAGTGGTTTCAAAAATCACGGGCATCATGGATCTCGCAAGGTGATTGTAACACTCGGCACTAATCTTAAGACAACCATGAGAAAGAGGAGGAACCGAGTTTTAACTCTTAAAGATGACCAGGGTCGTTGGATTGAACAGGAAGCAACCATTAAAGAGCTCCTACTATCATTCTTCAGGTCTATATTTCAGGAAGATTCTTGTAGCTCGGTTCCTCTCGAGATTGAAGCAAGCTTTCCCAGATTAGAGTCTCTTGAGTTAATTCCTGTTAGTGCTGCCCCCTCGGATGAAGAAATTAAAGCAGCTATGTTTGCAATGGGTCTGTACAAGTCTCCAGGAATTGGTGGCTTTTCTCCAATCTTCTCCCAGTCTAATTAGGGTAAAGTTGGCCCTAGTGTTTGTAACTTTGTGAGAGATGTTTATGGTGGTTCTATACCATTAGCAGAAGCTAACAAAACCTTGATTGTCCTAATCCCAAAAAGGGATAATCCTGAAACAGTAAGCCATTTCCGCCTAATTTCACTTTGTACTGTACACTACAAATGTGTGACCAAGATTCTAACAAGTCGATTAAAAGGGGTTATGAAGAAATTGATATCTCCACTTCAGGCTGGCTTTATTCATGGGAGGCTTATTCAAGACAACATCATAATTGGCCAAGAGCTTTTGCATACAATGAAGAAGTCCAGAGGTAAACGGGGTTTTATGGCTTTGAAAATAGACTTGGAAAAGGTCTGCAATAGAATTAATTGGAATTTCCTTAAGAGGGTTCTGATTGAAGTAGGATTTGACTTTAATGTTATTAACTTGATCATGGAGTGCGTATCCTCCATTTTGTACAATGCTTTATGGAATGGTGAGAGATTAGAGTTTTTCACGCCTCAGAGGAGACTTAGGCAAGAGGACCCTATTTCTCCTTATCTTTTTTGTATTATGTATTGACAAGCTATCCCATATAATCAGTGATGCAGTTAGAGATGATTCATGGAAACTGATTAAGACATCTGCAAACAGTCCAGCCATCTCCCATCTAATGTTTGCAGATGATCTTCTACTTTTTGGTGAAGCTTCTATTAGACAGGCAAAATGCATCATGAAATGCCTAGATGATTTTTGTGGAGCATCTGGAGAGAAAGTTAGTCTAGAGAAATCCTCCATGTTCTTCTCGCCAAAAGTGCCAAATGAAATTAGGAGGAAAATCAAGCAAATTACTTCTATGAGGATTACTATCGAAATTGGGAAGTATCTGGGGTTTCCTTTGTATCGAAATGGGAAGCCAACAAAGACATTTAATTACATTATTGAGAGAGTAAACTCTAAATTAGCTTCTTGGCAAGCTAACACTCTTTCAATGGCTGGATGGATTACCTTGGCAAAGTCTGTACTGAGCTCTGTTCCCCTTTATCCCATACAGGTTGCGCATTTGCCTCTTAGTATTTGTAAGGCAGTGGAACGGCGACAATGTAACTTTATCTGGGGGAAGAATGGTGCACATGGGTATCACAATGTAAGCTGGCAGACTGTCTCTCAACCCAAAAGTTTTGGGGGACTCGGTTTTAAAAACCTTGCAGTGGTGAATCAAGCCTTTGGATGCAAATTGGCGTGGCATTTAATTGTAGGATTGGAAGGTCTTTGGTCTGAAGTTCTGTTCTATAAATATATACAAAGGAATGAACAACATCTGCTGCAGAGGAAAGTAGGTGATTCTTCTCTTTGGCATTTTATTTGCAGGCAGAAAGAGAACATAGATGTTGGTATTACATGGAGAGTTAGAAATGGTTTGCCCGTCAGTTTTTTTAAGGATAAGTGGTTATTCCTAGACACACCAATTAAGGAGTTATTGTAAGTGGAGCTAAATACCCAAGAGGCGGGTGAATTGGATATTCTTAAAATTTTTCGGCTAAAGCTCTGTTTTGACACAATAAAAACAGGGGTGAACAGAGTAAGGGATAGAATAGCTGGACACAGAAATTTATATTGGTTCGGTCCTAACAACTTGACCTAGGTCTAGTCCCCAGACTCTCTGGGATTTCCACTATATCAAAGATTACACACTCTGCACTCAAGAAGTAGTTCTCTCTCTAGAACTCACTCCCCTTTACAAGTTATAATCAATGAACTCCCAAATCACCAAGTCCCCTTGACTTGTGATTCTTTACAATAAATGATATTCAGAAAGAAACTCTCTCTAAGAGCAAATATTGATAAACACTGAAGCTCTTTGTATCAGAAGATACTATACAAGTGAAGACTGAATAAATGTAGACTTGAATGCAATTCGTTTTCAGTAGTTGTGGTTGTTGGGAAAACTTGAATGCTACTCTATTTATACTCAGAGATCAATAAATGACCGTTGCTTTCCTAATCGATCCATTGGAAAAGTTCAGCTGTGGTTAGCAAGTGGTTTAAGCCTTCTTCTCTCTCTAATCTCCACTTAATCCAACTGTCCAAGTGTTCAGAGTTGACTTCCTCTGGATTAATCCATTGGAGAACCAGTTGCTTGTTGTAGAAATCATTCTTAAATGCTTTGTAGTCGTGTGCAAATGGATTACTTTAAAGTGTGCAACTTTCTAGACATAGCATTTAATGTTCTGAACTGTTTTTTGCTTTTTCCCTTAACCCTTCAATAAACATGCTTTAATTCATCTGAAATTCACTAACAAAGTCATTAAACATAGCTAGGAATATCAGAGAATAATATTGGAAAGTATTAAGATCAAATAAGAATGTTTTCCAAAATCATCAGGTTTGAATTTTTGAATCAGCGCTGTGAACTCGAGTTTAGTTCGTGTGAACTCGAGTTTGGAGCTTCAGTTTGTAAAAGCGTTTCAGGTTTAAAACATATAAACTAGAGGTTGAGATCAAAACCTGAGGTTCTCAACTCATTGAAAAGTCACATTACTCTCGGGTTGATTTGAACTTGAGTTTGCAAGTATGAACTCGAGGTTCCTTCATCCAGAGAGGAATGTCACGATTTTGAGTTCTAGAGAGTTTATGATTAAGAGGCAAACTCGAGTCTGTTAGTGACAGGCTCGAGTTTAATACTGTTCAAGACAAAACTTAGTTTTAGCTTTCAAAAGGCAAACCTGAGGTTTCCAAAGCAAACTCTAGAGTTTTCTCAAGTTGAAAGGTTCATTGCTCTCTGTAAGGTTTGAACTCGAGTTTGCAATGTTAGGCTCGAGTTTGTTCAACTTTGAAAAAACTCTGAATGTCTTTGGCCTGAAGTAAACTGGAGGTTTGTGAAATGAGTCTCGAGTTTACTTTAGTTGAAAAGCTTTGAAAATTCTCGGCCAAGTGTAAACTCGAGTTTGTGATGATGAACTCGAGTTTACATGTTTTGTAAACTCTTGAGATTTTTCAAACTGTGAAAACTTTACTTAGAATAAAACAGTGTAGTGTTTGTGAAAATCTCTTAATTTGAAAAATTCTTCCCGCCAGAGGTAAACTCGAGTTTGTCATAACAGGCTCGAGTTTACAAGTTTTGCAAACTATGAAAGATTTTCTCTAGAGGTTGCAAACTTGAGGTTTGATAGTAGAGGTGTTGAGTTTAAAGATGTTTCTAAGACAAAATCCTCTCTGCCTCTAGCAAACTCGAGGTTGCAAATGTATCCTCGAGTTCAAACAAAGTTTTTGAAAACTTTGGAAAACTCTTAAGTTCAAACTTTTGGTTCAGTCTCGAGTTTGAGGATTAAATTGGCGAGTTTACACCCTCTGTCAATGGCAAACTCGAGGTTGCACATAATAGACTCGAGTTTGTCGCAGATAGAGTGTTTTTGCTTGAAATTGACAAGTTTTAATCCACTCTAATCTTGATCAAAAACATCTCCACATTGTTTACAATTATTAGTAATCATCAAAACACATAGGGAACTAACAGTTATGTTTACGGCCCCTGTCCATTGATGAAGAAGCTTCTACAGTTGCTGATTGGTCTAGTGGGGGTACCTGGGATTTCAGACACTTGTGCACAATTGTTCCTGATGAGGTGGTCCATAGACTGATCTCTATTCTCCCACCGATAGCCGAGGCTGGGGGAAGATTTTATGTGTTGGAAAAACTCTGCTGATGGCATTTTTTCAGTAAAATCTTCCTACTTCCTGATAAGTAAACTGGATAGCTCTTTGTTCAATAGCTGTTATAAGCTTATATGGATTTGACAAGGTGTAGAGAGGATAAGGGTGTTTATGTGGCTTGTGTTTCATGAAAGTGTTAAATATGATTAGTTTTGATGATATCTTATATAGATGTCATTCTTAAGAGCAAAAAGGTTGCATACTACATTTATCTTCTCATTTGACTAATTCTTATATTTAATGTAGATGTAAAGTTTAATATTGAAAAATGATCAAGAAAGTAGATTGAAGAAAGAAGTTCTTGCACACAATATAATGAGAATATCACAATGTCAAGGAAGCAAGAAGTTATCAAAGGATTTTGGGAATAGTCAAGAAGAAGAGGAAATATTGAAGAAGGTTGAACTAGCAGAGAATGATGAATACAAGTTGAATGATGGAGAACGATGAACAAGAAGATCAATAAAGAAGTATTGAATTAGAAAAAGAAATTGAATCAAAGAAGATGTGAAGATAAATCAAGAGAAGAGAAGAGAAGAAAGAGTTGAGTTATGGAGAATGATCAAGATAAGAAGAAAGAAAGAACTTGTTGAATTGAATGAAGATATAATTATTCAAGTTCTTATATTGAAGCTAGAAGCCTCCAAGATCATATGGAAGATGGAATGGCTCAATTCAAAGTTAAAGTCAGCAAAAATCAGCTTCAGGATGAGAAAAGTCGAGTTCACAACTCAAAACTCGAGTTTCCTGCTTCGCTACAATGATTTGCTCTTCTGATATGAGAAAACTCGAGTTTAGGACTTAAAACTCGAGTTAGCCACCTCAAAACTCGAGTTTGTAGTGTTTTCAACATTTATGGCGTCTCTGGACTGGGAAAACTCGAGTTTCTGAGTCAAAACTCGAGTTTTGAGCGCTGATCAGCAACTTTGTTCTACTCTGTTTCACGTTCAGCATAGGTGACGTCTGGTAATTTGATGTTATCTCCCAAACCAGAGATCCGATTGAGGTGAAACTAATGGCATATGAAACTAGACTTTCAATGCGTCATGTGGATATAAAATTCAAGCCAAGAGGAGTTTAGATCAAAGAGATATGAATTGTTGAAGTTGACAGAAAAATCCACGCCACATAGCAAACCAAGCTTCAATGTTTTTAGTGTATCTCACAAACTACAAATCCGATTTAGCTGAAATTGGTGGCATATGAAAGTAGACTCAAAGGGCTTTCCATCAAGATTTGAGCGGATCAAAATGGAGTTTAGACCAGGGAGATATGGCCTTTGAAAGTTGACAGTCAGTTCAAGAAATTGCGAAAAAGCTCAACAAAGTCCAAACTCCAAGTCAGAGAGCAACCAAAGGCAAAACAACTTGCAAACTCAAGTTTGTAAATCAAAACTCGAGTTTATCAAAGGCAGAGAACAAACTTTGGTTTTGGGAGAAAACAAAACTCGAGTTTCCATCAGACAGAGAGCAGCGAACGTCAGAGCATCTTCCAAACTCGAGTTTGTGAGACCAAAACTCGAGTTTTGATCAGACAGAGAGCAATCTGGAGTAAATCAACAACCTCTAAACTCGAGTTTATAAATGAAAACTCGAGTTTTCACCTTAGTTTCAAAAAATCACCATTTCGAAAATCCTGATTCTTCTTATAAACATCCAGATGATTACCCAAATGATTTATAACACTTCTTAACACTATTTATATCATTTATGTACATGTTTCAGATGATCAAAGGTTGTTAAATTAAAGATCAAGAGTAAAGTAAATGCTAATGTCATAGCTGGTTCAGAAAATGAAGTTCTAACGGCTAGTTCCATCTGAGTCTAACGGCTATATTTCTTTATCCAACAGTCATTGAATCTTCTTGACGGTTATATATTGATCTCTACCTATAAATAGAAGACAGATTCAAGCAGAAAAACGCAGAGACATAAGCCTACATCTTCCAAATGCTCATACTCTAATTTTCATATTATTTACTCTCTGTTTTCATTGTTTACATAACTTAGCATAGAGAGTGAAATTATTTGTAATGCACTTCAGTGTTTATTTCATTCACTTCTGAGAGAGGAGATTTATTGTAATCATCCTATCATTCTGTTTTAGAGTTACCCAAGATTTGGTGATCTTGAGTGGGAAGCCCATTGTATTGATTACAGCTTGTAAGGGGAGTAAGTTCTAGTGAGAGAATTACTTCGAGTACAGAGTGTGTAATCAAGTGGGTGTATTGATTACAGTTTGTAAGGGGTAGTGAATCCTAGTGAGAGGATTACTCCAAGTACAAAATGTGTAATCAAGTTGAAAAAAAATAGTGGATTGAAAATCTCAAGTGGAGCTTGAGGACTGGACGTAAGTCAAGGATTGGACCGAACCAAGATAAATCTCAGTTTGCATATTCTCTTTCCTTATCTCTTATGTTTCTAGCATATATATTTGAATGACTATTTATTGCTTTATAACTCTTTACTATCATACAAATTGGTTTTACTGAGTTACAAAAAGATTTTCAAAGTTCCTAAATTTTTATACTTCACCCAATTCATCCCCCCTCTTGGGTTCAGCCGGTTCTTACAGAAAGATTGCCAACAAATGAGTGGCGGGGTAACTGGTCTGGTGCTTCTTCGATCTGCCCATCCTGTAATGCCCATGTGAAGTCCATTTTACATGTCTTGCGTGATTGTGCATTGGCTAGGGACATGTGGATTTCTCTTGTTCACCCAAGGTACCATCAGTGTTTCTTCGCTCTTTCACTAAAGGAGTGGATGTTTTTAAACTTAAAGAAAGAACTCGGAAGACTTCCTAACGCTAATTGGAACTTAATATTTGGAGTAAGTATCTGGAAGTTATGGAATTGGAGAAATAGGGCAATTTTTTAGGATAATTTCATAAAACCAAGGAACCAGCTTTCATTATTTTGCAATCTTGGCACCTGTTTGTAAACCATGGGCATTGTCTTCTGGAAGCTAGTGCTAGAACAAGGCCATCGAGAGCTTGGACGGCCCCTCCTGGTGGTTGGTTCAAAATAAATGTCGATGAGGCTGTCTCCTTAGATGGACATAGAGCTAGATGTGGGTGTGTTATAAGAGATGACCGTAGCGGCTGGTTTGCTAGTTTCTCATATCAGCTGGGTCACTGCTCTCCATTGGAAGCGGAAGAGTGGGGTTTTTTTGAAAGGCTTGCAATTGGCCTGGAACAAGGGGCTCCGGAAAGTTATCGTTGAATCTGATTCAAAGCTGCTGATTGATTCGCTTAGTGGAGATTCATGCGGAGGAGCGCATAGTCTGGTGCTCTTCCAGATCCAACGCATGATGAGTTTGCAGTGGGAATTAAGGATCGCTCATATTCCTCGGGAACAAAATCAAGTGGCTGATTGTTTAGCAAAGAATGGAGTTTCTGATTGTTATTTCTTTGAAAGTTGTCCTGCTTTTCTGCGGACATTGGTCTCTAATGATTGTATGGGAATCTAATCCCCAACTTCATCTATTTTAATGTAAAGGCTTTGCCTCCGTTTTAAAACCCAAAATATATATATATACATATATATACATATATATATATATATATATATATATATATTGAATTCTTTTTTTGTTTTTGGTCAACAAACTTGAATTGAAATAAGCCAACGAATCCTTGCGAGTGAGATACTGGCCAGCAAATAACAAGGGAGTGAGTGAGATATTTTGATCAAATTAAAGTCCCAATTTTATTTTAGAGAAGACGAACAAGAAGAAAGGAAAAATGGCTGGACCAGTTGCAGGGCCGCCGGTAACGATCAAAGTGGCGGCCATTTGTGGCTCTCTTCGCAAAGCTTCCTACAACAGAGGCCTCATTCGTGCCGGTAAACACCTTCACTGCTTCAATTATAATCGCCAATTTTGATTTTCTGATTTCCGATTTGATGTTTCGGAGTTCGCAGCGATTGAGATTAGCAAGGAGGAAATCGATGGAATGGAGGCGGAGTACATAGAGATATCATCGCTGCCGATGATCAACCCTGATCTTGAAGTCGACGGCATATATCCGCCGGAGGTGGAGGATTTCCGCCGCAAGATTCTCCGAGCTGATTCCTGTATCTTCGCTTCTCCTGATTACAACTACTCCATCGCTCGTAAGCTATTTCCTTAATCCATCATCAATTTTCAATAATATATGAATCACTGTCAGTTTAATCTCCAATACGAAACCTGTAATGGTAAACACATAGTAAGTTCAAGTTCTTCTGAAGTGTTATCTCCTTCAATTTCGTCTAATTTCTGGTTATCATTAACTGAATTGTCTCAGTTTTCTAGCTGATTAATTATTTTCTGTTAGTTTAATCATATTATGGATTTAGGAAAATGTTTTATAAATTTGAAACTAAGTCTTTGTTATATTTTCATACACACAGCCACCAACCCAAAAAAGGTAATAAACAGAGCAGAGTGTTGGGAAAAAAAGAAGATAAGAAACAGAGCAGAGTGAGAGAGTAATTTTTTTTTGATATAAAGTGAGAGAGTAATTTATGAATATGGAAAGAAACAATAAAGTTGTCAGAAAAAAAAAAAAAGGAAACAATCAAAAATGAATTCTTCTATGCATCATCCTTGATTGATTAATGGCCTGGGCTTTTTTGAGAAAAAAAAGTATTTTTTAATGCAAAAAAATATTTTTTTAAATTAATTTATGTGTTAAGATGTTATTTTTTTTTTAAAGTAAAAGTCATTAAAAAAAAAGTCAAAGTGTTCATTTTTTTAAAAGCTCCAATTTGGAGCTTAAAAAATAAGCACTTAAAAAAGTACTTTTTTAAAAGCCCATCCAAATGGGCCTTAATACTACCTCTGGTCTTAAATATAAGAAAAAGTTTGTAATACACTTTGCACTACAAATTTTACATTATAAACTTTATAATATATTTAGGACAGGGAACAATAAGTAATCCAATCAGTAATCACTGATACACACATTAATCCCCTATCCTTTTAGCTGTTATTTACTTATTTAGTACTGATCATACTTGCTAAAAGTTAACAATAAGTCACTTCAAACAGATGTTTGACTGGAATTTTTTTTAAAAAAAAAACAAAAATTAAAGTTGATTTAATTTGCCTTAAAATTTAACAAATTTATAAATTTTTTTCTATATCTAATAAACATTATACCTTGTGAAACAAAATCTGAATGTAAAATTGGATATTCATATGAAAAAATTTAGGGATAAATTACCAGAAAGTTGAAATAACAGCTAAGGAGTATACAATAACAAGTTTCAATGGATGAAATAACAACACCTTACTTTTTATTGAGACTTGTTGATAATTAAGTCATTTTCTTAAGATATATATAACAACTCCCTCAATAATATGTGACTTATAAATATGACCCCCAAAAAAAATCTCTACGTATGTTATAAATAGGAGCCAAGAAGTATATAAATATCAAATTATGTAGTCAGTATTATTTTTTTTTGGTGGAAATAGTCAGTATTATTTTATTACTAAAATTGTTGCTTCTAGTTTCTGTTTATCATGGCCTCCTAATAAATGCATTCAGAATAGTATGCAGAAAAACTTCAAATTATATGATCATATACTTAAATTAAATAAATAGATATACCCATATCCTAATATTTACAATATTAATGATTTGTTAGCACCATTGAAGAATGCATTGGATTGGGGATCTAGACCTCCAAATGTATGGGGTGGAAAAATTGCAGCAGCATTAAGTGCTGTAGGAGGTGGGAGAAGAGCACAATATCATCTCCGGCAAATAGGAGTGTTTCTTGATCTTCATTTCATCAATAAGCCTGAGTTCTACCTTAATGCCCATCGTCCTCCCGGAAAGTTCAATGATGACGGCGACTTGGTTGATTTTAAGACCAAGGACAAGCTCAAGGAAGTACTTGTTTCCCTCCACACCTTCACATTGAGACTTCATGGCAACTGCTGAAAATATTTACCGCTTGTTTGAAATAACGGCGACATAAATGACTTATTTTCAGATGGGACATTTTTACGAACAAAAGGTAGGATACAAGTTATATTATAAATGTGATTTGTGTTTAAAATAGTAATGACATAAGTGACTTTTTTTTAGATTGACTCTTATTTGGAATAACGTTTAAAAAGTTAGTTGAGTGGAAAATAACATGAATCTTAATATTGAATACTACATATGTATATTAGTTGTATATATTGTAATATTGAAGATAACAATTCAAATTTAAATTTGATAAAAAATTAAATTATTATTAAAAATTTTAAAACTCTGAAATACTTAATTAAATATATTCTAATAGATAAATTAGAATGCATACAAATATATACTTGATAATACATTACTTATAAGATCATCTATTCCTAACATTTTCCTTCATAAGCTGAAAAAAGTGACTTCTATCAGAAGTGGTCCCCCCCCTTCTTTTAAATAGAAGCTTATCAACCATTAAAGCTATTCTAAACGGTCCAAATTAACTTTTTTAATTCCTTCCCTTTTTCCTCCACGGTGTTGGTGTTTTCGTATTATGCCAAATGGGCCCTTAATTAGTTGGCATGAGAGCAAGAAGTTCCATAGTAGCTCTTTTATGCATGGGATTAAAGCGTTTTTTTTTTTTTTTTGATGTATCAAAAAAAAAAAGCGTTTTTTTGTCTTGAAACTAATTTTGTAGGAGCAATTACAGAGATTACGTAAATTAGTTAAACTACAAATTGATTACGTTACAATACTCAAAAAATTAATTACCTACTCATATCTCATATATCATCTCCCAATGGATAACAAGTCAGTTTTTAACGAAAAAGATAAAACTCCCTTATGTTATCCATATGTTTTGTTTATTCAAAACTTGTCTCACCTTTTTTTTTTTTTTTGGTTATTGCACCCGGTTCACCAGAGCTTCTGGCTGCCTAATCCGGATCGAGGTTCTGTCGGGCACATACACGAGAACCTCTCCCAGGGGAGTTTCCTGCATCTACAAGGACTCGAACTCGAGACCCCTGCTTAAGCGACCCAAGTCCCTTCCACTTGATCCAACTCCCGCTGGTTAAACTTGTCTCACTTATTTAATTGGTTTTGAACCTAATCCACAAAAAAGTGGAGTTAGAGCCCATCTAGATGGGCTTTTAAAAAAAGTTTTTTTTAATGCTTATTTTTTAAACTCCAAATTGAAACTTTTAAAAAAACAGCACTTTGGCTTTTTTTTGTGACTTTTACTTTTTTAAAAAATATCATCTAAAAACATAAATTAATTAAAAAGGCTTTTTTTTTTTTTGCATTAAACTTTTTTTCCCCCTAAAAAACACTCATCCAAATAAGCCCTGAATATAATCTAACATTTTGGTTGGAGAGGAAGAAAGACGGAATATAACAAAATGTTTCCTCCACTCCCCTTAACTCTCCTCCTCCTCTATTGTTTTTAATAAAAGGCAAAAACATGTTAATAATAAAAAGAATTTACATCAACTATGAAGGAAAGACGGAGGAAACTATTTACAAGATTATAAAATAGAGAGGGGGGAACTATATAAAATAAGAAATTGAAGAGAAAGCCTTAAACAATCCCGTCCTAGTCTTGTTTCATCTTGTGAAAAACCCTACCCGAGTGTAAGATAATCTAATTGTGAAATAACCAAGTTACCCTTGTTCATTTGAAAATAAGGATAAAGGGGAGGGCCTTGCGATTGTTATTATCACTCTCACCCACTTTAGCTTTTGTGTTCATCATATTTCGGTACGTTTTCCATTCTTCAATTTCAATATAAATAAAACCAACCGCCCGCCTTCGAATACCAGTGAAGAGATCTCTTCTATTAGTTGGCCTGATTTCAGTATAAATAAAACCAATTTCATGAAATTGGTATGTCTTATTTATACTTTTCCTAGAGAAGAAGCTTTCGAGACGGACATAGGCGGATCTACATAGGTGGATATGGCTTGGAAGTTCTCGTATGCTATGAAAGTAGGTTCTAGGAGTTGTTGAAGCAGCTTGAGGGTTTGTTTCTTTGAAATTTCAATGTCTAGAAATGTGTTCATTTCGGGGGCATTTGTTGCTGACATTAATTGATTACCGAAGGCTTTTGAAATTTGTGAATATTACCTTTGAGTGTTTGTTCTTTCCTTGTTTTTCCCAGAGGAAAAGCATAACAAGTGTTTGTTCGTGAATGATAGGATTATAATGCATTTTGAACTGGTACATGGGGATTGGGGTGGAGGAAAATGTTTTACGTGAATGAGGGATTATTGTTTTATTTTTCTCACAGTGTTTTGCAGCTTTCCATTCTTTAGCACATTGTTGCTAGAACTTTTGAAGCCCGGCAGTAAAATTAATTGAATATTTTTACCTTGACTGTAATTGTTGGAATACATATGCCTAGTCTTACCTTGGTGGATTAAGGTCTAAACCCAATTCATGTGGGGCTACTATGTAAAGATTGACAGATATGAGTCTAAATGAGAAATTTTTTGTTTAAATTTGAAATTTAAATAAAACTAACTTCCCGTACAGGGCCGGCCCAATAGGGCCTGGGGTAAGAAAAATATCTGTTTTTCAAAGTTCAGCGCGAGAGCACTAGAGCCAAGGCCGACCCAGAAGTTACTATTTCAAATTTTAACTATTTTTCCTTTATTTTTTAAAGAAATATAAGTAGTAAACTACAATAATTAAAGTTCTAATTTATCAAATAAATGTTATCAACATTAATATCCAAACAATACGAATTACCTAACAAATAAACACATTATGGATTCGTAATCAAAAGCAAACTATTGTTCATAAATAACAATGGAGTGAGGAACGATGGCCGACGATACGAGTAGTGACGGAATGAGGAGCGAGATTGAGCTGTGAAATTGAGATTCAGATTGAGATTGACTGAGTCTGTAAGTGTGAATGAGATTTTCAAAGAAGAAAAAAGGAAAGAGTCATGGTCGCTTGCAATGAGTTGAGAGCTTAAAAAGACACAATCAATACACGGATCCATGAATTTCTCCGTGTGGAATCTTGGGTTAGCCTGGTGTATACCCTCTTGCTAGGAAAGTGTGATGCCAGGATGGATTCGCTCTTACCTCGGCTCTTAGTTTTTAGTGGTTGGGTATGGGATCCCAAACTAGTTATCCTCTCGCCCCGACTTCTAGTTTCACCATGACTCTTAGTTTCTCGAGGCTGAGATCTCTTCCTACTCCCCCCACTACACTTCCCATGAAGCAATGCCGCTTGCTTCTCTTCTTTAGAAAGGGGAATGCCTCAAAACTGAAACCGAGCTCTAGGAGGAATCGTTCGGTGTAACTCTTCTTCTTTTTTTGGAGTTATCTTATCCTTCTTCATTGTTAGCAGAAGTCTCACCCAAAGATGTTTGGTAACAAGGGGGCATAGAGATATAGCAAAGATGATTCTCTAAAGATTCAGGGTGTCATTCCGGAAATTAAATAACAAGAATCAAAGAGGCAAAGGTGTTTGAAACCCAGAAAACAAAACCTATCCAGAAACCCTTATCGACGTCTACCCAAAAACCCAGGAATCAATTTTTTGGAAGACACAGGTGAAAAAGCAAGAATGAAGCAATAACGAATCAAAGAACTTCAAAGCAAAAGCAAAGAAGTAGGGAGAAACAGTGAGAATACCTGGTGTTAGCAAGGTTTGAGAAACCTAAGATGTGTGAAATGGAGGACTGTAAGAAGGCAAGTCTTTGAGGTAAGTGAGAGGTTTCTTGGAAGACAGAGCAAGCGATGAAGAAGAAGTGGTGAGATTTCTTCTTTTTTTGGGGGGGGGGGGATGTGAATATATAAACATAACCGTTGAGTTTTCAAATTAGAAGAGGCAGGGGCGAAAGAGTCAATTCACACCGAAAAAGCAATGATGACCTATGTGAGAAGACATGGGCATTAAATGCGCATGAATATCAAAGATGGCAAGTGTACAGCTGCGAAGTTGTTAGAAAGGTATAAGCAAATTGAGTCCATTCGTCTTCAGGATAATCCTGATTGGGGGAAACATGGTGCTAAAACATGTGAACACGGAAACTCAGGATGTTGATACAAAAGAAATCCAAACAATCATGAACAGGAATGGATAGTTCCAAAGTGAATTAACCCAAACTAAATGTCTAGGGGCAATTCACAACTAGAACACAAATCAATCCGAAGTTCGGTAGAACTCGGATAAAAGTTGAACAACTCAAATATGAAATCTGGGTTAAATAATCAATGCACTCTAGCAGCCTAAAGACCTTGACGATCGGGCTGGGGGCAACTGTTATGGACTCGTATATGAGGCCCATCCAATGTATGGCTCAACAAGGGGCAATCTACATGACTCAGAGATGACTGTATAACACTTGGGCTTGGAGGCATAAAAGCCCGTGAGTCCAAACCCTAACACCACAAGTAACTCAATAAATGAGAGGTAAACCCTAAAGGTACGATTCATTCTTTCTCAATTATCATTCTGCCGTCACTGTGCACACACACCATTCTCTTTGGCTAACACCTACTTGTGTACAGTGATATGCTATTTTCATAGGTATGTAATTCATAGATATTCAGGAGAGAGTTAACCAATCCTAAATCAATATACTACTCCATCGGGTTAGATACCTCTGTCAATCTAGACAGAACACTAACAAAATTAAAGGCAAGCTATTTATACGGAGAATTCAAAGAATTTACTTGAGCATGTTCAAAAGGAAAAAGAAAAAAAGAAGACATGTCACAGCCTAATGAGACATGAAAGTAAAAGCTTAGGCCTTAATCAAAGTTCCGCACATTATAAAAGTGACAACAAACCTACCACGCAAATTTTAAATCATATATAATACTCGAGAGGCAAAAATTCGCACTGCAGGGCTAACAGGAACTTTTCAAACAAATCAAAATGGTAGGAATTACCTTCTTTAATGGCGATGACGAGAGCAGTGACCGAATAAATGGTGAAGGGAAAAAAAACCTGTGCTAGTTGAGAATAATTGGCAGAGTCACTTTGTAATCAAGGTGGAGTAGAAAGTGAGAGCTTGAGGGAGTACTGTAGAGAGAGAAGGTCATGTTTTTGTAGTTAACTTCCCTCCTCCTCTTACCATCTATTTGCTTTCCACTACCTATTTCCACTCTTAGATTGAAATTTGAGTCTTCCAGATTTAATGGTTTACAAAAATTATTTTAAAAATAATTTTTTTATAGTTTTAAATTATCATGACTAAAATGTAGCACTTTTCTTAAAAGGGGAACCCTTGATCAAATAATTTTTTTTAGCACTTTGAATTTATTTATCTTTTTAATAATTTAGTATTTTATTAGTAATTTTATAAAACACTAAATCTGGACAACTCAAATTTTAATCTAAAGGTAGAAATAGGTAGTGGAGGGGAAGAGGATGATAAAAGCAGATGAGGGAAGCCAAACCCGATGTTTTTCCGTGGCAAAACATGCCCTAATGTTTGCTTCAGTTTTTTTTTTTAAAAAAGAAATCATTAAGGTTAATTTGGTAATCCCACCGTCGAGACATGTTAATTATTTGAAGATTTCCTGGAGTCTCTCATTATAATTTTTCTTGTTTGGGATTTGAATGTAATTTCTCCAATAATATATTTTTTCGCGTAGTACCATGAAATTCAAAATTCATATAAAAAAGAAACACCATCAAACCAAACACTAAAGTAAAACTAAAATGAAAATATTTTTCTATTTTAGTTTATAATTTAAATGTTAAGCAAAATTTATTTCAAGACAAGCTAAATTAATGAGAAGAAATTAAAGTTAAAAAAAAAAGACGTGTAACAATGACAGTAATATACTTTTATATCCTGATTTAATAAATCAAAATAATTTTTTTTATAAACTCAAATTTTAAATTTTATTTATAATTTATCTTTATAATTATAATAGAAATAAGAATTATATATATATATATATATATATATATATATATATATATATATATAAACAAATGATATAAAGCCACATGGGCCCACGAAATTGGTTGAGAAAGCTCGGGCAGAAATGGGAGAATTTGAACTTAGGGCTTTGATCGAGAAAGGGCTTGAAGTTAACTGGGGTTGGGCGGCTGGACTAATGTAGTTGGGTTGGATTGGATTGCTTTGGAAAACTAGTTTTGTCCCCAAAATCTCGGACCTGGCTTAGGTCTGCTGCCTCCTAATATCCGCTGCATCCGCTGCCTTGAAACTGCGCCGTTTTGGCGTAGTTTCACTCCCCTGACCTCCTTTCCCATATTAAAAAAAAAAAAAAAAATCAGGCACTACAACCGGGTAGTAAAAAGATAATCAGGATGCTGAATGGTACTGAAACAATTCTTTAGGATCTCAAAATATTATTTTAAGATCTTGAAAAAATATTTCAGAGTTTTGAAAAAAATGTTTGAGGGTACTGACTGGTAGTAAAAAGATATTTCAGGGTACTGACTGATAGTAAAAAAATAATTCATAATCTTGAAAAATATTTTTTTCACGATCCTAAAATATTTTTTAAAGATCCTAAAATATTTTTCAAGATTATGAATTATTTTTTTTGTATCAGTCAGTACCCTCAAAAATTTTTTTCAATACTTTGAAATATTTTTTCAAGATCTTAAAATAATCTTTTAAGATCTTGGAGAATTGTTTCAGTACCATTCGGCATCCTAAATTATCTTATTACTACCCGGTTGTAGTGTCTGATTTTTTTCCTTTTAATATGGGAAAGGGTCAGGGGAGTGAAACTGCGCCAAAACGGCGCAGTTTCAAGGCAGCGGACCTAAGCCAGGTCCCAAAATCTCTCCAATCACCCATCGTCCTTGAACTTAACTGGTAAATGGGTTGGACATCTCATTAAAAGGAGGAGGTTCAATCCTAGAGTTGGTCAAGGTATTGGGGGAGGCATCCTAACTCATAGGTGTCTAGGTAAACGTCTGAGGATAATAGACGGCTCGCCCTATCCAATATCGGTATCACCTAGAAGGAAGAGAGATTTCGTCCTGCTCTTGGATTGTGGGTGAACCCAACCCATTTCCTAAAATTTTGTTATAAAAAAAATAAAAAATCTCTCCAATCCTAGGGAGAAATTTAGGGAGAAAAATACAAGGGAGCCATGTCATTTTTTCCTCCCATTTTTCTCTGCCCCTTCTTCTTTAATCTAAATAGGGAAAAACACATCTTCCCCTCCATTTTCCCCCTAATTTTGTCTCAATCCAAACACAAATGTTAGAATTGACGGGGAAAGGGAAAGGAAGGGGCTTTTCTCCCTATTTGCCACTTTTTAAATAATTAATTACCATTTTGCCACTATTTTCAAAATATTTCCCAATGTGCCACATTTAGTCGACTGAACCAATATTTAGTCGACTAAATCGCGGGAGGTTGATTTTTTTTTAAATGCCCCCAATATTTAGTTAAATAACTCAATATCGATCAGGGGTTTTTTTTTAAAACCCTGACATTTAATCGACTAACCGGTAGAGGGGTTTTTAAAAAACCCCCAATGGCGGCTTAATAGAACCCTAATCGACTAAAGTGCTCCCCAAACCTCTCCCCCTCTGTTTTTCCGACTAAATCGTGTTGGGATCCGTACACGCAACGGATTAAAATTTCTTCCGAATCCCGTCCTGAGAATCACTTAGGTGCGTTTAAATCAAAGTTAAGGAACCGAATTTTACCTCTGGCGCTGAAACGGTCCGCGTCTCATTCTCTTTGAACTGGTGGGCTACCTTCTTGATCAGTAGAAGTCGACTCTTAGAATCGGTTTCCTCTATCGGTATCCACACGAATAATTCCCGAACCCGATTGCGGCAGCGTGCTAGAGCCTTCTAAATATTGCGTTTCTCTCAATTTCACTCTAGGGTTTTCTAGCGGCTTTCTGTAATACTCTCGACTAAAGTCTCGTAGGTTTTTCTAAACCGTATTATATAAAATTAATCATCATTAATTTTTGGAATTCAAATTTTAGATCTCGATTAAAACATATTATTCAAATGTATCCAATAGATTTAATTTGATATATTTATTTAACCGTATTAAAAGTCAGATTTAAAATTTGAATTTTGAATTTGAATTAAAATATATTAATTAAATCTATCTAATAGATTTAATCTGATATATTTATTTAATCCAAATTAAAAGCCTTCAGATTTAATTTATCTCTATAAATTAAATTCAAGAAATGATATCTATCTATTTAATTAAATCTGAGATACTATATCTCAATTTAAATTAAATAGATATCCGATATCTTTATTCAAAAATTAAATGAGATACAATATCTCTATTTGTTTTAGATATTTAATTTATCAAATAAATTAAATACAAAACAAATATTATATTTAATATTATAATCCGATATCAGTGAATATATTTGTTTTGTATTAATATTATAATGAAGATTATCTTTTGGGAATTATTCGTGTGGATATCGGTAGAGGTTTGGGGAGCAATTTAGTCGATTAGGGTTCCATTGGGGGGGTTTTTTAAAAACCCATCTACCGGTTAGTTGACTAATTGTCAGGGTTTTTTTTTAAAAAAAAAACCTGGTCGACATTTAGTTTGACATTCAAAAAATAAAAAGTTCCTCGATTTTTAGTCGACTAAACCAAGGTTTACTCGACTAAATGTGGCACATTGGGAAATATTTTGAAAAGAGTGGCAAAATGGTAATTAATTATTTAAAAAATGACAATTAGGGGGAAAAAAAACCGAAAGGAAGGGATGTGAATTGTGCATTTTGGATATTGAAAGGAAAAAAACAAGTAAAAAGAAACATGGGTTTGCCGTTGCCCGAGCCCAAACCCTTTTTTTGGGACTACAAGGGATGAGTTTTAAAACCCTTTAAGGATTAAATCTCCAAATTTCAAGGGCCAAACCATTTTGACCCACATTTTAATTGTGATAGTGATTTGAATTTAATTAATAAAATAATAAGCTAACAACAATTAAAAAGTAGTTGTACTAAAACTGTTATTGCTAGACAGTTTCTTATTTTCTCTTGGTTTTTGAAGTAGTTTTTGAAGACTGAATTTTTATTTAAGGGACAGATTTTATTAATATGAGGTTTCGTGTAGAACCAACCTTGTGACTTTCTACTTAAGGATTCATATATATTTCATACCCCTTGCCATAAAGTCCCTAACAAAGAATCTCCACTAGTGGCGTTATATTACTTCCTCCGATCCTAATTATAAGAGTTAATTGACTTTTTTAGATAGATTAAGGAAGCCAATTAAATTACTTTAAAATATTTTATTTTTATTTTTTTCTTTAAATTTATTAGTTTGACTAATAAACTAATATATAATCTAAAAATATTTAACATATGAAATGATTAAGTAACTTATTTAGTTTCCTTAATCTTTTCAAAGAAAGTTAACTAACTCTTATAATTAAGACCGTAGTACAATTTATTTCCTTAACTTTTGGATCAAGGAAATTTCTATCGATAGTAATAAACAAAATTGCAGGAACTCCACTAGTGGCAGCCGTCGAAGTTTTGATTTTTTTTTTTTTTTTTATTTCTATTGGCCCCACCCTAAAAATTTGATTTGACTTTCTTTCTTTGTTTTTTTTTTTCCCTCCTCTTCTTTTCTCCACAGCCATTAAAGTCAAATAGGGAAAAAAAAAAGAGTGTAGTGTGCTGCATGTAATTACTTAAACAGTTACTTAAATTATTAACACTCTTCTTTTATGAGATATTATATTGACGCTACAATCACTGTGAATCTGTGATTAATCTTCTAATGATATTGATAGAATCATCTTTTGTTGGCAAAAAAAAGACTCATATCTTATTTGAACAAAAAAATCGTTTAAAATAATAAAAAGGCATACTACCAAATAAAATAATTTTATAAAACAGTACAACTTTAATTATTTTATATACAGATTCCAACTAAAGTACAAATAAAAGATGATGATAATTCTTTTACCAAAAAAGATGCTAAGTATTTTTTTTCATAAATTAAAAATATTATAATTCTTTTTGAGGAAATCGCTGAAAAGATTATAATTCTTTTTGAAGAAATTGATATAAAATCCCTTGCTATAAAATTTATCATCTGAGACTACCTTAAAACTGTTTTAAGGTAATTTATCTTCAGTGGCGTAACTTTTATTTAATTGTATTGCTGTGGTTAAGTGTTTAACAAATATTGAAGCCGTGGTGTAAAAACCCTTTTTTCGTAAGTTCGTGACAAATTTTGTTTCAAATACTTACTTTGTAAATTATAAAATATATTCTTTAAAAACTAATCCAAACATACAAGACTTAATTATAAGTGTTTGTTTAGATTAATGGTAGAAACAGTTTTTGGAATATTATAGTATATACGAAATAAGTTTGTGAGATACTCCCTCCGGTCCTAATTATAAGAGTTAGTTGATTTTTTTTTGAGCAATTAAGAAAGTTAATTAAATTACTTTGGAGTATTTGTATTTTCATTTTTTTTTCTTCAAACTAATTAGTTTGACTAATAAATTAACATATAATCTAGAGATTCACAACATATGAAATAATTAAGTAACTTATTTAACTTCCTTAATTTCTTCTAAAAAAAAAAGTCAATTGACTCTTATAGTTAGGACGGAAGGTAGTAAGTTTTATTTAGTCTTAGGTCAACGAATTTTTTCCTCCACCAACCTCAACCTCAGGCCATAAGAATTCATGACATTGATCTTGGCTAGTCTTAGAAAATAAATTTTAATTTTCGTCGTTTTTTTTCTATGATATACTCTGTCATATGTCCGTCTCCCTTCTATTCCGTCCGTCCATCCCTCGGCCTCTAGCTTCTGAAGCCGAGCGGCACACGTCAACCTCCTCCACACACGAGACCGATGGCTGGAGACACTGGAGCTCTATCGCCGGCGATCAAAGTGGCGGCACTTTGCGGATCACTGCGCAAAGGTTCATTCCACCGAGGCCTTATCCGTTCTGGTTCGCTCTCCATCTCACTCACTCTCCTCTTTGTTTAACCTTTTCGTTTCTCCTTCCCTGTTCTTTTTCAATTCTTGTCATTAATCGTCGACTAAGAAATTTCGAGTTCGATTATGATTGGAATTGAAATCAAAACGCAATGCTCTGGTGATCTATAAAGTTTGATTTCTATTGATCGTAGCAATTGAGCTGAGCAAAGGTGACATTAAAGGCATGGAAATCGAGTACATCGATATTTCTCCTCTACCTATGCTCAACACTGATCTTGAGAGTAACGGCACTTATCCTCCTGAGGTGGAAGCTTTTCGCCAGAAGATTCTCGCCGCCGATAGTGTTCTTTTCGCTTCGCCGGAGTATAATTATTCCCTCACAGGTCCTCTGATCTTCTCCATCTTCTTTCATATTATTGACCGTTGCTGCGCATTTTTGTTTTTCTGCTTAAATTCCAGTTCAGTGTCTCATCTGAAAGCTTTTCCAAAAATTAAAGGACTCTTTTAGGTCAACAAAAACAAGATTAATATATATATATATATATATATATATATATATATATATATATATATATAAAGGACTGGGACATGGGAATAAGGAACTCTTTTTAAAATATAAAATTTATGTTTGTCTTTGTCTGGGTTTGTTTTTGGCTGCAATAGTGTGGGGATTTGGGAATTTTGGCTGAGCTGTATTTGGGTAGAGGAAGTAGTCAATTTTGAATTTTGTTAAGTTATCTTTAAAGAAAAGAACAAAATGTGATGACTCATACCATTTGACAATTCATATTTTATATACAATTTATGGTAATGGAGGTTAGAAAATACTCAATCCGGTCCTAATTATAAGAGTTAGTTGACTTTTTTAGAGAAATTAAGGAAGTTAATTAAATTAATTTAAAGTATTTTTATTTTTATTTTTTTCTTCAAACATATTAATTTGATTAATAAACTAATATATAATCCAATAATATTTAACATATGAAATGATTACGTAACTTATTTAGCTTCTTTAATCTCTCCAAAAAAAGTCAACTAGCTCTTATAATTAGGACCAGAGGTAGTATAAGTATAACTATTTAAAAATATTAAGTTTATTTCTAAGTTTTACACGAGTCCTTCAGAAAATTCTCATAAAACTTAAGAAATTTTTTTGTTCGAAATAAGTAGGATTTTTAAAATCCTTTAACTTAACCCTTGTAAAATTTATGAGTGAGATATCCCAAAAATAAGTAGTAATGTTATTTTAATTTGAATTAAGTAATTTTCTTTCATATTCATTCACTACCCAATATGAATCATGGTAAATGATGAGATGAGGGTCATTTTTGTTTCTGCTGATATTCACCAGTAAAATAAGCATGCACAAGGCCTAAATTTTAATTTATGATTGGAATGAGATAGCACATTTACTAATCACAGAACAAGTTGATATAAATACTTTGTTGCAAATAATTATTCATTGTGTCTGATTATCTCTATGAATAATCAATACAGGGAGTTTCTGATATTGCCACTTGAATTACTTCAGTTATTTCTTCTACGCTCACCACTTAATTAATATGCATCCTCAACCACAAAATTTCAGTATCAAAACAATTTTATTAATCATAGCGAAAGTTGAGAACTCTTGCATAAAGTCCTCTGATCATATCCAACTATTTCTTACTTCCAAATAACTTGATATTCTGTGTTATCTTTGAGAATGAGAATAAAGAAGCATGTAACTTAGTGTCGTACTTGAATTAACTGGGTAAACCTATAACTCAGCTGGTGGGAGGTTTTCGTGCAAAAAAAAAAAAAAAGCTGGTGGGAGGTTGTCCTACTAGCTTAATCAGTGGTATTGTGAATATGTAGTTGCATCAGATATAACTTGATATGAACTCTTTTATGAAATCCTTTGTTAGAACACAAGTTCAAAGAAAGAACTCAATTCTAAAAGACTAACTTGATTAGAACTCTTTCATGAAATCCTTGGTTAAGAACACAAGTTCAAAAGAAGAACCCAATTCTAAAGACTAACCTATTAAGAGTGTAAATCCCTTAACCATGTTTCACTGATGTGAGATTCATAATATCCTTTGATCCTATCGAATAGCTCTTCTCCATGAATGCTTTCTTTGAGAAATCTCAACCATTGCAACTTATGGTTTCTGTATCAGCTCCGCTGAAGAATGCAATTGATTGGGCATCAAGACCACCAAATGTGTGGGCAGGCAAAGCGGCGGCCATTGTAAGCACAGGAGGATCTTCCGGAGGAGCGAAAGCGCAGTATCATCTTCGTCAAGTGGGAGTGTTCGTTGACCTCCATTTCATCAACAAGCCTGAGTTCTTCCTCAATGCATTCCAGCCTCCTGCTAAGTTCAATACTGATGGCGATTTGATTGATGAAGAAGTCAAAAATAAGCTCCTGAAGCTTCTTCTTTCTCTGCAGCAATTCACTCTCAGACTTCAAGGCAAAGCCTGATCAACTTGAACCCTCACAAATACTGAATATAGAGAATAATAAGCTGTGGATTTCAGATTCACCATCACATTATTGATCGCAACTTCTGTATTGTCTGTATTTTTTTGCAAATTTTCCTCATATTGCCTTGTAATTTCTGTGTAAGCTTTATTATTTTCCTTAGTCAAAAGTTTCTGTTGAATAGTACTGATTGATTAACCTTGTAAAAGATGATCATTGGTCTGATTCATGTCCGTGACAATCTGTGTTTAGCTCCTTTGAAATCGGGTGGAGAAAATTACATCTAAAAATTTACATCCATTTAGTTCGGGGAAAGAAAATGGAGAGTAGAAAATTAGATAGAAAATGTTATCACATAGGGCCCGTTTGAAGGGTTTTTTCCCAAAATGCCCATAATTAAATAACTATTTACCAAAATGTCCCTGTTTCCAAACCATTTCTCACTCTGTCCTTGTTCAAGGTTCCATTTTTTTTTGGACTTCCCCGAGATTTAGTCGACTAAGCACTGTAGCTTAGTCGACTAAATTTCGGATAGAGAGCATTTTTCACTTAAACACGAGATTTAGTCGACTAAGCTACAGTGCTTAGTTGACTAGACCTCGGACAGAGGCTTTTTTAAAACCCCCATTCACACATAATGGAACCCTAATCACAATGCAACCCTTTCCCAACCGAATACTCTATCTTTTCTCAGTTTTGGTGCAACCCATCAAAGTTTAATCTCATTCCATCTTGTTCAAGGTATTATTGTTGTATAATCATTGTAGTTTCACTTTGTTCGGATTGTTTTTTTGTTTGTAAGCTGAAACCTTCCCTTTTGCAGCTCACAAATTCTGGTGTGAAGGATGAGTTCAAGTTCAAACACGTACGTTACTATAATCTACCATAGTGGGAGGCAAATTTGATGGTCCCGATGGTGTTCAGTTTAAAGGAAAAACGAAAATGATGAAAATCAAACGGGGCACTATGTATAACGAGCTCAAAGAAAGAATTTACCAGAAATTGGGGCTACATGGCAGCCAATGCATTCATCGGTTAATTGCCAAAGTGGAGACTATAGTGGGTAAGGATAGTATATACTACATTAGTAACGATGTATGTGATGATGAAGACGTAGAGTGTGTCATATATAGATGCATTTGCTAATTGGAGAGCACAAAATTTTATTGAGATATATGTTGAGCTTGAATCTGGTGAATCATCATCTATACCCATGCATAGAAGATCGGCACTGTATTTTGGTCAAGAAGACAGACTTGTCGCGTTATCTGCACTTTCACAAGTCTTAAGTCAGGTAGCATTGACAGATGAAGGGGAGGATGAGGAAGATGAGAATTTGCACAGCGATGAGGAGGACGAATATGAGAGGTTTATTCCACTAGGTGACACCTCAGATACTGATGTGGAGGGTGATTTTTATAGAGACATGAATCTAGTAAACCCGGGTACCGCAACAATGCCACCGCTTCATGTTGACCCAATTAGAAGCGGTAAGTTAGTAAACTTGTATTTATAGTTGTATTTGTAATTTTAAGTTAGTGGTTGTAACAACAAAATCATATTGACAGATATAGGGCCTGAGAGTCAGCCATTTTGGAACGAAAGCCAGCACTATTCCGAAATTAGTTGGGTGCACTGTGACGATGACATGGAGATGTTGTATGGTGATGGTGACAGGCAAGGTGGTTGGCAGTTAGGCGCATTGTCAAATAGGAAGTCCGCAACATCGCCACTATCTCAAATCCCTCATCTACAAAGAATGTCATGTCTAATGACTTCGGCTTGATAATGGGTCTTCTAGCAAGATTTTCCATGAATTCTGCATGCTCTGCTTCATTATTGTTAAACAAATAACCAAACAAGAGGTCAACAACGGGCTCATGATCCGGTTGCTGCTGTGACATAGAGGAGGATGCCTCGCGGTTCGCCCAGTGCTTAACCCACCTCTCTCTTCTCTCATTGCCACTGCCAGAAGGATCTTCTCTACGACGCATAATTGCAACACAGAGCTACAAATGGACATTACAAACCATCAACAAATGAGAAACATTCATAATTTTCAATTTCACATATACATTCATCAATTTCACAAACAATCATTATTGTCGCTGAAAAACAGAATTAACATCAACAAAATTCATGAAAATCGAAGTGAAATTCGTCTAAAAATAAAATAAAATTCACAACCGGTGTATATCTTTTCACTTTCACATGTACATTCATCATTTTCATCCCTAAAACGAATGAAATACTCAAATCAATGAAAGAAACACAACAAAACAAGGAGAGCAAAGGGCAAAACGCAAAAACGCAAATGGGGGTTCACATAAACGCAAAAACGACGTCAGAACTTCGAAATGGAGATGGAAACATATCTAAATTGAAGCAAATGGCACTAAATTGACCCAAAAACAACCCGATCAAATCGCAAAACGTAAAAACTCAAATGGGGGTTCGCATAAACGCAAAACCTACATCGGAACTTCAAAATGGAGATGGGGAACATACCTAAATCAATACAAATGGCATTAGATTGAAGATCCCCTCGCAACCCACCAAGGAATTGAGCAATTTTTGGGCGGAAAAAACAAAGGAAGAGAGCTCTACAGTGCTTTAGTCAGCTATTAGGATTCCATTATGCGTGAATGGGGGTTTTAAAAAAGCCTCTGTCCGAGGTTTAGTCGACTAAGCATTGTAGTTTAGTCGACTAAATCTCGTGTTTAAGTGAAAAATGCTCTCTGTCCGACATTTAGTCGACTAAGCTACAGTGCTTAGTCGACTAAATCTCGGGGAAGTCAAAAAAAAAAAAAAGAAACCCCTCGTTTTAGTCGACTAAACCATGGTTTAGTCGACTAAACAGGGGCAGAGTGGGAAATAGTTTGAAAACATGAGTATTTTGGTAAATAGTTATTTAATTAGGGGCATTTTAGGAAAAAACCCCATTTGAATCACAAAATTTGTTGACTGTCATCACACGAGGTTTGGTAATACTTGATCCTTTCGCTCCTAAAAATAAAACAAAGTTTATAGTCTTCCCTATCAAATTCGCAACATTTTAAATGTTAATTTTATTATTCTAAATTGCTGAATTAGTTATTAATTTTTTAACATTTAAAAAAATCAGATGAAGGTCATTTCAGGCATATAATTTAGGTGGATTTTAATTTCTTGCAATATATGAAAATCGTATTGATATATATAATCGATGCATCATTTCATTCACTAATTGTACGCCTCTTGTAACTTTGTAAATAGTTGATGTTATTACAAGAATTGACCATGACATATTTTATCAATCAGTGCCAGAGACACAAATATATATATATATATATATATATATATATATATATATATATATATATATATATATATTTATATATATATAGATTTGGTGGAAGGATCGAAATGTGGGAGACGGGGGACTGAAAAAGCATGGTATAAACAGATCGAAATGTGCAGACTCATGCGATTTTTTGTATGTTTATTGTTATATTGCTTTTGTAATGAAATCATACCAAGTATATATAATTCTCCATAAATAAAATGACAATGCTCGTAGTTTGATTGGGAAAAGAGAAAAGCCATTATATGCACACACAAAAAAAAGTTATTTATATTATTAGGAAAGAACTATGTATATTGTCATATTTTAATTGAAGGAGCTCATAATAAGAATAAGAACTACTAATAACCAGGAGCTATCGATTCCAAACGATCGATCTTGAATCATAATGGGGATAACTAATCTGCTATATGATAGGGCTAATAAGAGGAAGAAGGGTTGCATGGAAATGATGAGGCAAAAAGACATGGGGAAGAATGTGAGAGTACTGTGCAGGCGATGTGTTTATGGCCTAGTGTGAATAGGGTCGGGGCTTGCCGGTGTGGTGCCTCGCTGCAGCAACGGCGACGGAATCCGATGTTGGGTCGACCAGAACTCAGCCGGCAACAACCTCGCTGCTCCCAATTCAGGAAAAGCAACCAGTACGATGAACATTATCACCACCAGCGTCGTAGCCATACTTACGCCACTGTCTGCACCTACAGACACAAATATATATATATATATATTGTTGGAGGAAGGATCGAATTGTGGGACACAGGGGACTGAAAAAACATGTTATAAACAGAGGAATCTCTGTTTTTTGGGGCTCAGAAACTTGAAGGCACAGGTGAAAGTAAGAAAACAAAGCTCAGTTTGAAGAGAAACCAAAAACAGTAAGCTTAAAAAGAAAAAGTAAGTTGAGAATAAGGCATACTCTAGAAACCAACCTGAGATTCCGGCGGTACAGTAAACAAGAATGAAGATCATGCCAGCCCAGGCAATGCCGAGGATACCGACGCCGCCGCAGACATCGCCGCCCGCGTTGGTATTGGACTGGCTCTTGTAGCTGATGACAGTGTCAATGAGGACGGTAATGTAATGGAAAAGCAAGGTGGCAATGAATGCAGCAATCACAGCCCTGTAAAAGGACCACTTGCCGAGCTCCTCCGCGTCAATGAGCGGAGCCGGAGGTGGGTCATGGTAGTCCTTGGCGGAATAAGATCCAAGCTCTGCAACCTCAACGTCCTTAGCCATTAAAGCTTGAAAAGATCAAACCCCACAAAGGTTCAAGAGGAAAGAGAGGGAATTGAGAGCTAAAGGTAGAGATTTTGAGAGTGAACGTGGAGAACTGAGTTGCAGAAATGGGAGAGGAAGGAGGGGTATATATCGAAGAGAGAAAAATTATTTATTTAAGATTTCTGTTTTGAAATTTAGGTGAAAGTGACAAGTGATCACTGATCAACGAATGGGGTTTGTACCGTTTCACACCTGAACCGCTGGATTTTACTACCACTTCCCTTTCACTCTCTTCTGCCTTTATGATAATCTTTTTGTGTTTTTGACTACAATAAACCCCAAGTTGTTAGAATAATTATTTAAGATTTCTTTTTTGAAATTTAGGTGAAAGTGACAAGTGATCACTGATCAACCAATGGGGTTTGTTTCGTTTCACACGTGGACCGCTGGTCTTTACTACCACTTCCCTTCCACTCTCTTATGCCTTTCTAATAATCTTTTGGGAAAATTCCAATAAAATACTACCTTCACTCCTAATTATAAGGCATAGTTGATTTTATTTAGAGAGATTAAGGAAGCTAAATAAGTTATTTTATCATTTTATATGTTGTATATCTTTAGATTATATATTAGTATGTGAGTCAAACTAATTACTTTGAAGAAAAAAATAAAAAGAAAAATACTCTAAGTTAATTTAATTAGCTTCCTTAATTTCTCTAAAAAAGTTAATTATGTCTTATAATTAGGACCGGAGGGAGTACATTTTAAATTTACAAAACTCTCAGAAGTCTTTCAAATTTGTAAAAAGATTGAGAGGTACAAAGGACCTATGAAGGATATACAAATTCAGGTGAAATTACTTTTTTACTCTTAGTTTTAAATAAATAAAAAATAATAAAATACCCTCCTCAAAAGTAAAATTTCTTGTGTGGTTTTCGTTTTCTGTAGGTGTTAGCGTTCAAAGCCGGATTCCACTAAATCACCAAGAAGATCAGATTTAGAATCACGCCAGATGGAAATCTCAGGCTCAGCAACAAATCTACAAATCCAAGCTCCGCCAAGCGTTGGCTCGGCTCAACCTCAATGGCAGCTCTTCTGGCTCCGGTGGCGGCGAGGCTTCTCGACAGGGGAAAGAAGTTCGTGAAGCTGCCGATAGGGTCCTCACCGTTACTGCCAAAGGGAGGATTTGGTGGAGCATGGCAATTCTCGCGAATCAGCTCAAGCTGAAGTTCAGGAACCACAAGAGGAAGAAGGTAACGATGGCGACGAGGGTGGCAACCGGAAATTTCCGATCGAGAAAACTGAGAGTGAGCGTGTTCCGAGAGTGAGCGTGTCTAGGTTCAAAAGTCAATGTTAACTTTTCTTCTTTTTTCTTTTTCCCCTTTTGATTTCCTTAATTTTCATTTTCATTATTTTCTTCGATCCAACCTTTGTCTCTGGTGGCAAGTAAAGATTTCTGAATCTGTGAAGTACATATCCATATATTATCGTGTTCCCCTTTTTCTCCCTTAAAGTTGAATCATTAGTCTCATACTTACCATCAAGACTTAATTAAATTCACCTGTGTTTCAATTGACGCTCTGTTCTTGTGATCATAGTAGAGGCTGAAACTAAACATGTCTGTAACATTTAATTGAAACAGAGTCATGTATGGCTCATGTCAATCTTTGTTTCCAAATCTCATGAATTGTGAGTAATGGTTGCTAATAAAGGACATGTATGATTTTTCATTCCGAGTGTCCATGGATTGCAACCTGGCTTAGGGTTTCAAAAGTTCTGTCATGACTCATGACCTTCATCCACAGCGCTTTTGGTGTCAATATGCTAATTGTGTAAATTTGTGCTAAAAAATTAAAACTTTTCTGCCAAGGGAAACAGCAAAAAGATGATGGTAATATTATCTAATTAGATAAACAGCAAACAGCAAAAAACTTTTCTGCTAATATTTTCTTTTTTTAAAAAAAATATTTAAAATTAAGGGTAAAAGGGTAATTTCACGGGAATTTGCATATTCCTTATAGGTCCTTGGTACCTCTCAGTCTTTTTACAAATTCGACGGACTTCTGGAGGTTATACAAATTCAAATGGTATTTATTTAGAATTTTTCCTAATCTTTTTGTGTTTTTCACTACATTAAACCCATTGGATAATTCATTCCATCTGGTTCTAGATATAACTTATAAGATATATTTACTTAATTTGATTAAATTTAAAAAGTTATTTATGTTAGTTATGTATCATGTATTTTCTAAAACATTTTAGTTATATTCCTTAATTCTCTTATCTTCTCTCTCATTTGATTATTGTTAAAAGAGTATCAATAGGAAGAAATTAGAAAAATGTTAATGAATATAAAAAAGATACATGTCTTATATTTAAAATCAATATCAAATCTTTAGATATGTATTAGTATATTAAAGACTGGAATGAGTATATATTGTAGAAAAATGTCACAGTATTTAACTAAAATATTTCTAATGCTCTACCTGAACACTTTCATTAATGATACATAAATATATAGTATAAAAAAGTCATTAACATTTTACCGTCACTTTGACTTTGACTTCTCAATTAATAGTTTAGTTGGCTCATGAAGTTTTTTAATTTTAATTTTTTTTGTTTATATTCTTTTATTTTTAATATATTTAAAACTTTTATTAAAAGAAAATTCAAGGGCAGTGTGGACACAAACAAAAAATCATATTTCCACCACTGTTATGAATCATGTATAAATATTTTTGCCGCTCCAAAAAAAAAAAAATATTTACTGTAAATATTGGTTTTTTCTTGGCTACTTCTTCTATCTTTTTCTTCTAATATTTTCATATTATTAAATTTGTTAAACTCATGAGTGTTTAAACAAACTCATGAACAAGTAGCTATTAATAGTATGTAATTAAATAATTAAAATATAAAAATGACAATTATTTAATTAAAATATATTTTAAATTTAAATAATTGAACTTGAATCTTACAATATTCATAATTTATCATAATAAAGAATTTTTATATATATAAAGTTATTAAGTAGCATCAAATCCAAAAAATTAGCATGAATTTAAAAGTAAGTTAATATGATTTTGTAAATTAGAAAAATAAAAATGACAAACTTGGTATATGAATTTGATCAAATTTAAATTCCAATTGATTTTGTAAGTTTGAAATATAATACCACCTTTGATCCTAATTATAAGATATAGTTGACTTTTTTTTTTTTAAGAAATTAAGGAAGCTAGATAAGTTACTTAATCATTTTTATTTGTTGTGTATGCATATATTATATATTACTTTATTAGTCAAAATAATTAGGTTGAAGAAAAAATAAAAACAAAAACACTCTAAAGTAATTTAATTAGTTTCCTTAATCTCTAAAAAAAAACAACTAGGTGATATAATTAGAAGGAATAATAGTAAGTTCGGAGAGTCATTGACATTAAGAACAATAATGGTTACTGGGTTTGTTTAGGTTAACGTAGGAGCGGTGACTTATTTTCTATTTGACTTCTGCAGAAGTCTGGTAGGAAAAAAGTCAAGTCGTAAATATGATTTGTGTTTAGATTACCTATTTGGCTTTTGCAGAAGTGTTTTTCCCCCCCTAAAATGATAAATATTTGGATTATTATTTCAAAAGTTAGTTAAAATGGAAAACGAATTAAAAAAACATGAATTTGATTGAATTATATATATATATATATATACATACATACATTCATACATATAAATATATATATATATATATATATATATCTATATATGGTATATATATATGGGTTAGGATATTGTTATTACCAATTTTGGTTATTATCAGGTCACAACCATTTTTTTCACCGTTAGATCAGAATCTCAATAGAAGAGAGAAATGATAAAGACAGATAAGATTCTGATCTAACGGTGAAAAAAAATGGTAGTGACAATATCTTATCCTTATATATATATATATATATGATATATTAAGAAAAGTTATAAAAAAAAATACAAAACTGGATTTTTTTTTTGGTAAAGAAAAATTGGAAGTTTTTTTTTTTTTTTTGCTATTGCACCCGGTTCAATAGAGTTTTGCTCTGCCTAGTCCGGATCGAGGTTCTGTCGGGCGCATACGCGGGGACCTCTCCCAGGGGAGTTTTCTGCATCCACAAGGACTCGAACTCGAGACCCCTGCTTAATTGGAAGTTTTGATTGGAAGCTCCGTCTCAAAAAAATAATGGGCCCTTGATATATATATATATATATATATATATATAATATTGCTATAATGGGCCCTTCATAATTGTTCTCAATTACTCAAGCTCCATCCAAAAAAAAAATAGTGGGCCTCAGCATTTTCCTCTACAATCACACAAATAACACTGTCGTTGGAGGAAGGGAGATTTCGCTCTTTCCTGTCCTTGGATCCTGCCCAGTTGGGCTACTTGGTTGTTTTATTATATATATTCATTAACAAATATATATATTCTTCTTAACATTTTTTCAATGGCATTTACCAGTCCACAAACGCGAATTACCAATCCAAAAACCCAAATGACCAGTCCAAAAACATAAATTACCAATCCTTTCTTTAGGGTTCCTTTTTTACTCTTTGATGCATGTTTTGTGAAAAAAATAAAAAGCATTATTACCGGTCCACAAACGCGAATTACCAATCCAAAAACATGAATTACAGTCCGAAAACACGAATTACCAATCCTTTCTTCAGGGTTCCTTTTTTACTCTTTGATGCATGTTTTGTAAAAAAAAAAAAGTATTATTACCAGTCCACAAATGCGAATTACCTGTCCAAAAACAAGAATTATCAGTCCAAAAACACGAATTACCAGTTTTTTCTTCAAGATTCCTTTTTTATTCTTCGATGCATGTTAAAAAAAAAAAAAAACATTATTACCCGTCCACAGACGTGAATTGAAATAAGCCTACGAATCCTTGCGAGTGAGATACTGGCCAGAAAATAACAAGAGAGTGAGTGAGATATTTTGATCAAATTAAAGTCCCAATTTTATTTTAGAGAAGACGAACAAGAAGAAAGAAAAAATGGCTGGACCAGTCGTAGAGCTGCCGGTGACGATCAAAGTGGCGGCTATTTGTGGCTCTCTTCGCAAAGCTTCCTACAACAGAGGCCTCATTCGTGCCGGTACTCACCTTCACTGCTTCAATTATAATCGCCAATTTTGATCTTCTGATTTCCGATTTGATGTTTCAGAGTTCGCAGCGATTGAGACTAGCAAGGAGGAAATCGACGGAATGGAGGTGGAGTACATAGAGATATCGTCGCTGCCGATGATCAACCCTGATCTTGAAGTCGACGGCACATATCCGCCGGAGGTGGAGGATTTCCGCCGCAAGATTCTCCGAGCTGATTCCTGTATCTTCGCTTCTCCTGATTACAACTACTCCATCACTCGTAAGCTATTTCCTTCATCCATCATCAATCTTCAATAATATATGTATTACTGTCAGTTTAATCTGAAATACGAGACCTGTAACTTCATTAATCACATAGTAAGTTCAAGTTCTTCTCAAGCGTTATCTCCAATTTCGTCTCATTTCTGGTTATCATTAACCGAGTGGTCTCAGTTTTTTAGCTGATTAATTTTTATTCTGTTAGTTTAATTCTATTATGGATTTAGGAAAATGTTATCTACGAGGTCTTATTTATAAGTCCTTTTGACCAAAAAATTTTGGTCCTATTTATAAGTCTATTTTAACCAAATAAACGAGGTTGTGACAATTTTGTCCATATTATTGTATTAATGAAAATAGAGAGATAATAAAGAGTTAAAAGGTACTCATTCGTAAATGAGAGTAAAATTAAAAATTTATCCTATAATTATTGAACTACCTACATCTCCTTGATATGTATGATTTGGTCAAAAAAAAAAAATTTATAAATAAAACTAAAGTGGTAAATTGGAAACAAAGTGTTTGTTATATTTTTATACACACAGCCACCAACCCAAAAAGGTAATAAACAGAGCAGAGTGTTGGGGGGAAAAAAGATAAGAAACAGAGCAGAGTGAGAGAGAGTAATTTATGAATATGGAAAGAAACAATAAAGTTGTCAACAAGAAGAAGAAGAAGAGTTGTCCAGAAGTTGTCAAGAAGAAGAAGAAGAAGAAGAAGAAGAAGAAGTTGTCAAGAAGAAGAAGTTGTCAAGAAGAAGAAGAAGAAGAAGAAGAAGAAGTTGTCAAGAAGAAGAAGAAGAAGAAGAAGAAGAAGAAGAGGAGGAGGAGGAGGAGGAGGAGGACGTTGTCAAGCAGGAGACAATAAAAAATGAATTCTTCTATGCATCATCCTTGATTAATACTAACCCTGATCTTAAATGTAGGTTACACTTTGCACTATAAATTTTGTCATATATTTAAGACGAAAAGGAGGAATAAGTAATCTAATTAGTACTCATTGATACACACACATTAATCCCCTATCCTTTTAGCTGTTAACTACTTATTTAGTACTGATCATACTTGCTAAAATTTAACAGTAAGCCACTTCAAACAGATGTTTGACTGGAATTAAAAAGGGGGAAAAAATTAAACTTGATTGAATTTGCCTTAAAATTTAACAAACGTAGATTTTTTTTCTCCTATATCTAATATATATTATACCTTGTGAAACAAAATCAACATAATAATAAATGAAGGTAAAATTGGATATTCATATAAAAGATTTAGAAAGTTCCAATAACAGCTGAGGACTAAACAATGACAAAATTTAATAGATGAAATAACAACACCTTGATTTTTATTAAGACTTCTTGATAATTAAGTCATTTTCTTAGGATATATATAGCAACTCCCTTAAAAATATGTGACTTATAAATAGATGAAAAACAAATTCTCTGCGTATGTTAAAAATAGGAGCCAAGAAGAATATAAATATCAAATTATGTAGTCAATATTATTTTATTACTACAATTGTTGCTTCTAGTTTCTGTTTATCATGGCCTCCTAATAAATGCGTTCAGAATAGTATGCATAAAAACTTCAAATAATATGATCATATATTAAAATTAAATAAATAGAAAACATGATTTACGTAAATTAAAAAGATATACACTTATCCTAATGATTACAATATTAATGATTTGTCAGCACCATTGAAGAATGCATTGGATTGGGGATCTAGACCTTCAAATGTATGGAGTGGAAAAACTGCAGCAGCATTAAGTGCTGTAGGAGGTGGGAGAAGAGCACAATATCATCTCCGGCAAATAGGAGTGTTTCTTGATCTTCATTTCATCAATAAGCCTGAGTTCTACCTTAATGCCCACCGTCCTCCCAGAAAGTTCAATGATGACGGCGACTTGGTTGATTCTGAGACCAAGTACAAGCTCAAGGAAGTGCTTGTTTCCCTCCACACGTTCACTTTGAGACTTCGTGGCAACTGCTGAAAATTTTTATTATTTTAATTAGTTGGCATGAGAGGAGGAAGTTCCTTTTAGTGGCTCTTCTATGCATAGAATAGTATCAATTTAGGATAGTGATGACAGAAGTAACTTATTCTCAATCTGACTTTTGCAAAAGTAGGATAGAATAAAAGTTATATTGTGAATATGATTTGTGTTTGGAATGACGGTGAAAGAAGTAAATTTTTGTGTGGATAAAAGCCAAAGACTATAATTTGTGACTTTTATCAAATAATTCTGAAGATGCTGCTGGGCCTGTAATTGTGAAGGATGCTTCAAGTATCGTGGATCAACCAGTCAAGGCGCTGAATAATACTGATGAAGGTCAGAATTTTAATAATATAATGATTCTACGTATGAGCCAAAAAAAGCAAAATGACAAAAAAGGGGAAAAAAAAGGGCCAACGTAATCATATAGTTGTCCATGGGAATCTCAACACTGTGGCCCAACAGAGCTCTTCTTCTACAAAAAATCAAATACATGATGTCAATCTTATGGAGCATAATCCGCCTAATCATTAGGACACGAATGAAGACATTGCGCCGGATTTTTTGGAAGACAAAGGGACTTTCATGCCTGAAACCCAACCTCATCAGGGAGAAGGGGAGGTCGACTAGCGCAGGTAAGTATCTCTATCCTTAGCTTATTTTATTTTATCTTAATGATTATTACTTCTTGGAATTGTCGGGGAGCCGGTAGCCGGGCCTTCCCTCTAATTATCAAGGATATCCTTAATAAGTACCAAATTAATATTCTTTGCCTCTTGGAAACTCGGATAAGTGGTGATAGAGCTGACAAAGTCTGTCGTAGACTTGGATTTAACCATTGGATCAGGGTGGAATCTACCGGGTTTTCTGGAGGAATCTGGCTTTTATGGGATGATAATGTTTTTGAAATTACTTATCTTACCTCCTCTACCCAATTACTCCACTGTCAAGTTAAAGACTGTAATAGAAACACCTTGACGCTTGTGTCAATAGTTTATGGTGAAACCACTATTAGTGGTAGAGCCTCTTTGTGGAATCTCCTTCGCTCCCTAGCTAATCCTAATCTTCCCTGGTTGGTTTTGGGCGATTTTAATATTTTCTTGTCCCTTAATGATAAGCTTGGTGGATCTGCTCCTTCTTCGGCCTCCATGCAACAATTTAAAGAGTGTATTGATGATGCTAATCTCATTGAGGCCAGGGTTCAAGGGGAAAAGTTCACTTGGGAAAAATATGGTGTTAAGGAAAGGCTGGATTGGGTCTTCACCAATTTCGACTGGATCAATTACTTTCCCAACTCCGACGTTCGTTATGAGCTTAAATATAAATTTGATCATAGAATTGTGGTGGTGAATTCTAACTCTTCATCCCAGAGGAATCTTTTTCGCAAACCTTTTTATTATCAAGTTGCGTGGACATTGGAAAGTGATTTTAAGGACATTACCGCTGAAGCTTGGCATCAAAGAAATTGGCTTCACGGTCTGCAAAACTTCCAAAGGTCTGCAACAGTGTGGAACGACAACAGAGTTGGCAACTTCTCGAAAAAGAAAAAAGAGCTAATTCGTCGTTTAGAAGGGATTGATAGATGCAGGAGGATGAATTTACGGTCTGGCCTATACAGATTAGAGAAGAAATTATGGGAGGAGTACCACAAGTTAGCCACCCAGGAAGAAATCTTCTGGTTTCAAAAGTCTAGAAGTAAATGGTTGCAGGGGGCGATAGAAATACGAGATTTTTTCATGCTTATACCATGATTAAAAGGAAGAAACAGATGATCGGGCCTATCCAAAACGACGCAGGACAGTGGGTTGACAACCATGATATAGCCAAAATGATGGCACATGATTTCTTTCGCAAACTCTATACTCGGGATCCTTATGTGAAGGACCCTAGTGAAATGTGTTCTAAATTTCCCCAATCAAGCATTAATGATCTGCGCATGTTGTCAAGTAAATTCACCAGCGTTGAGATTAAAAACGCAGTTTTTGATATGGGAGCGTTTAAGGCCCCGGGTCCTGACGGGTTGAATGCTCATTTTTTCCAAACTCAGTGGAATATGGTGGGGGATAAAATTTGTGATTTCATAAATGAATGCTTTCATAACCCCTCTAACATGTCAAGTATCAATAAGTCAAGGATTATTCTTATCCCTAAGGTTGACAACCCTACGTCACTAAGAGACTTCCGGCCCATATCCCTGTGTAATGTGAGCTTCAAAGTCATTACTAAAATTTTGGCCAATAGGTTTAGAGGCATAATGCCCCAGCTTATAAGTCAGGAGCAATGCAGTTTTATTGCGAACAGATCCACTTGTGATAACATTTTAATTGCTCAGGAGATCATTCACTCTATGAGAATGAAAGGCAGGAAGAAAGGCTTTCCTGCTATTAAGATTGACATGGAGAAAGCATTTGACAGACTTGACTGGGGCTTCATTAAAAATACCCTCATGTGCCTAAATTTGGAAAATCACCTTATTGAGCTTATCATGGCTTGTCTCTCTATTGCATCTATGTCCATTCTCTGGAATGATGATGAGACCCCGACATTTACTCCCTCGAGAGGTATTAGGCAAGGTGATCCCCTGAGCCCGTACATTTTTGTTCTATGTATGGAGTGCCTTGGTCACCTCATTAACACTGAATGTCAAGCCCGGCGATGGAGACCTTTTTCATTTAAAAAGGGAAGAGGTCCTCGTATCTCACATTTGTTCTTCGCCGATGATCTCATTCTTTTTACGGAGGCGTCTTCTTTTCAGATGATAGAAGTCTGAAAAGTGATGCAAGTCTTCTGTGAAGTCTCTGGCCATCGGATAAACCTGGAAAAGTCAAATTTTTTTTGCTCCACTAATGTGAATTTTAACAGAGTTCTTGACTTAAGCAACCTACTTGGGATTGGAATCACTCATGATCTTGGAAAATATTTAGGAGTGCCGATGATCCATAAGCGGGTAACAAAGGACACTTATCATCCCATTGTGCAGAAAGTTCGGAAAAAACTGTCCATGTGGAAGAGTAAATTTTTGACTATTGCCGGCCTCTCTGTTCTGATCAAATCCGTGCTATCTGCATTACCCAGCTACTATATGCAATCAACTCTCCTCCCTATTTGTACTATCGATGAAATCGACAAGATCTCCAGGAGGTTTCTTTGGTCTCAAGATGAGGACGTAAAGAAAATGCATCTCGTGGCTTGGGATAAGATTACTCAGGCGAAGAAGGATGGGGGGCTGGGATTCAAGAACCTTAGACGTCAAAATAAAGCGTTTATCATGAAGCTATGTTGGAATCTCCTCACAAATAAACAAGCTCTATGGGTTCAATGCCTTCGATCAAAGTATAATTGTGGCGACTCCTCCATGCCTACCGTCTCAAAAAAGCAGAACTCTTCTTCTGCATGGTGAGCGATTGTTCAAGTTTGGGAGAAATTTATCAGTGGCGTCGGAAGGAAAGTTAATAACGGCGACGAGACAAAATTCCGGACAGACTTGTGGCTTCTGAAAGAGGAGCTTTATACCCAAGAGGGGGGGTGAATTGGGTATAATGAAAATTTTCGACAACTTGTTCTGTTTTTACACTTTCAGAACAGGGCAGAACAGAGGAGATAGAGAGAAAAGCTTTGCACACAACGATTTATACTGGTTCGGTCCTTTCTCTGACCTACATCCAGTCCCCAAGCCTCACCTGGGATTTTCAATCCACTATAATCAAATATTGATTACACACTCTGTACTAAGAGTTGTTCTCTCACTAGAACACACTCCCCCTTACAAGTTGTAATCAATACGCCCTAACTACCAAGTCCCCTGACTTGTAGTTATCACAATCAGTAGATGATTTACAAGATGATAACTCTCTCAAAGAGTAGATAGAATAAACACTGAAGTACAAAGTATCAAATTGATACTATTACAGATAAAAGCTGAACACAATAAATGATACTTAATAAATTTTCGCTCTCAGTTGGTGTATCAGCTTGAGAAGAAGTTAATGCTCTCTATTTATAGGCAGAGAACATTAAATGACCGTTGTAAGATGATTCCAACCGTTGGAAGTGATTAGCTTGGGTTCTGGTCATCTTCTCTTTCTAAATTTCTGCTAATCCAAGTCTTAATGAAGTCTGATGTGGCTCTCTGAGAATTTGCCCGTTGGAGATGGCTTTACTTGTTGTAGTAAGCATTCTTCAACGTTTAGAAGGCGTGCTCAGATGGATTAGCTGAAAATAGGTTGATTTGCAGAAGTGCATTTAATGCACTGTACACTTTTTGCTTTATGGCTTTGACCTTCATTGATCTTCATCTGTGATTGCTGAAATTCACTCAACAAACTTGTTAAACATAGCTAGGAATATGATTGAATGAATTATGGAAGCAATAAGATCAAACAATAATGATTTGCAAATTCGTGTAATTCAAAAATCAGTTTTGACCGTGGTATACTGCGGTATGTTCCTCTATACTGGAGTATGCCACTGTGCATACTGCAGTATCCAAAGGCTTACTGCAGTAAACAACTTCCAGAGACAAAAACCTCGCGAAATGATTTTGAAAGATATCCTCTATACTGCAGTATCCAACTAGTATACTGCAGTATACGAGTTTTTGTCAAAGAGAAGAGACCCCGTGATTGCCCAATACTGCAGTATGAAAACCTATACTGCAGTATGCAATAGTTGTAAACTTAGAGAGCTTTCTGTAAGAGCCTATACTGCAGTATCCAACTCCATACTGTGGTAAGGACTTGGGTGAGAAAATTTGATAGCTCTCGGGTTGGCCCTATACTGCAGTATACATACCTATACTGCGGTATTGGCTTGACTTAGAATTTTACTTGCTCTCTGGATGCCCCTATACTGCAGTATACAAAGCTATACTGCGGTATGGGCTTGTTTTGAAAAACGTGGTTGCTCTCTGGAAGTCCAATACTGCGGTATGCAACTAACATACTGCAGTATTGACTTATCTAGAGGAATGATTACTTTCTGGATGGCCCTATACTGCAGTATACAAACCTATACTGCGGTATGGACTTACTTTGAAAATACGGTTGCTCTCTGGAAGTCCCTATACTGCAGTATACATAGCTATACTGCGGTAAGGACACCTATACTGCAGTATTGAGTAATCCCGAAAGATTATCTCCTTTCTGGAAGACTCTATACTGCAGTATGCAAGACCATACTGCGGTAAGCAACTATCAGATGATGTTCAAAGGTTCTTGGAAACTTCATAACATGTTTTACAATTGTTGTTAATCATCAAAACACATTGAGAACTAACAGCTTCCTTTTGATCATCCGCTGCTAAGCTATGCTGCTGACCCATCTTTAATCAATAAAGAGGAAACGGTGCGAAATCAACTGTTGGTAGATGAGAGATGGGACACTGATAGGTGGCGAGGTATCTTACCGCCCCATATTATCAATACTATCGCAAGAATGCACACACCTTGTAATAACTCCCTTGACTATTTTACCTGGAGAGCCGCAAGAGATGGGTGCTTCTCAGTCAAATCTGCTTATATTTATCTCTCTGATCAAAGTGGAACAACTAATAATAGATTCTGGTCCCTCATGTGGAAATGGCAGGTTCCTGAAAAAGTCAGGTATTTCATGTGGCAGGTTGGGCATGAGAGACTTGTTACTAACTCTCTTAGAGCCAAAAGAGGCCTTACAAATGAGAGCTCTTTTTTGTTTCACTGTAGTAGCGAGGAGATGTGATTCATATAATCAGGGATTGCGAGAGAGCGAGGCATTTGTGGAAAGAAATTTTAAAACCTAACTATTTCTCTCAGTTTTTTACAGGGAATTTGCAGGCTTGGCTAAACTGGAACACCAATCATAACCCGGGAAAGGAAGGTTCCAGAATTTCTCATGGCTGCGTGTCTTTAGCTTGGGTTGCTGGATCCTTTGGACATCTAGATGCAACTTCCTGTTCAAAGGCGAAAGCAAAGATACCAGGGAGCTGCTCCATTTGTGCACCTATCTCCTTATGGAAAATTCTGTAAATCACAATTTATCTCACCAAATTTTCCAACTTTATAGGTACGAGGAAAGAACGTGGATCCCCCCTCCTACTGACGCGGTCCAAATAGACGTGGATGGATCTGTTCGACATCAATTTCAAGCAGCTTGCGGAGGAGTCATCAGAAACTCTGACGGTCATTGGCTGATGGGGTTTTGTAAGACCCTTGGGGTGCATACTGTTATCGAGGCGGAGCTTCATGCCATCATGATGGGTTTGAAAGTGGGGCGCCAGATGGGATTGAAAAAAATTCTTCTATATTCTAATTCCTTGGAAGCTGTTAACACCCTCATGAGAGATTGCTGCTACGCCGATCATCCGTTGAGAGAAATTATCAACGCAATCAGAGATCTTCTCTATTTTGATTCCCTGGAGGTGAAGCTTCACTACACTCCGCGAGACATCATCCTTTGTGCTGACTATATGGCTAAGGAAGGCCATAATGCCCCTGCTAACGAAGACGTCATGCTAGTCCCGACAGTCCCCCCGGGATGTACGGAAATGGTTTGGAAGGACCAACTGGTTTCCTACTATTAGCTTCTTTGCTGCTTTTGATGTATTATAGGGCTAGGTTTTCATAATCTAGTTTCTATCGTTCGTTTCAAGCTTCGGCTTGCCTCTTCTATGTAAAAAAAAAAAAAAACTTTTCTACCGTAAGCTCATCACAAACAAAGGCTTTTGGACCCTCCAACACTATGTCAAACGTATTTTTTTCTCTAAAGCGTATTTTTGCCTTTTGAAGGAGCAATTGATATTATATATACATATATAAAAGATTGTGAAACAATATACTCTTTCCATTCCAAGTTACAGGAATTGGATGACTAATATACAAGGACTACGTAAATTAATTAAACTAGAAATTGATTACGTTAAAACACTCAAGAAAATTGATTACCTACTCATATCTCTTATATCACCTCCCAATGGATAACAAGGTAGTTTTTAAAGAAAAAGAGAAAACTACCTTAAGTGACCCATATATTTTTTTTATTCAAAATATATCTCACTTATTTAATTGGTTTTAAGCCCTAATCCACGGGTTAGTATAATCTAACATTTTGGTTGGAGAGGAAGAAAGGAGAAGAATTTCCCTCCCTTAGTTATAACAAAATGTTCCCTCCACTCCCCTTAACTCTCCCCTTCCTCTATTGTTTTTAATAAAAGTCAAAACGATGTTAATAACAAAAATAATTTACATCAACCATGAAGGAAAGACGGAGGAAATTATTTACAAGATTATTAAATAGGGGGGAGCTATATAAAATAAGAAATCGAAGCATCCATTGAACAACCCTTCTTGGGGTAAGATAATCTAATTGTGAAATTATACCTTTGTTCATTTAAAAATAAGGGAAAAGGGGAGGGCTTTGGGCTAGAGTTGGGAATTAGGGCTGGTCCTAGTCCTTACAAGGCTTGAGGTAAGAAAAACATCTATTTTTAAAGCCCGGCTAAGAGCACCAGGGCCAGGGTCGGCCCTACAGGGCCCGAAAGTTAATATTCCAAATTTTAACTACTCTTCTTCTCTTTTTTTTAAAAGAAATATAATTAGTAAATTACAACAATTAAAATTTTAATTTATCAAATAAATGTTGTCAAAATTAATATCCAACCAACATGAATCATCTAACAAATAAACATATTTACTAATACGTAATCAAAAGCAAATTATTGTCCACAAATAATTCACTTAAAACATGAGAAGCATATCTAGGTTTTAAATTTAAACTATTATACAATATTTCTATGGTAAGATTGACCATATGACTTGTGATGAGAAGGTTGCTGATGAGTGTGAATATTACCACATTTGCCCTATGATTCACGACTGAATTGAATGATAAAAGTGAGCTTAATTGTGAAATAATCAAGCAAAAAGGCATGTATTCGTGATCTAAGGGATGAGAGACGGGAATCATCTAAATGTGTTAAATTGCAATGTTTTTAAAGAAAAAACTGTGCAGCAGAGCTGATGTGATGCTATAGCATTACGGTAGCAACCCGAGGAGCAATACAAAGCACAAGGATGCTATAGCAAAGTAGAGGACGCAATGCTACGCAGTTTATGATCTGACCTTCTTTTGTCTAGATGATTTTAGGAAATAACTAAAAGAGGAAATAAATAGATTGCTGGCGTAATGGAATAGAAGATGCGGAGAATCAGAACCGAAAGATTTAGAAGAATCCCGCAGGATCTGTAGATGCAATCTAATCCCATCAAGAAGTTACTGAAGATCCCGACAGAATAGGAAGGTCTCAACTGCTCCGCCGCACGAAGGAACTATTATAAAAGGCGGCCAGAGAACCCTAAAGAAGTCAGAGAGTCTTAGATAGAATTTCATCTTCGGCAGTCTCTCGAGAAGAGTGAGCAAAATCACAGAGCACAAAATCTCCAGGATAACCCAGCATGCTTCCCTTGAGTTCGGCAGAGAGAAGACGTCGTGGAGCAGCAATGTGACAGGGCTCCTTCCGCACTTCGGAACTCCGTTCAAGCTTTCTGTTTTCTTTTTTATTTTTGTATTCCAATCATGGGTCTTTCTGTTGATGTTTGTTTTGCATTTTCCTCGTCAGTCATGAACTAATTTTCTGATGGCTGGATGTGGATGAGTCTTTAAGTGTCAAAAGAACCCAGTTGCATGATTTCAATTCAATAAATTTGGTTTTCTATCGTTGTTTCAATTACTAGTCGGTTAACGGAAGTTAGGGGCTAGATCAGTGGCTTCACTTACTGGAAAGGAGTGGAGTTAGACCTACGAGAACCAGACGCTTGCTAGGCGGCCCGTGCATGGCATGGCCTATATTGTAGACTACAGGAATCGCTCGTCACCCTGAACACCCTGTGCATAGCAAAGATCTATACTCGAAAGTTACCATAGGAATATGGAATAAGTACAGGTAACATCCTACGTATCGGACGCGGAAGCTTCGGTAGACAAGAGAGATGGGATAACCAGATAGCTTTGTGAGTAGCACCTGTGCTGTAGCACGCGGAAGCTGCACAATGTGGATGTCGTAGCATTGTGTGAACGCAACTGGGGGATTAAAGCACTTAAGGACGATTTCGAGTCCAGCCTAATCTATTACTGCTATCTTCTCTTGTTATTATTATTTTGCTAGTGACATAGTACCCAACTCCCTCGACCGTATTATTTATTTTCTGTTTCACAACTACCGTAAGCAACTGAGCGTCAATCTTTGGTATCACAGTCTCTGTGGGATGATATTCTACTTACACTTTATTACTTGTTCGACTGGTTCGCTTGCCATAAGGGAATTTGATCAACAGTTACCAATATAAGAAGTAAGCTAACTTTCATTTTCAATGACTATTTGAATATGAGACATCTCTTCTAATTCCTTACTAATTTTTTTTTAAAAAAATTAACAGTGCCTAACGGCCTGGCCCTACAAGACCAATTTTATTTAACTCATCTAATTTTCAAGCTCAACCCTTAAAGGGCCAGGACTTAAACAGGCTGGGCCCGATGGACGTAGCCTGATTTCCGACCTCTACTTTGCGCTATGGTCTGACAAGACGTCTTAGCCCCTTGCATTCACCACTCTCACCTTGAATGCTCGTCGCTTTATCATCATCACTTTGCTCACCAATCCTTGTCTTCTCCACTCTGTCACTTCTCTCAAGATCTGTTTGGTTCAATGAACATTTAAGGAGGTAAAGGAATTTAAAGAAAGGAAAGGAATGGAAGGGAAGATTGAGAGGGAACTTTAAAAAGTTGAGCTGTTTGATAGACATGGGAATATAAGTAAGTTGAGAGGAAGATAAATTGTTTTGTAAGAAGAATTGGGTGTTGGTTAAATGGGAAGGTTAGGTAAAATTCCTTTAATGCCCCCAGAAAAAAAAGGCAGAGAATGTATTTTTTTTTGTTCGTTTTGCCAATAGTACAAAAACAGAGGAAAATCAAATCGTGTCTTCGAGGATAAAGGAAATTGGTGGAGAGCTCAATTCAGTTTGAAACTGCGACGATCATAACAGCTGCCGGAGGTGCGAAGGATGTCGGACTGATATGGAAGGAAAAAGAGGGGGACACCACCAAATGAACCAATCTTGTGCGGACATGAATTTTGGAAGAGGAATAGGGAAGGAAATTTGTGAACATTGAACCCAGGTGCTGGTTTAATAGGAAAAAAACAAAATTTCAAATTTGTTAGTACTAAACCCCTGAAATTGCATTTTTGCAAATGCACTCAACAGTTTCTCATAGCCAAGTATCTTGATATGAGCAGTGTTCCTCTCATTCCATGTCAAATTGTCAACCTCCAGTAACTGCATGAAAAGATCAACACCCTTTGCATCAATATCAGCTTGCCTTTGCCTTTGTTGAGCGGACATCTGATTGCAAACTTTGTCAACCACACTGACTATTGTCTTGTCCAAAGAGGTGACTGTGTCCCTCAATGCATCAGCCATGATATCAGAGTGGTTCAAACGTCTCTTCTTCTGTCAACTAGTAGATGGTTCATCTCCATTCAATGTAGTTGGTGAAGTCAAATTGATTGGTTGTATGAATACAGATTCAGTAGTAACATGATGAGGTGTTTCTGGAAGATCCTCGTCCTTTAGGTTAATCTCATCCTCCATCCCGACAGGAGAGTTAACATCCTCACCCACAACCCTGTCCTTACGCCACACCGTGGTGAGGGACTCAAAGTTTGGGAAGGACTTGGTGTGAAAATGTGCCACCCTTGAATGAGCCTGTGAATTCACCATATATATATGAGAACAAGGTGGATAAGTTAAACAACATTATAAGTAAAGTGGCTGATGTAGGTGTGAGGAATGCAAGAACTTACCTTTATATACTTATCCCACACCTCTTTGTCAGCTGTGACACATTTTGTGTCAGGATCCCAACCAAAGCCTGATGTGTTGGTCCCGTAGACCATGTCGTAAGCCACTTGCCACAATTTCTTCAATGTCTTAATTCTAGATGTTATAAGCAGACATGCCTTGATCTAACATCCGGGAAGCCTTTCTTTCATCATAGACTACAGCGCATTAGCGAATCCCAACTTGAAGCCGTTATCAGCTATGAACTTGTGGTCAACGTTTAGACTTACAAGGCAGTTCACCAAAACCTTGTCCTCCTTATGCGTCCGCATTTTTTGTTTCCCCTTTGCTGCTTGATCAATCTGCCACATCTAAAAAATTGACAGTCAAACCAGAAATTGTTTTAATTTGCATTAGGTGCAACATAAACATATACTAATTATCACACACATTGCACCAAGTGTAATACAAATTGTTTCATTAAAGTCACAACTGAAATGGGTGTTCATACTAATAAGCCAACCGAACAAAATAAAACATAGTTTAATGATTAACATTATTGTACAACATCATCAATTATCACTACGTGTCACAAAGGCAGCAAACATGTCATTTGCAACACTGTCCCTAAAATTATTCCACAAGTCACTAGTTTCCATTGGAATCGTGGGGGTGTTTTCGATAGTGGGAGCTCCAACGTCAAATGACTCAAGCTGCTCATCAAGAGGATCTTGAACTGATTCACGACGAATCAAATTATGAATAAGCCAACATGTGAGGATGTATCTGTTTTGGATCTTCACTATGTAATAAGATGCACTCCGGAGGATTGCCAACGTAACTTGAGTATGCCAAAGGACCTTTCTATGACATTACAGGCAGTCGAACGTCGCATATTGAAGCACTCATGTGGAGTTTGCGGTTGGCTTCCATGTCTCCACTCATTATAGTGGTACCTTTGGCCTCTATAAGAAGCCAAGAAAACCTGGCAATTTGTGTACCCCGCATCAACCAAGTAGTAGTTCCCTGTGGAAACAAACGACCCTACGTGATTTTGTTTCTTATACAGCTAAATAGGGAAATATACATACTTATATTGCACCAACTATAACATGTATACCTTGTGGTATTCATAAACCATGTTGTCTTTGTGTAGCATCTCGCAACACCCTCTCATCCGCAACTGACCCTTCCTATCCAAGCAAGATGTATATGAATTGACTATCAGGTGAGCATACACCCAACACATTGGTTGTTACCTCTCCTTTCCTATTTCTATACCTCCCTTTTTTCTCTGCAGAGACTTGTACGAGTATGTGCGTCCCATCTAATGCACCAAGGAACCCCTGCAAACATAAGCAATTAATAAAGCATGTGGTCAAACCATAATTTGTTTAGCAATTCAGAATTTAACATGTCACACAAAAACACATGCAACATACCTTAAACCACTTCCATCAATTATCATTTGAGTCCTTTGGAATAGGCTCTAGTTTCTTAAGGAGCAATGATTGTAGTTTGATGGTAGCATTCAACACAAGTTTAAAGTATCAACTAATCGTTTCACCCGACCTTCCAAACTCAAATTGGATTAGTCTGTTCTTGACATGATGGCCTAGAATGTGAAGGAACAGAGCCACTTGCTCATCAACTAGCATATGATTAGTTGGTTTCAATCCACCAATTGTGTCTAACATGTAACACAATTTATCAAACGTTGCCCGATACATTCTAATTTGGTTGAAGCAGGTTGTATCACTACTGTATATTATTGCCCTCAAATTCTCTCTCTTTGCATGAAAGTTTAATCTATATGACCTATCCGGTTAGTGCCTCGATCTACTTGATCCCACTGCAACTATCATATTGACAATCAATGTCCTCACCGCTAGAAGCAAAGCTAAGCATCTAGCCAACATTGCAACCATCTCCTCTGCCTCTTGCTCCATACCTACTCAATTTTTTCCACACCCATTTGCTTTTTAGTCCTCCTCTTTACAAACTACATCTACTTAGGTTGAAACATATCTCATTTTCATCCGATTGACTTTAATTTACAACATCAATTATTAACCAAAACAACCCATGTCACTGTTAATTAACCATTCCAGCAGCCAACATATATAACATAAAACTAATCATCACATTAATTGTTAACATCAACACACCACAGTCAAGATGGAAATGAAACAAATAATCAAACATCTTCAACACTGTTATCCAACACACAGACATACAGGACATATATAGAAAAACAATATTTCACCATACATGTTTCACAATAGGCATCAAACCACCCAAAACTAAAGTAACCTCAGACAAACATTATGTGCATTTAAAGAGGTACACATCCTACATCGCAGTAGAAGAAAAATTTTCCGCTAGTGTACACCAATGGCTTTCTCATTTCCTTCCTCACCAATACACAACCCACACTCGGCCTAACTAGTCATGAATGCCAAGAAAAAAGCACCGTTACCCACTCATATCTGTGCCTGCGTCGCTGGCTGCCACAACCAGGCCATTGCTATTGTTAACACGCTCCACAACCAGGCCATTGCTATTGTTAACACGCACAGCGCACCAAGAACAAAAAAAAGGCATTCACTTACCTTGATTTGATCTTGCTTACCTACTCCTTTGATTGAAGCTCACGCTGTCGTCTGAACCTTCATCTACTCGTTCTTCCAGCTCCAGGCTTGATTTTGCTTTATGATTTCACAAGGGATTTTTCGTCCTCCAAATTCACTCTCCGGAACAATTTTCAAGATCTTGCTACTTTTTGAGGGAGCTCACTTTCCCTCGTTTGTGGGAGCTTGGACGATGGTGGGAATGTGACTTCCCAGGAACAAGGCGTGCCAAACGTGTTTTCAGACAAGGAACTCTGTTAAGTTCCCTCTCCCTCTCCCAACTTCTATGACGCAAACGGGCCCTTAGATTGTTAGCACTCTCACCCACTTTAGCTTTTGTGTTCATCATATTTCTTTAGGTATGTTTTCCATTCTTCAATTTCAATATAAATAAAACCAACCGCCCTTCCTTGAATACCAATGAAGAGATCTCTTCTATTAGTTGGCCTAATTTCAGTATAAATGAAACCAATTTCATGAAATTGGTATGTCTTATTTATACCTTTCTAAGAGAAGAAGCTTTCAAGACGGATATGGCCTGGAATTTCACGTATGCTATGAAGTAGATTCTAGGAGTTATTGAAGTCTCTTGAGGGTTTATTTCTTTGAAATTTCAATGTCTAGAAATGTGTTCATTTTCAGTGGCATTTGTTGCTGACATTAATTGCTTTTGATTGTTTGTTCCCTCCTTGTTTTTGCCAGAGGAAAAGCATAACAAGTTTTTGTTCGTGAATGATAGGATTATAATACATTTTGAACTGGTACATGGGGTGGAGGAAAATGTTTTACGTGAATGAGGGATTATTGTTTTATTTTTCTCATAGTGTTTTGCAGCTTTCCATTCTTTAGCACATTGTTGCTAGAACTTTTGCGGAACTGGCTTTCGTCCAATACTTTTTCCATCCACTGCGTTGAAGTGGTGTCTTTTTGCACAAAAAGCTGAACTTGTGCCCTTTTTTTTTTTAAAAAAAAGTAGGGTACTGACTGGTACTAAAAAGATGTTTCAGGAAACTCAACTGTATTGAAAAAAAATGCTTTATGATCTTAAAAAATTATTTTAGGATCTTGAAAAAATATCCTAAAGTATATTTTTAGTACCAGTTAAGAGCATTCAGTACCCTAAAATATTTTTTCAAGATCATAAAAATAATTTTTTAAGATCATGAAGTATTTTTTTCAAGATCATAAAAATAATTTCTTGCAGGGAAACGTGTGATGCTAGGAAGGATTCACTCTTACCCTGGCTCTCAGTTTTTGGTGGTTGGGTATGGGATCCCGGACTAGTTATCCTCTCGCCCCAACTTCTAGTTTCACCATGACTCTAAGTTTTTGGAGGCTAGGATCTCTTCCTACTCCCCCCACTACGCTTCCCACAAAGCAATGCCGCTTGCTTCTCTTCTTCAGTAAGGGAAATGCCCCAAAACCAGAACCGAGCTCTAAGAGGAACCGTTCGATGTAACTCTTCTTCCTCTTTTGGAATTATCTTATCCTTCTCCATTGTTAGCGGAAGTCTCACCCAAAGGTGTTTAGTAACAAGGGGGCATATAGATATAGCAAAGACGATTCTCTAAAGATTCATGGCATCATATGGGAAATTAAATAACAAAAATCAAAGAGGAAAAGGTGTTTGAAACCCAGAAAACGAAGCCTATCCAGAAACCCTTATTTTACATCTACCCAAAAACCCAGGAATCAATTTCTTGGAAGACACAGGTGAAGAAGTAAGAACAAAGCAATAACAAATCAAAGAACTTCAAAGCAAAAGCAAAGGAGTAGGGAGAAACATTGAGAATACCTGGTGTTACAAAGGTTTGAGAAACCTAAGACGTGTGAACTGGAGGAACGTAAGAAGGCAAGTCTTTGAGGAAAGTGAGAGGTTTCTTAGAAGACAAAGCAAGTGACGAAGAAGAAGTGGTGAGAATGGGGGGAAATACGAATATATAAATGTAACCGTTGAGTCTTCAAATCGAAAAAGGCAGGGGCCAAAGAGACAATTCACACCGAAAAGGTAATGATGACATATGTGAGAAGACATGGACATTAAATGTGCACGAATATTGAAGACAGCAAAGGTGGCTGTGCTATGCAAAATGTAGCGGTTTTACGCTATGATGATTGCAAGTTTACAGCTGTAAAGTTGTTAGAAAGGTATAAGCAAATTGAGTCCGTTCGTCTTCAGGATAATCGATTGGGGGAAACCTAGTGCTAAAACATGTGAACCCAGAAATCCAAATGTTGATGCAAAAGAATCCAAACAATCACGAGCAGGAACATATAGTTCTAAATTGAATTAACCCAAAATACATGTCTGGGGGAAATTCACAACTAGAGCACAAATCAATTCAAAGTTTGGTAGAACTCGGATAAAAGTTGAACAACTTGGATATGAAATCCGGGTTAAATAATCAATGCACCATGGTAGCCTAGAGACCTTGACTACTGGACTGGGGGGCAACTGTTATGGACTCATATATGAGGCCCATCCAATGTATGGCCCAACAATGGGCAATCTACGTGACTCAGAGATGGCGGCATAACACTTGGGCTTAGAGGCACAAAAGCCTGTAAGTTCAAACCCTAACCCTACAGGTAACTTTATAAATAAGAGGTAAATCTTAAAAGTATAATTCATTCTCTCTCAATTATCATTCTGCCATCACTGTGCACACATACCACCCCCTATTCATGCGCAGTAATCTGCTATTCTCATAGGTATCTAATCCATAAATATCTAGGGGAAAGTTAACTAATCCTAAATCAATATACTAGTCCATCGAGCTAGACACCTCTGTCAATCCCAATGGAAAACCAACAAAAATTAAAGGCAGGCTATTTGTAAGGAGAATTCAGAGAATTTAATAGCTTAGACGAGAGTAGTGACCGATTAAATAGTGAAGGGAAAAAAACCTGTGCTAGTTGAGAATGATTGGCAGAATCACTTTGTAATCAAGGTGGAGTAGAAAGTGAGGGTTTGAAGGAGTACTGTAGAGAGAGAAGGTCGATATTTTTGAAGTTAACTTCCCTCCTCCTCTTACCATCTATTTGCTTTCTACTACCTATTTCCATTTTTTAGATTGAAATTTGAGTCTTCCAGATTAAATGGTTTACAAAATTATTTTTTGTTACAGTTTTAAATTATCATGACAAAATGTAGCACTTTTCTTAAAAGGGACCCTTGATCAAAGAAATTTTTTTATCGCTTTGAATTTATTTATCTTTTTAATAATTTAGTATTTTATTAGTAATTTTATAAAGCACTAAATCTGGACAACTCAAATTTTAATCTAAAGGTAGAAATAGGTAGTGGAGGGGAAGATGATGATAAAAGCAGATAAGGGAAGCCAAACCCGATGTTTTTCCATGGCAAAACATGCCATTATGTTTACTTCAGTTTTTTTTAAAGAAAAAATCATTAAGGTTAATTTGGTAATCCCACCCTTGGGACATGTTAATTATTTGAAGATTTCATGGAGTCTCTCATTATAATTTCTCTTGTTTGGGATTTCAATTTAATTTCTCCAATGATATATTTTTTCACGTAGTACCATGAAATTCAAAATTCATATAAAAAAGAAGCACCATCAAACCAAACACTAAAGTAAAACTACAATGAAAATATTTTTATATTTTAGTTTATAATTTAAATGTTAAGCAAAATATATTTCAAGACAAGCTAAATTAATGAAAAGAAAGTTAAAAAAATAGATATGTAACAATGACAGTAATATACTTTTATATCCTGATTTAATAAAATCAAAATAATTTTTTTATAAACTCAAATTTAAAATTTTATTTATAATTATAACATAAATAATTAATATTAAAATTATAATAGAAATAAGAATTTTATTAATATAAAAAAATAAATGATATAAAGCCACATGGGCCCATGAAATTGGTTGAGAAAGCTGGGGTAGAAACGGGAGAATTTGAAATTAGGGCTTTGATCGAAAAAGGGCTTGAAGTTAACTTGGGTTGGGCGGGTGGACTAATGCAGTTGGGTTGGATTGCTTTGGAAAACTAGTTTTGTCCCCAAAATCACTCCAATCATCTTATCCCTGGACTCAACTGGTGTAAGGGTCGGACATTCTCACTAAAGGGAGAAGGTTTGATCCTGGAGTTGGTCAAGGCGTTGAGAGTAATAGAATGCTCGTCTTGCCCAATATTGGTATTAGCTAGGTGGAAGGAAGCTTTTGCCCTGCCCTTGGATTGTGGGTGAACCCAACATCTTTCCTAAGATTTTGTTATTAAAAAAAAAAATCTCTCTAATCCTGGGGAGAAATTTAGGGAGAAAAATACAAGGGAGCCATGTCATTTATTCCTCCCATTTTTCTCTGCCCCTTCTTCTTTAATCTAAATAGGAAAAAATACATCTTCCCCTCCATTTTTGCCCTAATTTTGTTTCAATCCAAACACTATGTTAGAATTGAAGGGGGAAAGGGAAAGGAAGGGATGTGAGTTATGCATTTTGATATTCAAAGGACAACCAGCACTACTAATAGTGCAGTGGTATTGGGATTAATTTCCCCCTGCTGGACCTGGGTTCGATCCCCCTATCGCCTTGTAGCAAAAAAAAAAAAGAAAAAAAAGAAGATATTCACAGGACAAAAACAAGTAAAAGGAAACATGGGTTTGTCCTTGCCCGAGCCCAAACCCCTTTTTTGGGACTACATGGGATGAGTTTTAAAACCCTTTCAGGATTAAATCTCCAAATTTCAAGGCCCAAACCATTTTGACCCACATTTTAATTGTGATAGGGATTTGAATTTAATTAATAAAATAATAAGCTAACAACAATTAAAAAGTAGTTGTACTAAAATTGTTATTACTAGACAGTTTCTTATTTTCTCTTGATTTTTGAAGATTGAATTTTTAAAATGTTATAATTAATTGGAATCTGACCAATATCATGATTAGGTGATGATATGCTTCATATTTTTAGATTAAAAGTTCCCATATAAATGATTGGTGTACTCATTAAGATTGTGTGATCCTCCCCGATTAAAAGAAAAAATATATATTAAAAAGTCTTCATTATTTGTTCCTAACAAGATGCGCCACTTGCTGCTTCTATAATTAATTAATTATATATATATAAAGTCAGTGGTCTTTGTTGGGTTTTAGGGTGTGCATAAGAATCATAAAAGATACCCCTAGTTATTTAGCAACATTTTCTTAAGAGAATTGTTCATAATATTTCTCAAACAATGTCTCTATACTTCAATAGTTATCTTCTATATATTGCGTTTATATAGTATCCACCAAAGGCAAATTTCTGTTTTGGGACTATACTTCAATAGTTATCTTCCATATTGTGTTTATATAGTATCCACCAATGGCAAACTTCTGTTTTGGGACACTGGGTCAGCAAGATGATGTCAAGGTTACCTTTCTTCCAAGTGGAATTAAACCTTTTGTCATATGAAAACATATTGATAAAGTTTATTATAATTATATACAATGTGACAATATCAATTCTTTTTTTATAGTTTAAAAATTTTCTAGTTTTAGGTTATTTTATTTATTTTTCAACTATTTTCTTCTTTTTTCAATGAATTTTGTAATTAATAGTTAAAAGATTTAATTCCATATTTAAATTGAATAAATTTACTAGTTCCAGCAGTAAGATATGTCTCCATGACTAAATTATACCTAAAAAATTATTTAGATGTAATATAATATGTAAAATAAATTGTAGTTTGTGGGTATAATCTCTTTAATTTAGAAAATACGTAAAAGGTGTTTATGGCCTTTATTGCTCATGAACTTTAACTGGGTTTTATTTAGGTCTTTTTGGATTTTTTTAAAGGTTAGTTATTGATAGCGAACTAAGATTATTTCTTAAAAAAAAAAAATAATAATCTAAACATCGCTGAAAATGTTAAAAAATATTCACAATCCAAAACCATATGTAATTTTATTATGGGTCATTCATATCCATTTCACAAACTTATTTAAAATTTATTGTTCTCATTAATAATTTAAATCAACATGATATGTGAACAGTGGCGTAGCCACACTTGCTACCTTGTCCCAAGATGGGGAAGTTTACAGTATTGATGAAGCGACTGAGTTCACTATCCGACTTGCGGCCTCAAAACGATGGATATTTCTGAATCGGAACACAAGCGGCTTGTGAGAGGCATTGTTGAGTCGTATCTGCTCACTATTGCTGAACAAGAAGATGGTAGGGTTCCGACTTCTGAGCCAAGTGCTCCACAAGAGACAAGAGAGGTGGAAGCGAAGCCAAACAAGGAGGTTACGGAGGACTTGGAGCACATAATTTGCCAGGTTAAACATTTGTTTTATGATAATTTTTTGCTTTGGCTTGTAATCCAAATTTAGTTTGGACCAGTTGTATGGAAAAATTGAAACACTGTTTTCTTCTATGCTTTGTAACCTTCTAGATGTCAATCATCAGATAGCCATAAATTCTGTTTGTTTTTTGAGAAAATTTAAGGGAAAGATTATGAATTTACATTTTCAGAGTGATTTTTTGTGTGTTGGTTGTTCTAGTTGTCTGTACCTCCTAGTTGATTTATTACTTGTATTCAGTTTTTTTAGTCTTTCTAAGAAAGCTTCCATGCTGTTTAATGTGGAAAGTAAAACCTTTAGCCTAATGTGTCACGATATACTTATAGAAAATTTGTAAGCTTTCAGTTGTCAATTTGTGTTGTTTTCTAGATGTTCTGTATTTTGTTTCTTTCTAATTGTTGGTCTTAGACTCTTGATTGACACTGTTTGTTTCTTCTAGCCGTCAAACAAGAGGAATGTGGCGGTTCATGATTTTAGAAGGAAAAAGTTAGTCTCAATCAGGGACTATTAAGTGAAACATGGAAAACAGCTTCCTTCAGCTAAAGGTGATTTCAAATGTTTAGTAACAAATTTTATAATGCTCGCTTAACTTTTAGTCTTGCTAATCCAACTACATGAATTATCTCCTTCTTGAGCAAAGAATTGCATTTATTGTCTCAAATGCTGTAAGTGCATAAATTTCTTTAGTGCTCTTCAATGAGGACTGTTGAAGCATGGATTTAAACCTAGGAATAGAATGGTTTGAAATAATCCTAGGGGGAAAAAGACCATTGTAAAGCTACAAATAGGTTGCCAGATCCTTTGCAAAGCCCACATTTCTTTTGGAGCATCATTTGAATAGTCTGACTTTGATGAATTGTTGAAGCTACATTTGACTCATGTTTTAATTTTTACCATTTGTTATATGTAGTTATCTGGACTAGTTACTGAACTGGCTTATGTAATATGGGTTTTATACTGGTCTATATGATTTGCCCCCAAACATCGTTGTGTACATATGGTAAGATGAGGCGTTTTCTAATGGAGGGTTGTCACTGTTTATTTGTCTCTTGATGTCCTTTGTTTAATCCCCTTCAATTCTTTTCTGCCTGAAACAGAGGAAGATGCTAACTTCCTAACAAAGGTAAGGAGGTTGGTATTCCCCTATAAATGGCTCAGTTTTGGTTGGCTAAATTGATCTGAACCCATCCACTATCTCTGTTGCTGATTTTAGGGATAAGTTTGCCGTTTGAACAGTAGTCTGCCTTCAAGAAAAGTGTCTCTGTTATAGAGAAAGCCATTGTGAAGATGGAAGCAAAGATGGGGTCGATTGACATTATGGAATTGTGAACTATTTGACGGCATGAATATTTCTGATTTGATGCTTTATTTTGATCACTAGTTTGTGTTTGCAAAATGAACCTCCCAGTTGTGAAATGTGAACAATTTTTGTTTTGACCATGAAATCTACATAAATAATATATCCAAATATCTTAAAACATGTTCACATATACTTGCAAGTAAGGATGTTGGTTACCAAATATCCATTACTATTTGTGTTAGTGAGTGAACCAGATTGATGATGAAGATATAATATAATATTTTCAAGGAATGAATAATCAAAAAATGTTTTTGTAATCGTTCTGTTGTAATAGTTTAGTTGACTCTTGATTATTATTTTTCTATGTTAAGTTGAAGTATTCTTTTTTTTTCTTGTTTATTTTTTTTTGTTTTTTAATGCATTTAAAACTTTCCTTTAAAGAAAAATTCGGGTAGCCCCCGAACCCCTGAATACCCCTCACTAATTGTGCAAACACAAACAAAAAATCCTAGCTCCACCATTGTATGTGAACAAAATCAATTTACGAAAATAATGCTTTCATGAAACCAACTTGTGCTTCTAGGGTGATAATCTTCACAAAAAACTACTACCTTTGGTCTGAATTATAGGAATATTTTTGTAGTGCAAATTGTGTTAGTTCTCTATATGTGTTTTGATGATGATTAACATTTGGAAACAATGTATGGATAAAGGTCTAGGCAAATTGATTTAAACTTATTCGAAAAAGTGGTTTTTATCAGTAAAACCTTTTGTTGTTAGATTGGCTCAAGCCAATGGTTAGCAGACTTGAGCCAATCCCTTTCCTTTTATTGCCAAAATGACATATTGACTCGAGCCATCGAAAAGTCTCTCTCAAGTTTGTGACAAGACTTGAGTGAAGATATTCTGAGACTCGAGCCAATTGTCTTCGAACTTGAAAAGATTCCAAAATCTCAGTGCTCTTGCCTCGAGCCAGTGTGTGTTGACTCTTGCTAGAATCTTGACCGTTATATTTAAAATTCAAGAATGACTCAAGCCTTCACTTGATGACTCGAGCTAAAGACTTGTCTATCGGGCCTTCAAATATTTTCCTTCGCGATTGACTCGAGCCAGATTTCCTACCTCGAGTCTAGAGGTTGACTCAAGCCTCGTCATTTTACCTTGAGTTCAATCTCTTCTATATTTTTGAATGATCATCTGACTTTGCCTCGAGCCATGTTTTTATGTGACTCGAGCCTAAGCTTAAACTCGAGTTAATGCTTTGACTGTCTCAAGTCTGACTGTACTTTCAAATCTTCTCTATGCCTTAACAATGGATTGACTTGAGCCAGTGATAACCTTGACTCAAGCCAATGTGTCTCTATTTTTGAAAATGCTTAATGACATTCTGAGAATCTCTATGTTGTTGAATTCTTCATATCATCTATCATTACTGTTTTTAACTATACTTAATTAGTTTGTTAATGAGTTACAGAAGATTAGAATGCGGATTACTCTATTTTTCAAATAAAGTAATCCGTCATGTCAGAGCATTTAATACACTTACCTATTCAAGACACTCAACCAACAAACATACCTCTGTGTTTCCAAAAAACGTTTTGGGCAAGCTTATTTTAGTCCTTCCTAATAATTACAATATTAATGATTTGTTAGCACCATTGAAGAATGCATTGGATTGGGGATCTAGGCCTCCAAATGTATGTGGTGGAAAAACTGCAGCAACATTAAGTGCTGTAGGAGGTGGGAGAAGAGCACAATATCATCTCCGGCAAATAGGAGTGTTTCTTGATCTTCATTTCATCAATAAGCCTGAGTTCTACCTTAATGCCCACCGTCCTCCAGGAAAGTTCAATGATGACGGGGACTTGGTTGATTTTGAGAGCAAGGACAAGCTCAAGGAAGTGCTTGTTTCCCTCCACTCCTTCACATTAAGACTTCATGGCAACTGCTGAAAGTTTTTATCATTTTAATTAGTTGGCATGAGAGGAGGAAGTTCCTTAGTAGCTCTTTTATGCATGGGATAAGAGTCCGTTTGGATCCTCTTATTTTTAGCTTAAAAGTTATTTTTAAGCTAAAACTTAAAAAAAGAGCTTTTTAAAAAAAGCTAAAAGCTGTTTGGTGATTATATAAATTTTTTAGCTTAAAAGTTACTTAAAAGCTGAAATTAAAAATAAGCTGTTTGACAAAATTTTTGTCATAAACACTTTTTCTAATAAAAATTATTATAAAAGGTATATTATAAAAGGGTGGCGACAGCGGCGGTGATGGTGGCGGCGGCGGCAGTGGCGGTTGCAGTAGTGTTTGATCGAGAGATTATAAGTTCTTTTTTTTTTTTAAAAAAAAGAAGCTTATAAAAAAAAGATCTTAAAAATAAGTCAGGCCAAATAGGCACTAAGTACCCATTTTGGATTAAGTTCCTTATAAGTGACTTATTCTTAATATGACTTTTATAGAAGTAAGATATATAAAAAATTATATTATAAATATGATTTATATTTGGAATGACGATGTGAGAAGTAACTTTTTGTTGATAAAAGCCAGAAGCTGCAATTTGTGACTCATATCGGAAATAACTTTTTCACCATAAACTTATCACAAACAAAAGTCATGTGCCAAACACATACTTGTTACGTACTCTTGTTCATTCTTACGTACTCTTGTTCTTTGAAATTTCAATGTCTAGAAATGTGTTCATTTTCGGTTGCATTTGTTGCTGACATTAATTGAGTACCTAAGGCTTTTGAAATTTGACGTAAATTTGTGAATATTACTTTTGAGTGTATGTTCCTTCCTTGTTTTTGTCAGTAGAAAAGCATAACAAGTTTTTGTTCGTGAATGATGTTAGTTCTCTATGTGTTTTGATGATAATCAACAATTGTAAACATGTTTTGAAGTTTCCAAAGTTGTTAAAAATCATCTGTCAATTGGAAACTCGGGTATAGGATTGTATACTCGAGTATTGAGTTAACAGTGGATTGCTCAAATGCATTTTACAAAGCAATACTCAAGTATTGGAAGTAATACTCGAGTATTGAAGTCACAGAGAGCAATCAAGTTTTTGAACTTAAGTGCATACTCGAGTATAGGACTTGCATACTCGAGTATAGGACATCCAGAGAGTATTCAAATTTTTCAAGCTGAGTCAATACTCAAGTATAGGAAGCTATACTCGAGTATTGGACTTACAGAGAGCAAGTGAGTTTTCACCTTGAGTGAATACTCAAGTATGGCATTGGCATACTCGAGTATTGGTCTTACAGAGAGCCTTCAAAATTTTTATAACTGATGGAAACTCAAGTATAGGTTTGGATACTCGAGTATTGGGCTCTTACAAAATTTTTCAACTTAACATTTGTTCTTGAATACTCAAGTATTCATTTGAATACTCAAGTATTGACATGGAAGAACTTCACAAATTTTGAAAAATGAATCAATACTCGAGTATTGATATGTAAACTTGAGTATTGGCCATACAGAGAGGTTATCCATTTGTCAATGATTTGAATACTGAAGTATTGGAATGAATACTCAAGTATTGAGGTTTTTGAACTTAAACATTTTCTCACAAACAGTTCAAAACTCGAGTATAGACTTACATACTCGAGTATTGAGATTGGTTTTCAAAGTTCAAGTCACGATGGTTTGTTTCTGGAAGCAATATACTCAAGTATCAGATTGGATACTCAAGTATTGACTCAAGTACACAGTGACATACTCGAGTATTGAAGAACATACTCGAGTATTGAACGCTAAAAACTGATTTTCAAATCACACGAATTTGTGAAACACTTTCTTTTGATCTCATTGCTTCCATTTATCATTCACTTATGTTCCCAGCTATGTTTAATCAGTTTGCTAAGTGAATTTCAGTTGACATAGTGGAAGATTAATGAATGTCAAAGGCAAAAAGCATAAAGTGCTCAGAGCATTTAATGCACTTCAGTAAACTAGCCTCTTTTTGGCTAATCCACCTGAGCACGCCTTCTCAACGGTAAAGAATGCTTTCTTCATCAAGTAAACCCTTCTCCAACGGGCAAATCCACAGAGAGACACTTCAGATCAATTAAACATCTGGATTAGTTGGAGATTAGAGAGAGAAGCTGACCAAACTTAATGCTAATCACCTACAACAGTTAGATTCATCTTACAACAGTCAATTAATGCTCTCTAAGTATAAATAGAGTGCATTGAAGTCTTCTCAACAATCAACAATAATTGAGAGCGAAATTCATTAAGTGTTCATTCAATTCTTTCAGTTTTCACCTATATTGTATCTTGTGACACTTGTGCTTCAATGATTATCATTATCCACTCTTTGTGAGAGTTATTTCTGCTATCCATTTGATTGTAAAGAACCACAAGTCAGGGGACTTGGTGGTTGGGATATTTGATTACAACTTGTAAGGGGGAGTGAGTTCTAGAGAGAGAACTACTCTTGAGTGCAGAGTGTGTAATCAAATTGGAAGAGTTTTAGTGGATTAAAAATCCCAAGTGAGGCTTGGGGACTGGACGTAGGTCAAGGATAAGACTGAACTAGGATAAATTCTTGTGTGCTAGCTTTTCTTCCCTTCTCCTTTGATTTACCTTGTTTTTTGCAAGTTTAAAACAAAGCATTTTCTTAAAATTTTAAAGATACCTAATTCACCCCCCTCTTGGGTATCAAGCTCCATTTTCAAATGACAGGATTCTAAGGCATTTTGAACTGGTACATGGGGTGGAGGAAAATGTTTTCCGTGAATGAGGGATTTTGTTTTTTGTTTTATTTTTTCCTCGTAGCGTTTTGCAGCTTTCCATTCTTTAGCACATTTTTGCTAGAACTTTTGAAACCTGTTGCAGCTATTATAAAACTGAAGAACAATAAGGTAAAAGGAAGAGGGAATTTAGAGAGGAACTTGAGAATAGAATTGATTCACTTCTCTCGTACAAGAACCATCCTGATGCAAGTCAAGTGAGATGCTATTTATAGATACACAAGCACACACCTCACTTATTAAAATATACATTAATATGCTGTACATTCTCTGCAACTATCAACATGTACTTGTTTTTGTAAATTCCAATGGTAGGCTTGGGCGGTGAACATGTGGGTAGCCTCCATACCTCATTAATACTTTGGATGCCTTGGGACATGGAGAGAATGGTTATCCATATACATAACACTCTCCCTTGGATATCCATTATGAATGTGCCTCATTAAAAACTTTCACTAGGAAAAACCCAGTGGGATAAAAACCTAGCTAAAGAAAAGAGTACATCATTCATTGATACACTTTTGAGTGCTGCCTCATTAAAAACCTTTCTAGGAAAACCCAGTGGGATAAAACCTAGACAAGGAAAAAAAGAGTACAGCGTGTATCAACTCCCCCTCTTGCCAACGTCAATTGAGATCTCTGAGTCTTCGGAGGCCAATACCATGGACAAGCTTTTCAAAAATTGCTTCAGGCAGTGACTTAGTGAATAAATCTACCAAATTTTCATTTGAACTGATTTGCTGGATATCTATCTCACCATCCTTTTGAAGATCACGAGTGAAGAAAAATTTTGGTAAAATATGCTTTGTTCTATCGCCCTTGATATAACCTTCTTTAAGTTGAGCAACACATGCAGCATTATCTTCATATAGAACTATTGGATTTATCTTTCCTGAAGATAAATGACAAGTTGTTCGAATGTGATGTATTACTGACCTCAACCATGTACATTCTCGACTTGTCTCATGCATTGCTAGAATTTCTGCATGATTAGATGATGTGGCTGATATAGTCTGTTTCATAGATCGCCATGAAATAGCTGTACCTCCACATGTAAACAGATAACCAGTTTGTGACTTACCATCATGTGGATCAGACATAAATCCAACATCTGCATAACCAATCAATTCATGTTTGGATGTATTTGAGTAGTATAACCCCATGTCCATGGTGCCTTTGAGATAACGAAAAATGCGTTTTACTCCATCCCAATGTCTCCGTGTTGGTGTAGAACTATATCTTGCTAATAAATTCATTGCAAATGGTATATCAGGACGTGTTTGGTTAGCAAGATACATCAGTGCTCCAATGGCACTAAGATATGGTACTTCTGGACCAAGTAGTTCTTCTTCTCCTTTTTTGTTGATTATTTGAGGTCGGAATGGATCTTTATCAACATGCAAGGGTCTTACAATTATTGGAGTACAAAATGGATGTGACTTGTCCATATAAAATCTTTCTAGGACCTTCTTTGTATAAGTTTCTTAATATAAAAATATCCCATCCTTTAGATACTAGATCTGTAGTCCTAGACATAATTTTGTTCTGCCCAAATCTTTCATCTCAAATTCTTTCTTTAAACAATTAATTGCGTTTTGGAGCTCTTCAGAAGTTCCAATGATGTTGATATCAACAACATATACCGCAATTATAGCAAATTCATTTCTAGATCTTTTCATGAAAATGCATGGGCGTATAAGGTCATTTCTATATCCTTCTTTCAATAAATATTCCTTGAGACAATTATACCACATACGCCCTAATTGCTTCAGGCCATACAGGGACTTATTTAATTTAATCGAGTATTGTTTTTGAGAACTTGAATTTGGTGCTTTCGGCACCTTAAGTCCTTAAGGGACTTTCATATAAATGTCATTTTCAAGTGGGCCATACAAATAGGCTGTCACAACATCCATTAAATGCAAATCAAGTCTTTCATTTACTGCTAAGCTAATCAAATAGCGAAAAGTAGTTGCATCCACTACTGGTGAATACGTTTCTTCAAAATCAGTACCTGGTCTTTGTGTAAAGCCTTAGGCTACAAGACGTGCCTTATATCTTATAATTTCACCATTTTCATTTCTTTTTCTTACAAAGACCCATTTGTATCCAACTGGCTTTACATCTTCAGGTGTAGGGACTACAGGCCCAAATACTTTTTGTTTTGCCAATGATTTTAATTCTGCATTTATAGCATCTTTCCATAAGGGCCAATCCTTTCTCTGTTGGCACTCGCTAATGGATTTTGGCTCATGATCCTCGTCATCATTCATGACATCACATGCTATATGATAAGCAAATATGTCGTCAACGTTGACTTCATTTCGGTCCCATCGGATACCATTCATAATATAATTTATTGAGATCTCATTATTTTCACATGTTTCAGGTACCTGGGTCTTTTCTGGGACTACAACATTCTTTTCTGGAGATAATAACTCTTCAAGAGATGGCTCTTCTGGAGCTACTGACTTTTCTTGATTATCCTCGACTAGACCATCTATATTCTTAGCTCTCTTTCTCTTTCGAGAAATTTTATCTTTATAACCGATGGGTCTGCCACGCTTCAAACGTGTTTTTGATTCATTTGTAATAGGTTGTCTTTCAGGGACATCAATTCGAATAGGAGCATTAGCAGCTGGGACATGTGACTTAGTCACTCTCTTTGGGTCAGTGAATGCTTCCGGCATTCGATTAGCTAAATTCTGCAAATGAATTATCTTTTGAACTTCCAGTTCACATTGTTTCGTACGAGGATCAAAATGAGCCAATGATAATTCATTCCAGCTAATCTCTTTACCAACTGCTTATTTTCTCCCCCTAATGTTGGGGAAACTGATTCATCAAAATGACAATCGGCAAATCGTGTCGTAAATAAATCTCCTGTAGATGGTTCTAGATATTTTATGATTGAAGGAGATTCATACCCAACATATATTCTCATTCTTCTTTGAGGACCCATTTTAGTACGTTGTGGTGGTGCTACTGGCACATATACTGCACAACCAAAAATCCGTATATGAGAAATATTAGGTTCTTGACCAAAAACCATTTGTAGGGGGAAACCTTTAAGTAGCTAGTTGGCCTGATGTGAATTAACATTGCTGCATGCAGAATGGCATGACCCCAAGCAGAAATTGAGAGATTAGATCTCATAAGTAAGGGTCTTGCAATCAGTTGCAATCGTTTAATCAAAGATTCTGCAAGTCCATTTTGCATATGAACATGAGCTACAGGATGTTCAACATCAATTCCAAGGGACATACAATATTCATTAAAAGTTTGTGAAGTAAATTCACCAGCATTATCAAGACGTATTTTCTTGATAGGATAATCAGGGTAATGTGCTCTTAATCTAATCAATTGAGCAAGTAATCTCGCAAATGCCAGGTTGCGAGAAGATAATAAGCAAACATGCGACCATTTAGTTGATGCATCAATTAAAACCATAAAATACTTGAATGGTCCGCATGGTGGGTGTATTGGCCCACAAATATCACCCTGTATCCATTCTAGAAATGTGAGTGACTCACTTTCTACTTTGCTTGGTGATGGCCGAATGATTAGTTTTCCCTTGGAACATGCAGCACATGAGAAATCAGGGGACTGTTGTATTTGTTTACACTTCAAGGTATGTCTACATGAATTCTCAATTATTCGTTGCATCATAGTTGATCCAGGATGGCCAAACCGGTCATGCTGAACATTAAATTCATTAATAAACTTCTGGTTTTCATTGACAAACTTCTGGTTTGTGTTGGCAAACTTCTGGTTTTGATTGACAAACTTCTGGTTTGCAATAGCATACGTTTCAATTGTGCTTATAAATATATAATACAATCCAGAAGAGAAAGCAGGAAGACATTCTAATATGGATTTTCTACCAGAAACAATATTCGCTATAGCCAGACATTCCTGATTATTATTAATTGTTGTTTCTATATGATATCCATTTCTGCGAATATCTTTGAAACTCAACAAATTTCTTTTAGACTTGGTAGAATAAAATGCGTTATCAATGCATAATCTTGTTCCTTCAGGTAATAAAACATTAGCTCTTCCGAAGCCTTCAATCAAATTTTTACTACTAGATATAGTCTGAATATTGGCTTCTTGCATTACTAAGGAAGAGAAATATTTATCATTTCTTAGTATGGTGTGGGTTGTTGCGCTATCAATGAGACATAAATCTTCAAGATTGATGCCAAGGAAATTCATTCTTCATTCAAAGCTACATGAAAATAAATAAAAGCATAGTTAAAAGAAAGATAGATAATAGAAACAAGTTTGATTATACAAAAACATAGACAAAACATAATGATACGAACAGACAAAAATAACTTCTGCTAAGAAATCAGCATTTTCTAAATAATTAATATCTATGTCTTTTTGTTCAGAATTTTCAGCCATATCAACATGATTTGCTTCAGTCCTCGGCCCTTTACCACCCTTTTTCAGTGATTCTTGGTAAAGATCAACCAAATGTCTTGGCGTACGACAGGTACGTGACCAATGACCTTTACCACCGCAACGATAACATACATTTTCAGTATGCTTATTATTCCCACTGGTTTCCCTTCTGGGGTTCTTTTCAATCCTTCCTCCCTTAGGGCGGGAATTGAATCCACCGCGATTTGAACCACGACCACGGCCACGACCTCCTCGGTTGTAGCCACTTTTACGTCCCTGTCCTCGGCCTCTAAAATTTTCATTGGTTACTGCATTCACTTCTGAGAGTGGAGTTGAGTCTGTTGGACGAGATTCATGGTTCATCAATAAAAGCTCATTATTTTGCTCAGCCACGAGGAGACAAGAAATTAATTCAGCATATTTCTTGAATCCTTTTTCATGGTATTGTTGTTGCAGGAGCAAATTGGTGGCATGAAATGTGGAGAATGTTTTTTCTAACATGTCTTCATCAGTAATTTTATCTCCACATAATTTCAACTGAGAAGTAATTCTAAACATGACTGAGTTATATTCACTCACAGGTTTAAAATCTTGTAAACGCAGTTGAATCCAGTCATGACGAGCTTTTGGGAGGATGACCACCTTCTGGTGATCATACCGTTCTTTTAGATTGTTCCAGAGAACTAGTGGGTCTTTCACCATCAAATATTCTATTTTCAAATTTTCATGTAAATGGTAGCGTAAGAAAATCATGGATTTGGCCTTTTCCTGATTAGAAGCTTGGTTTCCTTCTTTAATTGTATCTTCTAGACCAAGGGTATTCAAGTGAATTTTTGCATCCAGCACCCAGGATAAGTAATTTTTTCCACAAATATCAAGAGCCACAAATTCAAGTTTTGTAAGGGATGTGATTGTTGAGTTTGTCATGGTTAAGGCTAATGAAAAGAAATAAACAATAATTAATTGAAAGAGGAGCTTTATACCCAAGAGGGGGGGTGAATTGGGTATATAAAAAATTTTCAAGACTTGTTCTGTTTTTAAACACTCAGAACAGAGCAGAACAGAGGAGATAGGGAGGAAAGCTTTGCACACAACGATTTATACTGGTTCGGTCCTTTCTTTGACCTACATCCAGTCCCCAAGCCTCACTTGGGATTTTCAATCCACTAAATTCACAACAACTGATTACAATCTCTGTACTCAGAGTAGTTCTCTCTCTAGAACCCACTCCCCCTTACAAGTTGTAATCAATACACCCCAACTACCAAGTCCCCTGACTTGTAGTTATTACAATCAATGAATGACTTACAAGTGAAAAACTCTCTCACAGAGTAGATAAGATAATCACTGAAGTGCTTGTATCAAGTATGATACTTTACAAGTGAAAGCTAATACACAATAAATGAACTTAGTAAATTTTCGCTCTGAGTTTGTGTATCAACTTGTGAAGGAGTTAATGAACTCTATTTATAGGTAGAGAACATTAAATGACCGTTGTAAAGAGGATTGAACCGTTGGAAATCATCTGCTGAGTGTTGGTTCAAACTTAGTCATCTTCTCTCTCTCTTTTCTGCATAATCCAGCTGTTAATTAAGTCTGAGTTGACTTTCTGGCAATAAATCCGTTAGAGAGGAGATTTCTTGTAGTAGTAATCTTCGTTTTAGCCTTTTGCAGTCGTGCACAGGTGGATTAACCAAAGGAAGCAAGTTTCTGGGCTTGAGCATTTAATGTTCTGACAGCTTTTTGCTTTTGCTCAAAACCTTCAATAAATCTTCGTTAATCTGTCTGAAACTCACTAGAAAGGTGGTTAAACATATCTAGAATCAACATAGAATAATCATGCAAGACATTAAGATCAAACAAGAAGGTATTACAAAATTCCCAAATTCGAATATGTAGTAACGGCCACAAACCTTGAGGTTTGGAATTCAAACCTCGAGGTTTGCTTGAAAAGTTCAGGCAAACTCAGTTGACAAAACATGTAACCTCGAGGTTACTCTGTGAGCCTCGAGGTTTGCTTTGAAAAGAAACCTTTTGAGAAATCTTTGGAAGCCACAAACCTTGAGGTTTCAAACAGTAACCTTGAGGTTTGAAACTTGATGAAAAATCCATTTTTCCTCTGGAGCTCGATAACCTCGAGGTTGCAAAACCATACTCGAGGTTTGCTTTTAAATTTGCAAAGATAAGTTTTTGAACAGAAGGCCCAACCTCGAGGTTTCAATCTGAACCTCGAGGTTTTCAGTTCTTTGAAAACCTGTTTGCTCTCTGTGTGGTGGAAAACTTGAGGTTAGAAAATAATACTCGAGGTTTAAGTATTTCCTTGAAAATTTGAGCTTTAAAACTGAGTGCCAAACCTCGAGGTTTCAATATGAACCTCGAGGTTTTCATACTTGATGAAAACCATGACCTCTCTGGATGAATTAAAAACTCGAGGTTTACTTGCAATACTCGAGGTTTCACATATTTTTCAAAAGGATCAGTTAAGCTCCAAAACATAAACCTGGAGGTTTTCAACCAAACCTCGAGGTTTCTTGTGTTGGTGCAAAACTTGAGTTTTTCTAAAAAATCCAGAACCTCGAGGTTAGCTTGCCAACCTCGAGGTTTCACATTGTTTTGTGAAACCAAGTTTTAAACCATTGAAACACTCGATTTTAAAAGCTTCTGTAAGGCCAAACCTCGAGGTTTCAAAGCCAACCTCGAGGTTTGCTCTTAATCAGGATTTTCAACACTTAAAGAGCAAAACCTCTTTCATTGTTTGTAGTTGTTGGCAATCACCAAAACCAACAGAGAACTAACATTCTCCCCCTTTTTGATGATGACAACATCTACAAGCAATCCTTTTTTCAACACTTAAGACATTATCAGAGGGTTTGAAAAACTGAATTTTTGCACAATTAAAGTTCTTAGAAAAAAAATCAAGAAATTATCAGAGATAAGCAGAAGCAAAAGATTGATACTGATATTCCATTCCAATAAGTATAAGCAATAAGAATACAATGGAATCCAAAAGTACATACATGAAAAGAACAAAATAGATAAGATGCAAACAACAATGACAAAGAAAATATCAGAAGGTAAGTACAAGTGCTGCTGCACAATTAAGACAACCCTAAACCCTAAGATCCTCTAATCCTCATTGCTTGTCTCTCCCCCTTTGTCATCATCAAGGTACTCTGGGTCAAGAACCACAAGAGGGGGCTGGTAGAGAACCATGGCTGTGGTGGGATCAAAGGTGAGATCTAAGGAGGGATCCGACATAGGAGGATGGGCGAATGGAGAGGGTGTAGGGAAAACTTCAGTGGCCGGAGTAGGTGGAGATGGAAAGGGGTGAGGGAGAACAGCTGTGGCAGGTGTGATGGGGGAAGGCTGAACCTCGGAGACTGGGGTGGTATGAGGTGGAGAAATGGAAGGAGGAGATGATGTGGTATGAAGTGGAGAGCTATGTGGTGGACTGGGAAATGAGAAAGTATGAGAGGGAGGTGAGTGGATAGGAGAGTGGACGGGAGACTCAGTGGCTGGTTGAGGTGAAGATGGGTCAGGGACAGGAACAGTGGGAGAACCAGGGGCAATATCAGTAGCTGTATCAGTAAGAGGGACATAAGTAAACTTAGGAGCAGAGGCAGTAGAGGGGCCAGGAGTGAAAGAGGAGCCAATGTGCAGGTGCTCTATAATCCGGTCCACCTTACCAATGAGATCCATCTGAGAGATCATATAGGTGGACATTTTGAGCTCAATCTCTTCCACTTTCCCTTTAACCTCAGTGGAGCTGACATCTAAGTCCTGAAGGTGCTCCTTGAGAGCATCCTGAATCTCAATAAGCCCATCATGTCCACGAGCCATCTCAGCTCTAATCTTTCCTAGCTCAAATTCCATCTTCATAGATAAGCCAGCAATGATTAATAAAGGATCTATCGCAAAGGAACACCAGAAGCAGGGCACCACAAAGGATCAATCACACGGGAGGATCCAAGATGTTTGCGGTGACGTACAGTGAGATGGTATGTTAAAAGTTGAGTTAATGACGCGTTAAATGACTATTGTTTTGTTCTAGACATAACAAAGTTTATATTTTTTTAGTAAGAGAAGGCTCGGGAGGAGAACCGTCAGACGGATTATGGGGAGTTGTATACACGCACCCATAGGCACCATGATGGGACGCCGATCTCTGAGGAAGCAGAGCAGATAATAGTAAGTTACAAAAAACTAATTGTATATTTAAATTTAATTAAATTGATTGATTAATGTTTTATGAAATATGTGCGTCAGACCCGGATTGAGCAGAGGCAGCAGGAGTTGCGAGCGTCGCAGACCCCGGAGTCACAGGGTTCTATTGATCCTACTGCCGCATTGAAAGCTGCTGTAGGCCCTGTCGAGCATCCTGGCCGTGTTAGGGGCTTTGGGCTCGGCGCCAGGACTAGCATGGTGTACGGCAAGGGCTCCTCCTCTGCCGCCGGGACCTCCAGCTCGAGCATGCCACCACCTGCTGCGGTTGATGCGATGATTGCCAAGAAAGTTGCCGCGCAGGTTACCGAGCAGCTTGATGAGAAGGTTGCCGAGAAGGTTGCTGCAGAGAGGGCCAGGAATGAGGCCAAGACTAGGCACATGCAGGAGAGTCTCAACAGCTGGTTCGCTACTCAGAGGCATAGCTGGCAGTCACTTGTCCGGGCCTTGACAGAGTTGCTGCCAGACAGACGATTTCCATCTCCCGAGCCTCCCCCTCCGTTCATCTTCGAGGATTCCCCAGCAGCTCCCCCGCCTCACCCTCCGTTCATCTTCGAGGATTCCCCACCAGCTCCCCCGCCTCCACGTCTGGAACCTGATGCTGCTGTTGACAAGGATGATGTTACCTCTGGTCAAGCCCGCGTCGCCCCTGAGAGAGACCCCCCTGAGACAGGACCTGATCATCGGGCTCCTGATAGTTAGTTATTATTGTCTACGTACAGTATTTCATTTTGTACGCCCCGGATGTTTGTTAATAATTTTATTATATTTAAATATTTGTTATCTTTGTTTTCACTAGCTTTTTTAAATTTTTATTTCACTAAATAGAGTTTATAATTTGTGATTAAAAATGTATGATTGTTGAGAAAAAAAGTTTAAAATGTATGATTATAAATTTCGTAGCGGTTTATGAGATAAACCGCGACAAATGTTATTTCATAATATATTTGTCGCGGTTACCGGAAAAAACACTGCAAATTTGAATTTCAGAAAAAAAAAATATCCGTCAAAATTTATAAAAGTCATCATTTAGTACCGGTTTATGTAGCGGTTTTGAACTGCGACAAATAGACGGCGGGATTTTCAATTCAAATTTGTATCGGTTTCTTAACCGTGACGCTTTCACAATTACATTTTGTAGCGGTTGTATGACCGCGACAAAGTGTTTTTGAAACTGATTCGCGGTTTATGTCGCGGTTGTTAACCACTACAAAGTGACCAAGATTGCATTTAAACATCTCAAGATGAAATTTATTAAACATTGTCTCCACATTGCTATACTTTCCTAGCTTTGTTTGCTACAGATGGATAAGTCATGGATCAAGATGCCGCGCAGTTCTCCTGTATATTTAGCGGGATTGAAAAATTTCTTAGATTTCACCTTCTCTCACGCTAGCATTAATGGCAAGATCGTGTGTCCTTGTTGTAGATGCAAGTTTAAGAAGTGGCAAACACGAGAAGGTGCTATGGAACATCTTCTTACTAAGCCTTTCCCAGAAACATATACATTCTGGGGCATTCATGGTGAGGAGGTAGGTATGAGATATGGGGATCACCTTCCTCAAACCTCACAAGTAGGAAATCAACTAGATCAAGATGATCTGGTTAATGAAGCTGTTTGCGACGCTTTTGGTGTTTAAGACGACAACTTCACGGCAGAAGTACAAGGTCCTCAACCAGTTTTCTACAGGAATGAAGCAGCTCGATAATTTTTTAGCCTAATGGATGAGAGCGATTGTCCGTTGTATCAAGGTTGTCAGAAATACTCAAAATTATCCTTTCTGATCAAATTGTACCATATCAAGTGCATGTGTGGGATCACTGATAAGGCGATGTCGATGCTGCTAGAACTATTACGAGATGCTTTCCCTGACATGGACATTCCCACAACCTTCTACGAGGCCAAGAAGATAATCAACAGATTAGGATTGAACTACGAAAAAATCGACGCCTGCCCCAACGACTGCATGCTTTATATGGGGGAGGACGCTCGGAGGGAGACTTGTAAGAAGTGTCACACTTCGAGGTTCAGGACAGTTCAGAAGGGAAAAAAGCAGAAGAAGAAACCTGCAAAGATTCTAAGGTACTTTCCTTTAAAACCTCGCTTACAGAGATTGTTTATGTCGTCTAAGACAGCTGAGCATATGAGGTGGCATGAAGCCGACAAGAACGACGATGGTAAACTGAGACATTCACGTGATGGTGAAGCGTGGAAAGCATTCGACTCAGACTTTCCTGATTTCGTGGCGGACCCTAGAAATGTTCGTCTTGCTTTGGCGACCGATGGTTTTAATCCGTTTGGTAATCTTAGTACAAGTTATAGTGTATGACCAGTTGTTTTGATACCTTACAACTTGCCCCCTTGGATGTGTATGAAACAGAGCTCCTTCATTATGTCCATGATCATTCCAGGCAAAAAGGCATCGGGAAATGACATCGATGTGTATCTCCAACCGCTCATCAACGAGTTGGTGGAGTTGTGGGACGTAGGCGTCGAGACGTATGACGCGCACGAGAAGACACTCTTCAACATGCGTGTGGCGTTGATGTGGACTGTCAGTGACTTCCCTGGACTGGGAACATTATCCGGGTGGAATGTGCATACAGGCCTTGCCTGTCCAGCTTGCAATTTTGACTCTGACTCAGTTCGCCCTCCCCACAGTGTTAAGTGGTGCTTCATGGGTCATCGGAGGTTTCTGGAAGGTACACACAGGTTTAGGTTGCAGCGCAATCGTTTCAATGGGCAACAGGAAAGAAGAGGACCTCCTCGGCATTTATCCGGTGCAGATATAATAGAGAAAATTGTGAAACAAGAATAGTTTCTTCAGTTGATTCCATGAAAATAAATCTAGGGGCAAACGAAGCAACCAGCTTTTAGCAGATCCTTCCAAAGAGAATGGGAAGGCACACATCTTAATTTGATCGTCAGTCACATTAACCGGTTTCACAGCAGTGCAAACCATGTGAAACATCTTCAAGTGATTGTATGCTTCCTCCCCTGAAAGGCCATTAAATTTTGGAAGTAATTGTATCAATCCAGATTTCAACTCAAAATTCACATTAACATCAGGATAATTGATGCACCAATTTTGAAAATGCAAATCAGGTGAACCCAATTCATTAATGGTCATAACAGGATTAACAATAGTATGAGCATTTGGAATTGCATTATCACCAGCTTTAACAACAATATTATCACCGTCCATATTGACCTTAAAATCAAAGGCTTCAACAATGGGCTTAACAGAGGAACTATTGCCTACAAGAGTACTAGCTCTAGTTCTTCGTTGGTGAAATGTCCTCTCAATCTCAAGATCAAATTCAAACAATTTGTTAGAAGAAGATCGGGTCATGCAATAAACAACTACCTACGAAGTCACCTAAAAACTCAAACCTCAAGCCTAACCGTTACTCCCCGGCAACGGCGCCAAAATTGATGAGCTTGCTTTCGTCGCTAAAGCAGTCAATTAAACTAGGTCCTAATTAATTGTACAATATAGGGTCAACTTAGGTCATTTTCCCAAGGAGCAAGTTGTGGGTTTTTCTTCAGGTTGAATTAAGGTGATGAAAAATGCAAATAAAAGAAAACTCAACTAACTAAATGCAAGATGATAATGATTCTAAAACCTATATGAGAATGGAACTAATCTAGATGAGAATGCAAATTTGGGGTTTTTGTTTTGAGAGAAATAATCAAAATTTTAAAAAAAGAATGTTAAATAAAAGTAAATCAACCAAATTATGATGATGAAGGGGACAACTCAGGAATTGCATGGAGTTAACTTTCTTAGCCTAAATCAATTAATTAGACCAAAGGAGGTAATGAAATATTGGAATTAATGATTTTAATCAACTAATTGAAACATGGGAAACCCTCAAGTTCAATAACACCTAATCCATTAGAAAACTCATAATGGAATAAATGCTAGTTAATTAAACTCATTAAAACCTACTCACAATTAATTTCTAAATAATTTTGAAATCTTGTTCACAATCGTCCAATTAAACAACTAAACAATTTATCAATCTAATTAAACAATTAAATCGATAAACCCAATTGACAATCAAATTAATAATGAAAACTCAATTATTAAATCAATTGACAATCAAAGGGCTTGCAAACAAAAATCCCAGCAAATATGTTCAAATTCAAATTATCAAATAAATATGAAATAAATGATGTGTTTACAATCTAAAACTAGATTGTTCTCAAGAAAACAATTCGAAACTATCTAAAACTAAATAATTTCAAAGTCTTCAAACAATTTGATAAAAGGAAAAACATTCCCTTGTGGTCTTCAATTGTAAAACCTAGGCTTTAGCTTTCTCCATGCTCCTCCTAAGCTGCCTCCTCAAAAGTGCTTACGCTGCCATAGAAATCATTCCTCCTCCACGTGTTAAGCGAGTGGTAGCCATTAGAATTGATGAATAGGTGATTTAATTGATACGCAGGAAAGAATGGTGGGTCCCGTGAAAAGGATTGATGAATGAATGGAGGAATTGATGAATAGAATCAAATCCTGTGAATGAACCAGCGTCTTTCCTGAGCCTTTCTTGAGCGTCCGTCTACGGCTTTTTCCTGAACGTCTGTGTGCGGCTAGGTTAAATAATTGGGGAAGAAGAGATTTTGGGTACCAACTTGGGTCTAATAAAATTCAAGTAGCCCAATAAAATTTCACCATTGGATTTCCTTTTAGTTTTCCTGAAAAGTTTTGCACCATCGGATCGTCCAATATGATAAAATCATGATATATCATATATTAAGAGATATTATTTAATAACAAGATATCAATTAGAATATTAATAATTTAAGCCCAATATCTCATAATTAATTCAGATTTATATTATTTCTTAAAATTGGCTAATAATCTAAATATTATCTAATATGTTCAAATTAGCCTAAAATAATCCCCAAAATAAATGGATAAGGCGGGATAAAATATCTAAAAATATGGATTTATCAACTCCCCCACACTTATCATTTGCACTCCTGGGCAAAACAACTCAAGATCAAGGGAGAATAAACAAAAACAAAAGCTAACCTAAACTAAACTAAAACAAAACTTCAATGAATGTTCCAATCACAAGCAATAAGTAAACAAAAGCATTTCAGCACCCTCTCATGTCCAAGTGATCTTCTCATAAATTAAAAAACAAATATCATGGCAATTTACTTGACAAGGGGGAACATAAGCTAGAAATCCCTTACCAAGGATAATGTGTATGTCACTCATCACTCAAAAGTGTATAGGTTTGTGTTCACGCTCAAATTCATCCCTATCCAACACTCTTTCCATAGGCTTGACAAGAATCTAAGTTCTCCACCGCTAATAAAGCAAGTGTATTCATAAATCCAAAGGACTTTTATTAGGTTGTAATGGGGCTAAGGTTGAGAAAGAAAGGGTATGGTGTTTGGAAAAACAAAGTTGAATATCTTAAAAGATGAAGAGAGTGATACAATAGAGAATATGGGATACAAGAAACTAAACTAAATCTGAACTGAGTCATCATTCTTTTTTCCTTCTTTTTTTTTTCCTTTTTTTTCTCTTTTTTTTTCTACTCTTTTGTCATTCTTTTGCACCTTTTCTTCTCAATTTTTTTCTCTTTCTTTCCCCCCTTTTCTCTTCCTCTTTTTTTTTTTCCATTTTTTTTCTTTTTCAAAATAACATACCATATTTTTCACAATGACCCAATTCCTAACTTTATGCATGTTCTTCCATCCAAAAGAGATAATGTAATGCTCTTCAACTCCCAAGATATTCAAAAGGGCAGAGTGTTTTTTTTATTTTGGTTATAAGTGTAGACAAAATGGAAAAAAAAAAAAGGCTAAAAGGGTTAAACAAAGGATATATGTATGAAAAAGGTAGGCTTTCTGGCTTATCTGGCTCAAATGAAATGAATGCCTTTATCATTTTTATGAATACTCATGCATAAAATACAGCCTCAAATAAGGTTCAAGTCAAGTTCTAGATCAAGTAAAGAGATAGGGGTACACACTAAAAAAAAATATATGTATTAGGCTCAAAATCTTACTCGGAATATGATCACTAGCCTAAATTCACCAAAGTCAAATTCATTGCCACTAGTTTCACCAACTCAAAATATGATCAATCACTTTTCAAATCAAGAATGCATCATACTAAAGTTACTCAAAACTCGCAATTTTTGCATTCAAAACAATTGATCCCTCCCCCACACTTAAACAATGCAATGTCCTCAATGCATAACAGTCATAATAGATCACGAAGTCAAGTAATACGTAGCACTACACAACTCAGTAATATGACACTAAATAATATGACAAAGCAAAATAAACGAGTGAAGGAAGGAATACAACCGACATCTACGTGGTGTCACGTAGTGCAGTAACCTCCATTGTCTCAGTGGAGAATCCATCAAAGAACGGCTTTAAGCGGTGTCCATTGACAGTGAAGCATTTTCCATGTGGTTCCCTTTTGATCTTCACAGCACCATAGGGGAAGACATCAATGACAACGAAAGGTCCCTCCCATCGAGAACGGAGCTTTCCAGGCATGAGTTTCAAGCGGGAAACATAGAGTAGAACCTTTTGGCCCACTTGAAAGTCTCTCTTTATAATAAGTTTGTCATGGGCTGCCTTAGTTCTTTCCTTATAAATTCTAGCATTCTCATAAGCTTCTCTTCTTAATTCCTCAAGCTCTTGCAATTGCAACTTCCTTTCAACACCGGCACTAGCAAGATCAAGGTTGCACCTTTTAATTGCCCAGTATGCCTTATGCTCTATCTCCATTGGTAAATGACATGCTTTGCCGTAGACAATCCTGTATGGAGACATGCCAATAGGACTTTTATATGCAGTGCGATATGCCCAAAGTGCATCATCAAGCCGTTTACTCCAATCCTTCCGGTTTGGTTGCACTGTCTTTTCCAAAATGAGCTTGATTTCTCGATTAGAGAGTTATGCCTGACCATTCGTCCGGGGGTGGTATGGGGCGGCCACCTTATGCATTACCCCATACTTACCAAGCAAGCTCTGCAAACTATACAATACTTTCATGATTAATTAAAAAACAAAACTATGATTAATAAAAAAATGTACCTGTCCATCTGTACTCCTCCTATATTGGACAAAAGCTGCCCAGTCATTTGGCTCCACACCGTCTGGGACGTTTACCATTAGTTCCTGTAGAGGCATAGTCCCTTCTCCATTCTTCTTGTCATAGAGACGACCCCTCCGACTCTTCCACCCTTCTCCCATCTTCATCTTTACATACCTCTTCACCTCGACTCGTAGTTTAAATTTTTTCTATATCATTAAATAATTAGTAATTAATTAATAATTATTTAAGAAATAAATAACTAAATTAACCACAATTTATACAACTTAAAACAATTTAACATGTAAATTTTAATTACACAACATAACTTACTTGCACAACGTCCGTAAACGCCTTATCCTTGTTCTTATTCGGAACCTTTCTCCAATTTTGAAAATAGATAGGGAAAAACCCCCAATTCCCGCCAAGCTGTGACAGGAATCGGTTCAAGAAGTGTCCACCGCTGCCGACTGGCTGGTCTGTATCCGTATTCCATGGGACGATCACGCGGTAGGTGTTATTCTCGTGATTGAGAGTGGGAACATCCAGCGTCCTCCTGCTGACGTTCCCCTGTGGATCTGCACAATTATAAGAAAATTGTTGCATTGTATTTAGATAAACAATCAGTACACGTCAGAAATTTAAATTTTATTTTTCGCCAATAAAATACTTATACTTACCTTCGACATCCACTGTAAATCCGGTGGAACGAGTAGATGACGGTCGAGGGTTCCCTTGGTCCCGCTCGTTGTCCTCGTCGAGGAACTGCTCCACTTCCGAAATGGGAATCTCAATCTAGATCTCCTCACCATCTTGGCTATTCAAGATGTCCTCAATCGACAGACTTGCGCCTCGTTCTCCGCCTACGGTCTCTAGGGTCTCTGTGTGTGGGATTGGGTCATTTGCAAAGACTTGGTCAAACTCATTCCCAACCTGAGGGGGCTGAACGGGGGTATTTAGAGGCCCATGCCCTCTCCTACCTCTACTACTACCACCCCTGAGAGGCCTTCTTGGGGGTTTCACTACTTTCTCTTTTCCCTTGGCCTAAGGATTCATGATGGTGAAAGGTAAAAGTTGAAATTGAGAAGTGAATAGTAACAAAAATGGCGCTGTGAATTCCGAAAATGAAAAGGGAGGGATAATAACCGCTGCATTTGGTGGCGGTTATATCAAAAACCGTCACAAAGTAATAACTTTTGTGACGGTTTTACAGAAACCGCCACCTAAACCGAGACGAATGTGCCTCATTTTTCGCTCAAATTTGTGGCGGTTCTATAACCGCTACAAACAACTTGACTTTTGAGATTCTGTAACGGTTAAGAGTAAGACCGCCACCCAAACAGCGACAAATGCGCCTAATTCTTCGTGAAAATTAGTAGCGGTTTGTTAACCACCACAAAAATAATAACCTTTGACACTTTGTGACGGTTTTGTGGCAACCGCTACAAATTTAATATATTTTTTTTAAACAAAATCCAATCTAAATCTAATTAGTTTATCAAACTAATTAGTTTAGATTTTTTTTTCTTTATTACAATAAAAACATTTCCAATTATTTTTTTTAATTTCCCTAAAAGAGCTAGGGTTAGTAATGACAAGTTTATTGAAAATTGGATTCAGTATAGCCACCGATCTCCCTAGAAAAACACGCTGACTCATTTTGACCAAAGATATTTCCCAGAGAGAATGTTGGCTATATTGGACCCAATCTCCGATGATATGTTGGACAATCTTCAGAAGAGGAGGCGTCTTTAACTGAATAGAATAACTAAATCAAAATTTTCACTGAAAGAACATTCTCGGCTCTGCATCTCTTATCTCATATCCCGACACCAGAGCAGAGAATGTTCGTTCAGTGAGAATCTTGACTTAAAATATTTTTAATTTGAATATTTATAGTTGTAGTATGGTCGCTATTTATAGGAAAAACTTTTGTAGCGGTTATATCATAAACCGCTACAAAATGTAACATTTAGAGTATAACCGCCACTCAAACAGCGACAAATGCGCCTAATTCTTCGTGAAAATTCGTAGCGGTTAGTTAACCGCCACAAGATTAATAACCTTTGACACTTTGTCACGGTTTTGTGAGAACCGCTACAAATTTAATATTTTTTTTAAAAAAATCCAATCTAATTAGTTTATCAAACTAATTAGTTTAGATTTTATTTCTTTCTTACAATAAAAATATTTCAAATTATTTTCCTTAATTTCCCTAAAAGAGCTAGGGTTAGTAATAACAAATTTATTGAAAATTGGATTCAATATAGCCACCGACCTCTCTAGAAAAACTCGCTGACTCATTTTGACAAGAGATATTTCCCAGAGAGATTGGAGCCAATATTGGACCCAATCTCCGATGATATGTTGGACAATATTCATGAGAGGAGACGTCTTCAAGTGAATAGAATACCTAAATCTAAATTTTCACTAAAAGAACATTCTTGGCTCCGCATCTCTTATCTCTTATCTCATATCCCGACAGCAGAGCAGAGAATGCTCATTTAGTGACAATTTTGACATAGAATATTTTTGAATATTTATAATTGTTGTACTGGTGGCTATTTATAGAATAAATTTTGTAGCGGTCATAGCGTAAACTGCCACAAATTGTAACATTTAGATGCGGCCAAGGTGTTGGTTTCTTCTCACAGAGGCAAAACTGTGTCGTTTTGAATGCATAATGTAGCGGTTACAGCCCAAACCGTTACAAATCTGTGTCATTTCCTTCTCACCGTGACAAGGTTGTGCCCTTTGAATTTTTGTAGCGGTTGATTTTGATAGGATGTAGATAAGAAGAAGAAGAGGGATTAGCAAAATATGATATAGAGAAAAAGAAGGAGCTTGAGATGCAAGGTTGTTCTGGGAATTAGGATTACCTGGTCTCCGTTTTGCTAGCCTCTTAGAAGAATAATTGAGACAGAAAAAGAATAGAGGAATAGTAGGGAAAGTAGTAGAAGAGAAGGAGAATATTTAGGGTTAGGCTGGACCTCTATTTATAACTTGAGAATTAGGGTTTAGCTTTGGGCTCTTTTACCATTGCCAACTCATTAACGGGTACATTAAATTAAAAATCAATCAACCATGATGTGAATTTAATATCATTAATAGGGTATATTAAATTAAAAATCAATCAGCCATGATGTGAATTTAATATCATTAATAGGGTATATTAAATTAAAAAAAATCAATCAATCAATCATGGTGTAAATTAATGTGACTTAGTTGACAAGTAGAGAACTTATTATCTAAACCTCTTTCTTAGAGTATAAGTAGAAAATTCTTGTGGCAATTAAGACTAGGAATATTTGGCCCACCAAGGTTATATAAAATGAAATAAATGGGTTATTACTATTAATAAAAATCTGGGGTATTACATCAGAAGTAAATGAATCAACCCAGTTTGCAATTTTTCACGAACGATATGACAATCGATGTCAAGATGCTTCGTGCATTCGTGAAAAGTGGGGTTAGCAGCAATATGACGAGCATATTGGCTATCACAATATAAAAAGCAGGGGAAGTGAGTGGAAGACCAAAATCACGAAGTAAAAAAGATAACCACGAGTTTAGAGGAAGAACGCAATGTTGGAAATTATGCTCTAGGGATAAGTCATTATACTTTAAACATTTATGTTATTTAAAGTATTCTCCTTTAGTTATCATTTTATTTGCATGTTTATAGTGATAATCGTATCCTTGGATATGTCTCATAGATTATCCTAAATGTCCCTGGTCGGTCATCTACGCGGGAGTGAAGATCAAATAAAACCAGTATGACTTTGATGGGGTATGGAGATATGAATAAAAGTCATAGGCACTTGTAAGAGTATAAGGTGTTGGACCGACCCACTATGAGAAAGCTGCATGGATTTAGTCATAAGCTTATCTCATGTATAACCGCGTCATAATGGCCTATAACCTGAGATCGTCATGGATTCTTACATGATAAGTCACTGATTTTTGACCTAGTCAAAAGTCACCTTTGATCGGGTGATGATAAAGGCTATGATCGGGATCACTAGTTTTCATGCAGAAGAATGTGAATGGTCAAGATGCAATTTGTCTCTCACATTTGTAGAGAGATAATACTGAGCTCCTCAATGAGTGAGTCTGAGAAACGTATGGTCATACTACAATGGAAAGGAGTTTCCATTTCAATTAAATTACTCAAGAATCGAGAAAGTAGTGGTAAAGAACATGAAGTTGACATTATCCATGCCTCATCCCTGACCAAATTATCACGTTACAAAAAGGACGTGACATGGTTGTGCGATAGGTTGTATCGTATCATCGATCCCCACATGAATTGGCTAGTCGCAATGTCTTGCTAGAGGCCGCTTGCAACTTGTAGGCTGGTACAGTATTGGCTCGCTGCCAATCTCATGTGGGCCTGCAGGGTCACACACAAGAATAACACAACGCAAGCAATAGTGTCCAGATTGTTTGAATCTTAGATATGTCTAAGATTTAATGAATACAGTTAATTTAGGGTTTATATATTATATTATATTATGATATAATATAAATTCAAAAATAATAATTATATTATTTATAGATAATAATATTATTATATATAGTATTTAATTTATTTGATAAATTAAATAACTATAATAAATTGAGATATTGTATCTGAGATTTAATTTTCGAATAAAAGTATAAGATCATTTAATTGAATTGAGATATAGTATACCAGATTTAATTAAATAGAAAGATATCATATCACAGATTTAATTTATAAAGATAAATTAAATCTATAGGCTCATAATTCGGATTAAATAAATATATTAGATTAGATATGTTGGACAGATTTGATTAATATATTAATTTAACTCAGATACGAATTTCAAGATTAATTACATTAATTTTGTATATTTTAATACGACTTATTAGGGTTTTAGAAACTCTATAACTAGATATTGATCTAGTCGTAGAGTACAGATGAATTAGAAAAGCCACAATAAGAAACCCTAGAGAGAAGAGGAGAGATGCAGGGTTCACGCTGCCGTCCGTGTTCGAGTGCTATTCGTGTGGATATCGGTAGAATGCTATTCATGTGGATACCAATAAAGGGAGGCGATTGGTCGACTTAGAGTCGACTTCTGTTGATCGAGGAGGTAGCCCACATGTTCAAATAGAACGAGACACACACTAGTTCGTATAGGTATGATTTAGTTCTTTTCTACCTTGATTTAAAGCAATCCTCTCTGGGATTCATAAAATTTTTATAATTCCGTTGCGTGTATAGATCCCAACACCCAATTCTAAAAGACTAAGTTGATATGAACTCTTTGATGGAATCCTTTGTTAAGAATACAAGTTCAAAGGGAGAACCCAATTCTAAAAGACTAAACTATTAGGAGGATAAATCCCTTAACTTCTAAACCATTTTTCACCAATGTCAGATTCATAACATCCTATGATCCTATCGAATTAGCTCTTCCCCATGAATGCTTTTGTTACGAACCGGCCTAAAGGCCCAAATCCATAGTGTGGCCCCACGGCAAATATGAATCAGGAAGTATGATTCACTGATCATGGGGGGATCCGGTATCCTAACAAGACGCGATCTATCCATATCATATCGGCATCCCGAGATACTCACCCTGGATATCGCTCACCTCGGATATCGCGCTAGACTGAGATATCCGCCTCGGATGCCTCTATAAATACAGTGGTCGACTAACCAGGTGTACACGTTCTGACTTATGCTTACTTTGCATTCTGTCACACAGAGCACACACACCATCCCCTGGCTAAACGCCTCCAAGTATTTATCAAACTACGTGGACTTTGATCCCTTCAAAGGGTATGTAGGCTCTAGGCTTGACACCTAGTCAAGTCCAATCAGTCCTGTTCCCAGAACAAAACATTGGCGCCGACCGTGGGGACCATAAATTTCTATCCCCATGACCACTAATGGCGAACACCAGAAGCCATAGCAGAAATAATCCACCGCCGCAGGCTGACAGGGACCCCCTGCCAAACCAACCTCAGGCCGGTCCAAGTCAGCCACAGGTTCAAAATCAACCACGACATGAAAATACCCCGAAGGGCCACATTACTGACACGACGACCTCATCTCCAGCCTCCGATCAGCCATTGGAAGAGGAGGCAATGGAAATCCCGGCTCAAATCGCTCTGATACTGGATGTTTTGGCACCAAATGTCGACGTGCGCATTCTACGGAGGATACAGGAATCGATGCTCTAGAGGTTTGAGGATAAAGAGAAACGAGATTACCTCCAATGGGTAGAGGATTTCCGTGCTATTGAGCAAATGATAGAGGAAAAGTTTGAAAACCGTCTCAGTCGCGGAAACCAGAGAAGTTCTCGTAAGGAAAAAGAGGTTATGACCTCGAAAAGCAGCAGTCCGTCTCGTAGCCTGGAGATAAGACGCCGGACCCACGGTAGGACAAGGGGAGAAGCGAGAGAAAGGAGGGAACGCCGACCGGCCTCTGCATAAAAGAGGGAGCGGCTAGTACAGATCTTAGATATAGAAGACTGAGGTTGCGAAGATAGAGATCGTGACGATTATGAAGACCGAGACCTTGATGAGGATTAGTATTCAGAAGAAAATCGAGAGGTAATAGAAATACCTCGATCTGGTTCACCAAGGGAATACAAGATGAAGTATTTGGCGGGATCGGGGGAACCCCATTCTCTAGAGCAACCGCCACGGCCCCCTACCCGAAGAATTTTGACCTTGCCGATCTACCGAAATATGATGGGACCCAAGATCCGCGTAACCACCTCGAGATATTTGAAAAGTTGATGTGGGTTTGGTCAATAGAGGGCCCGGTCATCTTACGGCTCTTCTCGGCCACATTGACCAGACCGGCACACAAATGGTTGAGTTCTTTACCCAATAATTCCATTTGGAATTTCGAAGACCTTGGGCGTAAGTTCGAGTTGCATTTCGCCACCAGCAAAAAACAACCAAAGTCTCAGTTCACGTTGAGTAAGGTGAAACAAAAGAAGGGTGAGACACTCCAAAAGTACCTGGACAGATTCAAAGACACGGCGATGTAGGTACGCTCGCTATCCAAGGAGGTCCATGGACATTGTCTCATCAACAGTCTGGACCCAACAACTCGCCTGGCAAGAAGTTTGTGTAAGAATTGTGTCTACTCATTGACTGAATTCTATACCCGGGCAAAACAATATTTGGATGTAGAACAAATGGAGATTGTCAATTCAGACGAGCCTGAAAAGGTGAGGAATACCTTGCCCGACACAAGGGATCAGGTAGACAAGCAGAAGGCCGAGCCCTGAAGACGCAACAGAGATAGTCGACCCTGGCAAGAGAGGACGGATAATAAGGCGAAGTACGACAGCTACACCCCTTTAAACGTCCCGCGATCACAGTTATGGAAGGAGGTGACTCAGACCGAGATGAAAAAAGTGGGAAAACCAAGGCCTCTCAGAAACCGGTCTACAACAGATCGGTCAAAATTCTGTATGTTCCACGACTGCCCCGGACATACTACTGACGAATGTTATGAACTCCGGGACGCCATTGAAAAGTTCGTAAGAGAGGGGAAACTTCGTCAATACGTAATCAAAACCCAGGGGAAAAAAACGGCAAGCGAAATTATGACAGCCGAAGCAGGAGTCCGGCCGCGGACTCACGAAAACCAAAGAAGAAATGAAAGTCCGGCTCAGACGACGAGTTTCCTGAGGTTGAATTCCTATGCAACGTTGTCAGCGGAGGTTTTGGTGGAGGAGGAGATATGGTAAGCCAATGAAAGAAGTACCTACGAGAGGTTTTGACGATAAGAGACCTCCCAAAGTTCAAGGACGATCCAGCGAAGTTGAAACCACCTCTGTTGGTTTTCACCAACGACGAGCTAAAAGATGTCATCCCGGTGCACTAGGACGGGCTGGTTATCACCGGAACCCTGGTAAATTGCCGAGTCAAACGGATCTTTGTGGACGTAGGGAGTTTGGCCGACATCATAAGTTGGGATGCATATAAAAGGATGCACCTCAACGAAGCCGTGCAAGACGACCCTTATCGGGTTTAATGGAGAGCATTCCTTCCCAAAAGGTTATATCGACCTCAGACTGACCCTAGGGACTAAGGAAACATTCACGTTAGAGCGTGCAAGGTTCATAGTGGCCGACTTCCACTCTCCCTACAATATTATTTGGGGCTGACCGACCATACACAGTTGGGACATGCTGGTATCCACAAAACATCAGAAGTTGAAAATGATCATTGATAAAAACCAGGTGGTTGAAGTGTCCGGAGACCAGAAGGAGTTGCGGCAGTGCTATTTTGAGACCCTCCGAGTCGAGGAAGGAGGGCCCTCATCCCCGCCTCGGCTCGGGAGCCACAAAGTTATGACCGAGGTCGAGAATGATAGGCAGCCTCGGCGGCCGGTCAACATGATGGAGCTAGACCTCAGAGAACTGGAAAATCCACGTCCGGAGCTGGAAGGAGAGCTTGAGGAATTGATCCTGGGGACTGATCCCTCCAAAATAACCAAAGTCGGCGGAGACATGAATGAGGATTTGAAAGCGCAACTAATCAAGTTTCTAAGGCAAAATCAGGACGTCTTTGCTTGGACATTAGCTAAGATTCCTGGGATTGACCCACATTTTTGTTGTCACAAACTCGCCATATGGCCGGGGTCGAAGCCAGTGGCCTAGAAAAAGAGGAATATTGCAGCTGATAGACAGAAAGCCCTTGAGAGTCACATAGAAGAGCTTCTAGTGGCCGGATTCATCAGAGAAGTGCAATATACAACCTAGCTCTCAAATGTGGTCATGGTTTTAAAACCAAGTGGCAAATGGAGGGTGTGCATTGACTATACCAATTTGAATAAAGCATGCCCGAAGGACTCTTACCCAATGCCCAACATTGATCATCTAGTTGATAACTTGGCCAGATACCAGCTGCTATCCTTCATGGACGCTTACTCCGGATACAATCAGATTTCCATGCACCCGGACGACCAAGAGAAGACCGCCTTCATGACCGATAAGGCGAATAATTGCTATAATGTCATGCCATTCGGGTTGAAGAATGCCAGAGCCACCTATCAACGCATGATGAACCGGGTCTTTGAGGACCAGATCGGCCGTAACATAGAAGTATATATCGATGACATGATTGTAAAGTCCAAGCAACCAGAGGATCATATTCGGGACCTGGAACAGACGTTTGAAAAATTAAGACGACATCGAACAAGGTTGAACCTAGCCAAATGCGCCTTTGGAGTTACCGCAGGGAAATTCCTAGGTTTTATGTTGACGAATCGAGGAATTGAGGCTAAACCGGACAAGTGCAAGGATGTCCTAGACATGCAAGCCCCGAGGTCCAAGAAGGAGGTTCAGCAATTAACGGGTCGCTTGGCCGCCCTGACAAGATTTTTACCCAGATCGGCAGAGAAAGCACTACCGTTCTTCAAATTATTGAAGAAGGAAACACATGGAGGCTGGAATTCGGACTGTGAAGCAGCCTTCGAAGAAATTAAGCAATGCCTGGCAACCCCACCGGTGTTAACAAAGCCGGAACAAGGGGAGACCCTTTTCTTATACTTGTCAATTGGAGACGAAGCTGTAAGTGCCACCTTGGTAACAGAAATCAAGGCCAGGCAGGCACCCATCTACTTTGTGAGTAAGGCGCTGCAAAACTCCGAACTCAGATACCAGAAGCTAGAGAAAGTGGCTTTCGCCCTACTGACCATAGCGAGACGGCTTCGGCCATATTTTCAGGGACATTGGATCATGGTCCAGACTAGCTAGCCAATTCGTTAGATATTGCATAAACCCGACTTGGCAAGACGAATAACGAATTGGGCGATCAAGTTGTCGAAGTTTGACATCATGTTTGAAGCTCGACATGGATCAAGACAAAGGCGTTGGCAGACTTCATTAGAGAATTGACCCCGGTAGTAACAAACGACGAAATCTGGAAGTTGTACGTTGACGGATCTTCTAATGCAAAGGGCAGTGGCGAGGGAGTCATCGTCGAGAGCCTACAGGGGGTCGCTACCGAACATTCTCTCCACTTGAAGTTTCCGACCTCCAACAACCAAGCTGAGTACGAGGCCCTCTTGGCCAGACTGTTCCAGGCTAAAGATAATGGGCACGGTGAGTCAAGGTTTTCACCGACTCACAGCTTGTTGCCGCACAAATTAATGGCAGCTACTAAGCAAAGGGACCTCTATTGGCTAAGTACCTGAACAGAGCGAAAGAAGTCATGGTCGATTTCGATGAAGTAATTGTTACTCATATCTCGAGAGAAGAGAATATCAGGGTTGACATCCTCTCTAAGCTAGCAAGTACCAAAGGTCCTGGCAGTCATGAAACCGTGATCCAGTAGAATTTGGTCGAACCAAGCTGTGTGATGACTATCTCGGCAGCTACCGACTGGAGAAAGCCGATTGAGGATTACCTAGAAAGGGGCATCATCCCAACGGATTCCACTGAAGCGAAGAAGTTGATTAGGGAGGCCGCAATCTACACCATGGTCGATGATTAGCTCTATAGAAAAGGATTTCACTGCTCGATAATGCGATGCCTAAGTGAATCTGGAGCGAAGTACGTGTTGGCCGAGATACACGAATGTAGCAATGGCCATCACATGGGGGGCAAGGCTCTTGCAAGGAAGGCGTTACGCGCCGGGTATTATTGGCCGACTATTGTTAGTTCTGTTGGTTATAGTTAGTTTTGATGATGTCTTATATAGATGTTATTCTTATAAGCAAAAAGATTGAGTAATATAATTATCTCTTACTTGGACTAACTATTGTATTTAATGTAGATCAATCCAAGTTGAATTATAAAGAAGATTAATCAAGAAGAAGATAAGAGTTGAAAGAAAGAAGTATCTGCAAAGGTTATCAAGAAAGCAAGATATTATCAATGGGTTTTGGTGATAACCAAGTAGAAGAAAAGAGACCAAATAAAGAAGAAGCATTCAAGGCTGAAGAAAGAGTTGCATTATCAAGAATGATCAAGAGAAGAGAAGAAAGAAAGAATTGATGAAGAATGACCAAGTTGGGAGATGGAAGAAGGAAGATCTTGTTGAATGGAATGAAGATATCACTACCCAAGTTCTAAAATTGATCCTAGAAGTCTCCATGATCAAATGGAAGTTGGAATGGGTCATTTCAGAGTTAAACCAGAGCAAATATGAGGTTTAGGATGAGACAACTCGAGGTTTGAGTATGAACCTCGAGGTTTGAGTGTTTTCAGCATCTTTGGTGTCTCTGGACTAGCTAACCTCGAGGTTGGAAGTGCAACCTCGAGGTTGCAAGTGAAACCTCGAGGTTGTAGTCATAACCTCAAGGTTTCAGCACTATCAGCAACTCTGGTGCACTCTGTTCCACGTTCAGCTTCTGGCGACCTTTGGTAATTTGATGATATCTTCCAAACCAGAGATCGGATTGAGACGAAACCAAAAGCATTGGAAACTAGACTCCCAACACGTACTTTTGACAAAGATTCAAGTCCAAAGGAGTTCAGGTGAATTATTGATGAACTTTACAAGTTGACATAAATATCAGCGTCACAGTCAGGAACAGCCTTTAGTATTTTGAGTATATATCACAAACGGCAAATCCGATTGGACTGAAATCAGTGGCATATGAAAGTAGACTCACATAGCTTTCCAACAAGACTTGAACGGACCAAAAAGGATTTCAGACCAGGGAGATATGGCTTTTGGAAGTTGACAATCAGTTCAGGACAATGCAAAAAGGGCTGATCAAGAACAGCCTTCATTCATCCGATCTTAATGGACATAATACAATGAGTTTGGAGCTGATTCTTCTTGCATTGGATTCTTACATCGAGCTTGGACATGTAAAATTGAGTTTGAGGTTGGGTATTCTGTTTTAAACTTGAGATTTCATGAAAATACTCTGAACCTCGAGTATGGAGTTTCAACCTCGAGTATTATGACTTACAGAGAGCAAATTGGTTGTCAAAGTAATGACAACCTCGAGGTCAAGTTTGCAACCTCGAGGTTGAGGCTTGTTTTCAAGAACTGAACTTTGCAATTTCAGAAGCAAACCTCGAGTATGGATTTCCAACCTCGAGGTTATCGGGCTCCAGAGGAAAAATGCTCTTTCAACCAAGTTTCCAACCTCGAGGTTACTGTTTCAACCTCAAGGTTGTGAGTTTCTGAAACTGACCTTGCCTGAAACCTTCAGGCTAACCTCGAGGTTGGCCTCAAGGTTTGTGACCGTTGGTGCAATTTCAAATTTGGGAAATCTGCAATACCTTCTTGTTTGATCTCAATGCTTTCCATGATTATTCTATATTGATTCTAGATATTTTTAACCATCTTTCTAGTGAGTTTCAGACAGATTAACGAAGGTTCATTGAAGGATTAGAGCAAAAAGCAAAAAACTGTCAGAACAATAAATGCACAGCCCAGATAGTTGCTTCCTTTGGTTAATCCACTTGTACACGTCTGCAAAAGGCTAAAAGGAAGATTACTACAACAAGCAAAGTCTTCTCCAACGGGCAAATCCACAGAAAGCCACCTCAGATCAATTATACAACTGGATTAGTTGGAGATTAGAGAAAGAAGCTGACCAAACTTAAAGATAATCAGCTACAACGGTCTGATTGATTCTTCAACGGTCATAAACGGTCACAGACTCTTCTCTACCTATAAAAGACATGGATTGAAGCAGAAAAACGTGGAGACATATGATTACCATGCCAAAATGCTGATGCTCTTCTTCTACATCATTCTCACTCTGTTTTTCATATCTAAATAGCTTAAGAGTGTGAAATGAATTGTGTCTGTACTTCAGTGTTTATTTATCCATTCCTTTGAGAGGAAATTCATTGTAAACACATTATCCTTCTGAGAGAAACTCAAGATTGGGTAATCTTGAGTGGGTTATACATTGTGTTGATTACAACTTGTAAGAGGGAGTGAATCCTAGAGAGAGAGGATTACTTCGAGTACGAAGTGTGTGATCAAGCAGTGTATCCTTACGGTGTGTAAGGGGGAGTATCTCAGTAAGAGATTTGTAAAAGGTTGCACAAGTGCCCGGCTAAACTTGTGGGATTGTAGCGGTTCTCAAGTACCCGATTAAAGCTTGAGTGAGATAGTGGATTGAAAATCCCAAGTGAGGCTTGGGGACTGGACGTAGGTCAGAGAGGGCCGAACCAGTATAAATCTGTTTGCAAGCTCTTCTTCCTTATCTTTTGCATTCCCAGCATTTACATTTGAGCAATTATCAATTGTTTGAAAACTCACTTTTGTTACTCAAGATGAAAACACTGAATTGCGAAAATGTTTTAAAGAGTGGAAATTTTTATACTTCACCCAATTCACCCCCCCTCTTGGGTGATAGCCGGAACTTACATTTGGTATCAGAGCTAGGCTCTTGTTTAAAGGACTTAACCGTCTCAAGAGTTTCAATGGCTGATTTCGGGTGTTCTTCATTTTCTGAGGGTTTTGATTTTACCATTCCACCTCTTTTTAAAGATATTGATTTTTGGTTTTGGAAAGCTAGAATGACTAGTTTTATCAAAGCAACTGATTTTTATATGTGGAATGTTTTTACAAATGCTTTTGATTTCAAACCAAGAAAGGATTGGACAGAAAAAGAAATGAAGATGTTTTCTTTGAACATTAGAGCAATGAAAATCCTTCATTCTGCTTTAACTGAAAATGATTTTCAGAAAATCAAGTTTTGCTCTAGTGCTAAAGAAATTTGGGATACTCTTGATTCTATATATGCTTCTAACAATTCTGTTGAAGTTGAAAGTGTTGACAGCTCATCTGAAACTATAAGTTGTGTATCCACAATTAATGAACAATTGGAAGTGGAGAATAAAGAAGGAGAAATTATTGAGTTCTTCCATGATCTAGTCAACACAATAGAACAAGAGGAAGAGAATTTCCAAGATGAACTCATAGACGATTGTGATCAATCATTAGCTAGAGCTCAAGATGCACATGAGGTAAACAATTCCAATTCTTCTTGTGTAGGCAAGAAAAATGTTTTCAAACAATTGCATGGAAGTGTTTTTCAACCATTTATTGATTCTATTTTGAAAAACAAAAATAATTTCAAAAATGATGCTGGAAAATCATATGGGAAGAAAGAATACACAAATATGAGTCATTTGAAATTGCATCCACTAGAACCACATAATTCTTGCAAAGTTGTTCATAACAAGCATGATTATATTACTTGCAATTATTGTGGAAAATCTGGACATATTTCTTACACATGTTGTATTAGAAGAAATTTCAATGTAAGAAATAAGTTGGTTTGGGTTCCTAAAGGACAATCAAGGTCCAATACTAACAGTCAAGGACCCAAGTATAAGTGGGTACCGAAATGTCCATCTAGTACTCTATGTGTGCAGGATGATTTGAATATCAATGGACATCAAGGTACAAAGAAGAGGAAGAAGAAGCCAAGAGTCCCTCATGCACCAAAGAAGGAGATCATAGAATCCATATCAAGCAAGAGAACTCCCATGGCACCCATTGCTGAAACTACAAAGCTGATTTATAAGAAGCAATGGATACAAGCAAGAAGAGCGTCATCTACCTCAAGAACAAATCTCCATAGAGTACCATTCAATTATCTTGAGGAGAACAAGAAGAGGAGAATCTCTCAAGTATCAAACAGAAGACACTTGAAGTCCATGCCCTCTAGGAGAGCTTTGCAGACACCCATTGAAAGACATATGACGAGTCAATGTGATAAGAAGAGGCAATGGGTGAGCAAAGCCAATCCTCCAAGTGCCTAAGGTATAAGGTAGACAATGGTAAAACCTCCTTTGTTATCATATGAAATATTCATTGAGGTTTTATATTTTGTAACCTTAGAAATGATCATTGCAAACTACTTTTAAAATCAAGTTTTTCACATCCTAATTTATTCTTCAAAAAGATTGCAATGTTCAATGATTTAATTCTTTATGCTTGCATGATGATTAGAAAAGAAAGTATCTCCTTTATGCAAAGAGTCATGTTTTATTCACTATACTTTATTATTCTGAATTGATTATATTCATAGGAGCATGTGAATTTAATTTTGGCTCCTACAAGCTAACGATGATTGGATCCAAGGTTGGATACCAAGAAAGACAAAGATTTATAAAGTTTTGTAGGACGAAAGAAAGCTTCTCAAGAATGCAACATAGAGAAATGATTCAAGTCTTGAGAAAGCTCAACAAGCTATGCTTGATGTTGATGGTGAACAACCGAAAAAGGAGTTGTCTACACCAATCCATCTCAACCAAGCAAGTTTCTATGAGGACAAAGGGAAATACGGTGATATCTAATCCTTACCCCATATTGTGTTTATGTGAAATTCATTCTTGGGTAATGTATACTTGTCCAATACTGTATACCATTAAGCAATCAATTACTTGTGACCTTAAAAATGTTTTCAAGATTGCTAATGGATAACAAGTGAATTTGTGCATAATTTTTCTGACTTGAAAGTTTCTGAGATGCACAAGTCAAGAATTTTTTTTTTGAAATACAATTCATTCTGTGTTTGGAAAATGCATTCCAATGTTTCTAAAAATATGCATGTTTTGATTCAAATGATATCTCAAGATTGGAATTCAATTTCCACCATACTTTGCAAATGCATTGTTTCTCTAAGTACTTCTACAAAGATGAGTTTTCATATCATCAACATCTCAATCTCATATAACATTATCACGATTGATATTTGAGATATTGAAAACTATTTGCATAGTTTATGAAAAGTTCATATCAATGACATATTTTCCATGAATGTATTTTCAAATCGTCATTGAACAATGAATTTCTTGGTATCACATATTCGCTTATGTATCTACTCAAATTTGTAAGATTATTTGTGATACATATTTTTGGAAATATCGTATTCATCTACGAGCAATTCGATTGGATAATGAGAAATTTTGGGAATGTCTAATCCCAATAGATTGTGAATTGCCTCCACTTAATGTTAGTTCTGCGTTTTGATGATTAATTGGTTACTAACTTAAGTATTGGAGAATCTAGATGTGAGTTTCATACAGGATGATTATTATCCTCTGAAATCCTGCTAAAGTTTGCTACCAAGAGAAGCAAACTTGACACTGACAAGCTAAATTCAAATCCACAACAAGCGAAGAAGAAATGAAAGTCTGAAGAAAAAGATGAACTTGAGTTTGATGCTTCACCATCTGAGTTTATTCTTTTGTTATGCGCGATTCTAAAACTTGTTTGAATTTGAATTCACTCTGTTTTGTGAAAATGCATACGCATGATTTGAAAAATGTTCATACTCTGATTGCATTCAAATAATGTTTCAAATTGGAAGTTAACATTGTATATTGAATGGTAGATATGCTTCAAATGTGTCCAATTGAGTTTTTCCTGTCATTCACATATTGATCTATAGAATTCAATGTTTTGCTTGAACTCTTATGTTTCATTCTCTAAATGGTAGGACCTTATGTCAAATAAGTGAATCATATATGAGTTTCAAGCTAATTTCCAGAAATGAATTCAGTATGTGAAAACTTATGCTTGTTGCATAAAACCTTATTGATTAAGCTATTCCAAATATTATGAATGTTCATTAATGCATCATGTGCATTAACCATTATATGGAATAACTTTCTAGGATAATTCTTTGGAACTTTAGTCTTTTGGACTAAAGAATCTGTGTTTCATAGTCTATGAATCCTAGTACTACTTGTGTTACTCTAATATATAATTATTTGTCCACATTCATGTTTAGAGTAACTAGTTTTGTATTCTCATAATTCTTGCCTTGAATGCTCTCATATGTTCGATACTCTACTCTCTAAGGCAAGATTATCTCTTGGTCAATAGCAAAGTCATTAAGCTTATTTATGTTGTTCTAAGCATGTCCTGATAATGCTTTACTTTCATGACTTTGGCTTTTCTGAAAATTCTTCAACATGTTAACTTCAATGTTTAACATGTTCTCCAAATCTGAAGCATATTGATATATTCATTAAACCTATTGACTTTCATCATATTTATAATGACCACTGTTTTCAAACATGTTTCAAAAATCTTTCATGTATAAAAAGTACTGATTTCATAATGTGTCATCACATTTTTGAAAGATCATTCAAGATTTGAAATACTTTGCATATTTCACTATCTTTCTTGAAAAATTAGAACTTCAAATTGATAAATGCTTATCATTATAGATAAGGTTTTCTATACTCATCAATGACATCTTTTCTGTATCTAGTGTATTCACAAATTGTCATTGAGAAATAACATTTTTGGTATCATTTAGTTGTTACCTTATTCAATTAATTGGCTTGTTCTTGTTTGGGTAAAACTATATTTTGATCTTTGATTGTTATACTTCTTGCTCATACGTCATATGGTTTAATCCTATAAGAGTGTAAGAGTTGTCATGTCTAATCTTGTGTGGACTCAAGAATCATTGAGTACCAAAGAACATTCATTTTATTGCAGGTGTTGGTTTTGCTGTCAAAGGCAGAACCTCGAGGTTGAGAAGCCAACCTCGAGGTTGACGAGGAGTCAAACAAAATCTCAAGGTTCCTGAAGGATGGAACCTCGAGTATGGAAGTGGAACCTCGAGTTTTGTGGCAAACAGAGAAGACATCTCATCCAAACAGACAGTGGAACCTCGAGGTTCTAGAGGTAAACTCGAGGTTGGAGGTATGAATGTCAAAGGGCAACCAGAAGGAAGTGTCACTCAAGGAACCGAGATGATAAGGAGCATGTTAACTTGATGAGAAGCTGTGAGCAGAAACTAATCTTATACAAAGTTCATTCAGGATTTCAGCGTCTAAGATGCATTCAAAACAATGGATAATAGCTATCTAGTAATGCATCTATGGACTACAGAGGATTACAACTTGAGTAATTACGATATTACTCAAGTAAGGTATTGTATTACGTATATACCATAATTATGCTGGGCTAACTTGTTTTCATTCCATTTTATCTCTTGAAGTTTAGCCTAAACAAACTCATTTTTAAATTGATCCTTATGCTTTAAGCACGCTCATTATTATACAAAGCATAAGTGATTTCTTTATACCAATTTCAAGTCCACCCAAGTGAACTTGAAAGTTTTTTTTCAATTCTGAGATACAATGTTATGAGCAAAGATTGATTTTTCCAAACCTTATAACATTTGGTGTCACATTATTATTTAGTATCATTAAAGGGAATTTAACATTTTAGTCATTCATTCATTAAGGGGGAGCTTCACATTCAGATGTGTTTTATATTCTATAAGCTCTTCTCTTTTTATTTTAAAAAAAAAAAATCCTTTTAAACATACTCATCTACATTCACTACCTTTTATTAGTTTTGATGATGAGTTAATTTCACTCCTAAAAAAATCGTATATTCTCCTTTCACTATTATTTGAAAATATCTTTTCAAAAGGAACACTTTGATATCTAGTTGCACTAACAAATCTCTTCTGGAAAGGATGTTTTTAATTTGTAGCAGGAGATTTGATTATGTGTTACAACTTTGGATGATCAACCATTGAAGCTGAGATGTGCTCTACATGGATGATCTATAAAGGAAGAGCAAAGGATCAAAGCTGAGTGCTGATCATATTCAAATGCGACAATCTTCAAGAAGCCAGCACTTTCATCATATCATACAAGATATTCATGATTCTGCTATTGAGCCTCTTCAAAGAATCTCACATGACTGCTTCATCTAAGACCAAAGCAACACAACCATATTTCTTGCAGCAAGCAAATGGATTTCCTTGATCATTCATCAGTTTGCGGAACCAACATGAGCATTTCTAAACTCTATCTTTTTATATTCAGTAAAAATTTTGCATATGTTTGGTATCTATATGCTTTAAATGTAAAAGATGTCTTGAAAACCTCTCCAAACTCTCTCAAATTTGTTTTTCATAAAAACATTCTACATTGCTCCATATTTAGGAATGGAAGCACTTTCAATCCGGGAGAGAAAATCAGTTTCTTTGACTCTTTTAATCAGGTTTCATTTGTTTTTAAACATGTATAGGGTGCATAGGTTCTAGGTGTTGTGTCTCATTGCATTTCATTGTATTTTGCTGATTTTGTAGTAATTGGTTCTGATATCAGTGATTATCAGAGTGTTTATTCTTTCTGATATCAGTTCTGCGGGTATGAAGTTTGCTCAAGGAATACATTTCTTGTTGTTTATGATACTAATATGTTTATCTGCTGCCATCCTCTGATTAACTTGTGTTAAAATGCAAAATTGGTCATTTTCTGATAACTTAACATTCAACTTTTTGCTAATGACAAATAAGGGGGAGATAATGACAAGAAAAATATGTTGCATCTAATGTATTCTCATATTCATACATATTTTTCCTTAAGGTATTTGCCATCATCAAAAAGGGGGAGAATGTTGGTTATAGTTAGTTTTGATGATGTCTTATATAGATGTTATTCTTATAAGCAAAAAGATTGAGTAATATAATTATCTCTTACTTGGACTAACTATTGTATTTAATGTAGATCAATCCAAGTTGAATTATAAAGAAGATTAATCAAGAAGAAGATAAGAGTTGAAAGAAAGAAGTATCTGCAAAGGTTATCAAGAAAGCAAGATATTATCAATGGGTTTTGGTGATAACCAAGTAGAAGAAAAGAGACCAAATAAAGAAGAAGCATTCAAGGCTGAAGAAAGAGTTGCATTATCAAGAATGATCAAGAGAAGAGAAGAAAGAAAGAATTGATGAAGAATGACCAAGTTGGGAGATGGAAGAAGGAAGATCTTGTTGAATGGAATGAAGATATCACTACCCAAGTTCTAAAATTGATCATAGAAGTCTCCATGATCAAATGGAAGTTGGAATGGGTCATTTCAGAGTTAAACCAGAGCAAATATGAGGTTTAGGATGAGACAACTCGAGGTTTGAGTATGAACCTCGAGGTTTGAGTGTTTTCAGCATCTTTGGTGTCTCTGGACTAGCTAACCTCGAGGTTGGAAGTGCAACCTCGAGGTTGCAAGTGAAACCTCGAGGTTGTAGTCATAACCTCAAGGTTTCAGCACTATCAGCAACTCTGGTGCACTCTGTTCCACGTTCAGCTTCTGGCGACCTTTGGTAATTTGATGATATCTTCCAAACCAGAGATCGGATTGAGACGAAACCAAAAGCATTGGAAACTAGACTCCCAACACGTACTTTTGACAAAGATTCAAGTCCAAAGGAGTTCAGGTGAATTATTGATGAACTTTACAAGTTGACATAAATATCAGCGTCACAGTCAGGAACAGCCTTTAGTATTTTGAGTATATATCACAAACGGCAAATCCGATTGGACTGAAATCAGTGGCATATGAAAGTAGACTCACATAGCTTTCCAACAAGACTTGAACGGACCAAAAAGGATTTCAGACCAGGGAGATATGGCTTTTGGAAGTTGACAATCAGTTCAGGACAATGCAAAAAGGGCTGATCAAGAACAGCCTTCATTCATCCGATCTTAATGGACATAATACAATGAGTTTGGAGCTGATTCTTCTTGCATTGGATTCTTACATCGAGCTTGGACATGTAAAATTGAGTTTGAGGTTGGGTATTCTGTTTTAAACTTGAGATTTCATGAAAATACTCTGAACCTCGAGTATGGAGTTTCAACCTCGAGTATTATGACTTACAGAGAGCAAATTGGTTGTCAAAGTAATGACAACCTCGAGGTCAAGTTTGCAACCTCGAGGTTGAGGCTTGTTTTCAAGAACTGAACTTTGCAATTTCAGAAGCAAACCTCGAGTATGGATTTCCAACCTCGAGGTTATCGGGCTCCAGAGGAAAAATGCTCTTTCAACCAAGTTTCCAACCTCGAGGTTACTGTTTCAACCTCAAGGTTGTGAGTTTCTGAAACTGACCTTGCCTGAAACCTTCAGGCTAACCTCGAGGTTGGCCTCAAGGTTTGTGACCGTTGGTGCAATTTCAAATTTGGGAAATCTGCAATACCTTCTTGTTTGATCTCAATGCTTTCCATGATTATTCTATATTGATTCTAGATATTTTTAACCATCTTTCTAGTGAGTTTCAGACAGATTAACGAAGGTTCATTGAAGGATTAGAGCAAAAAGCAAAAAACTGTCAGAACAATAAATGCACAGCCCAGATAGTTGCTTCCTTTGGTTAATCCACTTGTACACGTCTGCAAAAGGCTAAAAGGAAGATTACTACAACAAGCAAAGTCTTCTCCAACGGGCAAATCCACAGAAAGCCACCTCAGATCAATTATACAACTGGATTAGTTGGAGATTAGAGAAAGAAGCTGACCAAACTTAAAGATAATCAGCTACAACGGTCTGATTGATTCTTCAACGGTCATAAACGGTCACAGACTCTTCTCTACCTATAAAAGACATGGATTGAAGCAGAAAAACGTGGAGACATATGATTACCATGCCAAAATGCTGATGCTCTTCTTCTACATCATTCTCACTCTGTTTTTCATATCTAAATAGCTTAAGAGTGTGAAATGAATTGTGTCTGTACTTCAGTGTTTATTTATCCATTCCTTTGAGAGGAAATTCATTGTAAACACATTATCCTTCTGAGAGAAACTCAAGATTGGGTAATCTTGAGTGGGTTATACATTGTGTTGATTACAACTTGTAAGAGGGAGTGAATCCTAGAGAGAGAGGATTACTTCGAGTACGAAGTGTGTGATCAAGCAGTGTATCCTTACGGTGTGTAAGGGGGAGTATCTCAGTAAGAGATTTGTAAAAGGTTGCACAAGTGCCCGGCTAAACTTGTGGGATTGTAGCGGTTCTCAAGTACCCGATTAAAGCTTGAGTGAGATAGTGGATTGAAAATCCCAAGTGAGGCTTGGGGACTGGACGTAGGTCAGAGAGGGCCGAACCAGTATAAATCTGTTTGCAAGCTCTTCTTCCTTATCTTTTGCATTCCCAGCATTTACATTTGAGCAATTATCAATTGTTTGAAAACTCACTTTTGTTACTCAAGATGAAAACACTGAATTGCGAAAATGTTTTAAAGAGTGGAAATTTTTATACTTCACCCAATTCACCCCCCCTCTTGGGTGATAGCCGGAACTTACAAGTTCTCTATGTGTTTTGATGATAATCAAAAATTGTAAACATGTTTTGAAGTTTCCAAATTTGCTAAAAATCATCTGTCAATTGGAAACTCGAGTATTGGATTGTATACTCGAGTATTGAGTTGACAGTGGATTGCTCAAATTCATTTTCACAAGTCAATACTCAAGTATTGGAAGCAATACTCGAGTATTGAAGTCACAGAGAGCAATCAAGTTTTCATCCAGAGTGCATACTCGAGTATTGGGTTTGCATACTCGAGTATTGGGCTTGCAGAGAGCACTCAAGTTTTTCAAGCTGAGTCAATATTCAAGTATTGGGAGCAATACTCGAGTATTGGACTTACAGAGAGCAAACAAGTTTTCACCTTGAGTGAGTACTCGAGTATGGCATTTGAATACTCGAGTATTGGCCTTACAGAGAGCCTTCAAACTTTTATAACTGTTGGAAACTCGAGTATAGCTTTTACATCCTCGAGTATTGGGCTCTTACAAAGTTTTTCAAATAAACACCTGTTTATGAATACTCAAGTATTCATTTGAATACTCAAGTATTGACATGGAAAAACTTCACAACTTTTGAAAATGAATCAATACTCGAGTATTGATATGCAAACTCGAGTATTGGGCATACAGAGAGGTTATCCACCTGTCAATGATTTGAATACTCAAGTATTGGAATGAATACTCAAGTATTGAGCTTTTGAACTTAAACAATTTATCTCATAAAAGGTTCAAAACTCGAGTATAGACTTACATACTCGAGTATTGACATTGGTTTTCAAAGTTCAAGTCACGATGGTTTGTCTCTGGAAGAAGCATACTCGAGTATCAGGCTGGATACTCAAGTATTGGCTCAAGTACACAGTGACAGACTCGAGTATTGAAGAACATACTCGAGTATTGGGCGTTGAAAACTGATTTTCAAATCACAAGAATTTGTGAAACACTTTCCTTTGATCTTATTGCTTCCATTTATCATTCACTTATGTTCTCAGCTATGTTTAACCAGTTTGCTAAGTGAATTTCAGTTGACTTAGAAGATGATTAATGAAGGTCAAGGCAAAAAGGCATAAAGTGTTCAGAGCATTTAATGCACTTCAGAAAACTAGCCTCTTTTTGGCTAATCCATCTGAGCACGTCATCACAACGGTAAAGAATGATTTCTACATCAAGAAAACTCTTCTCCAACGGGCAAATCCACAGAGAGACACCTCAAATCAATTATGCATCTGGATTAAGTGGAGATTAGAGAGAGAAGCTTACCAAAGTTATCACTAATCACCTACAACGGTTTGATTCATCTTTCAATGGTCATTTAATGCTCTCTAAGTATAAATAGAGTGCATTCAAGGCTTCTCAACAACCAACAACAACGAAGACATCTGAAAACGCTCAAGCATTCAATAGCTTCAACTACCTTCTGTTTTCAATGGTAAATTGTCTTTTGACATTGTGAGCTTCAGTGATTATCACTATCTACTCTTTGTGAGAGTTTTTATTTGATCATTGATTATTGATTGTAAAGAACCACAAGTCAGGGGACTTGGTGGTTGGGATCTTTGATTACAACTTGTAAGGGTGAGTGAGTTCTAGTGAGAGAACTACTCTTGAGTGCAGAGTATGTAATCATTGATATAGTGGAAAATCCTAGAGTGTCTGGGGACTGGATGTAGGTCAAGTTGCTAAGACTGAACCAGGATAAATTCTCTCGTGCAAGCTTTTCTTCCCTTCCTCTGATTTACCCTGTTTTCCTTAGCTTAAAACAGAGCACTTCGTAAAAATTTTAAAGATACCCAATTCACCCCCCTCTTGGGTATTCAGCTACATTTTCATTTGGTATCAAAGCAAGGTCTTCTCAAAAGAGCTTAACATCTCGAGAAGGATCAAGATGGAAGGTATTCTACCTGATGGAGCTTCTATCAACCGACCACCTGGCTTCAGTAGACAGCATTATTCCTTCTGGAAAGCCAAATTCAAAGTCTTCGTTATGGCTTCCGAATATGGGCTATGGAGAGTATTTGAAGTTGGAGATTATGCACCAACTGTGGTTGAAAATGGTCGCTGAATTCCGAAGCCAGAAGAAGCCTATGATGAGAATGACCGAAGAAATGTCACTCTTAACAGCAAAGCCATTCTCATGTTGCAAAGTGCTCTTAGTCAACAAGAGTATTTCAGAATTTGCACTTTGCCATCAGCAAAGGCTATGTGGGATGCTCTAGAAATAGCTCATGAAGGAACCACCGGAGTCAAGGAGAATAGGGTTAATACACTCATGATAGAATACGATCTTCTTCGCATGAAATCTGGTGAATCCATTATTGATTTCCAATTAAGATTCACTCATCTGATCAACCAGCTTGCTGCCTCAGGAAAAACTTATGATCAACCTGTTCAAGTGAGAAAAATTCTCAATATTCTTAGCAAAGAATGGGAAGCCAAAGTGATAGCCATTGAGGAAGCACGTGGAGAGTCAATGAGCTCGGTAGCTGCGCTGTTTGGTAACCTATTTGAATATGAAGGGAAGCTCAAGTTCAGAAAAGAACTTGATGAAGTAAGTGGCAAAAACAAAGGAGTAGCCCTCAAGGCAGTAAATGAAGTTAAGGATTCAGATGCTGAAGAAGAAGAAGATGAAGAACTGGGCAAGATGGTTCGAAGATTCAAAAAGTTCTATAAGAAGGACCAAGGCTTCAGAAAGTTTCACAAAGGGAGCTCTAGCTTTGAATCAAAGAAGCCTATTATATGTTATGAATGTGAAAAACCTCACCATATCAAATCAGAATGCCCTCAGTTGAAGAATCAAGAGAAAGAAAAGAAGAAATTCAAAAAGTTCAAGAAGAAGGCATATGTTTCAGCCATATGGGGAGATAGCTCATCAGATGAAGATGAAGCTGAAGAAGAAGAAGAAAAAGCAAACATATGTCTGGTATCTCAAGAACAACAAGATGATAGTGAGGTATATGAATCTCAACCTTTCTATGATGAACTATTTGCTGAATACAATCTTGTGCAAATGGAATTTGAAAAACTTGCTGAAAAGTATTTGGCTTTGAAAAAGAAAAGGGATAAGGGTCTTAAATGCCATGGAAGTTTTCTTTCAGGAGCATTGGTAAGACGGAAGTTTTTTTTGGACCACAAATGCCACGGAAGTTTTCGCTGAGGAGAAATTTTGTCCCGGAAGTTTTTACTAAGGATCAATTTTGCCCCCGAAGTTCTTACTTAGCAGCAATTTTGCTCTTCTGTCCCCAAATATTAAATTTGACTATTAAATCAATCAAAGACCACACATGTTATGCCTTGAAAAGGTCAAACTTGGAGCCAGAGAAGGAGATCCGTGAGATGTTGAGCTCAAGGCGGCTAAAATTTGTGAAGCCGAACTGGTTAAAGGGACTGAAAGGTGGATTGTCACAGAACCCAAAGGAAGCATCATTTATGATCTAAGCAAATGATCAGTTTATACAAACGTAAATATTATCACTATTGATTTGTTTTACTGAACCAATTTTTGGAACAATTTGTTTCTCATTTTGCATTTCATTTGCATTTTTGTGACAGATCTTTCAGTCCCTTTGACCAGTTCGGCTTCACAAATTTGAAGAATGGAGCTTGATACCCAAGAGGGGGGGTGAATTGGGTATCTTTAAAAATTTAAAGCCTAAGCTCTGTTTTGAACAATAAAGAACAGAGAATAACAGAGGAGAAGGGAGAAGAAGCTTTGCACACAACGATTTATACTGGTTCGGTCTTTTCCCTGACCTACTTCCAGTCCCCAAGCCTCACTTGGGATTTTCAATCCACTAACTTCAACAATTGATTACAGACTTTGTACTAAGAGTAGTTCTCTCACTAGAACTCACCCCCCTTTACAAGTTGTAATCAATACACCCAACCACCAAGTCCCCTGACTTGTGGTTATCACAATCAATGAATGATTTACAAGAAATAACTCTCTCACAGAGCAGATAAGATAATCACTGAAGCACAAGTATCAAAATGACACTATTATAGATGAAAGCTTGATACAATAAATGAACTCAATAAATTTTCTCTCTCAGTTGGTGTATCAGCTTGAGAAGAAGTTAATGCACTCTATTTATAGGTAGAGAACATTAAATGACCGTTGTAAGATGAATCCAACCATTGTAGGTGATTAGCACTGAGTCTGGTCATCTTCTCTTTCTAAAGTTCAGCTAATCCAAGTAGTAATATGATCTGATGTGGCTCTTTGAGGATTTGCCCGTTGGAGATGACTTTGCTTGTTGTAGTAAGCAATCTTTAACGTTTAGAAGGCGTGCTCAGATGGATTAGCCAAAAGAAGGTTGATTAT